>OZ024827.1:93940703-94632810 GCA_964016985.1 Anodontia alba
CAAAAACTTTCTTAAATAAAATAAACACTAAATCATGTAATCTTAAAGAATGTCCTTAGAAACAATGAAATGGCGGCCATTTTTTTATAGTTTATTACAAAATATCAGGCTAGTGATTTGCAAGGTAATGAAAAATCGCTGCATTTTGCTGGCACTGAAGGTCATGGGAATTACGGCAATATTAACTATCTAGTACATAAATTACCACTTTTAAAGCGTTAACTCTTTCACTGCCACAGGCGATAATAATAGGCAAACAGCATAGATCCAGATGAGACGGCTCATGAGCCGTCTCATCTGGATCTACGCTGTTTGACATTCAGTCTTTCAAATTTACATATAAACTTCTTTTCAAGCGGTAGTTTGTTAAAAAAAAAGCAGACTACAAATGTCGTCTGAAATTCGGCACCGAAAGAGTTAAACTAGTGTGTTTATAATTAATACGTTTAATATTAATAAAAACATAATTAATTCAATAGACGCATATATATAATAATCATAACTTGAACCGGAACATGAGAAGACGTACCGTCTGACATGTTCGTCCAACGAAGACTAAAATCAGCCTGCGCACCCGAGCAGTCTGATCAGTCTTCGTTGTCCGCATGAAGAAACTTTGCATCTTTTGGCTATCTAAAATATGCCCAGCGAATTCGATCACTGAACGAATGCGCAGGCTGACCTGGATCTTGGCTGAGTGCACATATCCGAAAGTACATGTACGTTTTCTGACGTTGCGGCTCAGAATTTACCTGCTGAGAATTCTGAAGAAACGCTGTCACAGTTTGCTCTTCTACCAAGACCGTATCCTGTTATCCTGAGATTGCCTGATATATCAATTACAATGTTGCTGGGCTGAAAAATAGATGGAACGATCGGTAAACTTAACCCTAAGGCTTTAAGCAACATGGAGCAGACGACATTCTAAATTTTTCATTATTAGAGTCAATAAGATTTGGAATTTCATGTGAATCGTCTGCCTAACAGATTCACATGAAATGCCAAGTTTTATTTCTCTGCGTAATAGATCAAAATGTAGTCTGCTGCAGTTGTGCTTAGCGTTTTAAGGGCTAAAAGTTCAACACAAATGCAAATACTGGCCCCGAGGTTATGAAATTTTTTCGTGCTCAACTAAGCTGAGCATGAAAATTGTTCTGCTAATAAATCTCAAATTAGTAATAGTTGCAAATTCATTCTTGCAACATTGTAAACACAGCAGAGGATGACAATTTCTCTGCTAATAAACATGACAATTGTTGGCATTTTCATATTTATTAGCAGAGAAAATTCCGTTTTCAGCTGGGACAGATCTCAGGGATAGATCTTTTGACGTTTAGTTCTAAGCAGCACCTGTATACTGTAAACTGCCAGTATCAATCAAGTTGTTCAATATACAACTCCGGATAAGGCATTTTTCAAATAAAAAGTACTGATAATTTTCTTATTTCTCCACGAAAACATGCTGTGGTACTCATTAGAAGCACCTCGCTGTGGCGCTTCTAATGAGTGCCAACAACAGATGTTTTCATGGAGAGATAAGAAACATACTATGTCGATATCCTCTTATGTGGATACCCCTCTTATTCGGAGCTATAATATGAGCATTTTTATGATATACAAAGTAATGAAATATAGAGACTTATTAATGAAATAAAAGGCATATTTCGAAAAAGTTATATTTTCACTAGTGAAAATATAAAACTTATATTTTCCCTCCTCTGAGCAGTGAAAAATATAAGATCTGGAAATTCTTTTTTCTTATTTACATTAATGGTCATTATGCACGAGTGAAAATTTGAATGTTTTCATTACACGAGATGAAAATTTTTATGGTATTCACTGAAATAGAGTAAATTTTCTTTTTATTTTATTGTTTACACGCCAATGCGCGTTTCTGACGTCATAACTAACGTCACCAAACAAAACATGAACGTCATGGCGTCGACGCTCAGTGCTTACCATGTAAAACGCTGGAGAAAACAAAAAAAAAAAAAAAAAGTTTCGGCAAATCAAAATAATTTTGATATCAACATGTTCCTTACATTCTATCTACTAAGGCAAATGGACTCTTTCAATTTATTTTATTGTTAGCGGTGAAATCAGTGTTTATTTTATTGTTAGCCGTGAAAGCAGTGTATATCTGGTGAAAATAAAAGTGGTATCAATCTCTAGTGAAATGATATCGTATTATTTCACTATAGTGACTGATACGATTTATATTTTCACTCCTCGCTTTGGACGACTTCGGTTTTCTTCATTGTTTCAACATTGTTTCAGAAGTGGATGTTACCCCCACTTCAGATTTTTGAACACCTCTAACTTCTTTGTTTCTGAACTAAACTATCAAGTGTTGGTATGCATTTTCTTAGTTAGAATGTAAGGAACATTTTGGTATCAAAATTATTTTGATTTGCCGAAACTTTTTGTTTTGTCTCTCCAGCGTTTCACATGTTAAGCACTGAGCGTCGACGACATGACGTTCATGTATTGTTTGGTGACGTTAGTTATGACGTCAGAAATGCGCATTGGCGTGTAAACAATGAAATAAAAAGAAAATTTACTCTATTTTAGTGAATACCATAAAAATTTTCATCTCGTGTAATGAAAACATTCAAATTTTCACTCGTGCTTCGCACTCGTGAAAATACTAATGTTTTCATTACACTCGATGACAATATTTATGGTATTCATAGAAAAAAGAGTAAATATCCTCTATATATCTGTTGAAAATAAAAGTGGTATCAATCACTAGTGAAATGATATCGTTTCATTTCACTATAGTGACTGATACGATTTATATTTTCACTCCTCGCTTTTGGCGACTTCGGTTTTCTTCATTGTTTCAGATGTGGATCTTACCTCCACTTCAGATTTTTGAACACCTCTAACTTCTTTGTTTCTTAACTAAAGTATCAAGTGTTGGTATGCATTTTCTTAGTTAGAATGTAAGGAACATTTTGGTATCAAAATTATTTCGATTTGCCGATTTTTTTTTTTTTTTTTTTTTTTTTTTTTTTTTTTTGTCGTCTCTCCAGCGTTTCACATGTTAAGCACTGAGCGTCGACGCCATGACGTTCATGTTTTGTTTGGTGACGCATTGGCGTGTAAACAAAAAAATAAAAAGAAAATTTACTCTTTTTCAGTGAATACCATAAAAAAATTTTATCGCGGGTAATGAAAACATTGAAATTTTCACTCGTGCTTCGCACTCGTGAAAATACTGATGTTTTCATTACACTCGATGACAATATTTATGGTATTCACAGCAAAAGAGTAAATATCCTCTATGTATACGGATGGGGAAGTCCATTAGGCTTATTTGGGTTAAGAAAGTTTAATATCCTTACCCTTATTTCTCCGTGAATCATGAGGCAATGTTGGTGTATGCCATTTAGTCCTCTTAGAAACTGCCAGATCAGCTTGTTAGTGCAAAGGGACGTGTCCTGTCCGTCTGTCTTCAGCTTGTACAGGTACTCATCAAGCGTATATTCATACAGATCCATGGCAATGTAGTAGTTTCCGTTCAAGAAACTGAAATCCTGCACCCAAACAATATAATTCAGTCGCATTGTGAGAAAACGTACCTTCTGACATGTGTGACCAACAAAGACTCACATCAACCTGCGCATCCGTGCAGTCTTATCATTCTTCGTTCTTCACATGAAGAAACTTGCATCACGAAAACATACCTATATAATTTTGACCCCCTTAAACCCACTTTTATACAGTAAAACTGGGGTTTACAGGGGTATACATTTTTTAATTCTGCTCAAAACATAGATTGTGCGTATTCGTTAGAACCGCCTTGGCGAGGCGGTTCTAACGAGTACCCACATTCTATGTGTTGAGTAGAAATATGAAAAATATCAGAATTTTTATCTACAAACTTTCAGTTTTTTTTGTTTTTGTTTTTTTGTGGTGAAATTTTCAATACATTTGAATAGGCGTTTTTTCGTAATGCTATCCAAAATGTGCCCAGTGAAGATTCTGATCAGACTGCGCGAATGGATGCACATGTCCGAAGGTACGTTTTCTAACGTTGCGGTTCATACATTAAACACGTATATAAAAGGATATCTCCCTAATCGAGGAAATTTTATAAATAAAACTTTATTCTCTATTTAAATTGATTCAAGGAACGAGTTATTCGAACTACCCCTATCTCGAACAAATTTTCTTGGATCCAAAGGTAATCGAGTTATTGAAGTTCGACTGTACATATACTGAAAGGAAAAAGAAACGCAGGGTAGAGTTTTTTCCTTCTTATTTTAACCATTTTTTACGGTGTTTACTATAGCCATACACTTTTACAGATTGTCCTGTGAATGTGAACCGCGGGTATACTCCGTTATGGTCTGGGGAGGCATTGCTCACGGGATAAAATCACAGTTGATTATTGTTGCGGGCAATATGACCGCAGTAAAGTATAGGGATGAGATCTTGCGTCCTGTTGCAGTCCCGCTTGTGCAACAACGTAATCTGATTCTGCAGCAGGACAATGCCCGACCACATGTTGCCCGAGTTTGTCAGGATTTCCTGGCAAACAAAAACATCGCACCACTAGCATGGCCACCGTACAGTCCAGATTTGACCCCAATAGAGCACATGTGGAATGAGCTGGACAGAAGGGTTAGGAAGCGCCGAAATCCCCCCGCAACTCTCGCACAACTAAGGAATGCGTTGATCGATGAATGGAATAACAGCCCGATGCGAACTGTCAATGCTTTGGTTAACTCTATCCAAAGGAGAATTAGGGCAGCAACGGCAGCAAGAGGGGGGTACATCCGATATTGATTTTCAGTTCGATTTTGATTTCAAGATTTTGGGGGGTAGCTACCAATGAACTTCAATAACTCGAGACTTGTTGATCACAAACCAATGAAATTTGGAACTTTTGTTCCATACATGTACCGTTTTGTAATCATAGTAAAATATTTATTCTAACACTCCTCGCCTATATAGCCAATGGTTAAACTCAGTGATATATTATGCAATAAATTACTGGGCGGAAACGCGCGACGCTATCTGGCGCCTTTCCGACGTCATTTCGACACGCTGCTGACGTCAGCCTTAATTTCTACGACGCTAGACTGTGTAACGTCGTCTTTCTCACTTCAGCAACGTAAGAAATGCATGTAAACGTCAGCGTTACAGTCAAAACTTTTGGCGGGATTTCTTTATTCGATGGCGGAAAGTTTGAAAAATCTAAAGGATACAATTACCTTTTCGTCGTTTTCTATGTGTTAGAATCGAAATAGATCAGCTCTTGTGCGTGATTTATTGAGTAATAAATCACAGTTTGTCGGTCAGTTGTAAGAAGATAAATCACTAGCGCTCCGCGCTCATGATTTGATCTACTTTACAACTGACCTCCAAACAATGATTTATTACTCAACAAATCACTGCTAGAGCTGATCTATTTCTTAAACAAACTTTTTCAAACGAATGAAATTTAGGAATAAAATTTACCCTGCGTTTCTTTTTCCTTTCAGTATATTTTTGATTATTAGTCATTTAGCCTCATATGGTATGCTATGTAAAAAAAAAAAAAAAAAAAAAAAAAAAAAAAAAAAAAAAAACAACAAAGAAACGAGCAAATCTTGCCCAGATCTTATTTTCCGTTGACTCCTATAGAAACTGATCATGTTTACAAGCTTGTTATGAAAACCTACTCAAACCCCATTTCTAGATAGTAAATGTAGGTTTTCAGGGGTATTCCTTAGTTTTCTTATTTCTAAGCTTGAACATATATCGTGGGTACTCGTTAGAACCGCCTTGAAGAAACGAATAACAAGTACCTGCAATCTATGTTTTGAAGAAAACTAAGAAAAATATCACAATTTTTGTCTGAAAGTTTACATTTTGTAGCCATAAAATACAATCATATTGCCTAGGCACATCATGTCTATGATATACAGATTCAAAAATTTATCCCCAATCAACGGCCATCCTGAAACATCAGAAGTCCATTAGAATCGTGCAGCAGCAAATTAAATCAGGTTTCAATATTTCTAAACGTCTGACAGCAGCAAAGTCAACGAGTTTTTTGCTATTGCCAGACGCAAGAAAAAAAAAAAAAAAAAAAATAGATTGCAAAAAAAAAAAAAAAACATATATTGTGGGTACTCGTTAGTCGTTTCATTAAGGGAGTTCTAACGAGTACCCACAATATACTTTCGAGCTTCGAAATAAGAAAACTAAGGAATACCCCTGAAAACTTTAGGTTTACTAAAAGTGGGGTTTGAGTAGGTCTTCATTGAACAAGCTTGTAAATATGATCGCGTGCGTTCAGTTTCTATAAGAACAAATCACTGATATCCAGTATTTTTGTTTTGTAATTGAAAGAACCAATCGGTCAATTAGTTTTATAAGAGACCAATATATCAATACAATTCAATATATCTTATGCAAATTTCGGTTGGACAGTTTTCAACCAAAATGTAATCTGGACAACAAGTGGATGGGTTCATCAACCCGTGATAATGTGAGTTTTCATTACGAAAACATGCCTATATAATTTTGACCCGCTTAAACCCCACTTTTATATAGTAAAACTGGGGTTTACAGGGGTATACATTATTTTTCTTATTTCTGCTCAAAACATAGATTGTGGGTACTCGTTAGAACCGCCTCGGCGAGGCGGTTCTAACGAGTACCCACAATCTGTGTTTTGAGCAGAAATATAAAATAAATATCAGAATTTTTTTATCTGAAAATATTCATTTTTTGGTGATAAAATTTTCAGTATGTTTGAATAGGCGTGTTTTCGTAATGTGAATTTTTTACCAAAAAAGCATTAAAGTCGGCATCATTCCTTTACTATAAACTTCTTTTCATTATGAAATATTTTTCTTGTCAAACTGCGAGATAATTAGAGTTATACCCAATTAAGAAAGATAAAAGAAATCTACTTGTTTGAAATGTATGTAATGTAAAGACCTTATGATTATGCAAATTAAAATATTCTTTTGATCATAGCATTCTAATCAAGTCAGCAAAAGAGATTATTCCCACTGAGCATTTGGAATAACGGCTACCGTACCGAAAACCCCGGAAACGTATGAATTCCACAGGTACATGGCACGTTGTTTTGTCCAAAATGTGCCAAAAAAAATCAGAAATTTTAGAAATTTCCCCAGCATATAGGTCTAAGAGCTGGGTAAGTTTCTAGTGCTGATTTGTTTGTTAATTTTGGTCAGCTGACATATTTCACACATTATTGGCAAAACAACGTGCCAAGTACCTGTTGTGAATTCATGAACCTTGTCTCTGAAGTTTGCTTCTGTTTGTTTGTGTTGAGGTTTTACGGCCCAGTCAACCCAATGGGGTCATGTCTAGCGCGGTCAGCTTGCCTAACCACAGTTTTACTGGGCAGGCTTAGTCGTCTGTCTAAGCGATTAACCAGTATTGTGCACATTCTTTCGCCGGAAACTGACAACTGCCCTTCTTGAATCACCGGAAGGGAGGGAATGACCATACAAAATATTTCATGATCAAATCTCCACGAAAGAATGTTGCCAACTAGGCGGGGGATCGAACCCGCAACCTCCTGATTACCAGTCGGACGCGTATCCAACTGAGACACTGAGGCCGGCGAATTCTGCGTCTGATTTCTGTTTTGGTAAAATTTCTAGTAACCCAGTCTTGTTTACTCTAAATTTCTATCAGACCAAGAATCGAAAGTAAAAGCGTTTTCAATTTGTGCATCCGAATGCTTTCAAACAAACTTCGTGCCGTAGAAACCTTTTAACCCTTAAAACGCAAAGAAAAACTGCATCTGAAAATGTCGTCTGTTTATGTCGTCTGCTGAATATTCTTGCAAACTTTTCAAACCTATTTTTGCTTACAGGCAAACAATGTGGACCCAGATCAGACTGCTCCTAAAGAAGCAGTCTGATCTTGGTCCACACTGTTTGCAGAAAGGACTTTTAAAATCACAATCAGACGACAAAGCAGACGACAATTGTTGTGATTGGCATTTTAAGGGTTAAGACAAACAGTCAGCTCTGATATCTATATGGGCTAAATTAAAATGTTAAAGAGCCTCCCATATCTATAAGGTTTTCTTAGAATCGACAGAACTAATACGCAGAGCTTGTAGAGCACGGAAAGTTTCACTCACAGTCGGAATTCTCATCATTTAAGAGCGACATGCGTACTTTCTGCATCTTCTGTAAACTTATTCATATATTTCAGCACATATCTTATACAACATGTCTGGCAGCAGCCAATTTAACGAGTTTTGCTCTTGACAGACGTCTGTCAATAGTAAATTCGCCGAGTTTTTGCTAATGACAGACGTCTGGCAATAGCCATTCCGAGAAGACTAAAATTCCAAGAGAAATATCTTTCTTAGTATTGTTCAAATGATGCAAACGACATTTCCGTCATTTCATTCATGTATTATTAATACTTAGCACTCTGAGTAAAAATTTCAGCAGACGACATTTCTATTTTTTAATGGAGACAAATGGCATGAAATGACAGATCCTGTTTTCTGGGAAAAATAAGAAAAGATCATTAATTGGTCGTGTGTTGAATTTGCCCAAAGAGTGTAAAGGTTAGACACATTTTTTTTCTTATGTACAATAACAGAAAGATTAAGTAACTGTGACTAACCCTATATTTGGTCATGAAATACTTAGAAACATCTAGATCAACTAGTCTTTGTAGATCGTCTCTGATGAGGTGCCGACTTCTCCAGTTAATTATACGGACGGCTACTGGTGTTCCATTCAGCAGAAATCCCAACATTATTGTTTCCGGTCTGAAATATTCACCAACAGAATCATATGATGTCACAATAAAATCAGGCCCCGAGGATATATAAATAGAGGATATTTACTCTTTTGCTGTGAATACCATAAATATTGTCATCGAGTGTAAAGAATACATCAGTATTTTCACGAGTGCCAAGCACGAGTGAAAATTTGAATGTTTTCATTACCCGAGATAAAAAAAAAAATTATGGTATTCACTGAAAAAGAGCAAATTTTCTTTTTATTTTTTTGTTTACACGCCAATGCGCGTTTCTGACGTCATAAATAACGTCACCAAACAAAACATGAACGTCATGGCGTCGACGCTCAGAGTTTAACATGTGAAACGCTGGAGAGACGACAAAAAAACAAAAAAAAAAAATCGGCAAATCGAAATAATTTTGATACCAAAATGTTCCTTACATTCTAACTAAGAAAATGCATACCAACACTTGATACTTTAGTTAAGAAACAAAAAAGTTAGAGGTGTCCAAAAATCTGAAGTGGAGGTAAGATCCACATCTGAAACAATGAAGAAAACCGAAGTCGCCCAAAGCGAGGAGTGAAAATATAAATCGTATCATTCACTATAGTGAAATGATACGATATCATTTCACTAGTGATTGATACCACTTTTTTATTTTATTGTCAGCGGTGAAATCAGTGTATATCTGATGAAAATAAAAATGGTATCAATCACTAGTGAATTGATATCGTATCATTTCACTATAGCGAATGATACGATTTATATTTTCACTCTTCGCTTTGGACGACTTCGGTTTTCTTCACTGTTTCAGAAGTGGATGTTACCTCCACTTCAGATTTTTGAACACCTCTAACTTCTTTGGTCCGAACTAAACTATCAAGTGTTGGTATGCATTTTCTTAGTTAGAATGTAAGGAACATTTTGGTATCAAAATTATTTTGATTCGCCGAAACTTTTTGTTTTTTGTCTCTCCAGCGGTTCACATGTTAAGCACTGAGCGTCGACGCCATGACGTTCATGTTTTGTTTGGTGACGTAATTTATGACATCAGAAACGCGCATTGACGTGTGAACAATAAAATAAAAAGAAAATTTACTCTTTTTCAGTGAATACCATAAAAATTTTCATCTCGTGTAATGAAAACATTCAAATTTTCACTCGTGCTTCGCACTCGTGAAAATACTGATGTTTTCTTTTCACTCGATGGCAATATTTATGGTATTCACAGCAAAAGAATAAATATCCTCTATATTTTCACCAGATATACATTGATTTCACCGCTAACAATAAAATAAAAAACTTTTTTCGTGCTAAACTCAACTGAGCATGAAATTCATTCTGCTAATATATGTGAAAATGCTAACAATAGTTGGCATTTTCATATTTATCAGCAGAGGAATTTTAATGCTCAGCTATGTTTAGCAAGAAAGAATTTGCAAATGTTAGCGATTTGAGAGTTTTTAGAAGGACAAATTTTATGCTCAGCTGAGTTGAGCACGAAAAAAAGTTTTATAGCCTCAGGGCTCAGTTTTCATTCTGTTTTGTGTGTTGCCAAGGGTAATCTTATACCACTATTTCCGATCCCGTGTTGAGCCTGTATTAAACAACCACCTGTCTTCAACAACCACTTTGGCTTTCCCCTAGGTGCTTGCTAAACACGTTTGCTTATATAGCAGATATAGGGTATGAATGCTGATAACCTGATATAAGAGCCACAACGTCAAAACACGTACCTTCGGCCATGTACACCAGCGAAGGTTAAGAATAGCCTGCACATTCGCGCAGTCTGAAAAGAATCTTCACTGGGCACATTTTGGAAAGCCAAGGATGGAAAGGTTCTTCATGTGGACAATAAAAACTCGGATCAGAATGCGCGGATTCGCAGGCTGGTTTGTGTCTTCGTTGGGCGCACATTTTAGAGGGATACGTTTTCTTACGTTGCGGCTAATACAGCTCTAAGCATCGTTTAATGCAATTGTGATATTGCAGGTTGTTAGCAAAACATTAATGAAAAGTTGTTATCTGATATTTGTTTTTAAATAAAATAAACAAAAAATATTGCAGTGTGTATAAAGCAGTCAGCAAATGCATATATGTTTGCCAGACATTTACATAAAACATAAATCATAAAATTAAAATAAAAGCCGTAGCAGAGCATTCCTTACAAAGTGCAAGAGCGCCCAGCGAAGATTCAGATCAGCTTGTGCATTTGCGCAGTCTGATAAAAGTCTTCACAGGGCATTCTGTGGGTAGCTAATGACCCAAAGCATTTTCAGGCGGACAGTGAAGACACTGATCAGTCCGCGCGGAAGCGCAGGCTGATCTGAGTCTTCGCTGGGCGCACATGCAATATTTTAGGAAATGCTGTGCCTATCAAACAATAGATGACTTCATAGTTTTACCTTGACCTGATGACAAATCTAGCTTGGTTCACTTTCGGAAAGACAATATTTCCAACGATGTTGATATCTGCTGGAGGCATGTGCCTTATATCTAGAAGTTTTTCACGCCACCTGCGGCTCTTTATAGAATTTGCAACCATGGCGTTATACGCCGCTTTTATGTCTTGTAACGCTCTGTCTGCCATTTCTCTTGCAGCTCTCGCTGCCATTTCTTCTTGTCTTAGTTTCTCCTCCAGCACCTTCTGGTCTCTTGTTACTTTAATATTCTTTTCTGCCTGTGTGTTGTCTGGGTTGCCATTTGTCATATATCTATGTGGCTGAATAGGCTTGACTGTAGCTGACCTTTGTATGTTCTTGCTGTTGGTGTCTGTCACTCCAATTACTGTATTGTCAAAAGGTACGTTGTGCTCTGCAGACATAAACGAGATTATGCTACTGCTGTCAACCTGTTCAGCTGCTTGACGTTGCTCTTCCATTTGACGAAGATACTCAGTTTTAAAGTCATGATTTTCGTCTGCATGATCAGCTGCACAAATATTTGTCGTCGCTTCCTGGTGCTGCTGAACGTAGCCGTGTCCATCCAAATGCTGCTCTTCATTTATTCCAAGATGCTCGTTAAGTTGCTGATGGGTAAGACCTGTGCAAGAGGCATAATAGTGAAAGTCAGTTTGGTAAACAGCCATTTTGTTAAGAAGCTGCTCTCTGACTGCATCGTAGTATATCTTTAGCTGCGCTAACTGCATTTGTTGTAATTTATGGAACACTGAGATAGCGTCACGTTGATAATGAGCAGACAGTCTTGTGTCTTCGTGAAAGCTAGGAAAGTAATCTGACTCATCATCTTCTGTTTCTGTTTCACGATGTTCTGGTGAACCTCTCAAGTCACTCGGATACAAAACTTCGTCTGGGGTTGAGTCGATACGACATGCATTTTCCAGAATACTTTGTCCTAAGACCGAATTAACGGAATGACGAGCATGCTTCCACTGTTTGCTGATTGGCTTTACGACAGCTGTTTGTTTCTGTACTTGATTTCTATCTTTTGCCGTCTGAAGTGGGGCAGCTCCGTACGGTGAAAATTCCGATTCGTTTTTATAATGATAACACGTGTCTTTCATTTGAGGGCTGTATCCACTGTTGCAATCAGCACTAATAATTCGGTTTTTGTCATAAGAGTTATGTGATCTCTGATGTGATCCCTCAACATTTCCACGTGTCTGTAGTGGACCTTTATAAGGTGTATCGATATTGAAAGTTTTTGGCTGTGTCCAATACTGAACAATACAGGGATCATCAGCTATATCATCGTTTGGTGTAGAATCATTCGTCATAAATCCAGGTGTAGCCGAAATCACAGAGTGATCTTGATGACTGAAACTGTTCAATGGTCCGCTGAATGGGCCACTGCAATTGACAAGCGCTTCTGTTTCTTTATCATTTAAATCACTTAAATTGCTCAGTTGTTTTGGTGGCTCTGTATTTGTGTACCAGCTAGGCAGAACTTCAGGACATTCGTCACAATG
This sequence comes from Anodontia alba, assembly GCA_964016985.1. Classification (NCBI taxonomy): domain Eukaryota; kingdom Metazoa; phylum Mollusca; class Bivalvia; order Lucinida; family Lucinidae; genus Anodontia; species Anodontia alba. The sequence continues at coordinate 93,953,374 of OZ024827.1, forward strand.
TGTTGTGACTGCCTCTTTTCCATCCACTTCTGTTCGACTAACACGAGTTCTGTTGGCAATGTCGTTCTCAAAAGAAAAAGTGTTATTATCATAACTAATTCCCTCTGAATCAGATAAACCAGTATATGTGTCTATTGTATGAGTCTTATCATGCACATCTAACTTCCTATCCAGTAGGACTCGTTCATGCTTACTCGATACCAATGGTTTATTCTTCGGGGGAGTAAATCTTTTACGTGGGGCTTTCGATGGGCTAGGATCTCTTGCGTATTTTCCGGCATTAATGTTCAATTCTGTTCTTGCATTCTGTATATCAAACGGAATATTATGATGACTTTTATGACCGTCATTAATCGTAGTATAAGCATGTCTTTCTGCTGTTTTATCTTCATAGGTAGTTGTTACGTTCACTTCAGCTTCCTTCTTATCAGGCACACACTCAGGTTCGACGTAATATATTTGTCCTGGGGAGGAGGATACTGGATCATGAATGTTTAGTTTTTCTTTGATTTTTACGTCAGCACCTTGCAATTCCTTATCCTGTTGATGTTCAGTTTCACAGCTAGGGCCGCCATCAGAAGATATATATGCATCAACAAGATACTGTAATGTTTCAGAATTCATTTGTATTGTTGTGTTTTGACCTGACACAGGAAATGTGGAAGTGGCACACCTCATTTCATTCATTGAAGCAATATCTTCCCATCCTATATGCGTCTCATCCGCTGATAGTGACTGTTCTGTGTATGTTGCGTTTTTCTGAACATCGTCATCCGAGTAGTATTTCTCATCCACAAAAGGCGCTTCTGCCTCGCATGTAAATGAGTTCAATGAAATACCTGAAGGGCTAGATGGATTTCTGCTGCTTTCTGAGATATTTGATAAACCTCCTTTTAGATCTTCTTCGGGTGTATTATTAATCGAATTGTATAAATTTGCACTATCCTGTGTAACCTCACTAGTTTCGTCAGATTTAGCTTGTCCGTTAGTACCATCAAGTGTTGGAAATTCGTCATCATACGAGAAACCAGTATTTGTATCTTCATGTTTTTCGTTATTCTCCGGTGTTTTCGCTGCTGTGACACCCTTTGCTACATCAGCCCAGCGAACCGGTTGTGTACAAGTACGCTCGCGTTGCAGCTTATTTTTTTCTTGGGCCTTCTTGATAACCTTATGCTGGCTTTTCTTACATTTTAGTTGGTCTTTTCTCTCGACATCAAATGTTTCTTGTCTGTCTTTAACTTTTTCTTTATCCTTATTGCTATGTTTCTTTGTCTGTACCGTTTGCCATCGGTCCGACTGAGAGGAAAAGGCTATCATTTGCTCCGTGATAAAATCATGGTTTATAGATACATCTCTGGTACCACCAAATATGCCTTTAACTTCATTCTTTAACTCGTTTTGATATTTTGTTTTATTTCTGTTCCTGGTTTTAACTTCAGACCTAGAAGCTGATTCGTTTTCATTATCATTACTGTTCTGCGAAATATCTATACTTCCACTGGCTTCATCGTCGACAGATGAACTATTCTGCTGACAAGTGATTACCTCATCCTGTTTCTGTGCTCTTTTATCCTTCTCTACCTGCCTTTTATGCTGTCTTTTTTCTCGCTTTTTTACTCGTCTTTCTTTTTCTCTCTCTTCTTCTTGTAAAAGTTCCATCATAGTTTTCTCTCTTTGTTTTTGCTGAATATCAAACAAAAGTTTATGGAACTTTTCCCAAACAGGTCCCATAACTTTTGTAAACTCAGGGTCTATTTCTGTTAGTGTATCAGCAAGGGCATATCTCAAATTTTCTGCCAGGTTTCCTTTGTAGAAATTAGAGTATTCCGATACTCGGAGGTAGTTCTTCCTCAGCCATGCTACTCCTTCAGGGACCTCCGTGATTCCGATCATGGGGAGATAATATATGATGGTGTCTCTTTCCTGAATATTCAGTTTCTCAGTGTAATACCTAACCGTGTCAATTGTGAAATCTGGACCACCACTGTAGATGTACTGCTTTATAAGTTTCACGTCAACTTTTTTGTTGAACATGAACATAATTGAGCAGAGAAGACTGGATAACTGAACCATGTCTTGTGGATAGTGCTGGATCTCTTTCATCCTATCAAGGACAACAACTATCACCTTCTGATTGTAAAAAGCATCACGGAACGTGGATTTCCAAGTCAGCCTTAAGAGCAGGCGGTACAGGTACACGTCACAAAATTCTCTATAATCTTCCATGAATGGGTGTCTCAAATAGTACAGCCTAGACTAAACATTGAAAAAGTTATATTTGATTTTATTTTCCTTTATTAGCTTATTAGTTTAACACTTTCACCCCTAAGTTTCTGAAGTGGACTGTTCCATCTTAGAGTTTAGATACGCCCATTTTTACAAATAGGGGTGTTAATCAAAAATCAAGACCAGAATGCCAAACGGTATGGATCAAGATGAGACGGCTCATCTGGATCTACACTGTTTGCAAAATAATATGCATCGTTCAACAGGATCGAAAGGGTAAAAACAAATTTTACTGCTGAGTGACTAATTTAAATCACATCGAAACTCAGATTTGTTGTTCAGTTTACAAATCGCATGTAATTATTTTCAAACAAACCAAATAGAAAAATTATAATTGCCACTTGTATAAAGTACACATATTTTTAATTCGAATGCACTTGCGTATGTAACGCGACGTCTGATTGCATAACGTCAAAATTTGCGACGCTATATTCTGCAATATACTGTCGGAAATACGACGTCTTCATGCAGCGTCGCTTTTCGCTGGCGGGCATTTGGTTTTACGCAGCAGCACTTGCCACTTTAAGCAAACAGTACATTTTTTTCAACAAAACAAATGAATAAATGCATTAGATTGTGGATAACTTCATTTAAAATGGTCATGTTGGGCTGGTAAATCGTCGGTTTTACGGTCACAAATTATGTTTTACGTCTCGCTGACGCCTTTCCGTAAAACGAAATTTCTGACCGTAAAACCGCCGATTTGCCTCCTAAAACGGCAATTTTTAATGCGGTTATCCCCTAAGTTGAAAACCGCGAGATGCAAGTTTTATTATTATTATAACTGTTGTTGTTATATGTAATACAGTCGAACCTCGATTACTCGATCACCGATGGCTCGTTTACCATGGCTAATTCGAACTCGTTTTTGAGTCCCTACGAAGTTCTTCCGATAGCTCAAGAAAACAAATATTTAGAGAAATTTTCTTATTTTATCGTGAAATTGTATGTTGTGTGTATTCATTAGAATCGCCTCATTGAGGCGATTCTAATGAGTACACTCAACATACAAATATTGTGTAGAAAATTGAAAAAAAAAAATCCCTAAATTATCGTCATTTGCTTCCTGACTCAGCACTATAATTAACCCTCAGTGGCTCGAACCACCCATGTTTCGAACAATTTTCTATGGTCCCAAATGTTCGAGCCATCGAAGTTCGACTGTATATTATTTTCACTGGTCCATCTTGCGCAAAATCAGTTCAACAGAATACGAGCCACAACGCAAGAAAACGTGTCTTCTGACATGTGTGCCCAAGAAGACTCAAATTAACCTGCTAATCCGCAGGCCCCGATGTTATAAAACTTTTTTCATACTCAACTCAGCCGAGCATGCTAATAAATCTCAAATTATTAACTATTATAAATTCTTTCTTGCTAAACATAGCTTAGCATTACGAAAACATGCCTATTCAAATATACTGAAAATTCTACCACAAAAAAAAAAAAAATGAAAATTTTCGGATAAAAAATTCTGATAGTTTTCATATTTCTGCTCAAAACATAGATTGTAAGTACCCACAATCTATGTTTTTGAGCAGAAATAAGAAAAATAATGTATACCCCCGTAAACCCCAGTTTTACTATATAAACATGGGGTTTAAGGGGTCAAGATTATATAGGTATGTTTTTGTGATGGCATGAAATTTTCTCTGCTAATAAATATGAAAATGCCAACTGTTGTTGGCATTTTCATATTTATTACCAGAGAAAATTTCATGCTCAGCTGAGCTGAGCATGAAAAAAGTTTTATAACCTTGGAGCCAGATCAGAGTCGTCATTGTCGCAATAAGAAACTTTGCAAAGAAGACTCAACTTAGCCTGCCTACACGCGCAGTCTGATCCAAGTCTTCATTGTCAACATGAAGAAATTTTGCAGCCTTGTTTTTTCCAAAATGTGCCCAGTAAAGATTCTGATCAGACTGCGCGGATGCGCACATGTACGAAGATATGTTTTTTGATGTTATGGTTCAAATTGTAGGTATCAAAATAAATTGTTATGCAGTTCCGCATTTAACTTTAATCGTGCAAGTACGTCCAGGTGATCGGGCCCCGAGGTTATAAAACTTTTTCATGCTCAACGCAGCTGAGCATGGCATTTTCCTGCCAATAAATATCAGATTACTAACAACTGCAAATTCTTTCATGCTAAAACTATTGCTGGCATTTTCATATTTATTAGCAGAGAAAATTTCATGCTCAGCTGAGTTCAGCATGAAACATGTTTTATAGCCTCGATGCCAGATTGTATTGTCATGTTTGCAAGAAAATCAAATACAGTCGAACTTCAATGGCGCGAACATCTTTGGGATCATGGAAATTTGTTCTAGACATGGGCGATTCAAGCCACTGAGGTTTAATTATAACGCAAGTTCAGGAGGCAAATGGATATAATTTAGGTATGTATTTTCGATTTTCTATAAAATAATGATATGTTGCATGTACTAATTAGAATCATCTTGACGAGGTTCTTCCAAAGACAATCCTTTTTTACTTTTATTTTATTCTTCTGTAGCTGGTGTTGTGCCGTGTGGCGGCTGTAAAAAGTCTGCCCGTACATCATCACAGTGCAGGTTATATTTTATATCCTTTGGGACCATTGAGCCCATCCTGGTTATTTTGAAAATCGAATACCTTGTAAGCCGGCGCTGGGGGGGGCGTATGTAGCCTCGCAAACTATAGTGTTGCATATGAAGAAACTCAATCAAACCGAGTCTCCGATTTTCGAATTTTTTGTGTGTTCTTTGTTTCCAAAGGCAATCTTTTTTCACTTTTATTCTAATGAGTACAATCAACATACAATGTCATTATAAATAAGATATTTTCCCTTCAACATCCCTAGATTATAGATTATAATTCACAGATAAATCTCGGTAAATCACTGCTGATAATGTAATAAAATCTATAAATCACCGAGTGAATCATTTTATTTCGAACCTTTTGACGTCATAATTGCTAGGCGACGTTGCTGACGTTGTTGGTAACAACAATAACAATAGTTGACGTTTTGCGGAAAATTTGATAAAATCATGGAAATCAGACTGCAATTTTCACGTTCAGTTGGCGTTTTTGAGGAAAGACCTGCAACACAAATATAAAGTATGATTTTCTTGATAATTCAGCTCTACTTTCGTGACATTGTTGTGTCTGTATTACAAGCACTGGATGAATTTTGCATTAAAGTGAAAGCAAGATGGCGACTGATTTTCAAACTAAATCACGCCTCCAGAAATTCATGCACTGATTGGAACTATTTTGGTAGGAAATCACAACGGATGAGTGTGAAAATTCAAAGTTAAAATATGAATGAAAATAACATGATTGAAAATGTAATAAACTATTTATTGGGTTGTTTTAATCAATTACGAAGAAATAATTCACTCGTGTTCTAAGGTTTGCTTGTAAAAAACTATTTCGCTTCGCTCACTCGTTTTTACGCGCAAGCCTTAGAATTATTTCTCCGTAATCGATCAAAACAACCAAATAAACTCTATTTATTTCTTACGGAAATTTTCTTATTTAATCATGAAAATGTATGTTGAGTGTACTCATTATAATCGTCTCGGCGATTCTAATGTGTACACTCAACACACCATTATTTTATAGAACTTCGAAAAGAGTTGCCCCCTGGTCTGTCGCTATGACTAAACTTCATTGCTCGGACTACCCATGTCTAGAATAAATTTCCATGGTCTCAAAGATGTTCGAACCATTGAAGTTCGACTTTATTAATACAGTCGAACCTAGTTATCTCGAACTCGCTTATTTCGAATTACCCCTTACCTCGAAGTGAAAATCTGGTCCCTGTTTTAACATGAAACTATGGCAACAGGTAACAAAATAATGTGGAAAAGAGGAGAAATTGCTCCTAAGGAGCAATTTCTCCTCTTTTCCACATTATTTTATATATATATTTCTAACTTCAGGAGTCAAATTACATATTCATTTGTTAAATGTGGTTGTTCAATTTATTGTTTTCCTCACTTTCTCAACTCTGATATGTCGAGGTACGGATATCTCGAAGTATTTCTGTGAGTCCCTTGGAATTCGAGATAACGAGAGTCGACTGTATATAGTCAGTTCTGTTATAACCTTGAATCTAAGATATGTTTTTATCATTTGAGGTTGCTATTATTCTTTGGAGAGTATCATATGACATAATATAACCTTACATAACACTTGGTTACTGGCGTGTAACGTCATCACGCGGTCCTAGACAACGTTGTGTTTTCTGTTGAAAACCGGTTCAGCTTCTATGGCTATAAAATACAGTTTGACCCATTTATACCTAGTGTCCCATAAAAGGGATATTGGCAAACAGTGTAGATTCAGGGTCTACACTGTTTGCATTATATACAGGATTTTCTAGAAACATAGTAATGATAATAACCACCTATAACCCTTAAATTGGTAATGAACTTGTTTAAAGACAGAGCCAAGCATGAATAGGTTAAAAGCCATATGATAAATCGAAGCACATTCGTGGTCGTTTCAAATGGAATTTACGAAACTCGCCGAAAGAAGAAACGAGCCTTCGGCCAGTTTCGTAAATTTGGTATGAAATGACCACGAATGTAAGATCCTCAAAGGCGCATATTAAGGGCGGTGGCTACACGTGGTATTTTTCTGGTTTTTTTACTGTGGCATCGTGTTTTGCTTTTTTGCATACCAATGCCGTTCTGATAAAAAGGGGTCCTACTCTACAAGGAAAGAATTTGCTCCCTTTGGGAGCAAATTCTTTCCTTATAGAATTGGCCCCTTTTCAGAAGGAAGGCAAAACATTTCTGACATAACTGCCTCCCCTAAAATTGTATTCATTTCCCTGGATTACATTTGCCACAGCCACATACATTTGAACCGCAATGTGAGAAAACGTACCTTCTGACATGTGCGCCAAATGAAGACTCCTGGGCATTCGCGCAGTCTGGTCAAAGTCTTCGTTGTCCGTATGAAGAAAATTTGCTTAGTTGGCCATCTAAAATGTGCACAGTGAAGATTCTAACCAGACTTCGAAAGCGCAGGCTGATCTGAATCTTCGCTGGGCGCACGTGTCCGAAAGTACATTTTCTGACGTTGAGGCTCAACAAGGAAGGTTCAGGTAGACTGTGATGGTGATAGGATAGTTTTCATACATGGAAAACACTTATACAGTCGAACTTCCATGACTCAAAAATCTTTGGGTCAATGGAAGTTGGTTCTAGACATTGGTAGTTCGAGTCACAACTTGCACTTCCATGACAAAATAAGAACCCTTCCCTAAAATATCCCTGAATATTTGTTTTCTTTAGCTATAGGAAGAATGTCCTAGGGAATCCAACAACAAGTTCGAATCAGCCAGGGTAAGCGAGTCACCGGTGTTCGAGTCATCGAAGTTTTACTGCATAGGTCACTTACAGTTATCCTAATATTACTTACCTTAATAAATGTTTCTGTCTTCTCGACGGGCAGTTTCTCAAGGAGGTATGCTAGTACGCCCTTCTTTGAACCAAGAAAAGCTATACATATCGCCGTTCTACCTCGCTGTGCAGAGTGAGAAAAGAAAATGATATGAACCGGGACACAGCATTTCCTCCAAGACTGCATGTGCGCCCAGCGAAACCTCGGGTCAGTCTGCGCATTTGCGCAGTCTGATCAGAGTCTTCTCTGTCCGCCTGAAGACGTTTTGGATCCTTGGCTATCCACACAGTGCCCTGTGAAGACTCTGATAAGACTGCGTGGATGCGCAGGCTGATCTGAGTCTTCGCTGGGCGCACACTCAATCTTGTAGAAAATGCTGTGCACCGGCTCATGTGTCTTTCTAGGAAATAGCACTGTCAAGGCTTAGCTGGCCGAAACTCGTGCATCCAGTGCAGGACTACAATATGCTGAACATACACTACCACTTCTTAAAAGATAAAAAAGCAAGCTTTTGCGATATATAAAAACTATAAGAACAAGTAACAGCGTTTTCAGAGAAACACACACTTCCCCTTAGGTGGGGGACATAATGAATGAGAGCAACGAACTCATACACAAAAATAAAAAAAATAGCTGAGTGTCGAAGTTTTCTGAGCAAGTGTAGCTACTATCTTTTTAACCAGTTAAGCCTGATCAGTGACAATTCTCATACATTTTCCAGAATGCCTTGAATTTGTTCAATAATTACAAAGGACCAGAAATTATACAGTACACTATAGTGGACTTTTTGTGCCAGCTTGCACACCTCGTTATTTTTGTTGTTGTTGTTGTTGTTGTTTTTGTTGTTGTATGGGTGGATGCTTTCAAGTCTTGTACCTAGATGAGCTAAAAGCAATAATTATGCTTTTCTTGAAGGCATAAAAGGAGTTGATTTTGCACGGAAAAAAGCTACAAACGAATTTCGATAAAATAAAACTATATAAAATACCATTGTACTATGATTAGACTGGCTCCAGTCTCAAGTTACTAAATATTTATTCTTTATAATCCTGATTGATAATCCATTAAAAATAAAACAAAATAATACCATGACTATAAAGGCCGGCCACTAGACACCAGTGACCAGCCTTTAAAGTCATGATATATTAGTAGTATAGGCTGTCGCTATGGTTTTATTTTAGTGGATTATCAAATAGGATTATAAGAATAGATATTTAGCCACTATAGACTAAAGCCAGTTTTTACTATGACTTTAAGTATTCGTTACATGATCTAAGGTGAATGGGAACATCTCAAATGGAGAGCACTCTAAGCTAGGAGTTGAGTTGTGGCCTCCCTTTATAAATGAGACCACCACAACAGAAAAATATTTGCTTCTCTAGTGTTTGTGTATCACTCACACAACTAGTCGGGTTCTACAGATTTCCACCTAACGCCCGGTTTCAACAAATTACCGGTTTCGTTTGCAAAGTTTAGCGCCTCAACCACTTCTGAAGAAGACAGCTGACCTGGATCTACACTGTTTATCATTCAGATGTGAATTTGTATTAACAACCTGGATCACGTAATCTGCTTGGCTGAAAATTAGAAGGGGGCGTGGCATCTTAATTTATTCAGCATGGCAAGGGTTAAGAGGACTGGATACAGTTTGTAGATTTTTCTGCATTTGTGTTTACACTTTTGTAACTTCCTGCTGTTTGCATTCCTGCATGCAAAACCCCTTCTGAAAAGAGGTCTACTCTAAACAGAAAGAAGTTTCTCTCAAAGGGAGCATTTTTTTTCTTATTAGGGTAGGCCCCATTTCAGAAGGGAAGCAAACAGTTTTGACAGAATTGCCTCCCTGCAAGCGTACATGTACCTATTCTTCTGAACATATTCAATAAGCCAGTCATAGTCGGAACAACTAGCCAAATTTAGTAAAAGAGACAACTTACATTATCTTCTGCCAATATATCAGCTTTTACTAACACCAGAGTTTCAGTCGTTTTCTTATCACCAAGCCTGGCAGCCATCATCAAAGGTGTCTCGCCTGACTGTTAGAAAATAATAGGAGCGCTTAAAGAGCGACACACAAGAGTTATTTAATCAAGTGAGAACAAATTAAAAACTATAATTTATATTTCGATGAATCCACTGAGGAGGAACCTTGCAATTATTTTCTTTGCGTAAATTTCTACAAAAAAAGCTATTTCACGCACGTTTTCAACGTAAACATGCCCGAGTTGGGATTATAAGAAATATCTTTTTTAATATTTTTTTTTTTTTTTTTTTTTTTTTTTTTTTTTTTGTGGATTGTGTCGATGCGTGGACACCGGCGAATCACTCACAAACTTAATTAGCTCTTTCAGTGCCAAATTTCAGACGACATGTCGTCTGCTTTTTTAACAAACTATCGTTTGGAAAGACGTTTATATGTAAAGTTGAAAGACTGAATGTCAAACAGCGTAGATCCAGATGAGACGGCTCATTGAGCCGTCTCACCTGGCTCTACGCTGTTTGCAAAAGCCTTTTATTATCGCCTGTGACTGTGAAAGAGTTAACATAATGCCCAAATTTATTCAATTTATGAGTGATACGCCGGAGTCTACACATCGATAAAATCACTAAAATGGAAATCCAGTCTTCCAATAATAATCGGGAATATTCGTCATTTACCGTAAATGAATAGTAATATGGGCCGCGCCAAGCGTAAAGCTGTTTTCGGACATGCACAAAATGCACAAATTCAGATCATCCTGCGCATGCACAAAATATCAGCCAAGCCTTTACGCTCCATTTGTACATTCTATAGTATCCAATGATTCTGTAAGCGGACAGCGAAGGACCTGATTAGCCTGCGCGGATGCGCAGGCTGATCTGCGCATTCGCTGTCCGCATATGTCCGAAGACACGTTTTCGATGGCTCGCGACCCATTATAGTCCAGTACTTACAACTGTTTTGCAATTCGGTGACGCGCCGTTGGCCACCAGAAACTGAACGCAGCATTCCCATTTTCTCTCGGCTGCGAAATGAAGTGCTGTGAAGCCATTCTGAAAACATAAAACCGGTTTAAAAAAATCAAATATTTTTACTTTTTCCTATAGTAATAAAATACCCCGCCATTATCGTGTTGCGGGCAGATAACTCTGTCAAAAATTGACGACATTTGTCCATTAGCAATTCCAAACCAGATCTCCTTAATATCAATGCATGGTACAAGTTTGGTTAAAATCCCTTGACATTTACTCAAGTTATAGTCCGGAAACGAAAATGTAGGCGTGTATCGGGCAGATAACTCCGTCAAAATTTGACGAAATTCGACCATTAGTAATCCCAAACCAGATCTCTACAATACGAGATTAACGCACAACCAAGTTTGGTGAAAATCCATTGATGTTTACTTAAGTTATCATGCAAATATGTACGGAGGGCCGTACGGACGTACGACGGACGGACGGACACACAGACGTCCAATGTGAAATCAAAATGGATGCAAATTTTGCAGACATCTGTAGAGCAGGTAACTATTAACTATGAGGAAGATTTCCAACAAGTTCTGCTTGTTCAGTTTTTCTGAAATTTCACAATATTGTTGTGAAACATCAAACAATTCAAATCCAACAAAGAAAATAAAAAATATTATTTTAAAACAAAGATTTAAAAAAAAATCACTTTACTATAGCATAGGTCAGATCAACCTTTGGTCGTCAATCTAATTTTAGAATAAATATTTAAGAACAAAATACAGAAACAGAAAAGACAAATGGTTTCTGATCATATAAGGTCAATCAGAACAAAATAAAATGCCAAGCAAAACGATGTCGAAAGGCCAGTACTCATTTCCTATAATTCACAGTGAGATAATATGATAGCAGTAACTAGTGCATTATTTCACAGTGTCAGATCTGTTTTTTTAGACTGCTTCCAGCTTTATTGCATTTTCATTTTGACGTTCTTGGCAGTCAAAGGGGACATAAACCCGACCAAATGAAAGATGTTATCATAACGTCATAAAACCAGACGTTACGTCGTGAAGCTAATGAACGGACTAAAGTACGCCATTTTTTTTTTTTTTTTTTTTTTTTTTTTTTGTTGTTGTTGTTGTTGTTTTCCGCTCAAACTGAAAAAATTTTGTTGTGCTTTCAAGAAAACAATACTTGCAAAAAGGTATTTAATAAATAGAATAAGGAACAGTGTTTCTTGATATGAAAAATCTGTCACTCAGGAGCGTGGATAATTCGGTAAAAAAAAACGTTCCTTTGAAACTCGTTTTAACCAAATTACCACGCTCCTTCGTGACAGATTTTGTTTTTCATATCAATCAGATACTGTTGATTATTCCCTATTTAAAAATTTGTCCATCAAAATCTGTCCAAGTTAGGAAGTGGAAATTAAGCGCTGACGGACGTACAGATGGACGGATAGGCGCTCAAGAGGAAAGCATATGCTGGCAACGAAGGCCCAGATTAGCCTGTCACGGCATTCATGTATTCTACACTTTCCTATGATCCTGCAAAGAAGATGGCAACGAAGCCCCATTACGAAAACACGCCTATTCAAATATATTGAAAATTTCACCATCAAAAACTGAAAGTTTTTAGATAAAAATTCTGATATTTTTTCATATTTCTGCTCAAAACATAAATTGCGTGTACCCACAATCTATGTTTTGAGCAGAAATAAGAAAAATAATATATACCCCTGTAAATCCCAGTTTTACTATATAAAAGTGGGGTTTAAGGGGGTCAAAATTATATAGGTATGTTTTCGTGATGCCTAATCGGTTTGCCCTGATAAGAGTCTTTTTCTCACGTTTTGTAAAAGCATGTAGTGTCACCTTCTGATGCATAATAAAATTGGAAATCATCTTTAATTAAAGCATGTTTTGTTGTTTTGTTGTTGTTGTTTTTGTTTTTGTCGCTGTTTAAATATTTGACTATCTGTACAACTCATAGGTATCACCTGAAATGTACAAGACTTCGTGCACATCGCGTTCTGTCGTGTTCGAAAGATCTGAGCATGCATTTATAACATGCATTGCTAAAATGGAAACAAATATCTTGATTACGCCGTCTAATATGGCTCGTTATACATAAACCATATGAAGCCCGCTCGTGCAGTTCTCTCGTAAAAAAAACAACAAACATTTCACCCATACAGGTCCGCTATATGATGACATCGTTTGTGTATTAGGTCACTTTTTTTTTCGGCATTTTCAGGCAAGGCACAGTGTGAAACTGCCGTTTCTTTCAGTTTTAACCTCAAAGGCAAATTCTACATCCTTTTCATAAATTGCATGACTAAAAAAGGAATACGTGTAATAAAATGTCACGACATATCTAGTGTCACGCTACTAAGCATATCGGACCGGTAACTCCATATATCTCCTCGGATCTAACGGCCTTCCGGGCCGATATGCCTAGTAACATGACACTAGATATGTAAATTAGATATAAATGATATCTAAATACTGGATTTGTTTAACAATATGAGCCAGTCCATGACAAAACGTACAAAATGGCATTTGCGCTTAGCGCAGACTCAAATCAGCCTGGGCATCCGCCCAATCTATGCGCTCAGTGGTAGCTAAGGACCAAAACTTTCTTCATGCTGACAGCGAAGACTGATCAGACTGAGTCTTCGCTCTGCGCACATGCCATTTTGTAGGTTTTGTCATGCGCTGGCTCATATCAAATGATCCATAACGTGAGAAAACGTCATCTGACATATCCTCCTATGAAGATTTATATCAGCCTGCGGATCTGCGCAGTCTGGTAAGCGTTTTCCTCGTCCAGGTGAAGAAAATGTTCATCCTTTATTATCCCTCATGCGCCCGGTGAAGATTCTGATCAGACTGTGCGAAGGCTGATATGAAGCTTCGCTGGGCGCGCATTTACGAGGGTACGTTTTCTGACGTCTTGCCCAATTCTAGTAGTTACCTTGTTAGCATGGTCCAAATTGAGGTAAGATCTGTGTGGCCAGATGGCGTTGATAACATCGGCATCTCCTGACTTAATGGCTGTCATTAGCGCGTTATTACCTTCCTATGAAAGAATTAAACCTTTAAGCGCCAATCACAGCTGCAGCAGACGACATTTTGAAATAGTTTGACATTTTGAAATATTTATTTTTATTTTTCAAGGAAAATAAGTTTGACATTTCACGTGAATCTGCCAGTCCACTTATTTTCTATGAAAACTAAAAATAAATGGAATGCCGTCTGTTATAAAGTGATAACGGAAGATAAGTTTTGCAGCAAAATATATTAAAATCTTTCAACCCTGAGTTTCTGAAGTGGACTCTCTCATCCTTCAATTTGGACATTTCCACTGATGCAAAAAGGGATTTCAGTCTAAAATCCAAAAAGAATGGCGAACAGTGTAGAGCCTGATGAGACGGCTCATTATGAGCCGTCACATCTGGATCTACACTGTTTGCAGAGGTACCTGCATTTGTGAGCAGGGATGAATGGGTTTATTAATATCAGCAATTTAACCCTTGACGCAAAATTGTAGCAGATTTTTCCATTATTTTTCAGAGAAAATAAGGAATGACATTTCACCGTGAATTGTCTGTTAGGCAGAATGTCGATTGCTGCTGTTTTGATTGGCGTATAAGATAAAATACATGTATCAGTGAATGACATTTTACAATACGTTTCTCTATTTTCCCCAAAAGGAACTTGAGAATGAAATGCCAAGCCCTACTTTCTGGGAAACTAGAAAAAAAAAAAAAAAAAAAAAAAAAAAAAAAAAAAAAAACAAAAAAAAACAAGTATTTGTCATCTGCTAATTTATCATTAACATGTCTATGTGTGTAGACGCCTACCCACTAGTTTCCCTATAATAGATAGTGAAAACTGATATGAAGCCCTAAACATTATAAGGCGAAATTTAAGGACTTTCTTATTTTCTAAGCCTTATATAGCAACTGGCTGTGTTATATCTACAGTATTTATGATGCATAAATTATGCAGTGAACAAATATTCCACATTTTCTTCTTATATTATATATCTGAAGCTGTTTTAGTAATATTTGCCGGAAATATGATTTATAATTCATTAAGAAAACACGCATATTCAAACATATAGAAAATTTCACCTAAAAAAAACTAAAAAAAATTCAAATAAAAAAACCCCTGATATTTCTGCCCAAAACATAGATTGTGGGTACTCGTTAGAACCGCCTCACCTAGATTGTGCACCCGTTTGAACCGCCTCACAGAGGCGGTTCTAACGAGTACCCACAATCTATGTTTTTGAGCAGAAATAAGAAATATTCTATACCCCTGTAAACCCTAGTTTTACTATATAAAAGTGGGGTTTAAGGGGGTCAAAATTATATAGGCATGTTTATTTTATTGTTAGCGGGTGAAATCAGTGTATATCTGGTGAAAATAAAAGTGGTATCAATCACTTGTGAATTGATATCCTATCATTTCACTAGTGACTGATCACTCTTCGCTTTGGACGACTTCGGTTTTCTTCACTGTTTCAGAAGTGGATGTTACCTCCACTTCAGATTTTTTACACCTCTAACTTCTTTGTTTCTGAACTAAACTATCAAGTGTTGGTATGCATTTTCTTAGTTAGAATGTAAGGAACATTTTGGTATCAAAATTATTTTGATTCGCCGAAACTTTCTGTTTTTTTGTCTTTCTAGCGGTTCACATGTTAAGCACTGAGCGTCGACGCCATGACGTCCATGTTTTGTTTGGTGACGTTATTTATGACGTCAGAAACGCGCATTGACGTGTAATGAAAACATTCAAATTTTCACTCGTGCTTCGCACTCGTGAAAATACTGATGTTTTCATTTCACTCGATGACAATATTTATGGTATTCACAGCAAAAGAATAAATATTCTCTATTTATTTTATTTATTGCGGTGAAATCAGTGTATATCTGGTGAAAATAAAAGTGGTATCAATCACTAGTGAATTGATATCCTATCATTTCACTAGTGACTGATACGATTTACAGTTTCACTCCTCGCTTTGGGCGACTTCGGTTTTCTTATTGTTTCAGAAGTGGATATTACCTCCACTTCAGATTTTTGAACACCTCTAACTTCTTTGTTTCTTAATTAAAGTATCAAGTGTTGGTATGCATTTTCTTAGTTAGAATGTAAGGAACATTTTGGTATCAAATTATTTCGATTTGCCATTTTTTTTTCTTTTTGCTTTTGTCTCTCAGGCGTTTCACATGTTAAGCACTGAGCGTCGACGCCATGACGTTCATGTTTTGTTTGATGACGTTAGTTATGATGTCAGAAACGCGCATTGGCGTGTAAACAATAAAATAAAAAGAAAATTTACTCTTTTTCAGTGACTATCATAAAAATTTTCATCTCGTGTAATGAAAACATTCAAATTTTCACTCGTGCTTCGCACTCGTGAAAATACTGATGTTTTCATTACACTCGATGACAATATTTATGGTATTCACAGTAAAAGAGTAAATATCCTCTATTTCCGTGATGCCTTGGAAGAAATATTTTCTCCAAGAGCAAAGAAATATTTTCTTTAGAACGCTCTCACGCCGTGCAAAGCATTGACGTCATTTGAAAACCTAATAAGTGTCTAAAATAGAATCTGAAGGGAAAAAACGCAACATACATTCTTCACCAATGTTGTCTTTCCCTTGAAAGTTAAACGCGGATATGTATGGTATTTTACCTCCGTCATATGACTGTTACCAAAAACAAGAAGCGATTCTTACTTTGTTGGTCAATGTGACATCCGCACCGTGTTCCAGTAAAACTTTTACTGTTTCCAAATGCTTGTTGTCGGCAGCCAAAATCAGTGGAGTTGAACCATCGCACTCAACGCGCTCATTCGGGTCCCTTTTAACATGAGCGTCAAAGAAAGCTCTTGTCTTTTCAGCGTCGCCCATCGTAGCCATAACTGACAGCTGTTGCATTCCAAACTGTAAAATGAGAGCGGGAAAATGATAATTTAGGACGTAATGAAGATCCAAAAACATGAGCTTCTTTGTCATGAAAGCCAGGGCCCAGTTGTTCAAAGCATCGTTAGTTTAACGAGCTCGTTGATGACAAGCTCATTAATTGTTGTAGCTAAGGTGTTTTCAAATACATTGATATGTTTGCTGCAAAAATGAGAGTAGCTTTTGCAAAGCAATAGCTACTCACATTTGCAGCAAAAATATCAATGTAGTTGCCATATTTCAAGATAGAAATTTTAAAGTCACGTTAGATAACAACTGTGTTAGGTGTTGAACAACTGGGCTCTGGGATCTTTGGGTGCTTTTGGCATCTTACAGATCCAGCGATCCAGCAAAGCCATGCAATCTGATAAGGGGCCTGTACATCAAAATATTCTGCAGTATCCAATGATTCTGTAAGCCGATAATGAAGGCCCTGATCAGACAGAGCGGATGAGCAGGCTGATCTGCGCCCACGCTGTCCGTATACGCCTTGACAACACCTTTTCCCGTGGCGAGGATCAGGATCAGTGGAGTGAAATAATCGCAATCCAAGCACTAATTCGGGTCACGTTTGACATGAGCTTCAAAGAAAGCTCTTGTCTTCTCAATGTCACCCATCGTGGTCATAACTGACAGCTGCTGTATTCCAAAGTGTAAAATGAGTACGGGAGAAAGATAATTTATGCACCAGTCATTTGAAACTCCGGCCACTGCGGGGCCGGAAATAGCGGGGACATAGCAGGGCTTAAGTGCCGTGATTTAACCTCCGATAAGTCTCGGCTGTGCCGTAGATGCGTTGGGGTTTTAATTTCCCACAAATATAGCCGGGATTTGAAATAGCCGTGCTTTTATCCGGAATTTACCGGGACATGGTAATGCTTATTTGCTAGGATTTAACTTCTCGCGAGACCCGAAATTCCGTTAGCAAGAGCCAAATTAAAAGTATGAGTATTGCGCTGTTGTCATACGTAGGCAAGAAAGTTTGTCTTAGAAATAGACCAGGGCCCAGTTGTTCAAAGCGTCGTTAGCTTAACGAGCTCGTTAAGAGTCATTTCGTTAACTGTTTTAGCGGATTCAATATACAATATTCTGATATTTTTTGCTGAAAAAATGTGAGTAGCTTTTGCAGCTACTCACATTTTTTTCAGCAAAAAATTTCAGCATATTTGCGTATCACTCGATGTAAATTTTAACGAATCGTTAACTAAGGACGTCGTTAGCTTTGAACAAGTGGGCCCTAATCACTTGTTCTTCATTTTTGTCAACACCCGCGGGACAGGGCTTTAAGCAGGGATTTTACCATAAATTGGCCCCGCAGTACAGGGCCCTTAGAGGGGTTTGCAAACTGCAAAGATAAAAGCACAAATGACTTGTGCAACGGATGTAGGATGTAACGGATATAAAAGCCGACTGATACGGGTCTTCGTCAGGAAACAGCTCTCATACGATACAAATGTACAGTTCGTTCATAGCGCCAGATAAGGCCATTTTTCTCAACCGAAAAGTATTGAAATTTTTCTTATTTCACCACAAATGCATATGTTGTGGGTACTCATTAGAAGCCCTTTTTAAAGTAAAGTGGCATTTTTACCGTTGTAGTATTTTTTATCGCCATTTTGCCATTTTCGTATAACGTCAAGAACAGAAATGACACTGATGACGTCATATGTGGACAGTGACGTTATTCAGTTACTTCGAAATAGTTGATTAGTAATATGACAATAGATAAGAATTAGGTTTTAAATTATATATATTTTTAGTTGTAGATACAGCATTTAATGTAGCCTATAAATTACGTCTCTAAATCAGACTGTAGGCAAAGAATCTCACCTTTTCTTGAAGAAGTTCTTCCCTTTTTACCCCTTGCTTCAATATAAGATTCTCTGTGTAGTGAATTCCCAGCTGTAACGAAAAGGGTAGCGCCATGAGACAACGGGACTTTGAGACAAATATGAGCCGGGGCACAGCAATTTCTGCAAAATGGCATGTGCCCTCAGGGAAGACTCAGATCAGACTGCGCATATGTCTTCGCTGAGCACCCTGAAGATAGCCAGTAATCCTTGTTCATGCGGACAGCGGACTGGTCAGACTGCGCGGGTGCGCAGGCTGGTCCGTCTTCGCTGGTGCAAATGTAACCTTGTAGGAAAGGCTACATTCATTTCTCTTTCTTACCTTGGCAGCATTCGATCGCATTCGATCACATTTTGCAGTGGGTCATTTTGGCAGGATGGACCGCTAAGGAGTAATTTTGTCTCAGAGACGGGACCTTTATCCTGCACAGGTGACATCTCTCCCTGCATAGGTTCCATAGTTAAGGTCCCAGTCCGAAGGACGATGCGCTGTAACACTATCCTGTTACAGGTGACGTAACGTCAGCTGTTCTACACATTAGCGTAACGTCGAAAATACGACAAATGATGCTAAATTTAATGATGCACAGTCCATTCCGGGTATTTGCGAACTGAAACTGTAGTGATTAACCAGTACATCAGCTGAGTATGACAAGTATCTGATCTACAGTGCCCAATGATTCTGACAGTGGGCAGCGAAAGTCAAATTAGTTTAGATGAATACCGTATTTAATCTAAGCATTCGGACGGGCCTCAGCAAATACGTAAACCCAGATCAGACGCCATAGAACGTGGCATCTGATCAGGATCTACACTGTTTGTCACTCATTCACATTTTGAACAGGTAGTCGTGGACCAACATGAAAGGTAAGTGAGGCAAGAAATTATGGTTTCTGAATAGTTCGGGTAAATAGGTTCATCGCGGGTTGTCGCCATTCACATATGTTTCTCATGACGAGATTCAGCTATTAATTCGTAAGAAGAGCAGTCTTTTGTCTTTGGCCAACCTGATAGAGATGTTGCTGTAACTTTGCTCTGCATCCAGACATTTCCTGGACACCTTCTATACTACAGTAAAACCTCAATGGCTCGAACATCTTTGGGACCATGGAAATTTATTCGAGACAAGGGTAGTTCGAGCAACTAAGGGTTAATCATGATGCATGACGCCAGGTCAGGAAGCAAATTGTGAAAATTTAAGAAAGTCTTTTTGATCTTCTATACTATAATGGTACGTTGAGTGTACTCATTAGAACCGCCTCGATGAAGCGATTCTAATGAGTACACACAACATACACTTTCACGATAAAATAAGAAAATTTCCCAAAATATTTGTTTCTTGAGCTATCGGTGAATTTCGTAAGGACTCAAAAACGAGTTCGAATCATCCAAGGTAAACGAGCCATCGGTGTTCGAGTCACTGAGGTTTTACCGTATTTTGTTTGTTTAGCAGTATGAAGCTGGTTTAGTCTTTTTGCTTTACGATTTTAATGTTTCTTGTTGTTTTGCTACATTGTGTATCTGTTATTTTCTGAAATTGTTCTGTCGTCAAAAGTATATACGAGTGTCTTTAAACATAGTAGCATGCGTGAGATAGGCATTTGCTACGTAGATCGAATGTTGAAAGTCCCTGGAACAAATGACGTCGGTTTATGACTTCATTTAGCATTTTTTTTTTTCAAAATAGATTATTTTTATTCGTAACCATACTTGCATTTTGTTACGCGTTACATCAGAAAAATGAAGTACCATGAGGTTTAAGTATTCATTATTATTTTTTTCTTTACCCAGCTAAATAAAAATAGTATGAATATATTTGGCGATCTTCTCTCATTTTGTATGCATTTTTTTTTTCCAAACATTTCCTAACATTTTTAAATGTATTTGTTTTGGCTATTGTCATATTTACAGAAATTTGTATATTTTGATTGAGTTTAGGTTTTATGGCCCTGTCAACCCATCTGACGTTACATCTGGTGTAGTTGAGCATGTTCGGACCCAGATTCTCACCAGAGTAATGATCGAGCCTACTCTCCTTTCAATATTTTTCGGAAAGTCGTTTTTGCCTGGCGCATTACACAGAAGTAAATTTGCAAACTTTTATTGTTCGGCGCGCGAATCGCGCCGGTCTCTTAATATATATATTTTGCTTTTGGATTTTTACATATGGGAGCGTGTTCGATTAGCTCACTAAGGACTTTTTATATTGTCGGTTTGTGACGATCCCGGCAAATATAAAAAAAATCTTATTACAAACTGTGTTATAAACAGGATTAATGTCTATTTTATTTTCATTTCAATCAAGAAATTTCACAAAGCTTAATAAAAGCAAACATTAACTCTTTCGGTGCCAAATTTCAGACGACATTGTCGTCTGCTTTTCTTTATTAACAAACTATCGCTTGAAAAGACGTTTATACGTAAAGTTGAAAAACTGAATGTCAAACAGCGTAGATCCAGACTGAGACCCATCTGGATCTATGCTGTTTGCAAAAGCCTATTATTATCGCTTGTGGCAGTGAAAGTTAAAGAATCATATTGTTGTTCGATTTTACCTGTTACATTGAAAATTTATTAAACTTTAGTATACCTTTTCCCATATCTCTACGTAAACATGAACAACATTTGCGCCGGTGCTTAGACGTTTACGTCTAAATATTTTGTCTTGTTATGATTTAATGTAAAACCGTTTCTTACCTAACTACACAGAAAAAAGTTTCAGTTTAATCATTGCTATTAAAAAATCGGATTTTTTTCATTTTACCCCGTAGTGAAAGTGGCTGCAAATTATGCAAAAATCGGTATGATAGGTAGATTTGATGCAAGTTTTCAATAACTTCTTCAAATTTTCTGACAGTTTCACAACATTGTCATGAAACATCTATAATTTAAATTCAGCAAAAAGTAAAAAGTATTTTCTTATATAAAAACCTGCCGAATGTCCGCGAGGTCGTATGACAGGATATTGAGAGAGAAAAACAAATCCAAAAATCGTATTTCTAAAGAAATTGCATGGGTCAGATCAATTAATGACCATAAATTCAATTTTATGGTAAGTATTTGAGAATAAGGTACAGAAAGGGGAAAGACAAATGGTTTCTGATAAGATATGGTAATTCAGAACAAATTATTTTCATTTAAAATAACACACCAAGTGAAAAACGGCTTTCCAAAGGATGTCGAAAAGTAGGATTGCAGAAATTCTAGCAAAAGAGGTGCATTAACCATTTCGCTAACGTGCTCTACTGGTACAAATGCTCTCTCTCTCTCTCTCTATTCTCTCTCTCTCTGTATCAGTTATAATCCTTACCTCCTCCGGTGTCACAACGACCGTCTTGTTAGCATTCTTCGATTTTTGAAGACACTGATTTTCGGGACACGCAGTTATATTATTCCGACCTTCTCTGGATTCCGACTTAGAAGTTTTCAGATTGCTTTCACTGCTGCTATGACTGTTTTGTATCTTGATACTCTGTTTTGTTTCGTTCTTGACGTCTTCCTTTGTCGTGCTGTTGTTGTTAGAAGTCGATTCTTTAGTTTTCTTTTTCATTTTCTTTTGAGCAGCTTGACCCATTTCATCACAGCTCAACTAACAACGTTGTTTTTCTTTTCCATTACGTCATGTGTGATTGAGCAACGTAACGATACTGTTGTGCCGTCTTCGCGCAAAATAAAATCCGCGATTTTGACGTCAACGGAGATATAAAAAAATATATCTCAACGCAAAACTAACGTTATTCCGCGCTGACCAGTTTACATTCAAATTATTCCAACTCAAATGTACATATCCGCCACTGGCACTTGATCATTGATTTCAATAAAATGATATAGGCTCAATTCATTATACCAGTGCTTATTATATTATCATCATTTTGGTTCCTTTGTTTACACGTGCTTCAATGAAAATATAATATTGTCATTACTATATAATAGTCTTCTTTAATCGTGAAAATGTATGTTGGCCATTATTTCATAGACTTAAATTATCTCCATTTGCCTCCTAACCTGGCGCTCAATGGCTCTAACTAACCCTGTCATGAACAAATTTCTATCGTCCCAAAGATGTTCGAGCCATTGAAGTTCTACTATATAGAGTAGAAAACACGGACATACAGCAAAGGTCACCAGGAGTGAGGATTTAGATACGAGCATTTGGCACATGCCCGAAGACTCACGTTCGCTTGACGCAACTCAAATGATAAAGGGAATGAGTACAGTTTCAGCATTTGTGTGTGTGGAGGGGGTGGGGGGGGGGGGGCAGGGAGGGTGTCTCTGCCAAACCTGTTTATCCCCTTTTGAAAAGGGGTCTACTCTGTAAGGAAGAGTTTGCTTTTCATCACGAAAACGTACCTATGTAATTTTGACCCCCTTAAACCCTACTTTTATATAGTAAAACTGGTTAACAGGGGTATACATTATTTTTCTTATTTCTGCTAAATATTGTTTGTACTTATTAGAACCGCCTTGCCGAGGCGGTTCTAATGAGTACCCACAATCAATGTTTTGAGCAGAATTATGAAAAATATCAGAATTTTTTATCTGAAAAATTTCAGTTTTTGGAGGTGAAATTTTCAATATAGTTGAATAAGCGTGTTTTCGCAATGTACAAAGTAGATCGCTTTTCAGAAAGGAATTGATGTGCAGGAACGCAAACCTGACGGTTATAAAAGCTGTCTCCCTTGTGAAAATGGTAGTTAAATCTTCATGTGTATCCATTCAAATTTAGTTGTTTTTTTTTTTTTTTTTTTGTTTTTTCAAACATTTGGGGTTTGACGTTTAACACTCTGGATAAAAAATTTAGCAGAAGACAAATTGAAATACAGTCAATCCTCTTTATATCGACACTCGATACAACGACAAATTTCGTTATTATGACAATTTGAATGTCACGAAACATTCGCTCAAGAGATGACGATTGATGAGAAATTGTGCAAAAACATTGCATAAAATCTTCAAGAAACATGTTTTGGATATTTGTTAGAATCGCCTCAGAGAGGCGATTCTAACAAATATCCAAAACATATGTTCTATGAGGAAATAAGAATAAAACAAGGATAAAACAAGGCCTTTCTTACATATCATTATGTCATTAAGGAGCCTTTATAACAGCAAGTTCATTAAAATGGCAACAGTTTGGGGAACAAAATGCTGTCGTTGTAATGAGGGTTCACTGTAGTTTTCTTATTTTCCTTGTAAACAGGCTTGAATTACCATGGTTACTGTCAAAAGTCACGGGACTAAATGTTCTTTAAGACTTTGCACTCCGGTAAAATTTTCAGCAGACGACATATGAAGATATTTTACTTATTTTCCCTGAAAACAGGTTTTGATATGTCTCCAGTGGAGACAACTTGCATGAAATGTCAAATCCCGTTTTCTGGGAAAAATAAGAAAAACAGTGCTTGTACTAACATTCTAAAACAGGTGGTTCCAATACTTCCTGGCATTTTAATTTTGAAGTACAACTGAAAGTAAAATTTCATATTTTGCCATAATTTTTATCATTTTCTTCTTCTTTAGGGCCTAAAAATAACGCTTAAATACTAAAAATATGTGTTCAGACTAAATTTGCTTTATATATATTAGTGTTTTTTTTTTTTTTTTTTTTTTTTTTTTTTTTTTGTTGTTTTTTTTTTTTTGTTTTTTTTTGTTTTTGTTTGTTTGTTTTTCTTTTTTTTTTAAAGTTGAAGGTCCTAACTTCCAAGCATCAACATTTAAAAGTCTTACAGCAATTTTGTGGGGGTTAGCTTAATGTAAGATCTAGGAAAATATTATGAATTTGTCGTCTACAGTTTTGTTAATATTTCAATCAACGTTGTTATCCTTTAGTTTTCTAACCAATAAACCTGTAAAGAACAAATGTACGATTACTTTCTTCTGGAAACGAGACTATTTCAAATCCGATTTCCTCGTGAAAAACGGAGGCAGTTCAAAGCAGGTAGTTCGAATAAAACGTAGGTTACTGAAAATTTAATTTAGAAACGGCGGTGTTTTATTTATTTATTTATTTTTTTTTTGTTTTGTTTTCTCTCTCTCTCTCTTTGTATTTACTTGCGCTGTTTTATCTATTTATTTATCTATTCATTTTGTTGTTTGTTTTCGTTATTACCTTGAAAGTACATGCAGGACTTTGTGTTATATCCGAGTTGCCCCCGACAATCCCAAGCCCATCATGAAAACATACCTATGGAATTTTGATCCCCCTAAAACCCCACTTTTATATAGTAAAACTGGGATTTACAGGGGTATACATTATTTTTTTTATTTCTGCTGAAAACATAGATTGTGGGTACTCGTTAGAACCGCCTTGCCGAGGCGGTTCTAACGAGTACCCACAATCTATGTTTTGAGCAGAAATATGAAAAATATCAGAGTTTTTTATCTGAAAATTTTCAGTTTTTGGAGGTGAAATTTTCTATATATGTGAATAGGCGTGTTTTCGTAATGTTATTTTCTGAGGAAAATGAGACGGGCCAAATGCAAATATTCAAATATTAACCTTAAAGTTAACCTAAAAACTTTCTGGACAAAATTAACAGACATCAAATTGATGTTTTTCCCCAGAAAATGGTTTGATATTTCATTTGAATCTTCTACTTAGAAGACAATTCGAATTGTCCACCCCGTCCCCATAGGAAAATATCTTCAAATATCATCTGATTCTATTTAAGTCCAGAAGGTTAATGGTTAAACAATGAACTAGAACATAAAAAATGATTAATACTTTAATTGATGACGTCTGAACTTGTTTATTATATATCTAATCTTAAAAATATCATTGAAACATAATCAGAAGAAAAACATGTTTCATTTTAGCTAGTAACACGTTAGGTGTCTAGGCCCTCAATGTTCGCGCATGCGTAAAAGTCCCATTTGACAACAAACTTGTTAAAAAGATCAATGAACTTCATTGTTACACTCCTTTCTTACATTATTTTGTTCTGTCTTGTTTGTCTGGTAGACGTGTTTGAAAAAGGAAATGTTATTAAAGAATATACTATTTGTGGTTGAAAATTATAATACCAAGCATGTAATACACGACTGCATTTTTTATGAACCTTTACCTCTCTCTGGGCACAATTCAGCTCGATAAATTTTGCAGACGATAAACTGACATTTTGCTTATTTTTCCCAGAAAAAAGGCTTTAACATTTCATGCAAACGTTCTCCTGAGGAAGAAATCATATGCGTGAAATGGCCTATTTTCTGAGTAAAATAAGAAAACTTTTTTTTGTCAAATTATAAGTCTGCTGATTTTTTTACCCAACATGCAAAGCGTTAATAACAATAAACAGCAGCAGCCGTGCAACACAACGCCCTTGTTGCATTATCAAAATAAATGTTAACTTTTAGGGCTCTCTAGGCTAAATCAGCAGACGATAAAAAAAGTAGTAGGCCCTGTATGTATTTGTATTTTTTTTTCACAGAAAATTAGGCTTGACATTTCATTCATTCAGATCGTCTCCTTTTCCGCGCTTATATAAAACTTTCTGCCTGCTGTTAATTAAACTCAGCAGGTTAATGGTTAACTACTGTAAACTGCGAAAGGGTTTGCTTTCGAGCATGCGTAAAATTCCGCAGATTCAGATCATCCTGCGCATGCGCAAAGTATCACTAGGGTTTATTCCATTGAAACATTCTATAGTATCCAATGATTCTGTATCCGGACAGCGAAGACCCTGATCAGACGGCGCGGATGCACAGGCTGATCTGGGCTTTCGCTGTCCGCATATTCCCATATACACGTTTTTGCATTGCGTGGCCCCTTTAGTCAGGCTGGTGTTTGTTTGTTTGTTTTTTTATCATTTTTATCAGACAGAGTAACAAGTTTGTAAAACACTATGCCTCCAACTATACGCTTGTCGACACAAAATGCCAAAGTTGCAAAGGGGCATAACTCTGATAAAAGTAATCAAAGTTCACCAAAATTTCACAACGTTATCAACACATTGGTTTCAAACCGCTTGCAAATTTCATGAGCCTAACTCAAGTTGTTCCTTAGATATTTTGCTTACAGGATCTTCATTTGCTTAAGTATGAAACGGGGCCTAAATCCACCATGAAGAATGTGACAGAAAAAGGAAAAAATACGATACGAGTCAGCTAATTTTTCATAAGCAATTTATATATGAAATTTCAGTATATGAAATTTCGAAATCCTAGCATACATGCTTCCACAGATATGAAGAGTCTCAAAAGCAAGAAAAATGGATGGACAAGTCCAAAGCAATATGCTCTCCCAACTTCTTCGATCCCAACTTCTTCTTCGAAGTTGGAAGCGTAAAAATGTGCACATTTCAGAAATAGCCATGCGCCGGTTATAAAACCACAATTCATTTTAGATTCCTTTCTTATGTTTTTCAGTCACTAAGCTCAAAAAGCATTTGTTTGACATACAGAGCCGGTATAATATCCCACTTGGAAATTTCTCTCTGGGCTATAATAATATGACCCAATACGTCAGAAAACGTACTTTCGCGCAGTCTGATCAGAATCTTCACATGGCACATTTTGAATACCCAATGATGGAAAGATTCTTCATGCGAACAACGAAGATTCTGATGATACTGCGCGGTTGCGCAGGCTGATTTGAGTCTTCGCAGGGCACACATGTCAAAAGATACGTTTTCTCACGATGCGGCTCATATAAATTTAGGGGGTTTTGATAAAAAGAATAACATAATAAAAATATAATAAATGTTTTTGACATCTTAGAATATTTCGCTATAAAGTGTAAGCCAGCCAGCCCCGCCCCCACCCCCCCCCCCCCCCCCCCGCCCTCCCTTAAATTTAGGGGTTGATAAAAAGAATAATAAAAATATAATAAAAAATATTTTTGACTTCTTAGAATATTTCGCTATAAAGTGTAAGCCAGCCCCCCGCTCCCCCGCCCCACCCCCTCCCCCGTCTCTCTATAAGCGCGCGTGTGTGTTTATTTTCTTTAAATTCCGGATGAATACTTTTAAAAAAATCACTTGCAGAATAGCCCAGTAAACGTACGTCATAATAGAGTCATTTCAAAA
This sequence comes from Anodontia alba, assembly GCA_964016985.1. Taxonomy (NCBI): domain Eukaryota; kingdom Metazoa; phylum Mollusca; class Bivalvia; order Lucinida; family Lucinidae; genus Anodontia; species Anodontia alba. The sequence goes on from OZ024827.1 coordinate 93,980,859, forward strand.
TTAAAGGCTAATCACAACTGCAGTTGAACATTATATTTATTTAGTTTGGTATTTTTCAGAGGAAATAAGGCTTGACATTTCACGTGAATCGTCTGAAGTGCTAAGTCATATTCTTTAAAAATTATAATAATAAATTTTGTAATTGGACGATGGTGCCAGGGTATTACGGTCTCACGTTGGTCGTCCTTCTGTTCGTCCGTCCGTCTGTTGTCCATACGTCCGTCTGTATTTTCGTTTCCGGGTGATAACTTGAGTAAATATCAATGGATTTTCATCAAACTAGATATGTGCATTGATATTGTGGAGATCTGGTTTGGGATTGTTAATGGGCAAATTTCGTCAATTATTTGCTCGCCACACGATTGTGGCGTGGTATTATCTTTTCACGTTTTAATTACAAATATTTTTCAGAGAAAATAAGACTTGGCAGTTAGGTAGACGAGTCACAAGAAATATATAGCCTTACTTTCTTTAAATATACAAAAAAAAAAGAAGAAAAAAAATCAAAATGTCATCTACTGCATGTGTGATCAGCGCTTTAACGTTTTACTCGTACCACAAATGAAAAAAAAAAAGGTGGTACATATACAAGATACGCTCATATTACTTTTTGAACAGTCCACATTTTTATGTTAAATTGATCACATGGTACCAAACAGTACATAAAGAAGAGTGCAACCCAAGATATGTAATTTCACAAACTGTGTCTACAAAGTAAGAGAAAAACAATTCTTTTCAAGGATATTTACAAGAAAATAAAAATATTGAAGCTTCACAGGAACCATGAATGCTAAATTTTTGGTAATGTATATTACATTTTTGTTGTTGTTGCTGATATACATACAAGTCTTCCAGTTTATTGTCTCATTGTTTTGTCAATATGATGACAAGCATATATACAACACCTAGTAATGGACTGCTAAATTAGGATGCAAACATATTAATGCTTAGCACTGTGGACAAAATTATCAGCAGACGACATACTGAAATCTTTTTCTTCTTTTTCCCAGAAAAAAAAGGTTTTGCAATGTTATGCAAACTGTCTCCAATGGAGACAATTTGCATGAAATGTCAGATCCTGTTTTCTTCGAAAAAGAAAAAAACATATTATCAATGTGTCATCTGCTGAATATGCCCAGAGTGGTAAAAAAATGTAAAATTTAAACCAAGAACAGCAGACTGCTAGCTGTGCTTATTTTAACTCTTAAAACGCTAAGCAAAATAGTAGCAGAAGACCTATTTTTTTCTTATTTTTCAGAGAAAATAAGACTTGGCATTTTATGGGAATCATCTATTCTCATAAAATGCCAAATCTTATTTCTCTGAAAAATAATTTAAAAAAAAAAAAATAAATCAAAATTTGTCTGCTGCACTTGTGATAGTGCTTTAACCTTTAAAGCGCCAAGAAAAACTGCATCTGAAAATGTTGTCTGTTTATGTCGTCTGCTGAACATTCTTGCAAACTTTTCAAACCTATTTTTTGCATACCGGCAAACAATGTGGACCCTGATCAGACTGCTCCTAAAGGAGCAGTCTGATCTGGGTCCACACTGCTTGCAGAAATGACTTTTAAAATCACAAGCAGAAGACAAAGCAGACGACAGTTGTTGTGATTGGCACTTTAAGGGTTATGGGTTAAATAATCTCACATAATGTTGGTTCAACTGGTAGATACACTTATTCTAATTGCAATGAAAGGCTTAGTTACTTTGACTATGACTGTAAGTTTAAACAATTTCAACAATTTGCCCATATAAATGTGTAGGCAAACATATTTGACCTTGCCACAAAACCTTCAAAGGTCAACCTAGGATCATTATTAGAACAAATTTGTAGAGCTCACATCCCCGATGACAGATACATACCAACTTTATGCCTCAAAGCTTTCTTGGTTCTGGAGAAAAAATGTTTAGAGTTTTTACCATATAAGAGCACGGCAGCCAACTTGATTGACAAAGAGTGACCATTTGAACAAAGTTTTGTTCCCCTGACCCAAGGAGACTCCATACCAGATTTGATGAATCAAAGTAACACTTCGATATCCAGTTCTCAGCAGCATTTTATATCAAATTTGCAGCAGCAGCATTTCCTTTGGATATAGCATTTTCTGATAACAAACTGTAAGGCAGTAGCTCAGACATCAACCATTAATCCTTGCCATGCTGAATAAATTAAGATGCCACACCCACTTCTAATTTTCAGCCAATCAGATTACTTGATCCAGGTTGTTGATACAAATACACATAATGGCAAACAGTGCAGATCCAGATCAGTTGGCTTCTGAAGAACATGAAATGCGAAGTCTTATTTTCTCTGAAAAATAATAATAAAAAAATTAGAATGACGTCTGCTACAATTTTATCCATCACCTTAAGGGTTAATTCTGCCCTTTTATAGTTATTGCAAAAATGTGAACATATTTTTTTTTAAATTACTCTAGCAATTTTTCTTTGTTTCTTTTTCAGATTTTGTTGCTATGCATTTTCTCTGCTGCAATGGTTCTTGGTCAGTATGAAAAGTAAGTAGACAGATTATCAATGTTCTAGGGGAACTAATACACTTAAGGGGGACAACTCTTGTCAAAATTCATTTTGTTCCCTTCTGAAAAGGGGTCTACACTAAAAGGAAAGAATTTGCTCCCTTAGGGACTCCTTATCCAAAATAGACCGGTGTACAGGAAAGCAAACAGGAAGTCACAAAAGTTGTCTCCCATGTCAAAAATGGTGAAAAATTTACCATGTGTATCCATTTACCGTAAACAAAGCAGGAGGAGAAAAATCTGAAAAGAAAATTCTATCACAACATTAAGTGCCCCCAGTGGATCAAACCTAGCCCCAGATTATAAAGCAAGCACACACACACTAGGCTTAAAGGACTGGACCAGTTAGACGTACCTCAAGATATAAGGGGGTATCCACATAATATTCTTCTTATTTCTCAATGAAAATATATGTTGTGGTACTCATCAGAAGCACCTCGCTGAGGTGCTTCTAATGAGTACCCACAACATATGTTTTTGTCCAGAAATAAGAAAACTTAATAATTTTCCATTGAAAAAAAGCACCTTATCTGGAATATGGTTATTAGCCTGGTCAGTTATGCACTCTAGGGTTTCATTTTTTGCGGATTTTATCAATGTGTGAATGCAGGATTTGATTGAGTTGACGTTTTACAGCGCAGTCAACCCATTAGGGTCATGTCGGGCACGGTCAGTTTATCTAATCACACTTTTCCTTGGCAGGCTTAGTCCTCTAAGCAGTTAACCAGTACTTGTGCACATTCTTTTGCTAGAAACTGACAACTGCCTTTCTTGAATTAGCAGAAGCGGAAGGGAGAGAATGGCCGTAGAAATATTTCATGATCAATCTCCATGAACAAATGTTGCTGGACTGATTTTGTGAAGGCAATCTACATACAGTAAAACTTCAATGACTCAACACCGGTTGTGGATTCGTTGTTTTTGAAGTCCTAAGAAATTCTTCCAATAGCTCAAGAAAACAACATATTTTGGGAAATTTTCTTATTTATCATCAAATTTTGATTGTGTTGGGGTTTAACGACACGTCAACCCTTGAGGGTCATTTTGTGTCGTCTCCCAGAGAAAGGGAGAAAAGAGATAGAAGAGAGAGTAGAGGAGATGAAAGAGAGGGACAGGGAAGAAAGAGGAACAGGAATGAAAGTGAAGAAACAGAAGAAATAAAAACATTCCCCCTCTACCCTTACCCACTACATTTGTACAAGGATAGCAGGCCTTGCCCAACTGTAAGCCAATATCAGTTGGACGCCCCAGTGATGTAAGATACACAGCACCTTCGCACCACCCGACCACCCCCTATTTATCATCAAAATGTATGTTAAGTTTACTCATTATAATTGCCTCATTGTGGCAATTCTGATGAGTTCACTAAACATACTATTATTTTATATAAGATCGAAGATATCCATTTGCCTCTTGACATGGCACTATCAATCCTCAGTGGCTCGAACTACCTATATCTAGAACAAATTTTCATGGTCTCAAAGATGTCTGAGCCATTAACCCATTGTGATCTGGAGACCGCCAAAAAAGTAATTGGCAAACAGTGCAGACCCAGATCGGATGCTGCAGAATGCGGTGTCTGATCTTGGCCCGGTTGTTCAAAGCTAACGGCGTCGTTAGTTAATGATTCGTTAAAATTTACATCGAGTGATACACAAATATGCTGAAATTTTTTGCTGAAAAATGTAAGTAGCTTTTGCAGTGCAAAAGCTACTCACATTTTTTCAGCAAAAAATATCAGAATATTGTATATTGAATCAGCTAAAACAGTTAACGAAATGACCCTTAACGAGCTCGTTAAGCTAACGACGCTTTGAACAACTGGGCCCAAGTCTCTACTGTTTGCAAATAGTTCAACCATTTTTCTCCAGGAAAATCTAAGTCACATAGACTGATATACCTAAAATTGAAATTAGAATCTTCTAATATACAGTGTGAGGGAGTTCATTCAGTCTATCATGGGTTAAAGTACAACTGTACTTGTATAATCATATTTACCCTAAGTATTCAGACACCTGCACACCTTGCTTTGCTTTTCCTTACTTTTAAAACAAGTCCATTTTATTACCCGATGATGTGTCTAAAATTGGTTGATGAGTGGCAAACAGTGCAGACCCAGATCTGCAGCATCTGACCTGGGTCTGCACTGTTAGCTCAGGCCTGTACATCAGAATACATTGGGTACATATTGTACTAAAGTCTTGTTTCTTTCAATGGCTGAGTGGTTAATGCTCCTGACTGTGAATCACGAGTTCCTGGGTTTGAATCCCACTGAAGACTATACTTCATTGTTCTCATACTTTCCTTCACTCTAGATAACAGCCGCTTTGCGGTGTCAGGAGAATATTTTTTTCCCACCTTTGCCTATATGAGACTTCTATCTCACATGACCATACAATAGGCCCACTGGTACAATCTACTTAAAGGTGGGAGAAAAAGAATCCATCATGAGCCAGTCCATGCAGGATAGTGAAATCTCACCCTCAGGGTAGGAATTTCAACCAGAGACTCGGCAAGCCTTGTCCCTCATTGAAATTCCTACCCCTTGGGTGAGATTTCCCTATCCTGCATGGACACTCATGATGGATTCTCATTCTTATTTCTCCATGAAAACATACATGGTGGGTACTCATTGAGCTGCTTCTTAAAGGCTGGATATTCCTCAAACATAGAAACATTTTTCTTTATCCAAGAAAGGTTTAATAAATTGATATATAGAAAGAATATGACCATAAAATGTGACATCTGACAGCCTGTAAAATTTCAGTTAGTCTCTCGTTTTGAACTTGATAAAAAATGAAATGATTTTTGTTGCATCTCTAAATTAATGTTGGCAACATTAATTCAGAGATATTATGATAAAAAACCATTTCACTTCAAGAATGAGAGACTAACTGAAATTTTACAGGCTGTCTGGTGCCACATTTTATGATTGTATTAATACCAATTTATTGAATCTTTCTTAGAGAATAAAACGTCTATTTTTGAGGAATATGAAACCTTTTAGAATACTCAGAACCTGTTTTTGTGGATAAATAAGAAAAATATACAAATAATTAAAAAAAATGGTTGAAAATATTCCTTATCTAGAGCTAAGCTTCCATTATCTTGATGGCTTATATCATGTTGAAAGAGACATAAAATACCAAATCATCATCAATATCATCGAAAAACACGCCTATATAATTTTGACCCCCTTAAACCCCACTTTTATATAGTAAAACTGGGGTTTACAGGGGTATACATTATTTTTCTTATTTCTGCTCAAAGACATAGATAGTTTTGTTTTGAGCAGAAATATGAAAAATAACTGAGTTTTTTATCTCAAAATTTTCAGCTTTTGGAGGTGAAATTATCTGTATATTTGAATAGGCATGTTTTCGTAATGGAATTGGAATAGACAGACAGATCATCACCTTTCATTTTTTGTATCTTATTACAGTGATTATGATCCAAGTGAATCTGGTAATGGTGCCAGTGCTAACGGTGGACAAAGCAGTGGAGAAAATGGTGACAATGGTGACAATGGCGACACTGGCAGAAGATAACACATCCAACTGATTCATCAAGGAGCTTTTAACACTTAACATGCTGGGTAAAAAATTCAGCAGATGATATTTTGAAATATTTTCTTATTTTCTCCTTTCCAAAGGAGACAATTTGCATGAAGTGTCAAACCCTATTTTCTGGGGAAAATAGGCAAAATACCATTCATTTGTTCTCTGCTGAAGTAGCCCAGAGAGTGGTAAAGGTTCAATCTAAAAAACCTCAGAAATCATTTGTAAATTCTCATGTATAAATTTAAGCATAATTAAATATCATTTATTTGCAAAAAATGTAATTGTTTCTTATATCTTATATTTGTACCATATTTATCCTAACTACTTGTCTGATCCAGTCTGATCAAAACTAGATTTGTGTCAATATGACACAGATGCCCCCACATCTGTAACATTTTTAAGCGTCTTAAATGGTTCCTGGTTGACAAGTGACTGAAAGTCATGTGATCATTACTGCTCTAGTAAAATGGCTACATACAATCGGCAAAAGGAAGAAGTAGGAATAACAGTAGAACCTACACATGTCACCAAATTCTTTCTGAATAGCACACAGTAAGCACTGGTCTCTTGTAATTTTTTTTAAGTGTCTTAAACGGTTCCTGGATGACACATGACTGGAAGTCACATGATCATCACTACTCCGGTAAAATGGCCATATACGATCGGCAAAATATGTGTGAAAATGCCATCGAAAATGAGGCAAAATCTGGGGAATAATGGCTTCTCAAGTAGGGCTACCTCATCTAACAGGCCTGATTTACGATTTTTGCCACAGCCTATGGGCTAATTTTTTTTTTTTTTTTTTGATTTGGGTTTTACGGCCCTTTCAAGAATATTTCACTTATATCGAGCCGATCGTTCATCGAAGGTGGGCGAAAACCGGAGAACCCGGAGAAAAACCACCTGACCATCCGTAAGCAGAACATGGCTTTCCCACATATGACCCGAGCCAGGCTCGAACCCTATGGGCTAAAATCAATGCAGAAAAGCAAAAATTATTTTCACATAATTTTTTATGAAAATCTATTTTATATAGACATTACATCGGTCAGACCCATTTTTTGGCCATAAAATTAATTATACAGTAAATGTCTGAAAATAAAACACAGACATAGAAAAGTCAAATGGTTTTTGATAAGATACCAATCACAAATCAAGTTACCCATTTAAAATAAAATGCAAAGCGAAAAATAACTGTCTGACAGATGTCAAAAGTATAGTAGATCTAAGTATTGGGATAGCTGAAGTCATTACAATATGTGGGCCGCGCCAAGCGATAAAGTGTCTTCAAGCATATGCAAAATGCACACATTCAGAATCATCCCATACATGTGCAAAGTCTCATATCAGCATTTGCTTTCCACTGATACATTCTATAGTATCCAATGATTCTGTGAGTGGACAGAGAAGGCCCAGATCAGACTGCGCAAATGCACAGTCTGATCTGGACCTTCTCTGTCAGCATATGCCCAAAGCCACGTTTTTCCTTAGATTTGAACTATTCAGTTTTACCATCTACTGATGTGTCAAGTCTGCTGGATGAGATGACTGGTAAACAATGAAGACACTGATCAGATTCTGCATTCTGTGGCATCTGATATGGGTCTAGACAATTTTCTCAGGCCTGTCGGCCCAAACATTTAAGGTATATACAGTAGTCAAATATTTGCGTTTTATTTAAGAAAGATCAAGTCAGCTTGAAAAAAAAAATGAAGTTTTGAGCATTAGCTGATAACATTTACTGAACTGCAAATATTTTATAAATAATGGTGTACAAAATGAGAATCAAGAAGCAGACGATTTGGTGCTGATGCTAAGCAACTGCCTGTATGGTAACCCTTAAGGTACCAATCACAACTGCAGCAGACAACATTTTTAAATTTTTTTCATCAATTTTTCAAAGGTAATAAGTCAACATTTCATGCAAATTGTCTTCCAGGCAGACAATTCACATGAAACATCAAGTATTTTATCTCTGAAAAATAATAATAAAAACAAGAAAAACACTAAATGGCATTATGGACAGGTTTTTCAAAAAGGTTAACGAAAAGGTAAACCTCGGACATCAGGGGAGAGAAGTACATAACGAAGAAAGTGAGAGTTGTCTCTCTTGTATGTGACATGCCTACTGGTCCTCCTCATCATCCCTACCAAATATGAAAGCAATCCACTGAAGAATAAAGGGAACATATAACTTTGAAAAACCAGAATTCCCCAGAAGGCGACGTCATACCTGCTGGGGCAAAAGTCACAGGAGCCACAATCAGAACATGGTTATTAAATAAGTTTATTTCATTCTTAGCAGTGGTTATTAGATAAGTGACAAAAAATAAAGACCAGGATTATATGAATATATGATGCATGAGAAATTGGGCTCAAAAAGTACCCACAGTCTGTACACTTTCATAAAGTCTGAGGTTCAGAAAATGACAAAGTTAAAGTGGAAAAAGTGACATAAATAAATTTAAAAATCATATCCAAACCACATGCACTTCTGCAGACCCAGGAGAAAACATGTGCAAAGTTTCAAAAGACCGGTTTAAAATTGTATGAGAAGTTGCAATCACAAGGTACCCACTGTCTATACGTCTGAGGTCAGAAAATGACAAGGTTCAAAAAGAACAAAAAAAGTGACAAAAAATATGGCAAGGATTATATGAAAAGCACATGCACATCTTCAGACTATGGAGAAAACATGTGCAAAGTTCCAAAAAGATTAGTATAAAATTTTATGAGCAGTTGTGCTCATGAGGTACCCACTGTCCATATATTGAGGGTGAAAAATGACTAAGTTCACAATGTGGAAAAAAGTAAAAACAAAATAATCTACAATTACATCCAAACCACATGCACATCCTCATACCATGAAAAAAATGCATGCAAAGTTTCATAATAATCGGTACAAAACTGTAAGAGGAGTTGCGCTCACAAGAAGTACCAGCTGTTTATATATAAAGGGTGAAAAATGACTAAGTTCACAATGTGGAAAAAGTGACAAAAAATGTTCTAACAATTATACCCAAACCACATGCACATCCTCATACCATGAAGAAAATGCATAGTTTCAAAATGATTGGTACAAAACTCTAAGGGGAGTTGTGTTCACAAGACACCCAGGGTAAATGTTGACAGAAAGATGAACAGATGGATGGACGGAAACTTGCACGCCTAAGTCGCCCATGCAAAAGCAGGTGCGACAAAAATTTAACCAAAAAGGTAAACCTGGGAAAACACCCGCCCACTCACTCTGACATCGCTATTTTAAAGAACAGATTTTTTGAAAAAAAAAAAAACAGTCCAAAAATTAGACTGTCCTCTGCTACAATTTTGCTTGGTACATGTACTTAAAGGGTTAATACTAGCTGTTCATTGTTTTCTAATTCAAAACTGGTATCAGTAAATATAGTCCCAGATAATAGGAGTACCAGTATCCATATAAATATTTTTTCTTATTTCTTGAAAAAATGTATGTTGTGTGTACCCATTTGAAGCGCCTCGGCAAGGCGCTTCTAATGATCCCACAACATGCTTTTGTGGAGAAATAAGAAAAATATCAATACTTTTTGGTTGAAAAAATACCCATCTAGAGCTACATGTAAAACAATTTGAGCCATGTCATCAGATAAGGGCTTTTAACAGGTGTGAGCCAGCACGAGAAAAGGCTGCTTATCACATAGGTGACCAGCAAAGCATAAACACAGTCTCCACAGAGCATTTATTTTTGCAGATATGTAATAGAGACCTTGAGGCAAAAGTGCATGTCTGTAGCCAAAATTGGGGACTGTGTGTGCACATTGGAAGAACCACAAACCAGAAAACTGTAAGGTCCATTTTTTAGTGTGCCAACTCATGTGGTCAATGGCAAATTGAGAAAAATATTTCAAAATTTCCTCTGCTGAAATTTTACCCAGCAAGTGAACAATCCTTTTTTAATGACATGGCAAGTTTTTAGGACTAATGATATTTCTATAAAAACCTGATTTGTTTTTCTTTTGTATTTTGCATTTCCATAATGAAATTAACTGCCATCAATCTGACAAAATCTTGACTACTCTCTAGGCTAATTCAGCAGAAGGCAATTTGCATGAAATGTCAAATCCTGTTTTCTGGGAAAAATAGGAAAAATATTTCAATATGTTGTCTGTTGAAAATTTTTACCCAGAGTGCTAAGCATTAAAGAATTCCTTCACAAGCTGTAATAATCAAACTCATCATACAGCAAAATTCAATTATTCTTTACATTCTGACATTGCTAAAAACAGCAGGTCAAGGCAACTACAGGACAATACAAATATCAAAACTAACAATTCTTAACGGATACAACTCCAAGGGAAATCACTCTGATCTGACAGTATTTGTCTCTGTTCTCAAAGCATTACTTTAAAAGAACATAACTGATCATTTCTGCTAGAGCAAGGTGGGACAACTTCAAACCTGGAGTGCTCTCCCTTTGAGATATACCTATTCTCTTTAATCTGCTCACTGTAAAATATCTTCAAAAAATAAACAAACAAAAAAAAAAAAAAAAAAATACGATAAGTACTTGGAACAAATCATCATAGATATATGTATATGGGAACTTCCCAGACTCTCAAACTATCTGTGTTATTCACACTGTATTTTGTGGCAGTGTTGCACATGCTGGCCCCTGTCAGTATTACCATATATACCCTAAGTATTGGGACACCTTATCTACTTACCATACTTCTCCTACCATATTTACCCTAAGTATTGGGACAACTTATCTATTTACCACACTTGTCCTAAAATTTGAAATAGTTCATTCTACTACCTGTTGCTGTGTCTAAAATATTGTTGTGTGTATGGCAAACAGTGTAGATTCTGATCAGATGCTGTGTTCTTTTGATTTTTGGATTTTGTGTTGAGGTTTTACGGCCAAATCAACCCAATGGTGTCATGTCGAGCGCGGTCAGTTTACCTAACCACACTTTTACTGGGCAGGTTTAGTCCTCTATTTAGTCCTTTAGTCAGTATTGTGCACATTCTTTTGCCAGAAACTAACAAATGCACTTCTTGAATCAGCGGAAGGGAGAGAATGACCACAGAAAATATTTCATGATCAGTCTCCATGAAAGAATAATGCCATGCTGCAGTATTCAAACCCAAAACCTCCTGATCACCAGTCAAATGCGCATCCAATTGAGCACCAAGGCCGGCTCTGCATTCTTTGGTGTCTGATCTGGATCTACACTGTTTGCCATATATACCACAATAATTTAAACACATCAATGGGTAGTAAAATGGACTATTTCAAATTTTAGGACAAGTATGGTAAGTAGATAAGGTGTCCCAATACTTAGGGTAAATATGGTAATACTGACAGGTGCCAGCACTGCTGGGGTGGTTGCAAATGAACAGACAAACAGATGGCCAGACAGACAGACTGAAAACTGGACAACTTGACTAGACAGACACACAGATGGGGTATAAAAACATAACGACAAATAACAGAAAATCAACAAAAACAAAAATGATTATTCACTAGTCACCAGCAAATTTGTTTACTTACTGCACATAGCACACATATAAAATGCCAGATTTTATAAAAACCTACCGGACTTGATTTTCAAAACTTTCCAGCCATTACTCCCAAACTACAAAAATCCAACACTTGTGCAGCATGGCTGCATATCTGTATAATAAAAATTCAGAATACTTTCTGCACCAATCTATTATAATTTTTTTGTATAAACACACTATCAGAGCGACCATACATGGCCGTTTTTCTATATAATCTATATTTTTGTTTGGATACAACAATCAATTTTAGGGTTCCCCTTTAAACTGTCTTATATCCAAAACTGTCTTATAATGAACTGTCTTATTAAGAGGTGCCAGACAAAATGTTTTTGCCTCCCTTCTGAAAAAGGGCCTATACTAAAGGGAAAAACTTGCTCCTTTGGGAACGAATTCTTTCCGATTTTTTGTAGTTCCCTTTTTGAGTAGTTACCTTTTCAGAGAAAGGCCGTGTGCCAAAAAGCAAACAGGAAGTGAAAAAGTTGTCTACCTGTAAATAAATGGCGGAAAATCTACCACATGTATCAAGTCACCTTAATATCTCAACACAGAAATCCTCTACAAAATATCTGGAGATAGAAATCCTCTACAAAAAAAACCTAAGCATTCACAGCTCCAGACAAGGCAATTTTTTCATGCCAAGAAGTATTTTTCCTACTTCTCCATAAAACATATGTTGTGGGTACTCATTACAATCTCCTCAGGGAGGCAGTTCTAATGAGTAACCACAATGTATGTTTTCATGGAGAAATAAGAAAAATATTATTTGGATACTCCATCCTATCTGGAGCTATGGAAGTTTAGAATATTAACCATTGTCATGCTGAATAAATTACGAGGCCATGCCCACTTCTAATTGTCAGCCAATCAGATTACTTGATCCAGACTGTTGATATAAATTCACATACTGATCTGGATCTACACTGTTTGCAAAGGCAGGGTATATACGAGTTCAGCAGGACAAGGGTTAGGTATGGCACAAATTGAAAAATCCAATGAACCATGTCATAAAAAAAAATCAACCTTTCAACATTATGCAGGCAGTCCAGACACAATTATGCATGCAGGCTGATCATGTTCAACACAATTTGCTAACATAATGCCAGACCTTGGAGATGCTATTAGAAACAGACCCAAATCAAACTGAGCACAGAAAAATCTTCGTCTCTGCAGGTAACAAATATCATAAAATGAGCTGTATCAATGGAAAAAACCCATTATAGTATATGCAAACAGCAAAGGTTCAGGTTAGCCTGCGCATTCACGCAGTCTCACCAGAACCTATGCTGTTCGCTCATGTAAGAGGCAGGCCAAGAGAAAGTCGTAAGAACCATTTTCTAGTGATGCAGCTCAAATAATTTTCATTTGGCTGTGTATAATGTCTTAACACTTGTGAATAAATTAAGATGCCACGCCCACTTCTAATTTTCAGCCAATCAGATTACCAGATATGGGTTTTTGATACAAATTCGCATACTTAATGACAAACAGTGCAGATCCAAATCAGTTGGCTTCTTCATTGTTTGTAAAGGCAGGGCATATTCGGATTCAACAGGAACAGAGCTAAAGGCCAAAAACACTTACAGACCAGTCTAGTTTAAAATGAATGCAACTCCAAGGTTGATAACTCTTGACAAAGAATATTTGTTTCCCTCCGTATTGGGGTCTACACTTAAAGGAAAGAATTTGCCCCCTCTGGGAGCTAATTCTTTCTTTTAACCCATTTTAGAACAGAGAACCCTAATTTGATTGTGTTGGGGTTTAATGACACGTCAACCCTTGTGGGTCATTTTGTGTCGTCTCCCAGAGAAAGGGAGAAAAGAGACAGAAGAGATAGCAGAAGAGATGAAAGAGAGGGACAGGAAAGGAAGAGGAACAGGAATGAAAGTGAAGATACAGAAGAAATAAAAACATCACCCTACCCTTACCCGCTACAAGGATAGCAGGCCTTGCCCAACTGTAAGCCAATATCAGCTGGACGCCCCGGTGACAAAAAATACATGACACCTTCGCACCACCCAACCACCCACCCAGAGAACCCTAAAAGGGACATTGGCAAACAGTGCAGATCCTGATCAAATGCTGCAGAATGCAGCAGTTGATCAGGATCTCCACTGTTTGCAAATAGTTTAGCCATTTTTCTCTTGGAATATCTAAATCACATAGCTTGGCATACCTAAAATTTAAAAAAGACTCTTCCAATTATCTTCCAGTTCTGGTTTAAATTACTAGGGAGGCAATATCCTGTCTGCAAAACGTTATCTCCTTTTGCCAAATGGCAGCAAAATCATTCATGTGTCTCCTCTCAATTTCACACACAGCAAAGATCAAAACCAGACTGTGCAAATACATAGGCTGTCCTTATATGGCACAATCCAACTGTTCTAGAATCATATATCAGAAATTAACCCTTATGACAAGCTGAATAAATTATGATGCCATGCCCAATTTTGATTGTCAGCCAATCAGATTACTTGATCTACGTTGTGGATACAAATTTACATACTGAATGACAAACAGTGCAGATTCAGATCAGTTGGCCAACTAATCTGGATCTACACTGTTTACAAAGGCAGGGCATATCCGGGTTCAGCAGGACCAGGGTTAAGATCAATTTTCCTTCAAAGTCTTTCGGAACTTAATCTGTCCATTTGTGAGAACATGTGAGAGTCCAAACAGCAACATGATGAAGATGACCTTGCACATAACAATGATGTAATGGCTGATACTGGTCCCAATATCCAACCAACTCCCATAGTCCCGCACCAAGAAGAAAAAATGCTGGAAGAAATAAACATTAGTCTAAAAATTAATGTTTCTACTTAAACATGGGTTGCATCAAGCAAAAAAGTGCCTTCCAAAATGTGCAAAATGTGCAGATTCAGATCATCCTGCGCAAGCACAAAGTATCATCCACATTCTGTAGTATCCAATGATTCTGTTAGCGGATAGTGAAGACCCAGTTCAGACTGCACCAATGTGCAGACTAATCTGAGCCTTTGCTGTCTGCATATGCCAGAAGACACATTTTTGCATGGTGCAGCCCACACGTAACTAATAATAATGCAAACATGAGCATATATAGCCACAAAAAACTGCACATGTATTTATAAAGTAACAAGGAAAATGACTAAAAGTGCAAACATTAACACTTAAAGAGTTATCCAAAATTTTTGCAGATGACATTTTAATTTTTTTGTTCAGAGAAAATCAGGCATGAATGGTCTGCCTAGCAGACAAATTCACATGAAATTTCAAGTTTTATTTTCTCTGAAAAATGAAATAAGAATTTTATATGTCATCTGCTGTAGTTGTGACTGGCACTTTAAGGGTGAACCCAGAATAGCTAAATTGGAATCTTCCACTTTTAAACATTCTGAACAGGGAAGTTAAATAAAAAAATCCTGAACAGTTTAGAATGTGATGCAATCATTCATCATGCACCCTCTAATGTAGCTTTACACTATTTGCAATTTGATCTGAGAGTTTAAGACAAATATTTCTGGAGATAAAATCACAATCTATCCCCATGAACTTAAGTACAATTTGCAACATCAGAACATGAACCTTCGGACATGTGCGTCTGGCGAAGATTCAGATCAGCCTGCCCATTCATGCAGTCTGATCAGAATCTTCACTGGGCACATTCTGGATAGCAAAGTTTCTTTCTTGTGGACAATGAAGACTGATCAGAGTGCTTTGATGCACAGGCTGATTTGAGTCTTTGTTGTGTGCACATATCAGAAGGGACATTTTTTATATTGCAGCTCAACAAATCTTTTAACCTTTGTCATGCTGAATATATTAAGCTGCCACACCCACTTCTAATTTTCAGACAGTCAGATGTCTTGATCCAGCTTGTTGATACAAATTCACACACTTAATGACAAACAGTGCAGTTCCAGATCAGTTGGCTTCTGAAGAAGCCAACTGATCTTGATCTACACTGTTTGCAAAGACAGGGCATCTACACTGTTTGCAAAGACAGGGCATATCCCGGTTCAGCAGGACTAAATTAACTTTATCTTCAAAATACTGTGCATCAAACAACTTTACATGAAGTTAGTGAGTATCTGGTTTGTTTTATCCACAGTGTTCAAAACAAAGTCCCAGTATCAAAAGACTACCTGTATTCATTAGTGACTGAAGACTGATTTGGGTTTTACAGCCCTTTCCAGAATATTTCACTTATATTGAGCTGATCATTCATCAAAGGTGGGCGAAAACCGAAGAACCCAGGGAAAAACCACCCGATCATCCATAAGCAGAACTTGGCTTTCCCACGTGATGCAAGCGAGGCTGGAACCACAGCGGTGAGAAACCTAATGGATTAAGAGTCAGCTCTCTTATCCACTAGGCTACAGGGGCCCGCAGTTTGTTTGTGTTAAGGTTTTACGGCCCAGTCAACCCAATGGGGTCATGTCGAGCGCGGTCAGTTTACCTAACCACACATTTACTGGGCAGGCTTAGTCCTCTAAGTGGTTAACCAGTATTGTGCACATTCTTTCGCCAGAAACTGACAACTGCCCTTCTTGGATCAGCGGAAGGGAGAGAATGACCATAGAAAATATTTCATGATCAATCTCCACGAAAGAATGTTGCCGACCTCGGCGGGGGTTGAACCCGCAACCTCCTGGTCTCCAGTCAGACCGGGCATCCAACTGAGCCACCGAGGCCCGCAGTAACTGAAGAATAAACTAGATGTGTCCCAAAACACACAAATCCTTTGGACCCCTTGTCCCACCCCAGGGCATGAGCCAGGGGCAACTCTAGCACAGAGTTAAAAGTTTAGGTTCTGGTTAGTAGCATACCAAATTTCAACTTCCTAGCATAAAAGGTACCCAAGTTATAGCCTCCAAGAGAAATGCAGACATAAATGTCAATGTAAATTTGAAAGTAAACTTAAACATTTGTTAGACTCTGGGTTACAAATGTGAACTAAGCACATATGGACATACGGACATAACATCATGGCGAAATGCTATATGCCCCACTGCTGCTTACAGGGGCATAAAGACTTTATAGTAAAGAAATACATGTACAGATACATAAACAGGATGTCCAGAAATAGCCTCAGAACATAATCTACCAATGACACCAAGAGGAAGATCAAACAATTATGATGGATAGTACAAAGGTAACAGAACATAATAGTAAGAGCTGTTGTGGGACAGTGTAGCTCTCCTGAATCCTGCCTTGCCTCTAAAAACTTTTACCAAAAACTTTAACATAAATTTTTTTTAAGTCCATGACCTTGACCTCACCTCATGTTTACATTTTTTTTTTTTTTTTTTTGGTTGCCATGGAAACCAATCCAATTCAGCTGCTTGAACAAAATTCATATGTTTGGACTACTCAAGAAAAATTTCTCTCACACTTTTGTCAAAATTTCTGCAATGAAATTAAAAAAAGACCTACTTTCACTTTTCCCATTATAAGTATGGAAACTTTTAAGTTGCTATCCCGATGAAAGCACAATAGCAATTGCAATAAAAAATGAAATTTTTGTAGAAGCAGATGTTATGAACATTTCTTGAAAGTTTCAGCTTATTCCTCATTATGCCTTCTGAGAAAAAGGTATTTGAATATTTGCAAATACAATGTTTCAGTCGCCATGGCATCCAATCAAAATCAGCAGTTTGGACAAAATTCATACGTAACATAGGGGACTACTCAAGGACTATTTCTGTAAAAACTTTTGTCAAAATATCTCCAATGAGATAGTAAAAAAGACCTACTTTCATTTTTCCCATTATAAGCTTATGGAAACTTAAGTTGCCACTGCAACGAAAGCACATGAGCAATGGCAAAAAAAACAAAAAAAAAAAACAAAAAAAAAAACAAAAAAAAAAAAACAACTTTTTAGAGGCTAATGTTATGAACATTTCTTGAAGTTTCAGCTTCATTCCCCTTACAGCTTCTGAGAAGAGTTTTTTTCACAAATTTAATGGGTTGCCATGGCTCAGTGGTTTGGACAAAATTCATATGTAACTTGGAGTACAACTCAAGAAACATTTCTGAAAAACTTTTGTCAAAATATCTGCAGTGAGACAGCAATAAGTGACAATTTCCACTTTTCCCATTATAAGTCAGTGGTAACTATAAGTAGCAACCAGAGTTCTTAACAGATTGAAACAAAAAAAAAAAACAATTATTTGTACCCCCTGCCAGCTGCTATATGTGAAATATGGTAAAAATTGGATTAAAGGCTACAGATGAGAAGTTGTTTGAAAATGTTAATGGACAGATAAAGGACAGTCTGACAAAATATTGCATGTATTATTATTTGTCAAGAAAACAGGCAAGAAATTTGCCATGTGGCTATGTCATGACTGCAATACACATAAAGGCACAAACTAAACATTTTTCAGCCAACCATGAAAAGTAGGCCAATGCCAGTAACAGTTGATGGCAGTGGGCAGGGTGCTTCATGACGGATATGTGTATGAAGGTTCATTAGCCTAAAAGCCTTGGTCTTTGAGACTGGAGCTAAACCCAGACTTAACATTGTTGACACCAAAGACTACCCTGGACAGTGATCCCTGTGTAGCTCCTGCTTGCTAAACCTTTCTGGTTTTTCCATTTTTAAGGCTAAAACCTTAATTTGAGCTCTTCTGATGGCAAATACAAACTGCAAAAACTTAGACCTAACTGTGCACAAATATTCTGATTAAGGGGATCAGATACGTGTGGTAGATTTTCTGCCAATTTTTTAAAAGGGAGACAATTTTTGCAACTTCTTGTTTGCTCTCCTGCACACCAAACTCCTTCTGAAAAGGGCCCACTCTAAAAGGGATGAATTTGCTCCCAAGCAAATTCTTTCCTTTTAGAGTAGTTAAATTCTTTCCTTTTAGAGTAGTTCCCTTTTCCAAAGGGAATGGAATAATTTTGCAAAGAGTCATCACCCTTAAAAGTGTGCAGTTTGCACAGACATATTTTGACCTTGAAAATTGAGAAAAAAAAAAAAGCAAACTGGTTTTCCCAATCTGACTGCACATGCCCAATTATTGACAACCATAAATCTCTTTACATTAATTTGAATGCTACTTACCAAAGCCATGGCATCTGACATAAGAAATATGAGCAGGAATAGTGCTCTGACTGGTACTCTGGTGATTACATGGACTGCTCTTAAAGTACAAGTGACTAGGATAAATGGAATCAGAATCTGGAAAAAAATAAAGGAAACCTTAAGAACATGTAAAAGAACTGTAAGGGCTGGTAAAACATATTTTAAATTCTTTTGACAGGTTAAGTATGAATTTGTGAGGCAAAACTGAAAAGACAGAATCATCACCAGTGCAAACAGTCACATCCAGATTTGTTTTGTGTTAGTCAAGATGGAAATAAAATGGCTTCAAATGAAAAACATCTACCAGAAGAAGTTCAGTTTTGAAAAGATTCCGTGTCTGAAGGCTGGTTTTGAGATTTTTCTTGTGCAGAAAATACATAAATGATATCATATTAACAACTGAAAAGTAACTTTAAAGATGTCAGAGAGAAATTATTTAACTCATTGCAGAATTTTCAATTTTCGTGGAACATTTTAGTAAGGGTGAGTAAATACTTTATTTGGGCAAGTGGGATTTTTTACCTACTAGTCCTGCAGGGCAAGTGGTTTCTAAAGGAATTTTACATCCTGCCACTTCATAGTAACATTCTAGAGAAGTAGACTAACATACTTACCTTCAAAAGCAGAAGAGCTCCCATGACAAAGGGGTTGAATATGGACAGAAAACACAGTACTGAGGCTGGATTAAAACTGAAATGATTTGATATGAATAGTTATTACAAAGAGAACAGTGAAATAAGAGACTTCTAGGGCAATGAAATTCAATAATATTCCTACTCTCTTTTCGACATCTTACAGAAAGTCAATTTTTATCTGGCCTTTTACACAGAAGTAAATTTGCAAACTTTAGCAAGATTGAATGCAAAAACCATCTATCATAACTACATATGCACAAAAAGTTTTATACTAGTCTTTGGTTTTGAAAAAAAAAATCAAATATTTTCATTTTTTCCGAAAGTAAAATTGCTGTAAAATATGCAAAAATCGATATGTTGGGTAGTTTGGATGCAGATTTTCAACCAGTTCCACATTTTCAAAATTTCTGAAATTTTCAAAATATTGTTATGGAATATCAATAATTTAAAATTTGTGAAGAAAAGCAAAAAATACTTTTTTAGTAAAACAAATCCAAAAATCCAGTTTACGGTAGTACAGAAATTGCATAGGTCAGTCCCAATTTTGGATGTAAAATTGATTTTGCAGTAAATATTTGAAAACTATGCACAGAAACAGAAAAAACAAATGGTTTCTGATAAGATATTATCAATCACAAATAAATTTTTCCATTTAGAATAAAATGCAGAATAAAAACGTCTTTCCAAAGGATGTCGAACGCACAGGAGCGAGTCAATTTTAGATGCCATAATACATGTATACATAAAGAGCCTTAGTACATACAGTAAAACCTGGATGACTCAAACACTGATGGCTAATTTACCTCGGATGATTCCAACTCATTTTGAGTCCCTACCAAATTCTTCAGAAGTTCCGAAAGCTTACGAAAACAAATTTTTTGGGAAATTTTCTTATTTTAATTCATAGCTCTTGATAAGACACTTTTTTCAGCCAAAAAGTATCTATATTTAACTTATTTCTTGATGAAAACTTATGTTGTGGGTACTAATTAGAAGTGCCTCACTGAGGCACTTCTAATGAGTACCCACAACATATGTTTTCGCCAAGAAATAAGAAAACTATTTATCTGATAACCACTTTTATCTAGACCTATGATTTATCATGAAATTGTATGATGTGCACTCATTAGAATCACTTCATCGAAGTGATTCTAATGTGCACTCAACATACCATTATTGTACAGATCAAAAAGACTTCCCTAAAATATCACTGTTTGCTTCCTGATCTGGCGCCATGATTAACCCTCAATTGCTCGAACTACCCATTTTGAACAAATTTGCATGGTCCCAAAGATGTTTCAGCCACTGAGGTTTTACTGTATCAAAGCTCCTTATAAGAGGGGTATCAAGATGTATACTTTTCTTATTTCTCTGCCAAAAAAAAAAAAAATTGTCATGGGTACTCATTAGAAGTGCCTCAATGAGGTGCTTCTAATGATTATCCAGAACATTTGTTTTCATGGAGAAATAAGAAAAAAAATAAGGTTAAGTGTCTCATCTGTAGATAATGAATTTTTATTTACATTTATGCATTTTCCTGCTTTCTGATTGATGGAAAAATTTCATGTATTTCCTGATGAAACAAAAATACCTTGTAACTACCAACAAGTGCACTACTTGCGGTAAAACCCAACACCAGAGGTATCACAAGTCACTGATCAAAATCCCGCTCACAATTGTAATTAGGTTGAATACAGTATGACCTGATCTTTAGTTCAATGAAATATTCAAAGGAACATGAAAAACTTACCTATTTATGCTAGCTATATTTCCAGTACCAAAGAATGCTGTCAGAATTAGATATGCCTGGCTCCATTAAGAAAATAAGAATTTGTTGTTTTTGTTTTCATTACGGCTTCAAGCGACTGACCATTACCACTCTCTAGGCTAATTCAGCAGATATATTCTACTGATTTTTCCCAGAAAACATGTCCAATATAGACAAGGAAAATGCTAGCTGGGGGCAAACTGCACATGTTTTGAGGAGATTGCTCATTTTATCATAGACAGTCTTATCTGAGCATGTGCAGTTGGCATATGCCAGAAGAAAAGTGTTGTGGTGCCTCTTGTGGCGACATGTCTCCTTTCCTGTGAGAAATGCTGAAATTGTGTTAAAACTGTTAAAATCATCAGCTTCTAGCTATTATTCTCAAAGTTAAATTGTGTGTTAATGAAAATTTATTATATGGCGTAGCATCCACCAGTATTATAATTTTATTACATAAAATCATATTACACAAGTGTTGTTATTACAACTATGTAATAACACTTGGTTTTGGTGTATTACTGGACTCCATCCATAATGAGGTGCTGCTAACTAATGGTGAAAAGATGATATTGCAAGCAGAAAACCATGTATTGTTTGGTCAAATGATAAAGAGAATATTACAAACATACCGGTATTTCTTTCATTTGGTAGTTATTAAACTCCCCATGACTCACAAAAGATATAAATTATTAAATTTACTTTATAATAAATACTGTATAAAATAACCACTGGTGTAAGATTTATATATGAACCCCTTCAAGTGCAAAGGTTTCTTAAAAGGAATGGCTACATTTTTGGAGGCAACTCTATTAAATTTGTTTTTGCCTCCCTTCTAAAATGGGGTTTAGAATGGGGTTTAGAATGGGAGTAACTTGGTCTATGGGGATAGCAAACAGGAAGTCACAAAAAGTTTTTTCCCTTGTAAAAAAACATGGCAGAAAATCTACCTGTGTATCCAATCCCCACAAAGAAAATTTATTATAAAGGCTGTACAAGCAAAAGTCTCTCAGCATGCGCAAAATGCATTGATTCAGATTCATTCAAGGCATGCACAAAGTCTCATCTGGGCATTTACTCTCCATACTGGGTGGATGTACAGGCTTATCTGAGTCTTTGCTGGTTACACAGGTCTTATTGTAGGCTTTGCCGTGCACTGGAAGAATATAATAGATGAGAAAAAGGCCCCAACACCTGTACTTGCTTCAAGAGAGGCAAGACCCCTCCTGCCTGAAGCCAATGATGGCAGGTAAAACCTCCCAAAGTTTCAGGAGAGTACACCACCTCACCACCCACGACAGGGGTTTCACTAACATTTTTGGGAGCAGGGAGTCAAGGCAAAGTAGGCAGGGGATTTTCTATGTTTTCTTTATTAATCCCATTCAAATAACCCAAAAGAAGTCAGCTAAGATAATGTCTAAGTAGGATGAGAAAACTCCTGGCCCCCACCTCTTCATGAAACCCCTGCATAACACTGCTGAAAGGAGCAGTGACTGATAACAGAAATACAAAGGATACGAAAAAGAAAGCTCTTCTAATATCATTCATTTCTAGATATTCTCTAGGCTTCTGTGATGTGATAGAGGCTTCTGGTAGGAAATCAATGTGGTAAAGCTGAAAACAAAAGACACAAATAGGCCATGTCAAGCAAAAAAGTGCCTTAGAACATGAACAAAATGCGCAGATTCAGATCATTCTGCACATGCTTAATCCATTTATGCTGAGGGGACTCTTCTACCTGAACCCTTTAGACATGTTCATTTTCTATATAGGAGGTGTCTAGTTAGTTTTCATTATTACCTTGTTTTGTAGGAATTTCTGAACGTACTGCAAACAGTGTAGACCCTGATCAGATGCTACATTCTGTGGAGTCTGATCTGGGTCTACACTGTTTGCCAATGTCCCATTTATGGGACGCTAGGCTCAAATGGGTTAAAGTATCATCCAGACCTTTGCTCTTCATTCATATATTCTGTAGTATCCAATGATTCTGTTAGCAGACAGCGAAGGCCATGATCAGACTGTGCATACACACCAGCAGATCTGGGCCTTCACTGTCTGCATATGCCTGAAGACACACTCTGCATTCATATATTCTGTAGTATCCAATGATTCTGTTAGCAGACAGCGAAGGCCCTGATCAGACTATACAAAAGCTACTCACATTTTTTCAGCAAAAAATATCAATGTATTTGCCATATTTTAAGATAGACATTTTAACCTCACTTCGTTAAGTTTTTAACAACAGCCTTAGAGCATTAACATCTATCTAAATGGATAATGGAACCTTCTAACATGCATTGATTGTTTGAGTTGATGTTTTACGGCCCAGTCAATGCATTAGGGTCATGTCAAGCATGATCAGTTTACCTAACCACACTTTTCCTGGGCAGGCTTAGTCCTCTAAGGGGTTAACTGGTACTTGTGCATATTCTTTCACCAGAAACTGACAACTGCCCATCTTGAATCAGCAGAAAGCAGAAATGACTGTAGGAAATATTTCATGATCAATCTCCATGAAAGAATGTTGCCGGAACCAGCACGGATCAAACCCACTACCTCCTGATCACCAGCCGGACACACATCCGACTGAGCCACCAAGCCTGGTATAAATGGATCAACCCTTTCAGCCCTGAGATTCTGAAATGGGCTTATCCATCTCTGAATTTGGACACATCCATTGTTACAAATAGGGGTTTAGTCAAAAATTAATAATAGAATAGCAAACAGTGTAGATCCTGATGAGACGGCTCATTATGAGCCGTCTCATCAGGATCTACACTGTTTGCAAAGGTATCTGTGTTGGTCTGCAGGAATGAAAGGGTTAAAATCCTAGCCTTAAAGATAAACCAGCTTCAAAAAAGATAATGTAGAAATCTACTCACGGAGTATATCTTTGATCTATATGGCCCGTTTGAAGTGGCAGTGACGGTATAACACATCTCAAACTCCAGGCTGATCCACTCATACAACAACCAGCATAGGCACAGAATGAAGAATATCTCATGAGTCACATGTTAAGGAAATATAACCAGATGTCAACATAGTGTTACCTCTCAACAATAACCCCAAAATATCAACGTGTATTGTTTCCCCAAAATGCTGCTTTGCTGTATACACTAGAAGCTCTTTACAAGAGGGTGAATTCATTATGATACAGTTTCGGATATAAGGCGGTTTAAAGGTCAAGCATAGGTCTAGATAATAATGGGTATAAGGTTAATAGTTTTCTTATTTCCCGATGAAAACATACGTTGTGGGTACTCATTAGAAGCGCCTCACCGAGGCACTTCTAACGAGTACCACAACATGTTTTTGTTGGGAAATGAGAAAAGTACAGATACTTTTTGGTTGAAAAAAGCGCCTTATCAAGAGCTATGAAGGTGGATCAAACAGTGTTGTATCCAAACAAAAATGTACAGATTTTGTAGAAACATGACTATTTATGGTAATTTTTCTATATATATAATCTATACATTTTTGTTTGGCAACAACATGGTTCTTCAGCTGTCATGGTTTTTACTTTGGATTCCAGGAAAAGTGTTAAAACCTTTCCAAAAGGAAAGTATTTTTCCATAAAAGCATATTTTGTGGTACTAATTAAAACAAAGTCTCAATGAGGTGCTTCTGATCAGAACCAACAACACATTTTCATGGAGAAGTAAGAAACATATGATAATGAATTGGTAATTACGTCCCCTTCAATATTATTTAAGTGATATTGAGATGATGAAAAGTGATAATGAAAAGCTCTATGCAATGAAGCACCATACAGTTATGAGCTGAAGTCTGTCTCCAGTGGGATTCTACCCTAGAACCTTATGACCTGAAGTCAGTAGTGTTACCCACTCAGCTACCCCTTCTACTTTTTGCATGAAAAACTTATCTTATCAAGAGAAACATAACAGGAGAAGATTTCCACCATAACCAGGGCCCAGTTGTTCAAAGCGTCATTAGCTTAACGAGCTTTGTTGTTGTTGTTGTGTTGAGGTTTTACGGCCCAGTCAACCCAATGGGGTCATGTCGAGCGTGGTCAGTTTACCTAACCACACGTTTACTGGGCAGGCTTAGTCCTCTAAGCAGTTAACCAGTATTGTGCGCATTCTTTTGCCAGAAACTGACAACTGCCCTTCTTGAATCAGCGGAAGGGAGAGAATGACCGTAGAAAATATTTCATGATCACGTTAAGGGTCATTTCGTTAACTATTTTAGCGGATTCACTATACAATATTCCGATATTTTTTGCTGAAAAAATGTGAGTAGCTTTTGCTGCAATTTGCGTATCACTCGATGTAAATTTTAACGAATCGTTAACTAACGACGTTGTTAGCTTTGAACAACTGGGCCCAGGATTCAAACCAATAATCTCCAGAAGAGCAGGCAAATATTAACCCTTGTCCAGCTGAATAAATTAAGATGCCACGCCCTTTTCAAATTTTCAGCCAATCAGATAACTTGATCCAGATCTTGTTAATATAAATTCACATACTGAATGGCAAACAGTGCAGATCCAGATCAGTTGGCTTCTTCAGAAGCCAACTGATCTGGATCTACACTGTTTGCAAAGGCAGGGTATATCTGGGTTCAGCAGGACAAGGGTTAAAACTACTGCACTTAATGATAACTTGGTGTTTTACATCCCTTTCAACATTATTTATGTCATAAGGTGATAATGAAAGGCTCTGACCAATGAAATGCTGTACAGTCATGAGCTGAATTCTGCCTTCATTCTGGATTTGAACCAGTCACCTTGTGATCAGCTGTAAGGGAGCACTACAGTAAAGGTCGTAAAATTTTAAAACACTTAATCCATACTATTTCGGCCTAAATTTTGCTTTTAATGCAGCTGCTTCTTAAAATCCTCAGTGGAATGGCAAAAAGTGTAGACCCTGATCAGACTGCTCCTTCAGGAGCAGTCTGATCTGGGTCTGCACTGTTTGCATATGTCATTTTGTCAGAAATTTTGGTGTTTGAAATTTTACGACATTTACTGTAACTACTCAGCCATCCAGTCACTTCTGTTTTCCATAAAAGCTTAAGCCAGATGACAACCAGTGCAGATCCAGATCAGCTGGCGTCTTCACTTCGGTCATGTTAAATACACCATACAAAAAAGCTCTTTATAACACTTTTGCTGGGATTAAAAGCAAAATCCATGTTAGCTAAATACCTAGATCTCAACTGTTTGCAAAGGCAGGGCATGTCCGGGTTCAGCAGGACCAGTGTTAAGGAGTATCCTATATTTTTCTTATTTCTCAATGAAAACAATGTGGGTATTCATTAGAAGTGTATCTGCTTCTAATGAGTAGTCAGTACCACAACATATTTTCTTAGAGAAATAAAAAATTATCAATACTTTGTGGTTGGAAAATGCACCTTATCTGATGCTCAGATATTTAACCCTTAAAACGCCAAGACAATTTGCATCTGAAAATGTCGTCTGTTTATGCCGTCTGCTGAATATTCTTGCAAACTTTTCAAACCTGTTTTTGCGTACAGGCAAACAGTGTGGACCCAGATCAGACTGCTCCTAAAGGAGCAGTCTGATCTGGGTCCACACTGTTTGCAGAAATGACTTTAAAAGTAACCGGCAGAAGACAAAGCAGATGACAATAGTTGTGACTGGCGCTTTAAGGGTTAACATTTCTATCAAGGCACCTATTGTTTGTTTACAGAGACCTTCAATATAAACAGCAAATGCTGATGCTGCTGATGTGGACCCATTGCTCCAGGCAAGGTTTTAATCCAAAAAGTGTTGATATTTTTCTCCACAAATATGTATGTTGTGGGTACTCTTTAAAGCTGCCTCATCAAGGCCGACAGCATATGTTGTGCAACGTGGGAAAAGGGTCTTAATGACTTATGCAAACAGTGAAGGTCCAGATGAGAGTGTGCATCCATGCAGTCTGATCTGGACATTCTGTATTTGTCAACATATACTACAGTATCCATGGATTCTGTAAGCAGGCAAGAAAGGGCCAGATCAGCCTGGCAAATATACAGGCTGATCAGAGCCTGCATTGTCTGCAAATAGGATATTTTCGTGGAGATTTGATAGTGAAATATTTTCTACCATCATTCATTCCCTTCTGCTGATTCAAGTAGGGCAGTTGCCAGTTTCTGGCAAAAGAATATGCACAATACTGGTTAACTGCTTAGAGGACTAAGCCTGCCCATTAAAAGTGTGGTTATGTAAACTGACCGTGCTCGACATGACCCTAATGGTTTGACTGGGCTGTAAAACCCAACATAAACAAACAAACATGTTTATCTCCTCTCAGCTGGAGCAATAAGAACCTTCACTGTCGGCAAATTTCTGTGATGATCCTTTACTTGTCATGCAAGTTGAATATGATTCCTGTAAAAATATTGCTAGACCACAAGGGAATACATTTTCTCATGATGTAACTTGTGTTGTTTAGTTGAAGGATATGAAATACTGAGCAGTATAAACGGTGAGACAAATGCCAGGAAAACTGTCAGTAGGCGACTCACAATATCTGTTGGTCCAAACAATGGTGAGACAGAAGATACACCTGAAATGTTTGAGGGATCATGACAAAACCTACCTTTTGGCAGATGCAAGCTGTACAAAATATACATTCCACCTTGATTTTGCTACCTTTTATAAAGTCATATTTCCAATGACTCAGAAGCAGAAATTTGCAAATGCCTACCATGATTTAATGCAAAACCTTTTGTCTTACTAGTAAACTATCCTTTAAGTTTTATTCTATTCACTGGTTAAAAAAATTGAATATTTATTTTAATGGCTGCAAATTATGCAGAAATGATGATGATGGTTTGGTATTTTATCTCCCTTTCGACATTATTTAAGTCATATTGAGACAATGGAAGGGTGAAAATGAAAGGCTCTGTGCAATGAAGCACCACAGTAGAAATGAACAAGGTAGACTGTTTAAAGAAAGATTTGGGGATATCTAAAATATTTCTGCATGTACGGCATACAGTGTAGACCCTGATCAGATGCTGTATTCTGCTGTGTCTGATCTGGGTCTACATTGTTTGCAAAGGCCTATCTGTCCCAATACTTAGGGTTATTATCGTAAATATGAAATCATTGTATAAATAATAGCATTTGACTGAAAGATCACTGCTTATCATGTTGTAAATGATGTAGGTCCTTATCTTTGGCATTGATGGACTTTCAACTGACTTGGTTCTTGTTAACAGTATAGACTAATCAAGACAGTTCTGATGCACAGGCTGATCTGCATCTTTGGTTTTCACAGTATCAAATTTGTAGCTCATCTCATTCATATACTTTTTGGTAAAATAGATATTGATCAGTTTAAGGGAAGGCAACTCTGTCAAAATTGCTTTTGCCTCCCTTCTGAAAAAGAGTCTCCACTAAAAGGAAAGAATTTGCTCCCCCTGGGGGAGAATTCTTTCCTTTCAGAGAAGACCCCTTTCAGAAGGCATTTGACAAGCAGGAAAGTAAACAAGAAATCACAAAAATTGCAGACCCGCATCTGATCAGGG
The DNA here is from genome assembly GCA_964016985.1 of Anodontia alba. Classification (NCBI taxonomy): domain Eukaryota; kingdom Metazoa; phylum Mollusca; class Bivalvia; order Lucinida; family Lucinidae; genus Anodontia; species Anodontia alba. Next base: position 94,009,471 of record OZ024827.1, read on the forward strand.
TCTCCAATGTTTGCAAATAGTTTAGCCATTTTTTTCTAGGAACATCTAAATAACATAGCCTGACATACCTAAAATTGAAATTGGACTCTTCTGATATATAGTGTGAGCAAGTTTATTCAGTCTAAAATGGGTTAAATTAATTTGGTACTTACCTAGGATAGTCCAACTTATCAGCTGCTCTATAGTAGATATCCCATGATCCACAGAATATCCTGATAAATAGGTTGCTATGGCAACAATAAATATCTGAAAAGGCAGAAAGGTACTGAATTTTATCAGATATATTATAAATAAATTTTAAAGGCTTAAAATAACATCTTAAAATTAGCAGATGACAAATCTGCGGTATTTTTTTCTTATTTTTTATTGACAAAAAAGATTTGATATTTCTTGTGAATCATTTCCAACTTAGACACAATATTTTAAAATTTCATCTGCTTTGGATTTGAATTTGGAGTTTTAAGGCCCAGTCACCACAGTTAAGGTCATGTCCAGCAAGTAAGTTAACCTACACACACTTTTTCCTGGACAGGCCTAGTCCTCTAAACAAGCAGTCCTTTGTGCACATATTTTTGCCAGTAACCAACAACTGCTCTTCTTGAATCAGCAGGAGGAGAATGAGCACAGAAATGACTTCATGATCAATCTTCATGAAAGATAAGTGGCTGAAGTTGGATTCCAACTTGCAACCCCTCGATCTCATCACGAAAACATACCTTACAATTTTCATTTTTTGGTGGTAAAATTTTCAGTATATTAGAATAGGCGTGTTTTCGTAATGTGCAGTCAAATGCACTACCAATTGAAATATGAAGCCCAGCCAGAAAGGCACTAAATGTTATCAGATTATTTATAACCTTTTAAAGGCTTATCATAACATTGGCAGATGACAATTTGTGATATTTCATTACGAAAACACGCCTATTCAAATATATTGAAAATTTTACAACCCAAAAAATGAAAATTTTCATATAAAAAAATTCTGATATTTTTCATATTTCTGCACAAAACATAGATTGTGGATACTCGTTAGAACCGCCTCGATGAGGCAGTTCTAACTAGTACCCACAATCTATGTTTTGAGCAGAAATAAGAAAAATAATGTATACCCCTGTAAACCCCAGTTTTACTATATAAAATTGGGGTTTAAGGGGGTCAAAATTATATAGGCATGTTTTCGTGATGACTGTTATTTTTCATAGAAAATAGGATGTGGTGTTTCATGTGAATGGTAACCGTATGTAATGTCAAGGCCTACCTTCTCTAAAATATATATAAATAAAAAATGTCATCTGCTAATATGTACATTATGGGCTTTAAGGGTTAAACTGTTATGCTACTATTTGGATTACATTATGCAAAAAGGGCTCTGTGTACTTGCAACAATTGAAAAGCCCTTGCTATGTTTTTAACACTTAGGACTCTGGTTAAAATTTTCAGCAGACAACATTTTGAAATATTTGACATTTCCTGTTTTCTAGGAAAATAAGAAAAAAATATCAGCTGTCTGCTGAATTGAACAAGGTTAAAAAGCAATTACATGAGTCACATAGCCAGTACAGCTCTTTAATGCTTAGCACTCTGGGTAAAATTTTCAGCAGATGACATTTTGAAATAGTTTTTTTTTTTTTTTTCCAGGAATCAGGATTTGACATTTCATGAAATTTGCATGAAATGTCTGATTCTGTTTTCTGGGAAAAATAAGAAAATATTATCAATCTGTCATCTGCTGAATTAGCCCAGAGAATGGTAAACATTAATGTGGTGATCAGAAATTTACACCTTTCAAGCTGAATATGGCCTTTACAACACCATTTCATTTTGAACAAGACCTGTCACTAGACAGGATAGCTCCCCTGAACTTGCGCTTGTCAATCAAATAAAAAAATAATCAAGTCCTAAAAACTTTGACGTAAAATTTTAACATGAAAATTCTAAGTCTGTGACCTTGACCTTGACATGACAGAGTGTGGTGGGATGGTATTACGCAAAATTTTGGACCAATATGTATAATCATACCAAAGATGAATCAAATCGGTGGTAAGGTTAGGAAATAATGATATCTTAAAAACTTTAATGAAAACTTTAACATTTGTGGATGTGGATGCTGCCGCCAACGCCAACGGCGATGGCAATACAATAGCTCTCCATGAACGTTGTTCAGGCGAGCTAAAAATGGATCAATTTAACAATCAGACAGATCTTCTTAAGGTGCTGCCTCTATGTGACTCAATTGCCTGGTGGCCTTAAAAATCTGCTTGACTGATTGATCAGATCTTCTTGTTAGACAGGCTGACCTTATTTGTTTTTGTTTTTTTTGTTGTTTTTTTTTCAGTCTTTTTTTCTCCCTCTTTTTATTTTGTTTTGTTTTAATTTATTTAATTTTTTTTTTTTTTTTTTTTTGCTTTCTTTTTCTGGAATTTGCAGCTGCATGGTCCTTTCCCAAAAGATTTTAATGAAATAAAAGTAGTTTCAAACAAGAAATTACCAATAAGCAGTGCTTATTAGATACCTCTCATAAGCATCAAAACATAATCGACGGATGGACGAACATACCGAAGGATGGACATGAAAACAGCATATCCCACCCCATGCCCCACTCCTCCTCCCCCACCCCTCCCCACACAAACACAGTTTGCAGGGAGTATAATCAAAAATGCGGTTTGCTGGGGATATAATCAATATAAATATACTAGAAATGCAGAAATCTCAGAAAAAAAATTTGAGATGCCATAATATCAGCCCTGTTAGAACTCAAGTAAGTACATGAAAGACACAATAAAAAAAGAAGAAAACATACCTGTAAGATATGTACGTTTCTTGGCTTCAAAGCTGACACTTCTGTTGTTTTATGGCTGAAAAATATACTTAATTAAAATATACTTAATTATTTAACCCTGGTCGTACTGAACCAAGATATGCCCTGCCTTTGCAAACAGTGAGATCCAGATCAGTTGACTTCTACACTGTTTGTCTTTTAGTATGTGAATTTTTATCAACAGCCTGGATCAAGTATAAATAATAAAATTAGAAAAAAATAAAAAAATTAGAAGTGGGCGTGGCATCTTAATTTATTCAGCATGGCAAGGGTTAAGTTTCTGAGGTTATAATCCTCATTAACATTACTGCTAATATGACAAGCCATATATTAACCTTGTCAAACTGAAAGCTGCTTCATATGTATATTTCATAGTACATGTAATAATATAGGCCAGTTCGTAGACTTTTGAAATGAGGGGTGCCAAATTTTAGCTATTCTGAAAGGGATGGTCCAAATGCTAAGAAAATGACGATTTGGGGGCCAAAATTAGGGGTATAAAGCGAGTTTGGGGTAAAAAACTGCATGACTTTTAAGTAATATGCCCAAAAAGGGGGGGTGTGTTTGCACCCCACAACCCCCCCCCCCCCCCCCCCCCGCATATGGGCCTGAAATAATAGGACCATAAACCCTTATCGCTTAGAATTCTTGGTAAATATTTCAGCAGATGACATTCTGCATTTTTTTCCCAGAAAATGGGCTTTGACATTTCATGACAAAATATTATCAGTTTGTCATCTGCTGAATATGCCCAGACAGTGGTAAAGGTAAAGTGTCATTCAAAATTGCAGCAGTTAAATTCTATTTTATACCCAAGAAAATAGGCCCGACATTTCTTGTGAATTGTCTGGCTTGCAAAGTAGCCGACCCTTGCACCCCCCACCCCCACACATTACCCCAACCACACACACCACCCATGTGACAATAGAGGCAAATGTCAGTTATTACCCTTGGAAGTGTATCTTTTATATTCCACTTTAGTATTGATTGACTGTGGGTTTTACAGCCTAGTCAACCCATTAGGGTCATGTTGAGGCAGTCAGTTTACCTAACCACACCTTTCCTGGGCAGGCTTAGTCTTATAAGTGGTTAAACAGTATCTGTGCACTTCTTTCACCAGATGCTGCCAATTTCCCTTTTTGAATCAGCGGAAGGGAGAGAATGACTGTAGAAAGTATTTCACGATTAATCTCCACAAAAGAATGTTGCCAAACCTAGTGTGAATCCAATCCACCGCCTCTTGATCATCAGTCAGACGCACATCTGATTGAGCCATCAAGGCCGGTCCCTTAAGTTTTGTAAAATGTCTACTACAATCAGGTGGGTCGCTGCACATGTAATAATGTTGTTTATCTCAAATCCTCACAGTGCAAGTTTTATTTATCTGGATCGTTGTCAGAGCACATTCTAATATCCTGGAAAATTTAGTTCCAGTGCTAGAGGGCGTAATAATGCAGACCTGCAAACTATATTGCTGTCACATGAAGAGTCTCAATGAAATCAAAACACCTATTTTCATTCTTTGATATGTTCTTTGTTTCCAAAGTCCACCTTTTTAAGCTTTTATTTGTTTACTTTGATGTTATGAAATCAAAACAACGTGCACATAATGTTTCCTCCTATTTAACTGCTTCAGTGGCCAATTAATTAAAAATTGTGGCAGACAGTATCCCCCTAACATACCTAAAACTGAAATTTGACTCTTCCAATATATAGTGTGGGTGAGTTCATTCAGTCTAAAATGGGTTAATCATTAACATTTTCGGGTACACTCACTGTGCTAGAAACAGTCAAGATCCAAATCAGACTGCATGCATGTGCTAGGGCCTGGCCTTCACTGTCCATATTGTGGGGAAATGCTGGATTTTCTTTCCCATGGCTGTCAAGCATGTTTTATCAAAAAACTTGCTTTAGAGAGGATTAAATAAATCTTGGCCCAGTTGTTCAAAGCATCCTTAGCTTAATGAGCTCGTTAGTGGTCAAAATGTTAACTGTTATAGTAAGCACAATATCTAATTCACAGGTATTTTTGCTGAAAAAATGTGAGGAGCTTTTGCAAATGCAAAAGCTACTCACATTTTTTCAACAAAAATATTAGTGTATATGCCATATTTAATGATCAAAGTTTTAACAATACGTTAAATAACGACATCGTTAGTTTTGAACAACTGGCCCCTGGTAATTGAATTCCACTTAAGGTACTTCTAGGAGCTCTGAGAGAGCTTGAGTTTTCATTATTCTTCATCAACAGAACCAACCAAACCATGTCTGCTACTTCCTTAGTTTTGTCTAGTGACGATGAGTTCAGGTTTAATGACAGGTCAACCTATGAGGGTCATTTCCATCATTTTTTTTACTAAGCATCCCCTTTTAAGATTACTTTAAACATAAGGCAGCTGAAGTTAAAAGCTTTTGTGTATGTTCTGAACTTTGATATACTGCTACTATTTTTAAAGTAACTTGTCATTTAGGACTACTGATCCCATTCATTAAATCTGAAAATATAATTCTATTTAACATTCACTTCTCTCTGGGCTAATTCAGCAGACGAGAAATATATTTTTTTCTTATTTTTCCCAGAAAACAGGATCTGATATTCAATTTGCATGAAATGTCAAAACCTGTTTTTTTTTTTGGAAAAATAAGAAAAATATTTCAATACGTTGTCTGCTGAAACTTTTACCCTGAGTGCTAAATGTTAAGATACTGCCAGACAGATGGGCATGAGGAAGACTGTGTTTTTTCATCAGCCCACATGAACAGTCTTAGTAAAACTGAGTGTGCTACATTCGAACTTCAGAGGCTCAAACATCTTTGGGACCATGGAAATCTGTTCTAGACATGGGTAGTTCGAGTCATTGACGGTTAATCATAGTGCCAAATTGGAATAATCTAGGAATGTCTTTTTTTCATTTCTATAAAATAATGGCATGTTGAGCGTATTCATTAGAATTGCCTCTATGAGGCAATTCTAATGAGTACACACAACACATTTTCATGATAGAATAAGAAAAAATCCCTAAAATATCCCTAAATATTTGTTTTCTTCTGCTACTGAAAGAATTTTCTAGGGATTCAAAAACAAGTTTGAACCAGCCACTGTAGATGAGCCATCAAGTTATTGAAGTTTTACTGTATTTTCTATCTTTTCTTTTGCTCTGCATGGCCAAGGATCCGCTTTCTAGATTATACAGGCTTTCATGTGCCCTCCACTGAAAAAGCAGGGATAAAGTAGGGCTCAAAATTTTGAAAAAGTAGGGCAAAATTAGAAAGTTCTATCATGATGATGATGATGATGAGTTCAGGTTTAACGACGCGTCAACCCATGAGGGTCATTTGCGTCAAAGTGGTGAACTAACATGGTTCTGTAGTGAAACGATTATAATGATAAGTCATAAAAAAGTTCTATCATGAAAAGTAGGGATAGTAGGGATGTTCTGAGTGTTTTCAGACTTAGAAAAAGATATAATAAGCAAACAATGTTTTCTCTGAACAATAACACTGCACTCCATGGAAAGGAAATACCAAAATAAATGTTCCAAAAAAGGAGTTACAACTGAAGTAAAAATATTTTATAAACTTTTGTAACATGGCTGCTCAGAATAAGTTGATCTGATTTTTACTGACTATGAGTGAGCGAAGTGAGCGAGGAAAAAAAATTACAATTTTTGGTCACTTCAAACATTTTTGGACTAAAAAGTAGGGATAGTAGGGCATTTTCAGAAAAAAAGTAAGGAAAAGTAGGAGCACAAAATAAAACTAGGAATAGTAGGAAAAGTACGGCCCACTTGAAAGCCTGATTATAGTAAAACTTCAATGACTCAAACACTTATGGCTCATTTACCATGGCTGATTTGAACTTGTTTTGAGTCCCTAAAAAATTCTTACAATAGCTCAAAACAAATATTTAAGGGTATTTTCTTATGATATGAAAATGTATGCTGTGTGTACTCATTAGAATCACCTCATTGAAGTGATACTAATTAGTACACTCAACATACCATTATTTTATAAAAGATCGAAAAATCCCTAAATTATCCCAAATTGCCTCCTGACTTGGTACCATAGTGGCTCAAACTACCCATTTCTAGAACAAATTTCCATGATCCCTAAGTTGAAGTTCTTTTGAAGTTCGACTGTATTTTGCTGATAGAATTAATATCTCAAACTACAGATCTCTTACCTAATGAAGTATACAGCTGAACCAAATATTACTGCCAGTCCTCCTAAAACTCTGAAAACAAAATAAACAACATGTTTCAATAACTTGTGGAATTAAGGGGACTGTCTCAACAACTTCAGAAATTAAGGGGACTGTTTCAACAATTTGTGGAATTAAGGGCTTGGTACACTTGCCAGTTTTCCCAACCATTGTTACACAAGAGACAACTTTTGTGACTTCCTTTTTGCATTTCTGTACAACAATCCCCTTCTAAAAAGGGGTCTACTCTAAAAGGAAGGATGGGGAGTAAATTCTTTTCTATTAGACTCTCTTTCACTCCCCAAACAGGTCTACTCTAAAAGAAAAGAATTTGCTCCAATAGAATTTGCTCCCATGAGAGCAAATTCTTTTCTTTTAAATTAGACCCCTTTTCAGAAGGGAGGCCAGAAGAACTTTGACAGAGATGACCACTTTAAAGTATATCAAATATCACTATATACTGGATGTACTGTGTATTCTGTTGTATCTAATTACTGTAAGCAGACAGTGAAGGCCTTGGTCAAACATCAACACACTGTATGGGATATTCACCATCGGTCTTTTATTGAAATTACTTGAATTCTGCAAAAGGCAGTGTCGCATCTGCTGGGGCAGTTGGGACTCCATTAATACGTATGAAATATAGATCAAGGTCACCTGGTATAGTTAATGAGATCACAAGGGTTGACGTGAAATTTGTCAAAGTCAATAGAGCATAAAATATAGGTCAAAGTCACCAGGTGAAGGTGCGTGTTGAGTGAGGTTGTCAGTGAGAAACACTATACAAGGTTTGAAGGTTCTAGTAAGTATAATCGATGAGATCGCAAGGGTTCTACGAGTAGTTTATGAGATCACAGATGGATGGAAAATCGGACCCCTTTGTCGCACCATTCCAGCAGGTGCGACAAAAATGGTGTGTAATATGCAAATGACCTTTAAAGTATGTGCAAACAGGAAAGATCAGCCTGCATGCCCTTGCAGAATGCGCAGGCCAACTCTGTTTACCCTTAGATAAAAACGTAAAAGCTAGAATAACAGCAGGTTAAGTGCCCTTACAATTATGTAAAACCAAAACAAATTTAGAATGGGGACATGATTGGTTTGGAGTTTAATGGCCCAGTCAACACTATTAAGATCATGTGGAGCCAGTCAGGTTTTTTTTGTTGTTTTTTTCGAGCCGGTCAGTCTACCTAACAACAGTTTTCCTGGGCAGGCTTAGTCCTCTAAGCTGTTAACCAGTATTTGTTTTGCCAGAAACTGATAAACCCCTTCTTCAATCTGTGTAAGGGAGAGAATGACACTAAAACAGGGCTCGGGAAAACCGGAAAAATAGCCGGTCTGGACCGAAATTAAGAATTCTGGACCGATTTCAAACACCCCAAAACGCTAATAAATCGGTCCAACAGGTTTGTGTCTTGAACCCCATTTATCCCCAACCAACCAATTTTCACGAATCAATGATGTCTACAAATGGTCAAGTCTTCCCAAACTGACAACGTCCAAACTAAACGGTCATTTGACATGTATATTGGAGAGACAGCTGAATAACGGCAACCTACCGCAGCACAAATTAATTACGTCATTATCCAAACATTGTCAAAAAATCAACACTTCACTGACCTTTGTGCGGTAAACAAGCGATTAACACGAATCACCAGTAACGGTAGTCTGATAATTAATCAGTTTGTGTGACACGTGTGAATACACTGAGACTGCAAAACATCCAGGTGCAGTCGGCGTGTCCAAAAAGATCAAAGGTCGCTTTACTGAGAGTGATAAAAGAATGCACCGCTTGAACGCACCTGTTTTCTTCCTCTTCTTTTTTGTTTTGATCAACAGTTTGTCGGTCCCTGAATTCCCAAACCGTGTACGTCTTGATTAGATGTTGCATACAACGGCGTCTGATCTGGGTATTATTGATTGCTTTTTTTTTTTTTTTTTTTTTTTTGTTGATTGCCGTAACACGCGAGTATAATTCAAGGTAGATTTCACGGTAAAAATAAGTAATGCACCACTTGCGCTAGACAAGATTGATCAGTGCTTAAAATTTAAGCAGCCTGATCAAATCTTGAAACATTGAAAACTGCAAAACCGCCCATGGCGCAGGCCTTTTTATTAGACCTAATTAGGTCCATGAAAGTTGTTTCGTTCCGTCTCTCCTGTTTCCCGCCGTCTTCGCGCTTATACAAGACGGGAATCAGTTGTTTATAAATAGTTTAGGAAAACCCTGCGGAGGTGGAAATAAAATAAAACCATTTTTTTTTTTTTTTCTTTCTTTTTACATACCTGACTGTATTTATTGATGACGCCAGCTTTGATCATGCTCGTTATACCCGGACTTCCGTCATATAACGGAGCTGAGGTGTATTATTTAAAAGGAGTTATAAGACTGCCAAATGTCATTAGTTTTCGTGACAGGTGATATATACATATTTTCTTTTTTGGAAATGGGCTCATTGATGACGTCATCGTCATCGGCTGGACCGATTCAGATTTCAAAATTTCCAGAGCCCTGCACTAAAATATATATATTTCATAATCAATCTCCATGAAAAAATGTTGCCTGACCTGGCAGGGATCCAAGCCACAACCTCCTGATCACCAGTCGGACGTGCATCTGAGTCACTGAGGCTGGCTATAATGGGGACATACTTACACATATCTTCTGTCAACAAAACCCATTGCTACTGGGAGAGTGGGAAATACAGCCACAGACAAACACGCAAACAGCCATCTCAGTATTCTACTCTAAAAGACAGATAAAACCAAATCACAAGAGCTGAACTGATGTTAATCAGTACACATGTAAGCAAAGTTAAAAGTAATAAATAAAGGATACAGCTCTTTTATAGGGCACTTCATAGATGCTGAAATAATTTTTTTATTTTTCCCAGAAAACAGGTTTTGACATTTCATGCAACTCCAATGGAGACAATCTGCATGAAATGTCAAATCCTGCTTTCTAGGAAAAATAAGAATTTTCCCAGAAAACAGGTTTTGACATTTCATGCAAATTGTCTCCAATGGAGACAATTTGCATGAAATGTCAAATCCTGCTTTCTAGAAACTATCAATTTGTCGTCTGATTATTTGCAAAAGAGTGGTAAAGGTTGTGGGCCGCACCATGCTAAAATGTGTCCAAGGGCATATGTGGACAGTGAAGGCCTAAATCAGCCAATCTGATCAAGGCTTTTGCTGTTCGCTTTAGAATCATTGTACAATACAGAATGTATCAATGGAAAGCAAGTATCCTGATGAGACTTTTCACATGTGTAGGATGAATCTATATCTGTGCATTTTGCACATGTTTGTAGATATCTTTTCGCTTGACATAGCCCATGTAGAAGCCAAGGGACAGCACTATCACCAGACTGTATTTTGTTCCCTCCTCAAAATGGGCTATTGTAAAAGGAAAGAATTTCTCCACTCCCCTCCAACCCCCGCCCCCCCCCACCCCCCCCCCCCCACCATCCCCCCCACCCCATTTGGAGGAGTTTTTTTCCCTTTAAGAGTAGCACCCTTGGAGAAGATATGTGTACTTTTTCATGCTAAACTCAGCTGAGCATGAAATTTATCCTGCTAATAAATCTCAAAATACTAACAATTCCAATTTCTTTTTTGCTTAACATAGCTGAGCATGAAAATTTCTCTGCTAATAAAATATGAAAATGCCAACTATTGTTGGCATCTGCATATTTATTAGCAGAGAAAATTTCATGTTAGGCTGAGTTGAGTACAAGAAAAATTTTATAACCTCGGGGCCAGGCAGGCAAATTCTTTTCTAATTGAGTAATCTCCCCTCAGAAAGAAAGGAAAAGAACTTTTGACTTAAGAGTGTTCTCTTTGCAGAATATTTTGTTTGAGTTAAGATTTCACTGACCAGTCAACCAATTAGGATCATATTGAACGCTGTCATTTAACCTTCTCACACTGTTCCTGGACAGGCTCAGTCCTCTAAGCTCTTAACCAGTACGTGAGCATTTACTTTCTATAGTAATTGATAACTGTCCTTCTTGAATCAGCTACTGATAACTGTCCATCTTGAATCAGCTGAAGGGGAAAATGACCATAGAAATGATTTCATGATTGACTGATTGATTGAGGTTTTACTGCCCAGTCAACCCATTAGGGTAATGTTGTGCCTGTCGGTTTACCTAACCACACTTTTTCCTGAGCAGGCTTAGTCCTCTAAGTGGTTAATCATTCTTTTGCCAGAAACTGACAACTGCCCTTCTTGAACCAACTGAAGGGAAAGAATGACTGTAGAAAATATTTCGTAATCAATCTCCACAAAAGAATATTGCCAGAGCTGGCTGGGATTGAACCAGCATACCCTTGGTGGTTTTTCTGCCACTGTTAATACCCTTGTTGGTTTTTCTGCCACTGGTAATTGGGAGACAACTTCTGTGACTTCCTGTTTAGTTTCCTGCACTCTAGTCCCCATCTGAAAAGGGATCTATTTTATAAAGGAAAGAATTTGTTCCCAAGATCAAGAAGGAGTCCTTTCAGAGTAGACCCCTTTTCAGAGGAGAAGCAAAAACAAATTTGACAACTGTCTCCCCCAAGTGTATCTATTTTGCTTAATACATGTACCATCTCTATGCAAACATTCTAACAGAAGATCACAACAAATTTTTTCGGAGAAAACATATCTCATTTTGCCTAGATATCATTTTCATTTTAAAGGGAAATGCAAGGTTGGTGAAGAATATATCTGAGATGGAAGATACTGACAAATCATGCATTTTGATGTAGACTGGATCAAAATCGGATAAAAACTAAGGAAATTAAAGATGTTAATAGGTTTAAAAAACATTTTCAAGGGTACCTCCATTTTGAATATTTAATTAGGTTCTAAACATTTCAACATATTAAATAAAATCTTCTTTCTGATAGATATAATTTCAACATATTAAAACAAGAGCTGTCGGAGGACAGCGAGCTCGCCTGCTGGGTACATTTTATATTGTAACATTTTTATCATTAAGCCATATAATATAGGTTACACTGACCTAGATGTATTTGTATGTAAATCATTTTGTCACATAGATATAATAATCCAGGTATGACAATTCTCCATGAAATAGTAATAAAAATAAAAGGCAAAATCACTGAAGCATGAAATATAGGTCACAATGACCTAGATATAGTAAGTGGTCATTCATTGGGTCACATGGAACTAATATCCCAGGTGTGACATTTATCCAACAAATATTCAAGATATAAGGCAAAATCACTGAACCATGAAATATAGGTCACACCAACAGAGATATATTTTGACGTCAATAATCGGGTCACAAGGAACTATTATCCCAGGTGTGACATTTATCTAACAAATAGTATTCAAGATATAAGGCAAAATCACTGAACCATGAAATATAGGTCACAATGACCTAGATATAGTAAGTGGTCATTCATTGGGTCACATTGAACTAATATCCCAGGTGTGACATTTATCCAACAAATAGTATTCAAGATATAAGGCAAAATCACTGACCCATGAAATATAGGTCACAATGATCTAGATATAGTAGGTGGTCATTCATTGGGTCACATGGAACTAATATCCCAGGTGTGACATTTATCCAACAAATAGTATTCAAGATATAAGGCAAAATCACTGAACATGAAATATAGGTCACAATGACCTAGATATTGTAAGTGGTCATTCATTGGGTCACATGGAACTAATATCCCAGGTGTGACATTTATCCAACAAATAGTATTCAAGATATAAGGCAAAATCACTGAACCATGAAATATAGGTCACAATGACCTAGATATAGTAAGTGGTCATTCATTGGGTCACATGGAAGTAATATCCCAGGTGTGACATTTAACCAACAAATAGTATTCAAGATATAAGGCAAAATCACTGAACCATGAAATATAGGTCACAATGACCTAGATATAGTAAGTGGTCATTCATTGGGTCACATGGAAGTAATATCCCAGGTGTGACATTTATCCAACAAATAGTATTCAAGATATAAGGCAAAATCACTGGACCGTGAAATCTAGGTGACCTGGACCGTAAAATGTAGGTCACCATGACCTTCACTCTATTACACTTAAACTGATGTCACATAGTTAGCTGATGTATAACCAGTTGTGTCTATAACCTGTAGGCATATAAGATTTTACAAATGTGTCCTAGATTTTGACCCCTAGCCCCACCCCAAGGCCCACCCTGAGGTATGAACCCAGGGGTATGTTCTTTTGGAATCTCAGAAGACTCGTCCAGGTACCCAAATTCTAAATATGAATGCTCTATGAGGAGTGAAAGTCAAGATATAAGAATTTGAAAAACTTTAACACAGTATTACAAAGGTGTCCTAGATTCTGACCCCTAGCCCCACCCAGGGGCATGAACCCAGGGGTTTATTCTCTTGGAATCTCAGAAGACCCTCCAAGGTACCTAAGTTCCAAATTTGATGCCTCTGTGAGGAGTGACTGTTGAGATATAAGCATTTGAAAAACTTTAACGCAGTTTGACGGGAACGGGAACGCAAACGCAAACGCAAACGCAAACGTGGACGACCGGGGTGACTACAATAGCTCTCCATGTACTTCGTACAGGCGAGCTAAAAAATCTTCTTTCTCATAGATAATAAGTAAAATCTATGAATGCCAAGAGAAGCTATACATACAAATATAGAGGTTAAGCATTGTTGCAAATCATATTTATTGTGGTTTTGCATATTTATTTAAGCCTATATGACATCATAAAGCCTCATTAAATATTCCAAATGGCAGCTCGATAACTTACTTAATGTTCATTCGATTTTGATCAAATTTGCATCAAAATGCACAGTTTGTTTTCTCTCATCATGGATAACATTAGTCACCACCATTGCTTTTCCCTTTAAGGACTGAGCTGTGTGATTTTTTTTTTTTTTTTGTAAGTTGACGTGTTAGTTACCTGCCGAACTCCAGCTGGTTTAGTTATCAATGGCCACACTCCAATACATACAAGACCAAGTGACAAGATCTCTCGCTGGAAGAATCCTAGAACCTGAAAATATAGTATACATTCACTGTACATTGTATTATAAAATCTCTTATACCTCTAAAATGAGCTCTCAGTACAAATTTTTGAGGGTCTTCAAATACAGTTGACTCTTGTTATCTCTAAGTCTAAGGAACTCTCTGAAATACTTCGAGATATCCATACCATGACATATCAGACTTGCAGAATTGAGTAAAAAATAATTCGAACAACCACATCTTACAAATGAATATATAATTTGTTCCTGAAGTTAGAGATAATATTGACAATATTGTGGAAAAGAGGAGAAATCATTCCTTAGGAGCAATTTCTCCTCTTTTCCGCAATATTTTGTTACCTATTGTAAGATTTCCATGTTAAAACAGGGACCAGATTTTCACTTCGAGATAAGCGGTTATTTGATTGATTGATTGTGTTGGGGTTTAACGACACGTCAACCCTTGTGGGTCATTTTGTGTCATCTCCCAGAGCAAGGGAGAAAAGTGATAGAATAGATAGTAGAGGAGATGAAAGTGAAGAAACAGAAGAAATAAAAATATTCCCCTTCTACCTTACCTGCTATAAGAATAGTAGACCTTAGCCAATTGTAAACCAATATCAATTGGACGTCCCAGTGATGTAAGAGACATAATACCTTCGCATCACCCAACCACTCCTTTAAGCGAAGTCGAGATAACAAGAGTCGACTGTATTGTCTATGTTAAACATGAACACCTTAACCAGACTGCCTGGCTGAACTGGCTGATCTGGCTCCTCACTTTCACATGAACACTATTTCACATAATTAAGTGGCTGTAGTACTGGAGCAGGCTTAGAAGTATCAGTTGGCACTACCATACCGTATTTACCCCAAGTATTGGGACACCATAACTATTTACCATACTTGCCCTAAAATTTTAAACTATCCATTCTACTACCTGTTGAGGTGTCTAAAATATTGCTGGAAAAGTGGCAAACAATTAGACCCAGATCAGATGCCACAGGATCTGGATCTACACTGTTTGCAAAGGCCTGTGTATCCTAATACTTAGGGTTATTATGATACTAACATTAGGTGATAAATCTAGTATCACTAACATACTTTATCAACTGGCATATACTGACTTCGGATTGCACTAATACAAAGCATTACTGATGTCAGCTTATATCAGGTGATATGCTTACATTACTGTCACTAACATATTTGTATCAGGTGGCATGTACCGACATCAGATGGCACTGATATAAAACATACTGATGTCAACTTATGTCAGGTGATATGCTAACATCAACTGACACAAACATTGTTGTATCATATAAAATGTACTGACTTCAGACTGCCCCAACACAGAGCATAACTGATGTCAACTTCTATCAACAATACGCTGGTATCAGCTGGCAACAACATGCTTACATTATGTGGTACATGCTGATATCAGAGTCAACAGCATACATCAAAAGCATATGCTTATAACAGCTGGTGCCAGCTTAATGAAATCAACTGACATAAGTTGGCAACCATATATAGTTACATCAAGTGGCACATGCTGGTATCTGATGGTATCAGCATAACTGTATCAGGTGAAAAGTACTGACATCAGTTAGTATCAGTATACTTACATCATATTGCACATGCTGATAGCATCTGGCATCAGCATTCTAGTATCAGGTGACAGGCACTGATATCAGTTAGAACCAGCCTTCTTACATCATGTGTCACATGATGGTAGCACCAGATATCAGCATACTAGTATCAGGTGACAGGTACTGATATCAGTTAGAACCAGCCTACTTACATCATGTTTCAAATGATGGTAGCACCAGATATCAGCATACTAGTATCAGGTGACAGGTACTGATATCAGTTAGAACCAGCCTACTTATATCATGTGTCACATGATGGTAGCACCAGGCTTCAGCATATTAGTATCAGGTGACAGGCACTGATATCAGATAGAACCAGCCTACTTATATCATGTGTCACATGATGGTAGCACCAGATATCAGCATACTAGTATCAGGTGACAGGTGCAGATATCTGTAAAAATCAGCATACTTATATCATGTGTCACATGATGGTAGCACCAGGCTTCAGCATACTAGTATCAGGTGACAGGTACTGATATCAGTTAGAACCAGCCTACTTACATCATGTGTCACATGATGGTAGCACCAGGTATCAGCATATTAGTATCAGGTGACAGGCACTGATATCAGTTAGAACCAGCCTACTTATATCATGTGTCACATGATGGTAGCACCAGATATCAGCATACTAGTATCAGGTGACAGGTGCAGATATCTGTTAGAATCAGCATACTTACATCATGTGTCACATGATGGTAGCACCAGGCTTCAGCATACTAGTATCAGGTGACAGGTGCAGATATCAGTTAGAACAGCATACTTACATCATGTGTCACATGCTGGTAGCACCAGGTATCAGCATACTAGTATCATGTGACAGGTACTGATATCAGTTAGAACCAGCCTACTTACATCATGTGTCACATTATGGTAGCATCAGGCATCAGCATACTAGTATCAGGTGACAGGCACTGATATGTTAGAACCAGCATACTTACCTCATGTGTCACATGCTGGTAGCATCAGGCATCAGCATACTAGTATCAGGTGACAGGCACTGATATCAGTTAGAACCAGCATACTTACATCATGTGTCACATGCTGGTCGCACCAGGCATCAGCATACTAGTATCAGGTGACAGGCACTGATATCAGTTAGAACAGCATACTTACATCATGTGTCACATGCTGGTAGCACCAGACATCAGCATACTAGTATCAGGTACTGATATCAGTTAGAACCAGCCTACTTACATCATGTGTCACATGATGGTAGCATCAGGTATCAGCATACTAATATCAGGTGACAGGCACTGATATCAGTTAGAACCAGCCTACTTACATCATGTGTCACATGATGGTAGCACCAGATACGAGGGATGTTCGAAATGAATTGCTTATTGTCCTCTAGCTCGATATCCATGTGGGGCACGATAAAAACCAATACATACCTGTATAGGGTTATTCAATATCTACACAATGGTGTATAAATGTACATGTTAGATTAAGTGTAAGACATAAATTTGCCATTTGAATACACGCAGTCATTGACCACTGCAGTAAAAATGATTGGTAGAAGCGTCGACAAAAAAATGAAATACGGGCTTACATCAAAGCTCGCTCAAAACTTGGTTGTTCTTTGAAGAAGCTGATGACTGAAATTTCTACTGCTTTTGGACCTTCTTGTGTGTCTTATGACACAGTTCGGCAGTGGAAAAAGAAGTTTGAGTCTGGTATAGAGTCCATCAAAAATGCACCGAAATCAGGTAGGCCAAAATCGCATCTCGTAAAGAAATTGTTTCCAAAATAAAGGAAATCATTGAAGGAGATGCCAGATTTACAGTTCGTGATATTGCACGAAAGGTAGGCATATCACTATCAACGGTTCACCTTATTTTGAAGAAGCATTTGAAAGTCAGAAAGATTTCTGTTAGATGGGTGCCACATCTGTTGACTGACGAGCAAAAGAGGCAACGGGTTAAAGTGGCCAAAAAGCTGCTTCAAATGTTTCCAAAATATGACAAAAAGCAGTTTGCCAATGTCGTCACAGGTGATGAAACCTGGGTCCAATATTTTGAGCCCATCAGAAAGGTTAGCAATAAGATCTGGGCCACTAAACACAGCAAACGCCCAATAATTGCCAAACGTTCTTTGAGTATAAAGAAGGTTTTGTATGCAATCTTCTTCTCTGGTGAAGGAGTCGCAAAAAAAGTGCCAGTGAAAAAGGGCAAAAGCATCACCGGGAAGTACTACAAAGACGTAGTACTGAAGAAACTGAAAAAGTATTATCAGAAACGACGCCCTGCCACTGGTTTTAATCATGTCTGTCTTCTACATGACAATGCCCCAGCTCATACCTCCGCAATAGTTACGGCGTTTTTGAAGAAAGAAAAAGTAACTGTTTTGCCTCACCCCCCGTATTCCCCAGACCTTGCCCCATGTGATTTCTTTATTGTTTTCGAAATTAAAAGCATTCCTTGCTGGGTGGAAATACCAGTCCGGACAGGCACTTGGATCTGCCATTCATCAGTACCTTATTACTGTGCCCAAATCAGCGTACCGTGACACCTTCAAGAAGTGGATACATCGGCTGAAACTTTGCATTTCTAGCCACGGGGAGTACTTCGAGGGCACGATATGAGTACTTTTGGGCTAACTTGAAATTTGAAGTCTCCAGATAGAAATAAGCAATTCATTTCGAACATCCCTCGTATGTATGTTGTGGGTATTCATTAGAGTACCTATCAGGTGACAGGTGCTGATATCAGTTAGTACCAGCATATTTACACCATGCAGCACATGCTGGTATCAACTGGCATAGCATACTAGTATCCCAGTCAACCAACTGATATCAGTACCTGTCAGGTGACAGGTACTGATATCAGTGTTTGTACCAGCATACTTACATCATGTGACACATGCTGGTATCAGTTGGCATTAGCATACTTGTATCAGGTGACAGGTATTGATATAATTAGTACCAGCATTCTTACATCCTGTGGCACATGCTGGTAGCACCTGTCATCAGCATACTAGTATCAGGTAACATGTGCTGGCATCAGTTAGAACCAGCATACTTACACCAAGTAGCACATGCTGGTGTCAGTTGGCATTAGCATACTTGCATCAGGTGACAGGTATTTATATCAGTTAGTACCAGCATACTTACATCCTGTGGCACATGCTGGTATCAGCTGGCATCAGCATACTAATTTGAAATGACATGTACAGATATAAGTTAGTACCAGCATACTTACATCAAATGGCACATGCTGGTATCAGTTGGCATCAGCATACTAGTAGAGGTGACAGGTACTGATATCAGTTAGTATAAGCATATTTACACCATGTGGCACATGCTGGTATCAGATAGCATTAGCATACTAGTATAAGATGACGTGCTGATGTCAGTAGGTACTAGCAGTTAGTATAAGCATATTTACACCATGTGGCACATGCTGGTATCAGATAGCATTAGCATACTAGTATAAGATGACGTGCTGATGTCAGTAGGTACTAGCATACTGACATCAAAAGACACATGGTGGTATCATCTGCGATCAGTTTTCTTGTATTAGGCATAAGGCACTGATATCAGTCAGTACCAGCACACTTTACTTACATCAAGTGGTACATGCTGGTAGCACCTGGCATCAGCATACTTGTATCAGATGACAGACATTAATATCAGTTTGTACCAGCATATTTACATCAAGTGGAACATGCTGGTACAAGTTGGCATCAGCATACTTATATCAGATTACAGGTACTGATATCAGTACCAGCATGCTTACATCATGTGGCACATGCTAGTATCAGCTGGCAACAGCATACTTGTATCAGATGACAGGTGCTGATGTCAGTAGGTACATCAAGTGATAGATGTTGGTATCAGTTTGCATCAGCATACTTGTACCAGGTGACAGGGACTGATATCAGTTAATACCAGCATACTAACACCAAGTGGCAAATGCTGGCAGCACCTCACCTGGCATCAGCATACTTGTATCAAGTGACAGGTACTGATATCAGTTAGTACCAGCATACTAACATCAAGTGGCATATGCTGGTATCACCTGGCATCAGCATACTAGTATAAAGTGAAAGGAACTGATATCAGGTGGTATGAGCATACTAGCATTGTGGCACATGCTGGTATAAGTTGGTATCAGCATACTTATATCAGGTGACAGGTACTGATATCAGTTTGTACCAGCATGTTCACATCATGTCACATGGTGGTATCAGTTGGCATCAGCATACTTGTATCAGATGACAGGTACTGATATCAGCATACTAACAGCATAGTTATATAATGTGACATTAGTGACATTAGTGGCACCATTATACTTACATCATGTGCTACATGCCGATATCAGCTGGCATCAGCATACTTTTATCAGATGGCAGATGCTGGTACCAGTTTGTGCCAGCATACTGTAAAACATATATTTGGCAATAACTTTATTGCTATTGGCAATCTAGGCAAAAATTGCCCAAATAAAATTCTGCCCATTTTCTAATTTCATTTAATGTTTATAGAGTGGCATACATATAAAAGTATGAATGTGCCAAAAATCAAAATGCCTACAAAAGCCTTTCCCATCAAACCACCAAATTTTGATGCTGCAGATATTGTGTGTTTTACATCTTGTGGCACATGCTGGTACCAGCTGGCCTCTGCATACTTATTTCAGGTAACAGATACTGGTGGTATCAGTTGGCAACAACACGTATCAATGGACACATGCCGATATCAGTTGGCATAAATGCAGATATCATTTCACATCAACACATCTACATGCATTTATGGACACATTTAGATGTCAGTTGCCAACAACATACTTACATCAGTAAACATGCAGATATCAGTTGGCATTTGTGATTGTGGCGCTCCCTGGACTTTTCTCTTACCTTTTTTTATACTTACATCAATGTGCACATACAGATATCAGCTGGCATTAACAAAATGACATCAATAGACACATGTAGATATCATAAACTTTTACATCAATGGATAGATGTAAATATCAGCTGGCAACAGCATGCCCACATCAATGGACACATGTAAATATCAGTTGGCAACAGCATGCTCACATCAATGGAAATATGTAAATATCAATTGGCAACAGCATGCTCACATCAATGGACACATGTAAATAACAGTTGGCAACAGGATGCTCACATCAATGGACATATGTAAATATCAGTTGGCAACAGCATGCTCACATCAATGGACACATGTATATATCAGTTGGCAAGAGCATACTTATATCAATGGACACATGTAGATAAAGTTGGCAACAACATACATCAATGGACCCAGTAGATTTCAGCTGGCCACAACATACTTACATCTATGGACACAGTAGATATCAGCTGGCCACAACATACTTACATCAATGGACACATGCAAATATCAGTTGGCATCAGCATACATCAGTTAACATGCAGATATTTGCTAGCTCCAATATATTAATACTGTTTCAGCAGAACCCAACATACATCAGCATATGTGCTGATATCAAATGGCACCAACATACTTATAACAGGTGACATCATAGGATTACTGATCTGGTATCAGAGCTATGATATCTAAGGTCACAAGCAAGCTGATGTACTTTGATATGTCTAGGACATATAATGCTATCATGTTATTAATCAAGTGACTTCATACTGGCCCAGTTACAAGTCTGAGGTCAGCTGTAACTGCCCAAGGCCAAAGGCTAAGAGCCAATACAGCTGACCAAGGACCTTAAATGGGCCAATACAAATTCATTTGGTCGATAACATTTTTTTAACTCTTAGCCAAAATAAGCTTAAAACATCCAGACACAGCAAAGAACTCAATTTACAAATTTTACACAGTGTCCACAATTGCTTGTTGTCAAAACCTGAGAACTGATATGCAGATGACAAGGTTACATGACAGCCCTACTGACCAATCAAATTCAAGGATTTGAGTATTGATAGAAGGACATCAATGCTGATGCGAAGTTATACCTTATAGCTACAACAGTTAACGAGTGTCATTAACAAGCCAAGCTTGTTAGCTAAAGATGCTTTGAACAACTGGGCCCAGATTGTAATGTGTCAATCTTGCAAGCAGAAAACTGTCCTGTGATAATGTTCGAATGTTACCAACTCTGTACATACCAGAATTTCCAGTCCTGCAGCCAGACTTATCATGGCGGTAACAACTGGCAGAAACCTCTTCATAGAGAACATATACTGCAAGGCTTGAGTCAGAATGTCACACCTAACAACAAACAATTTTTTATCAGCAACATCACAAGGCAGGTTCTTACAGAATATGCAAAGGATAAGAGAGGGTATCAGGTTAGTATTTTCTTATTTCTCCACAAAAACATATGTTGTAGGTACTCATTAGAAGCACCTTGGAGAATATGCTGGTAGCCTAAGCTATGGATAAGTGAGAGTATCAGGTAAATATTTTCTTATTTCTCCACAAAAATATATGTTGTGGGTACTCATTAGAAGCACCTTGGAGAATATGCTGGTAGCCTAAGCTATGGATAAGTGAGAGTATCAGGTAAATATTTTCTTATTTCTCCACAAAAATATATGTTGTGGGTACTCATTAGAAGCACCTTGGAGAATATGCTGGTACCCTAAGCTATGGATAAGAGAGAGTATCAGGTAAATATTTTCTTATTTCTCCACAAAAATATATATTGGGGGTACTCTAATGAATACCCACAACATACATTCGAACTTCAATGGCTCGAACATCTTTGGGACCATAGAAAATTGTTCGAGACATGGGTGGTTCGAGCCACTGAGGGTTAATTATGGTGCCAAGTCAGGAAGCAAATGGCGATAATTTAGGGATTTTTTTTCGGTTTTCTACATAATAATTGTATATTGAGTGTACTCATTAGAATTGCCTCAATGAGGCAATTCTAATGAGTACACACAACATACAATTTCACAATAAAATAAGAAAATTTCCCTAAATATTTGTTTTCTTGAGCTATCAGAAGAATTTCATTGGGACTCAAAAACGAGTTCGAATTAGCCATGGTAAACGAGCCATCGGTTTTCGAGCCTTTGCGGTTCGACTGTATATTTTTGTGGAGAAATAAGAAAATTAACAATACTTTTTGGCCAAAGAATGGCTTACCTGAAAATCAGGGCTGGGGGTGGGTGGGGTTCCATTTGTGCTAAATATTCTGTTGGTTGGTTTGGAGTTTAACGCCCCAGTCAACATTGTTAAGGTCATGTGGAGCCAGTCAGTTTACCTAATCACACTTTTCCTGGGCAAGCTTAGTCCTCTAAGCAGTTAACCAGTATTTGTGTGCATTCTTTTGCCAGAAACTGACAACTGCCCTTCTTGAATCAGCCGAGGGGGAGAATGACCGTAGAAAATATTTCATTATTAATCTCCACGAAAGAATGTTGTCAGACCCGGCGGGGATCAAACCCATGACCTCCTGATCACCAGTTGGATGCCCATCCAACTGTCCAGCATAGAATATTTTGTATTATGCTCGTGCCGACATATATGCCTTTAAATATGCTTTATGTATACTTGTTTAAATAAATATAAAAAAAAAAAAAAACAAAAAAAAACAGACACTTTGGGTAGTGTTGGGGAAAATATTTTTTACGGTTGTCCTGAATAAAGTTACAAACAATATCAGTTGCTTCAAATGTCAACTTATTTGAAAATAGAGAATGTCGTTATAACAAAATTATTTATATTCCATCATTTCTAGAAAACAAAGGAATTACCTCAAAGCAACAAGCATCCACAAGATGACAGGAATAAGGCAGTATAAATAATTAGTCCAGGGCAAAGATTGAACTGAAAATAAATCAATAAATTACCTTAACACTTAGCACTCCGGGTAAAATTTTCAGCAGACCACATTTTAAGATATTATTTTTTTAATTTTTCCAAGAAAACAGGATTTGACATTTCAAGCAAATTTTCTCCAAATGACAAATCCTGTTTTATGTGAAAAGTAAGTAAATTATCACCAATAATTTGTCTGCTTAATTAGCCCAGAGAGTAGTAAAGGTTAAATAATATGACAAAATGCGTGTCCAAGCAAACTGTGTATACCGAGATCAAAGCGCTCCTAAAGGTCAACAAGAGGGCAGTCAAATAGACTTGTTCATAGTTTAGGAAAACAGTTATTTGGGCCCACACAGTTTGTTCAGCCCTGTCTTTATTAAACACAAAAACCGGGTTTACACTGTTTGCCCTTCATCAGCAATTTTTTTAGACATATCAACAGCATAGCTGCAGAAAAGAGGGGGTATCCACATAACATTTTCCCTATTCCACATAAACATGTGCGTACTCATTAGAAGTGCCTCTAATATTAGAGTACATTCTATGTCAGAAACTGACAACTGCCCTTCTTGAATCAGCCGAAGGGAGAGAATGACCACAGAAAATATTTCAAGATCATCTCCACTAAAGAATGTTGCCTGATCAGCAGTCGGACGTGCATCCGACTGAGTCACCAAGGCCGGCATCAATGTCTTTTTTAAATAAGAATTTATGAAACGTATGTCCCTCATGAAAGTTATTCAGGAGAACAACTATTGACTTCTGCCTATAATCTGGACTTTTATATTTCTGTAGTTTTTGCTCCAATTAGATGATTACCCAAATTATTAGTTTTTGAGCATAAACCAAGCTGACTTCTGGTAGTCACTCCATTCAGATGTAAATATATGAATGAATTTTGTCAATATACGAAAGAAGCATGCATCTGGAGGGTCATTCAACAAACATTTTACTTGCATGTGTATTTCAGTCTACTGCTTGTGATCAACCTTAGAATAAACAGTTAGACACAATCTAGAGTCCTAAAATCATGCAGACCAGTTCTGGGTTCATTCTAAGAAAGATAGAAAAAAAATATATTACTTGGTGATCACTGTTATACTTTGTTTTCCTGTGCAGAATACTTGTAGCCATGGAACATTTTGAACAACCCACATAGTTCACCTTTGACCATGCGTTGAGCAGACAACAAACTGTCGCTAATGTTCATCAAGGTGGGACTTGTGGAAACTAATATTTTCAAGAAAACTGGTGTAGTCAGCAGTTGGTGTCCATAAAACATTTCCTCAGAGGCATTTTTTTTCATGAATCAAATATTAAGTAAGTTGTTGTGAAAATTCAATTTTAAAAAGATAAAAAATCAACTTTATTTGTGCCTGAAACTTTATTTATAGATCACTTCCTGCTATCAATGAAATCTAAGACCATATTGGATGACAAAATTTTCATGTATTCATGTTAAACATATATGTATCATATGTGCACGTATACTCAACAGCTTTAGAAACACTTATTTTTACTCTTTCGTCTTACCTCATTAAGATAACATTTTACTTTTTAATTAGTAAACAGATCTGCCTATGCATGGCTTACGATTTTGCAGCGTTTTAGTTTTAAAACACTATTTGTCAAAAAATACAGCTGAGTTGTGTCAAAAAAAGATCACTAAAATCACTAAAATTCTTGGAGAATAAGTAGACAACCCAATTTTTGTTTCAGTTGTGCTGCATGCGAGTTAATCATGATATAACACACGAAAACTGTGTAAAAATTTGTCTTTTCCAAAGTTTTTCAAAGTTTTGAAAATCGTCTAAATTATCACTTGTTAGAAAAAAATAGTACTTTGGGCATAATGTCAAGTAAGGTTATGGACAAACAAATCATTTAAAACATCATCTGGGTTAGAAATTTGTCTGTGTTCTGCTCACTTCCAGTTTGGTATTTGCACATTAAAGGCTGATAAAAAAGTTTTAATGGCAAAAACACTATATGTAGACTGCACCTCATTATAAACATGTGAGTGAATTTTATTTAATTCTGTTCAGTGGCTTCACAGATCTAGCCCCCCAAAGTTCATGTCATATCTGCATTATTTTTAAGCATGTAAAGGATTACGTCCCTATATTAGCCTACTCAATTTTTTTGTCACCACTTACCCTTGAATTCAACCTGAACTGGAATTTAGCTAAAATTCCTTTTATGGCAAATTACACAATATTATCTCATGCTGTCAAGAACATAGCTTACATTGTGGCATTTGCAGAAAGGAACATAACTAAGTTTGTGACGAGTTAGTGATGCTGAAAACTCCTGATGATGTTTCTGAGACATTATCTAAGGTACTAATAAAAACTGCACCACTTTTGGAGCCAGCCAGAACTCTTAATCAGACGGTAAATTTACCTATCAGAAAGTGTGATTTTTGATTTTGATCCCTTGGTTGTTTACATCTTTGTTACGCATGAATAAACAGACATAATTTCAACAATTTTGCAACAAAGCCTACTCAATGCATCAATAATGCATTCCATATTTCGTCATTACCAGCATATTTCAATTTCTGAAGCTATGGTAAATGAATGGCACAGAGAAGCAACATACAATATATGTGGTCTCTAACATATGACAAAATTTTCCTACATATAAACTTTCTTAACGTCTTTTCTTATATACCGGTACATGTATATATACTTACTCAACAAGAGCAATGTTATGAAGAGACCAACTACAAGGAAGACTGTCATCACAACACTATCTGATTTCCAAAATGGCTCAACCAGTCTGTCAACCTTGACCTTTGACCTTATCACCCCAGAATGATCTTCCAGCACCAAGGTCAATATGTACATCATCCAACCAACAAAGCCAAAGAAAATACTTGTACTGGTAATAAAATTTCAATATTATTATAGGCATGAATTTTACTTTTGTGGACTTTACCAATGCATAAATGATGGTGAATCACACACAAACTGAATAAAGCCTGAAAGACTATGTTAAGTTTGTGAGAGATTCACCAGAGTTTATCCATTTATAAAATCCATAAAAATAAATCTTCATTTCTTATAATTCCAACTGCGTCATCGAAGTCTTACAAATGTTGCCAAAAAATGTAAATCTTTTGAGACAGCAGAAGGAAGACAGAATGACAGATTCCTGCTCTGGACTTTATTGAAGTGTAAACTTTTCGTTCAAATTGCATGATATGTGTATAAAGATGAGGAGTTGAAATTATAGACAAAAAATAACAGCTGCAAATTTAACCTTTTATAGCCTACTCAATTTAAAATTTGCTTCCAGAAATGGTAAAAGCATCGCATTTGTTTTTGATAGGCAGGTCGGTGCGAGCACTGAAGTATTATGCCCCATAATCACTAGAAACACTGACATGATACAGTACTTCAATCAGTCACATTATACTGATACTGGTGTGAATATTTACCCAAGAAAGAATCTGTCATAAGTCTGATAATAGTTGAGACCTCTTAGGGCAAGCTCCATTACTCTACTGCACTCTCTGATCTGTAACAGAATAAAAATTAGACCTGAATGAGTTATACCCTTTTAACTCTTGAAGCACCAAGCAAAATTTGTAGCAGACAACATTCTATTTTTTTTTTATTTTTTTTTTATGATGATTATTATTATTATTATTTTTATAGAAAATAAGTCTTGACATTTCATTTGAATCATCAAGTCCTACTTTCTCTAAAAGATTGGACTTATTTTCTGTAAAAAAAATAAAATTTAAAAGTACCCTCTGCTGCTGTTGTGATTTGTGCATTAAGGGTGAAAAGACAAACTGCTTATGGGTCAATATGCGCCCAACAGTGAGAAAATCAAATGTATATTGCACAGAAGCAAAACGTGGTCATCTTGCACATCCACATAATTTAGTTAGAGCCTTCACTGCTCAGTCCTATAAACAGATGAATATTTACTCACTGTCACAGGACAGGTTTAGTCCTAGGCGGTTAACCAGTACATGTGCACATTCCTTTGCCAGAAATAAACCTAAGTAAGATTTGCAACAAATGAACCTCTATATTTGTATGTATATCTTCTTCTCTAGATATTTATTGCTTTTGCTTGAAAACTGCATTAATTTCTATCAGAAAGAAAATTTTATTTCATATTCTGTAATTTTTAGAACCTCATTATCTTTCATCACAGATACATTCTCCACCAACCTTGCAGATCCCTTTAAGGATTAACATCCTACAAGAAAGGAGGAGTATTTGATGCTTATTCTGGGTTCATTTTTTTCCAGTTCTCTATAATAAGAGTTGTTGCAGGATAGCATTTGCCATATACTTACATATCTATGAGGTCAATTTTGGTGTAATATAAGATAAATATCCCAAGCATGATCTACAGCCATCAAATAGTCTTCATGATACAAAGCAAAATTGCTGGACTATGAAATATAGGTCACACTGACCACAATATACTATGAAATCAATCTGGTGTAACATGGAACCAATATCCTAAGTATAAAAATCATCCATCAAATAGTCTTCAAGATACATGTAGATGAAAAAAAAAAAAAAAAAAAAAAAAAAAAAAAAACACTGGACTGTAAAATATAGGTCACACTAACCTACATACAAGTTCAATTGTGATATCACATGGAACCAAAATACCAAGTTTTGACATTGATCCAGCAAACTCGTATGAGGCAAAATGCTGGGTTGTGACCTTCAACTCATGACACAAGTCCAAGGCTGTCCCATGTATGACTTACTATGTTTAGTTTTTTTCTGCATGAGAACACTTTACAAAGGGGTGATAGGGGGGGAAGGGGAAGGGGATGGGGAAAGGGGGGAGGGGGTTTCTTCAGTCTAAAATGAATTTAAAAAATCACTAATTTATTCTAACAGCCTGCACAATAAGACCTGCTGCAGTACAGATATGTTCAGCTTAATGGAAATTAATGCTTAGCACTCTGGGTAAAAATTTCTGCAGACGACATATTTTATTATTTTTCTTATTTATCTCAGAAAGCAGGCTTTGACATTTCATGCAAATTCTAAGGAGACACTTTGCATGAAATGTCAAACCATGTTTTCTGGGAAAAATTAGGAAACCTATCATCAATTTGTCATTTCCTGAATTAGCCCAGAGAGCTGTAAAAGTTAAAGAAAACTGTCTATAACTTACCACTTCTTGATAATGACCAGTCTGTATTAATGACCTAATATGTCTGTGAGCATCAGCCTAAAACAAACAAAAACATCTTCAGATGCATTTGCTTGTTTGCATTTTTATGAAAAACATATACTGTCACGGTTTGAGGCTTTATAAACCAAAAATATTTTGTTGTTTATTTCACCATGAAAATGTGTGTACTCACTTTATGCTGACTACTTCCAACAACTGTGCCACAACCTGAGAAATCATACCTTCTGACATGCACGCTCAATGAAGACTCAAATCAGCCTGAATGGATCTTCATTGTCCCCATGAAGAAACTTTGCATCCTTGGCTATCCCAAATGTGCCCACTGAAGACTCCGATCACACTGCACAAATGCATAGGCTGATCTTAATCTTTGCTGGGTGCACATAACATAAACTATGCTTTATCACACCGCGGATCATTTATCCTACTGGAATTACTAATATTGCACCACAAGGATATTTTTGCTATTATTGCAACAAAACAAATCTTGTGGGTACTCACTGGTTTGTTTATTTTATTCCAGTTTTACTACACTTTCAACAATCTTTCAGTCATATTGAGACTTGTCGGGATGTGGCAGGTAGCTAAATGCTCATTTTAAGAGTGCTTAAATATCACATCCCATCCACCCAGTCACATTATATCGACAACCGGCTGACCAGTTCCGCTTCTGAGCTTTACTTTCTTAATGCTAAGTGTCAAGCAAAAGAGCAGCCAGTACAATTTTTACTGTCTTTAATACACTCAGCTGTGGACTGAACCCACAACCTCCCAGTCACAAAGCAGGACATTCTACCAACTGAACTACTTTGGTAGTTGGGTACACAATGGAATCGCTTTGCTAAGACATTACGTGGACTGCACCAAAACTTATTGTCTGGGTACCTGTACTCACTGGAATCCTCTAGTTATGTTTTTGGTCTACACTAACAAAATTAGCTCTTGATTACTCCCTTTATTTCGAGCTTTGATTATAAAATAAAAAAAAAATCTCTGAACTAATAGCCCATCAAGAGCTGTGCTAAAAATATGTATCATTTACCAGGACTGGATATACATTTGGCAGATTTTCAGCAACTTTTTACAGGAGAAATAACTTCTGTGACTTCCTGCTTGCATTCCTGCACACACAGCCCCTTCTCAGAAGAAAGTCTATTCTAAAAGGAAAGAATTTGCTCCCACAGGGAGCAAATTCTTTCCTTTTAGAGTAGACCTCTTCCTAGAAGGGAGGCAAAAACATTTTGACAGAGTTGCCTCCCCTGAAACTGTAACCATTCCCCTTAAAACACTGTGCAATGGTTCTGTAGGTGGGCAGTAATGGCCCTGATTGACAGAGAAGTTAATTATTCTTATTTGAACTTTGTGAGTAAACACAATCACTTTCTTATCTAAAACTCTAGTATTAAGTTCAAAAATCAAATCTTGTTTTTCCAACGCAAAGCATTGAAAAATTATGCTAGTGATGCTTATCTAAATTCTGGGTAATATTTGAAACTTTTTTTTTTTTTTTTTCACAGAATGGTCAATTTTTACACTATTGTATTAACCCTAAATATTGCAATGTCTTAACTCCTAACATA
This sequence comes from Anodontia alba, assembly GCA_964016985.1. Taxonomy (NCBI): domain Eukaryota; kingdom Metazoa; phylum Mollusca; class Bivalvia; order Lucinida; family Lucinidae; genus Anodontia; species Anodontia alba. The sequence goes on from OZ024827.1 coordinate 94,039,648, forward strand.
CTTTTCGAATCTGAAAAAAAAAAAAAAAAAAAATAGAAATGTGTGAATACGACACAGATGCCCCCGCCATCCTCACAACCAGGGGCCATCCTCACAAGGAAACAAGCATTTTGCAAAAAAAAAAATGTTATTTTTTTTTTGTTTGTGTTGAGGTTTTGTTTGTATTGAGGTTTTATGGCCCAGTCAACCCAATGGCCTGGGTCGAACTCGCAACCTCCTACTCACCAGCCAGACGCTCATGCAACTGAGCCACCAAGGCTAGCTAAAAAAAAAAAAAAAAGTTGAAAGGGCCATAACTTCCATAATAATTGGCAGATTTTACTCTAAATCGAACCTGATCTATATTTTATGATTATATGCCTGTGCATAAAATATGAATCAAATAAACTAATCTTTTCAAAAGATATCGAATGGAAACCATTTTCTGTACCTAAGGACGGGATGACCATCCAATGTACGTACGGATAACGGTGATACTATATGCCCACACTGAAAATGGCCGGGGCATAAAAATCCATTTTACTACCTGCTGTGTCTAAAATATTACTGGATGAGTGGCAAACAATGCAGTACCAGACCAGATACCACATTCTGTGGCATTTGATCTGGGTCTACATTGTTTGCTCAGGCCTGTCTGTCCCAATACTTAGGGTTATTATAGAATTTCTGTAAGGGTAAAATAGAAACCAATTTCAACAAAATACTATAAAACTTACCAGTTTTGCTGGTGTCAGCTCGCTGAAAAGAAAAAATAATCTCTAGTTGTAAAGGAGACAAGATAGGAAAAGAGTTTGTTTGAGCTGGAGTTTTACAGCCCAGTCAACACTGTTAGGGTCATCTCAAGCCTGTCAGTTAACCTACTCATACTTTTTCAGGGCAGGCTTACGTCCTCTTACCGGATACCCAGTACTTTGTACATGTACTTTCACTAGTAACTGACAACTTCCCTTCTTGAATCAGCAGAAGGGGGAAAATGACTGTAGAAATGATTTTACAATCATCTCCATGAAAGTTGTGTGGTCAAGCTGGGATTTAAACTTGCGACCCCAGGTTCAGGAGAAAAAAATATTATCTACTAGGTGACCAGCAACATGCTATTTATCTGGACATAAAGGCTAGTCATTGTTTATTGTGTGGCAGCTTTCAGGTTTCCACAGTCACCTGGCTCAATTAACCCTTTAGGCACCAAGCAAAATTAAAGCAGAGGGCTTGATGATGAGTTCAGGTTTAATGACATGTTAATCCACGAGGGTCATTACCATCAAAATGATATATTCATTTGGTTTAGTACTGAAACGGATATAATAATAGTGAGTTAGTATACCACAGGGCACTCTAAAATATTTTTTGTTATTTTTTTTTTTGGAGAAAATAAGACATGGTATTTTATTCAGACTATTCATATAAATGACAAGCCTCAATTTCTCTGAAAAAAAAAAAAAAAAAATCTAAAAAAAGAATTCAAAATATTGTCTGCTGCAGCTGTGATTTGCACATTAAAGGTTGAAATCCAATTTACAACATTCCAACTGTACTGTTGCAAACAAATTAAAAAAGCAAACAAATTATTGTTAATCTTAACAACTCTCTGGGATAATTCAGCTGACGACAAATTGGTGATATTTTTCCCAGAAAACACTGTCTGACATTTCATGTCGTGAAATGTCAAATCCTGTTTTGGACACAATTTGCATGCAATGTCAAATCCTGTTTTGGACACAATTTGCATGCAATGTCAAATCCTGTTTTCTGGAGCTACTCCTAAGGATATCTGGTACACTTTCAGGGGGAGGTAACTGTTTAAACTGATATTGTCCTGTTCTGAAATGGATCTTCTCTATAAGGAAAGAACTTGCATCCAGGGAGCAAATTCTTTCCTTTTAGAGTAGATCCCTTTCAAGATGGGGCTTGCTGTGCATGAAAGCAAACAGAAATGCATAAAAGTTGCCACCCTTGGGAAAAATAACTGACAATCTAGCACGTCTATAGACATCCCTTAAAGTAAAGAATTTGCTCTCACTAGGAACAAGTTATTTCCTTTAAAACTAGTCCCCATTCGAGACGGGATCTATAACTTGCAGATAGGCAAACCCTTCTTCTGCTAGAGTGATTTCCCTTTGAAAAGGGACACAAACATGTTCAACTAGGCATGTTCTTTGTTTAATGTGTATCTGTTTATCTTAACGCTTAGTACTCTGGGTAAAATTTTCAGCAGATGACATACTGAAATAGTTTTCTAATTTTTCCCAGAAAACAGGTTTTGACATTTCATGCAAAGTGTCTCCAAATCCCATTTTCTTAGAAAAAAGAGAAAAAAATCATCAAATTGTTGTCTGCTAAATTAGCTCAGAGAGTGGTAATGGCTTATCTTCCAAAAATGGCATTTAAAATTACACACAATATTACTTGTAGTGGATGTAATATCAAATTATTTGAACTTTTTTTCCCATTCTCTATCAAAATATTAGAACTTTTTTATTCCATTCTTAATTTCTCGTATTTCAGGTCAGACTAGTCTAATATATCCATATTTTCAAGGATATAAACATTATGCAGGCCTCCTAGTGGCCCACTTTGAAAATATAGGTTTTTATATAGGTTCTTCTTACTCAAAATATAGGTTATTTACAGGTTTTTCAATAAAAATACAGGTTAAAAAAAGAGTCTTTCAAACTAACATAAAGATTTAAAACTGCAGAAAAAATATTTGATGAATTTTTGTGCCACAATTACTCAGATAAAGTTGATCTGAATTTTACAAAGTCCGAGTGAGCGAAGCGAGCGAGGAAAAAAATTACAATTTCTTGACAGTTTTCATCACTTTTTATGGGACTAAAAAGTAAAAATAGTAGTGCATTTTGAAGAAAAGTTAGGGTTGAGTCGCAAGAAGGTTCAAAAAGTGAAAAATATAGGTTTTTTCATGAAAATACAGGCTTTTTATAGGTTTTATGAACAAAATAAAGGTTTTATAGGTTTGGCACAAAATTATAGGTTATTATAGGTTTTATAGGTTTTGCTAGGAGGCCTGATTATGGTCTACTAGTTTTCATCCACATCCAGGCAGAGATTAATTCCACTTCAAATTTTATGACGATGATTTCAACAGTATTTAAGTCATATTGAGATGATAAAGGTGTGATTATAAAAGGCTCTGTGCAATGAGGTGCCGTACACTCATATGGTGAATTCTGCCTCTAGCAGGATTCCAACCAAGGACCTAATGATCCCAAATTGGAAGAACTAACCGTTCTGCCAAACAGACCCTTTGTTCAGTTTTATGGGAACAAACAAAATTAAAAATGAATTTTTTGCTTACCTGAAATGTCTAAATGTCAATGAGAGTGTAGATGATTTCTTCAACTCCATCTTTACCTACATGTAAAATAACCTGATGAGAGTCAACCCGAAAAACCCTGCAGAACAACACAGCTGCCTATGCAAACAGTTTAGATCCTAATGAAATGGCTCGTAAAGAGCCATCTCATCTGGATCTACACTGTTTGGCATTATGGGCCCAGTTGTTCAAAGCTAACGATGTCGTTAGTTAACGATTCGTTAAAATTTACATCGAGTGATACGCAAATATGCTGAAATTTTTTGCAATTTAGTGCAAAAGCTACTCACATTTTTCAACAAAAAATATCAGAATATTGTATATTGAATCCGCTAAAACAGTTAACGAAATGCCCCTTAACGAGCTCGTTAAGCTAACGATGCTTTAAACAACTGGGCCCTGTTTTTTAATTTAGACTGAAACTTGTATTTTCAGTAATAGATCATTCCAAATTCATGGATGGAAGAGACCACTTCAGGAACTCAGGGGTGAAAGAGTTAAATATCCAGGTAAGCATGTTACCACAGTTACCTATATATTCATTTATGGTCATTTTTCAATATAATCTATACATTTTTGGGATCCATCTTTGTTTGTGTTGAGGTTTTACGGCCCAGTCAACCCGATGGGGTCATGTCGAGCGCGGTCAGTTTACCTAACCACACGTTTACTGGGCAGGCTTAGTCCTCTAAGCGGTTAACCAGTATTGTACACATTCTTTCGCCAGAAACTGACAACTGCCCTTCTTGAATCAGAGGAAGGGAGAGAATGACCGTAGAAAATATTTCATGATCAATCTCCACGAAAGAATGTTGCCGACCTCGGCGGGGGTTGAACCCGCGGCCTCCTGGTCTCCAGTCAGATGGCGCATACAACTGAGCCACCGAGGCCAGCTGGGATCCATCTTTGAACCATGTTATATCCAAAACCGTGTTATAACGAACCGTGTTATAAAGAGGTTGTAGTGTACTAGCATGTCCCCTTCCCCCACCTGGTATAAGTACAGCAGACCCCTACCACCACCAAATCACCTAAAAATAAGTACAGTGAACCCATGTTACAACGACAGCATTTGTTCCCAAAAATGTTGCCATTATAATGAATTTGCTGTTCTAAAGACTTCTAAATGGATAGAATGATATATCGAGGGTTGAGCGCAAGACTAGTGTAAGTCAGATGGTTGTTTTTCCCCAAACCTAATCTCCTCACCATGAAGGCGTTATGAAGATTACAACATTTCTTTCTGTAAACAATGAAAATTTAGGTGCCATTGCTCGTATGAGCAATGGCACCTAAATTTGCATTGTTTACAAAGGGGTCCAAGTTGCCCCTAAACAAGGGTTTCAAAAAAATGTTTGAGTTACCATAGTCTTGCGCTCAACCCTCGATGTAAGAAAGGCCTTGTTTCATTCTTATTTCCTTATAGAACATGTTTTGGATATTTGTTAGGATTGCCTCTCTGAGGCAATTCTAACAAATATCCAAAACATATGTTGCTTGAAGATATTTTGCAATGTTTTTGCATAATTTCTCATTAACCATCACCTCTTGAGTGAATGTTTCGGGACATTCAAATTGTCATTATAACAAATTTTGTCGTTGTATCGAGTGTTGTTATAAAGAGGGTTGACTATATGATAGAGGGTCAGATAGTTTGGCTAATTATGGAATTAGTCAGGTCAAACATTTCACTTCCTGTACACAACAACAGTGACCTATGGGGAATTAATAGTTTCAAGGGAGGCAACTCTTTCCAAAATGTTTTTGGTTCCCTTCTAACAAGATGTCTATTCTAAACAGAAAGAATTTGCTCCCTTTGAGAAGAATTATCATATTCATCCTTAGTTCTGTGACACACAGGCACAAGCAAACAGGTCAGACATAGATCAGACAACACAGAATGCAGCATCTGTTTATGATCTACACTGTTTGACATCTAACTGTTTTTAGACAGATCAATAAGTTGTATAAATGACATTTAAATTGCAGGATATATTGTGGTGATGATGATGATGATGGTTTGTTTTCATCCCTTTCAACATAATTTAAGGCATATCGAGGTGTTGGAAAGGTGACAATGAAAGGCTCTGTGCAATAAAGCACCATACAGTCGTCAATTCTGCTATAAAAGGGATTCAAACCCAGGACCTTGTGATCCACAGTCAGGAGTCCCAACCACTTGGACACCCAGACACTTCCGCAGACTGATGGTCTTCACTGTCTCTTGAAGGAGTCTTGGGTCCTTGGTTATCCAGAGGACCTAGTGAAGACTGATCTGACTGTATGAATGCACAATGCACAAGCTGATCTGAATCATGGCTCTTGATAACATGCTTTATTTAATCCAAAAGTATTGATATTTTTCTTATTTCTCCATGAAAACATATGTTGTGAATATTCATTAGAAGCACCTCAATGAGGCACTTCTAATGAGTACCCACAACATATGTTTTCGTGGAGAAATAAGAAAAATATTTACCTGATACCTACTCTTATCTAGACCTATGCTGAATCTTCCCTCAGCATTCGTCAGATGGCTCATTTTTTTCACAATGTGGCTCATTTATTTATGAACTTATTTATATGTTTATACATTTATTTTCCATAATGTTAAGCATAAATATGTGTAATAAAATTTCAGAATACCTGATACTGAGCCAGTATTTGTTGTAAGTTGGCATACATCAGCTCAGCTTTTTCCCAGTCAGACATGTTGAGATAATCTTTTGGCAAGATGCCCTGTAAAAATAAAAATGTGAAATGATAATACCTGCCATTATCATGTTGTAGGCAGATAACTGTCAAAAATTGATGAAATTTGCCCATTAGCAATCCCAAACCAGATCTCCACAACATCATTGCAGACACCAAGATTGGTGAAAATCCATTGACATATACTCAAGTTATCGTCCAGAAACAAAAATATGGATGTACTGACAGATTGATGGACGTACAACAGACTGATGGACGTACAACAGACTGACGGACAGACACACGGACGACCAATGTGATACCATAATACCCCGCCACTAACATGTGGTGGGTTATAAAAAATAGAAAATTACAGTTGACAGTCATTATCCCTAATCAAAACTACAGCTCAATCTTTACCATCCTCTGGGCTAATTCAGCAGACAACAGATTGATGATATTTTCTTACTTTGCCCTAAAAACAAGACTCGACATTTCATGCAAATTGTCTCCACTGAAGAAATCTGCATGAAATGTCATAATCTGTTTTTGTCATCTGACATTTTGCCCAGAGTGCTAAGCATTAAATCAAATTAATTAAAGGGCAATAATGTTTTACTTTGATGTATGTCCATTACATTTCAACTCATTTTATCTCAAAAGACTGTTATCTCAAACCAAAAACAAGAGCTGTTGCAGGCCTGATCACCAGTCGGACACACATCCGACTGAGCCATCAAGACCGGTTTAGGAGATAGCAAAACATGGGCAATATTGTCACATTTTCTGAAATCGAATAGGTTAATAAATAACAGACATTAATGGAAATGGGCTGCCATGCCATACGGTGACACAGCCATGATCAGCCTGTGTATTCAAGCAGACTGCTTGAATACACAGGCTGATCATGGCCTTGCCACCTTATGGCATGGCAGCCCATTTCCGTTAAGGGCTTCCCAGCTAGGATTCCACCTAAATCTGTATTGGACCATTATCAGCACAACACAAATCCTGTCGGGCTGATTATAGCCCAATATAGTTTTAAGTAAAATGTTGGGTTTGTTGCTAATTTGTAGTTCCAAAGAAGGTCATATCTGAGAAGATTTAGGATTTTTTGCTGACTTTTGTATCTTATCTTGGTTGTATTCATTAGATTCCTACCACAGAGGCAATTCAGGTGAGTACCCACAAGATACATGTACATTTTGTGCAAGATAATTTTGTTGTTTTTGCACCAAAACATACTGGTTGGGTACTCACTTGAATTGCCCATGCTACACCAAAATGTATATTGTACCTTATTTATCCTAAATATTGGGACACCTTAATTCCTTACCATATTTGTCAAAAAAATTTAACAAGTATAATTTACCACCTGTTGAGCTGTGTAAAAATTGTTAGACTCAGCCACACATTCTTTTGCCAGAAACTGACAAAATTTATTAATGCCCTTCTTGAATCAGCAGAAGGGAGAGAATGACCATAGAAAATATTTAATGATCAATCTCCACGAAAGAATGTTGCTGACCTGGCCTGGGTCAAATACGCAACCTCCTGATCACCAGTCGGACGCACATCCAGCTGAGCCACCAAGGCCAGCTCTACAGTGGGTACTCATCTGAATCCCATCAGCAAGGCAATATATGGTGTAGTGCAAAAATAACTAATTATCTTCTGAATACACACTTTACTAGGCTCCAGAAAAGGATATTTCTTTCAACCAAAAATCTATTGATATTTTTCTTATTTCTCATGAAAGCGTATGTTGTGGGTACTCATTAGAAGCACCTCACTCAGGTACCCATAACAGATATTTTTGAAGTTAAATAAGGAAAATATTACCTTATATCCCCTCCTATCTGGACCTATGTCTTTATCTGAATTTATTTACATCTGAAAAACTACTAACCTTTCAACATCACTCGGAAAGAGAATTTTTGCTTTAATAGCGTTTTATTTCAAATAAAAATATCTTGTTCAGATTGACCATGTCATAGATAGAAACCATTTGAATTTTCTGTTTCTGTGATTTCTTTTCAAATGTTTACTGTTAAAATTAATTTTATGGCCAAAAAGGGGTCTGATCTATGCAATTTTTGAAGTAACTTGGATTACTGAAAAAAATTTTAATAGAGATTATTTTTTGCTTTTCTTCACCTATTTTAAATGACTGATGTCCTATAACAATATTGCTAATATTTCAGACATTTCGAACAAGTGCAACTAGTTGAAAACCTGCATCAAAACTACCCTATCAATTTTCATAATTTGCAGCCATTTTTTTTCTCTGGGAAAAATGGTATTTTTCTTTTTTTTTTTAACCACTGAATAGAATAAAACTTTTTTGTGCATAGGTAGTTAAAACAAAAGGTTTTGCATTGAATCATGACAGACATTTGCTAATTTACTTCTTCCGAGTAAAGCTCTTCGCAAAAAAAAAAAACAATTTTCTGAAAGATGTCTATAGCAGAGTAACTATTTACCACAGAGTTCATGGGAAAGTTGACCCCAATAAGGGCTGCCATCAAGGGAGCAACATCAGCCTGTAATAAAGGTGAAATGTGAGGAACTTTAGGGGACTTGATACACTTGGTAGATGTCCTGTCAATTTTTACAAGGGAGATAACTTTTGTGAATTCTGTTTGCTTTCCTGAAAAGGGATTTACTCTAAAAGGAAAGAATTTGCTCCAGGTAACAAATTCATTCCTTTTAGAGTAGACCATTCTTCAGAATGAAGTCCAAGTTGACTGAATGAGTTCAGGTTTTACAGCCCAGTCAACTCATTAGGGTCATGTCAAGCCGGCTGGTTTACCTCAGCACACTTTTCCTGGGCAGGCTTAGTTCTCTAAGTGGTTAACCAGTATTTGCACATATTCTTTCGCCAGAAAAAATGAAGTCAAATCAATTCTGAGAGTTGCTTCCTCATTGAAAGTATATTCAGTCCAATTAACCTCTCTGTTATTTGCTCACGAAATCATGTTATTTGCTTAAGGAATCATGCTATTTGCTCACAGAATCATGCTGTTTGCTCACAGAATCATGATATTTGCTTACAGAACCATGTTTAATAGTTTAAACATATTTTATTTGTATAAATACAGATACAATACATACCAACATTAATATATTTCAGAAAAAAAAGTCAAGGACTGTCTCCCAATCATGTTATTTGCTCACAGAATCATGAAGGTTTACACATCAGAGAACACACAGGCCATGATCAGACTGTGAACAAACAATTAATCTGGACGTATGCTTCTCATATGTGGAAAACAATGTCTTCGAGCATATGTGGACAGCATCCACACAGTCTAATAAGGGCCTTCACTGTTCACTCACAGAATAGTTGGATACTACAGAATGTATGAATGGAGAACAAAGACCTGGACGACACTTTGCACAATTGCAGGATGAATTGGAATCTGTGCATTTTGCACATTTTTGCTTGGCATCATACTTGGCATGCCTCCCACCTTACCTGCTGTACATCAGCTCTCTCCAAATGACTCAATTTCCATTCTGTAAAACAAAAGAAAGAAATAAGCAAACACTTTTTTAACCCTCATCACGCTGAAAAAATTAAGATGCCCCGCCCATTTCTAATTTTCAGCCAATCAGATTACTTGATCCAGACTGTCGATATAAATTCAAATACTGAATGACAAATGGAGCAGATCAGAAGCCAACTGATTTGGATCTACACTGCAGGGTATATCTGGGTTCAGGAGGACAAGGGTTAATTCTGAAATGCTAGCAAGTTTTAGACAAAGCCTTTCTCAAAATCCAATATAAACATAACTCTGTAGCTGTCTAATACATGCCAATACCAGAAAATTTGCCAACATCTTTCAAAGGTAACACATCTGATATACATGAGCATACAAGAGCAACAGAAGATACAATAAAAATCTGCTTTTCAGACCACTTGAAATTTAGGCCACTCCACTATTAACCCTGCTATACCCGGATATACCCTGTCTTTACAAACAGTGTAGATCCAGATCAGTTGGCTTCTGAAGAAGCCAACTGATCTGGATCTGCACTGTTTGCCATTAAGTATGTGAATTTGTATCAACAAACTGGATCAAGTAATCTGATTGGCTGGAAATTAGAAATGGGCTTGGCATCTTAATTTATTCAGCAGGACAAGGGTTAAGAGCAGCTTTCGCTGTCCCAAATGGTTTCTTTCTTAATTTTCTATATTGTATATTAATTCCACTAATTAGACAATTTTAGGCAGTCCAAATGGTGGTCTTTATAGCAGAAGTTTACTGTATATGCAAAAAGCAAAGGTCTAGATCAGTTTGAATATAAATGAAATTTACGCATACGCAAAGTCAGTCCATATACAGTCAAACCTCAATGGCTCGAATACCCTTGGGACCATGAAAATTTGTTTGAGATATGGGTTGTTCGAGCCACTGAGGGTTAATCATAGCACCAGGTCAGGAAGCAAATAACAATACTTGAGGGAATTATTTTCAATTTTCTACACAATAATGCTATGTTGAATGTAGTCATTAGAATTGCCTCAACGAGGCCATTCTTATGATAAAATAAGAAAATTACCCTAAATATTTGTTTTCTTGAGCTATTGGAAGAATTTCGTAGGGACTCAAAAATGAATTCAAATTAGCCATAGAAAAAGAGCCATCGGTGTTTGAGCTATTGAGGTTAGACTGTATGTGCGAGTTGATCCAGCATTTCACAGGTCACCTACAGTAAGCTCCCTTTCTGAGAAAGCTCTTTAACACTTAGCATGCTGAGTAAAATTTTCATTGACAGTTTGAAATATTTTTCTCATTTCCCCATCAAACAGCTTTTGAAATTTCATGCAAATTGTCTCCAATTTTTCCTGGAAAACAGGATTTGAAATGTTAAGCAATTTAGGAGAATTTTGCATAAAATCTAAGGAAAAAATAAAGATATCATTAGTTTGTCATCTGCTGAATTTGCCCAGAGAGAGGTAATGGTTGTTTATAGACAATCAACATTAACAGAGACATAGCCAGAATTACCATTTAAGGCAGGTGGTCCCTGCACTGCCATCGAAAATTTGACCGATCCAACAAGACATTGACATCTGGAGTTAAGTCCTTTGTGCTTGGAAAATAAAGAAAATATCAAACAATACCAAATCTGATGGAATAAATCAGAATAAGTATTTGATGTAATATGGGTTAGAAAGACAACAAATGGCCAACAATGGTTTGGTCTGTTTTGAGTGAAACTGCCCAGTCAACACTACTAAGGTTATGTTGAGCCAATCTTTTTACCAAATCACACTTTTCTTGGGCAGGCTTGGTCCTCGAAGTGGTTAACCAGTCCTTGTGCACATTCTTTAGCAAGAAACTGACAAGTACCCTTCCTGAAACAGCTTAAGGGAGAGAATGACAGTAGAAAATATTTCATGATCAATCTCCACAAAAGACTGTCACCAGACCAGGGATCAAACCTGGGACCTACCAAGGCCTGCCCCACCAGCAGTTTACCCTTGTCCTGCTGAACCCGGATATACCCTGCTTTTGAAAACAGTGTAGATCCAGATCAGTTGGCTTCTGAAGAAGCCAACTGATCTGGATCTGCACTGTTTGTCATTAAGTATGTGAATTTGTATCAACAATCTGGATCAAGTAATCTGATTGGCTGAGAATTAGAAATGGGTGTGGCATCTTAATTTATTTAGCAGGACAAGGGTTAAACATCTAACAGAAAATTGTTATATTCATAGCAGACTTCATGTAGGCCTAACTGGATTTCTTACCTTCAGAAAAAGCATCTGGATATCTACTGTGATGACTGTTTGGTAGTGGGCCCCTTACTCCAGCACCCCAGACAACAATAGGGGTCAAAGTCTCACTAGGGTGTCCTGCCCCATGGGAGCCTGAAATGGCCCAGATCATTGTTGTTATTCAACCCATTTATGTCAAGTGGACTCTTCTACCACACCTCTTTGGACCGATCTATTTCCAATAGCAGGGTGTCTGGTTAGTTTTTTATTATTACTGTGTTTTATATAAATTCCTGTTTTTTTTTTTAAAGCAGTGTAGACCCTGATCAGATGCAGCATTTTGCAGCATCTGATCTGAGTCTGCACTGTTTTCGAATTACCCTTATGGGGGGGGGGGGGTTTCCGACTGAAATGGGTTAATATTTGAAATATTTGTTTTATTCCAGTTTTACATATCTTCAATAATCTTTCAGTCATATCACATTTTCTGGATGTAGCAGGGAGCTCAATGCTCACTTTTTGAGTGTTGCCTCACTAAGACACATAATTATGATATTTTACCCAGTCATATTAAACTGACACTGGGCTGACCAGTTCTGATTCCAAACTTTCATAACCCTTGTCATGCTGAGCCTGGATAAAATAGCCAACTGATCTGGATCTGCACTCTCTGCCATAAAGTATGTAAATTTATAGCAGCAATCTGGATCAAGCAATCTGATTGGCTGAAAATTAGAAGTGGGCATGGCATCTTAATTTATTCAGCATGGCAAGGGTTTACCCCTTTCAGCCCAGCAGACCAAAACAGATACTGTGCAAACAGTGCAGATCTAGATTAGACAGTGTGTAAGAAGCCATCTCACCATGATCTACATTTTCACTAACTGACATTCAGTTTTTGATTTTTGACTAATACCCCTATTTATGTCAGTTGATATGTCCAATATATGGATGAGTCCATGTCAGACACACCAGAGTGGAAGGGTTTATGCTAAGCACCAAGCAAAAGACACTATGACTGTGACTTGACCAATGTGTAGCATTTCTAAACAATTAGCAAAGCTTGTATTGTTTTCTAACACATGGCTCCAGAGAAGCAATTTTTTTAATCCAGAAATGGACATTTTTCTTATTTCTCCATAAAAACATATGTTGTGGGTACTCATTAGAAGTGTCTCAGTGAGGCACTTCTAATGAGTACCCACAACATATGTATATGTGGAGAAATAAGGAAAATTTCAATACATAAGAGCTTTTTTTCATGCCATGAATTGTATGTTCAATTCTATATGAAATGGCAAAACAGGTTTTCAAGGTAAAATAAGAAAAAGTCAAGGACTCGCCTTGCAGAGACCATCAAAGAATATGTTAGGTTATACAGTTAACTCCTCTCCCTCTTTTATCAACAACAGCCTACCAGAAGCCAGAAGCTGTAGTTTATTATCTGGTTATTTTTTCTATTATTTTGTTATCTAGAAAAATATCTTATCAACAGTCCTACATCTTACCCCAATCTGTCATCCCATGATCAGATGACATCACGTAGGCTGTTTTGCCATCACTACCATAGAAACCTTCTATCAATTCTTCTATTTTTCTTATCCCATCATCCACAAACCGAATATTCTCTAAGTACTGTCTGCAACAGTAAACCAGAAAAAAAAACTGAAAGCAATTCATCATACTGTTAAACTACCATAATTACTCAAAATATTGGGACACTTTAACTCCCTTCCATACTTGTCCTATAATTTGTGAAAGTCTGTTCCAATATCTGTTGATGTGCTTAAGATAATGCTGAATCAGTGAAAAACAGTGTAGACTGATCAGTTTGTGTTGAGGTTTTACTACCCAGTCAACCCAATGGGGTCATGTCGAGCCCGGTCAGTTTACCTAACCACACGTTTACTGGGCAGGCTTAGTCCTCTAAGCGGTTAACCAGTATTGTGCACATTCTTTCGCCAGAAACAGACAACTGCCCTTCTTGAATCAGCAGAAGGGAGAGAATGACCGTAGAAAATATTTAATGATCAATCTCCATGAAAGAATGTTGCCGACCTTGGCGGAGGTTGAACCCGCGACCTCCTGGCCTCCAGTCCGACGGCGCATCCAACTGAGCCACCGAGGCCGGCAAGTAGACTGATCAGACGATGCATTCTGCAATGTCTGATCTGCGTCTACACAGTTTGCAAAGGCCTATCTGTGCCAATACTAGGGTTAAATATGTTATTACTTTTCTTACAGTTGGAGAAGGCTGAAGAAACAAAAAGCTGTGATGGGGTTATGTGGTGAATGATGGTATAATGCATACTCAATGTGGAATACATAATTACAAAGTGACAAACTTGAAAAACTAATTCATCATTTATACATGTACTTGATCAACGATATACAGAATTATGACGATGATTATTTCAGTTTTAAAGGCAGACCTTGCCAGTCACCCAGCCACTTCAATGGCTTTGGAGGAGTTCTCATTTAAAAGTGTTAATGGACCTATGGATGGACGGACGACAGATAAAAAGCGATCACTGTCTCAGGATCAGCATAGCTCAGGTGAGCTAAAAATGACAAAGGAAAAACCTCTCATCCGGAGTTTTTGTCCCCCGACTGGGAAAGCGTGAAAAAAGACTCAAAAGCGGGAACTCCTCTTGAAATGGGTTGATATCACATGCCTGGAACAGTCCTCTTTCAGAAGAGATTTTATGTGCCAGAAAGCAAACAAAAAGTCATAAAAGTTGTCTACCTCATTAAAAAAAATGACAGAAAAGCTACCAAATGTATTCTGTCCCTTAACCTGCCAATCACAACAATTGTCATCTGCTTTGTCATCTGCTTGTGATTTTAAAAGTCATTTTTGCAAACAGTGTGGACCTAGATCAGACTGCTCCTCTAGGAGCAGTCTGATCAGGGTCCACACTGTTTGCCTGTATGCAAAAATAGGTTTGAAAAGTTTGCAAGAATATCTTGCAGACAACATAAACAGACGACATTTTCAGAAGCAGGTTTTCTTGGCATTTTAAGGGTTAAGGACTGGTCAGCCTGTATGATTTGTTTTTTTTTGTGTGTGTGTGTGTGTGTGTGTGTGTGGGGGGGGGGGTAACTCCCTATATATGGCATAGTACGGATGTGCGTGCCGAATAGCCCCCCTTTTCAGCGCTGCCAGGTATATGATTGGCCCCCTTTTTTCAACAAAAAGATTATGAATGGCCCGATTTTTCTGAATTCCTATATAAAAGGCCCCATTTTTCTGACATCCAGGTATATGCACATTTTTTTTCGCTCAGAGATTTTTCAAGGCTGCTTATCTCTTGGTATTATATGAATTGACTGTGATGTTTGTGTAATAACCAGCAAAAAATGGGTACAAAGGGCAGTATAAGAATAGGTCAAAATTTTGGATGATCAAATATATGGATGGATCCGTTTTTTCGAAGGCCAGGTATATGAATGGGGTAGGTTTTGAAATACTGGCTCGCACACCCTTACCAAAATTACCCCTAAGTTATCCCCCCCCCCCCTCCCCGGTTTTGAAATACTGGCTCGCACACCCGTACCAAAATTACCCCCCTCCCACTCCCCCCCACCCTGGTTTTGAAACACTGGCTCGCACACTGGCTCGCACACCCATACCAAAATCACCCCTAAGTTATCCCGCCCCCCTCCTCCCCCGAGGATTGTACTGTTTACTAGATTGATTGATTGATTGATTGATTGATTTCGGACACTAACGGAATCCTATTATTACCGAGGATTGTACTGTTTACTAGATTGATTGATTGATTTCGGATACTTACGGAATCCTATTATTACCAATATTCCCCGCTTGGCTAGTGGCAAGAGACAAAAATTGCATTTCATCTAAAGTATGCTTTGACTACTGACAATTTTCTAACATGTGAATGATACTGCATCTAGGACTGATTAGCAGTAACCAATGCGTAAATGCTTAGTAACCAATGCGTAAATGCTTAGTATGTTGGGTAAAGCAGATGATATTTTCAAATATTTTTCTTATTTTTTTTCCTTTAATACAATTTGAAATTGTCTCTTACAATCTACATGAAATGTGAAAATGTTAAACTCTTTTTAAAATAGGTCATGACCTTTCACGCAAATTGTTTGTTTTTTTTGTTGTTTTTTTTTTGTTTTGTTTCAGATAAGAGGGGGTATCAGGAAAATATTTTTCTTATTTCTCCATGAAAACATATGTTGTGGGTACTCATTAGAAGCACCTCAGTGAGGTGCTTCTAATAAGTACCCCCAACATATGTTTTTATGGAGAAATAAGAAAAATGTCAACACTTTTTGGTGGAAAAAAAAGAGCACCTTATCTGGAGCTGTGCAATGAAAGTAACACCAGAGAAAAGCTGAGTCAGCTGAAAAATACTACCTAGAGTAAGGTTTGTTCACGTGTCCATTAGTATCAAGTCCTAGTAGATGTAGGAAGAAGACTATCTTTTCCTGACGTAATTTCTCCTGTAACTCTTTATCCTCCTCAGCTTTCTGGAAAAATTTCTGAAATCAAGCATAGTCGACCATTAAGAAACTCTGCTACATAATGAAACCCTATAAAATCTGGGATCAGAACTCCCGATGAAATGTTGTTTTTAGTGAAACTTTAGAAATAGGCTGCGCCATGCAAAACCGTGTCTTAAGGCATATGTGGACAGCGAAGGCCCAGATCACAAAAAAGAGTCATTTGATACTATAGAATGTCTCAGTGGAGAGCAAATGCCCGTATGAGACTTTACGCATGTGCAGGATGAAATGAATTCACATATTTTACGCAAGCTCAAAGGCACTTTTTCACTTGATGTGGCTCAGATACTGATCTGGGCCAAGTTGTTCATAGCTAACGACATCATTAGTTAACGATTCGTTAAAATTTACATCAAGTGATATGCAAATATGCTGAAATTTTTTGAGGAAAAAATGTGAGTAGCTTTTGCAGTGCAAAAGCTACTCACATTTTTTCAGCAAAAAATATCAGAATATTGTATATTGAATCTGCTAAAACAATTAACGAAATGACCCTTAACGAGCTCTTTAAGCTAACGAAGCTTTGAACAACTGGGCCCTGATTTCTTCCTGTTCATCTGATGTAAGTTCACATTAGATGATGATGATGAGTTGGTGTTATACATCCCCTTCAACATTATTTAAGTCATATCGAGACAATGGAAGAGTGATAATGAAAGGCTCTGTGTGCAATAAAGCATTGTAAGTCATGAGTTGAATTCTGCCTCCAGCAGGATTCAAACCAGGGATCCCATGATCTGAAGTTGGTAGTGTTAATCACTCAGCCAACTGGATGCTTCGTTTTCATCAGAACTGCAAGACTGACTCTTCTTACAGGCCCCTTAGCAGGCTCTCTTAAAAATAAAGTTTTTTTTTATAAAGGCAATTTTCAGCCAAATAAAGGTGTTTCAGGATGAATTTTGTACAAAATAAAGAGCATTTAACAGTTAATTTTCTTGCCAGATCCCAAGCAAAGAACCTCGCACCATCACTTGTCACGCAAAATTCGGAGAAAAATTGCAGAGAAAATCTGATAAATTTTATCTTTAAATGGTAATGACAATATTAACTCGCATTTCTGTTTAGGAACATATGAATCTCAGTCACAGAACTATAATTTGCTGTTATGAAATGCTATATATTTCCTCTGCCCTTCTCTTGCATTTACAAATTGCCAAATATAAAGGTTTTCTCATTAAAATACAGGTTTTTAAAGGTTTTTCAGCCAAATCAAAGGTTTTAACAGATTTCAACAAAATTAAAGGTTTTTAAAGGTTTTTAAAGGTTTTAAAGGTTCCCCTAGGGGCCCTGATCTTATCAAGAGCTAAATTGTTGGAGTTAAGGATTCACAAATTCTGCCATGACTGTTCTATAATTCTAGCAGCATAAAATGCAAGTGGTTTGACCCATTTTAGTCCAGAGACCCCTAAAGGATAATTGGCAAAGAGTGCACCCAGATCAGATGCCACAGAATTCTGATCAGGGTCACCACTGTTAGCAAATAGTCTAAATCGCATAACCTAATATACCTAAAATTGAAATTTGACCCTTCCAATATATAGTGTCGCGGATTTCATTCAGTCAAAAATGGGTTAAAATTTCACTGTAAAGTGGTGACATTTCCCTACTGACTTTTCTCAGGCTCTCTAAACCCTTCTAGTGCTAATCACAACTGCAGCAGACGTCATTTTAAAGGATCCTTGCAGACGTCATTTTGAAGGAGACTTGCAGACTTCATTCTGAAGGAAACTTGCAGACATCATTTTGAAGAAGACTTGCAGACGTCATTTCGAAGCAGACTTGCAGACGTCATTCTGAAGCAGACTTGCAGATGTCATTTTGAAGCAGACTTGCAGACATCATTTTGAAGCAGACTTGCAAGATGTAAGCTATAAAATGAGCTGAAGCATATGAAAGGCTGCTCTGAATCTTCACTGGAACACATGTCCATTTTCTGACATTGCAGAAATCCAGGAAATCTTGAAATTATTACAAGATGTACTGTATTTACCCTAAGTATAGGGACACCTTCACTTCCTACCATTTGTCCTAAATTAGAAAAAAAAGTCTTATTTACTACCTTTTAATGTGTCTGAAATAGTGCTAGGTGAGTGGCAAACAGTGTAGACCCTGATCAGACACCGCATTCTGTGGCGTCTGATCTGGGTCTAAACTGTTTGCTCAGGCCTGTCTGTCCCAATATTTAGGGCTATTACGGTATGCTATAAATTGGGCTGCACCATATAAAATATATCCAATATTACCTACATGTAAAAATGTGTCAATGGACAGCAAAAGCCTTTGGTCAGACTATGCTGAAGAGCAGTATACATATTCTTGAAAGCACCTTTTTTCCTCGAAGTGACATAACCCTTAAAATGCCACGCAAAATTATAACAGATGATATGCTCAAATATTTTCAGAGAAAATAAGGCTTGACATTTCAAGCCTTATTTTCTCTGAAAAATAAATAAATAAATAAATAAATATGGTGCAGGAGCCCTGTGATGCAGTGGTAAAGTGATGGATTCAAGATTGAGAGTTAGTGGGTTCAACCCTAACTAGTGCCATATGTTGTGTCCTTGTGCAAGGCACTTTATCCACATTGCTTAGAACTAGTTTCTACCCATGAAAGACCTGCACGTAATACATTTTTTTTTTAAGAATGTCATCTGCTGCAGTTTGATAGACATTTAAATTTAAGAGTTTAATTAAACTCATGCAGAAGACTAACATGCTTAAAAGTGACAGTTGCTTAGTTACCTTTACTTCATCAAACACCCAGGAATCAAGCAACTTGCTGTCAGAACCAGCAAAATCCTCAAAGTGGGCAGGGTAACAAGATGTAAACACATGATCTCCAGAAGCACCTACAAAAGAAATGCATACCGTAAATGTCCTAAAATTTCAAACACTTTATTCCATACTTTTTTGGCCTCAATTTTGCATATTATGCAATTCTTTCTTAAAATACTTAGTGGAATGGCAAACAGTGTAGACACAGATCAGACAGCTTGAAGGAGCCGTCTGATCTGGATCTGCACTGTTTGCATATGCCATTTTTGTCAGACACTTTGGTGTACGATATTTTAGGACATTTACCGTACTAAAGGTTTTGAGAAAGATTTTCTCGTTATTTGAGGTAGAATTACAGACATTTTTCTTAAATCTCCAAGCAATGCACGGGATATTATTAGAACTGGCTGTTTTGATAAGATAATTCTATAAACTGACATTCCCTTTATTTCTTCTAACAACTCTGCTTAATTACATTCTGTTCTATCAGTATATACATGTATAATGTTATAACCAATTTTACTTAGTTAAAACTTCATAGTAGGACACTTATCTTAAGATTAACTCTTGTCATGCTGAATAAATTAAGATGCCATGCCCACTTCATATTTTCAGCCAATCAGATTACTTGATCCAGACTGTTGATATAAATTCATATACCTAATGGCAAACAGTGCAGATCCAAATCAGTTGGCTTCTTCAGAAGCCAACTGATCTGGATCTACACTGTTTGCAAAAGCAGGGCATATTTGGATTCAGCAGGATAAGGGTTAATAATGTGATATTTTCCTCTGCTATTTTAGTACTTCAGGCAAAAATCACCCATTGCTTTGTACCTTGAAAATGCTCATAAAGAGTGAAATCCGATGATCACAGTGACAGATCACCTAATAAATAGTTAAACACACAGTTGGTGATCATTTATTTTGTTTCTGTTTTATAGCATAGAATAATTCTACAAATATCTCAACCTTAAATGCACTAAGCAAAATTGTAGAAGAAAAATTCTAAATTATCTTTTTTATTATTTTCATTAAAAATAGGACTTGGCATTTCACGTGATTTGAAAAGCAGAATATTACATGAACTGTCAAGCCATACATGTATCTGAAAAACATACAAAATTAAAATGTTGTCTGCTGCAGTTGTAATTAGCACTTTAAAGGTTGAAACATGTTTTGCCTCCATACAACAGATGTTCAGCTGAACATCTTTCTATATTAAGTAAAGGAAGTTCCCAAAATGGTAGTTACCAATTTTTCTCCTGCCTAAAATTTCATACATACCGGTATATATTTTTATTTTACTTTTTTCCAAAAAAAAATAAAAGTAAATGGTCTTGTGAGGCAACAATTTTCATGAAACATGGCCTTATTTTCTTGTAAAAAGAATATACAGTGGAATCTCTTTATAAAACAGGTCATTCAGTTATAAGATTGTATCAGATATAAGATGATTTAAAGGTGGACGCAAACAGTGCTGCATCCAAACAAAAAATGTATAGATTATATAGAAAAATAACATAGTTGTTCAGCTATATGTAAGGAAATATTTTGTTTTGGACCCCTGCAATAATGCTATTGTTATAAAGGTTTTGGTGTATTACTCATTTGTTGGGTGTCAGCTGATTTCATCCTTAAAAGACCATTCACAAATGCAGCGGATGACATTCTAAATATTTTCTTTTTCAGAGAAAATAGCTCAACATTTCATGTGAATTGTCTGCCAATCAAGCATGGTTTAATGATGGCTGAATGGCAGTTTAGGAGTTTTATGGTAAATGTCCTAAAAATTCATACATGTATACCAAAGTTGCTAATAAAATGGCATCTACAAACAGTGCAGACCCAGATCAAACTGCTCCTGAAGGAGCAGTCTGATCAGGGTTTACACTGTTTGCCTTTCCACTAAGTATTTTAAGAAACAACTGCATAAAAAGAAAAATTTAGTCCAAAATGGTATGGTATAGTGTTCCAAATTTTACAAGTATGGTAGATAAGGTGTCCCAATACTTAGGGTAAATATGGTACTTTGAAATTGTAGGACAAATACAGTAACTTATTATGATGTCCAAATATTTAGGACAATTAAAGTAATGTTCTAAAATCTATAACACTTTATCCCATATATATATATATATATTTTTTTTTTGGCTAAATTTTGCTTTTAAAGTAGTTACTTTTTAAATGACTTTGTGGAACGGCAAACAATGTAGACCCTAATCACACTGCTCCTTCAGGAACAGTTTGATCTTGGTCTGCACTGTTTGCTTATATCATTTTATCAGAAACTTTGGTGTAGGAAATTTCAGGACATTTACCATACTGTTTATATTTGTTTTGCTTGGGTAACTCATACCTGAGCTTAGGCCAAATTAAAAAAAAAATAGTTGTGTTTAGGGTTACATGTTAGAAAAAAAAAAAAATAGGTAGGGTAGGTACGGATTATTATTTTTTTTTACATTTTCATTATTCCATAATTGCTAAGTATATTTGCACCATAACTCACATAAATTTTACCAAGTCTGGCGACCCTTTGATGTGTCTAAAAAGTACAGAAAGAATGACAAAAGGTGTCTAAACTGCTCCAGTAGCAGCCCTGATAAAACTGCTCCTGTAGGAGCAGTTTGATATGGCTCTATGTTTGCCCAGACCTGCTTGTCTAAATATCTAGCACAAAACATGGTAGCATGAATATTTTATTCCAGTAACATTAATTTTCCTGTCAGAGAAAAATGAAAAAAAAAAATCACTAGGAAAATTAAGTAAGGTAGGGTTACCCTATACAAATACATTTTTTTGCTTGGCCTTACCTTTAGCAAACATGGGTAAGATATCGGGGCTTCCCCAGGACCAGGTGTAGCGGCTCTCATTGAAGACAGAATCAAACTCTACCGGATTCTCTTTCCATCCTGTACAATATAAACAATATGATGATGATAGTTTGGTATTTTACTTACCTTTCAATATGACATTTTAACGCTTTAAGCACTCTAGGTAAAATTTTCAGCAAATGACACACTGAAATTTTTTTCTTATTTTTCTCAGAAAACAGGATTTGACATTTCATGCAAATTCTGGAGACAATTTGCATGAAATGTTCAATCCTGTTTTCTGGGAAAAATAAGAAAGACATCACCAATTTGTAATCTGCTGAATTAGCCCTGAGAGTGGTGACAATGGAAGGGTGATAATGAAAGGCTCTGTGCAATGAAAAGTCATACAGTAATGAGTTGAATACCACCTCCAGTGGGATTCAGTCCACTCGGCCATCCGATATTCATACAGTACAAAGAATTTAGTGATAATTTTGGTATATTTTTTTATTATTCTCCAAAAAAAAAACAATAAAAAACAAGAGGACCATGATGGTCCTATATCGCTCACCTGACCAAACAGATTTGCATATTTACTGTTGAAGTTTCAGCCAAGTTCACTGCTCTAGGATTTTTGTATAAACTTTATAGCACTAACCACCCTCACCCCCCTCCACCACACCCCTGGCCATGTTTTTTTTACAAATCTTGATGACCTGAACTGAATCTTCAAAGAGGGTCACCAAAGGAACATTTCTGCCAAGTTATATTGAAATTGGTCCAGTGGTTTAAAAAGTTTTATATAGCTATAAAGCCCTACGCCCTAACGGCCATGTTTTTTGACGAATGAAGGCTTGAACAATCTTGGTAGAAGGTCACCAAAGCAACATTCCTGCCAAGTTACATTGAACTCGGTCCAACTGTTTCTTACGAGAAGATTTTTAAAGTTTTCAATATAGGGAAAATAAGCCCCGCCCCCTAGTGGCCATGATTTTTGATGAATCATGACGGCCTGAACAATCTTTGTAGAGGGTCACCAAAGAAACATTCCTGCCAAGTTGTATTGAAATCAGTCCATTGGTTTCTGAAAAGAAGATTTTTAAAGTTTTATATATAGATATATAGGGAAAATAAGCCCTGCCCCAGACAGCCATGTTTTTTGACGAATCATGATTACTTGAACAATCTTAGTAGAGGGTCACCAAGGAAAAATTTCTGCAGTTATAATGAAATCGGTTCAGTGGTTTCTAACAAGGAGAGTTTTAAAGTTTTCTATATAGATATATACGGAAAATAAGCCCCGACTCCTGGCGGCCATGTTTTTTGACGAATCATGACGGCTTGAACAATCTTGATAGAGGGTTACATAAGAAACATTCCTGCAAAGTTACATTGAAATCGGTCAAGTGCTTTCTGAAAAGACTATTAAAATTTTCTATATAGATAAATTATATAGGAAAATAAGCCCCGCCCCCTAGCGGCCATGTTTTTTGACAAATCATAACGGCTTGAACAATCTTGGTAAAGGGTCACCAAGGAAACATTTCTGCGAAGTTATATTGAAATCGGTCCTGTGGTTTCTGACGACAAGATTTTTTCAAGTTTTCTATATAGAATTATATCGAAAATAAGCCCCGCACCCCCTAGCGGCCATGTTTTTTGACAAATCATGTCGGCTTGAACAATCTTGATAGAGGGTCACTAAGGAAACATTTCTGCCAAGTTATATTGAAATCGGTCCAGTCGTTTATGACAAGAAGATTTTTAAAGTTTTCTATATAGGGAAAATTAACCCCGCCCCCTAGCGGCCATGTTTTTTAACGAATCATGGCGGCTTGAACAATCTTGCAACAGGATCACCAAAGGAACATTTCTGCTAAAATCATATGGAAATCGGTCCAGTGGTTTCGGACAAGAAGATTTTTAAAGTTTTCTATTAGATATATAGGGAAAATAAGCCCCGCCCCCCGGTGGCCATGTTTTTTGACGAATCCAAATGGCTTGAACAATCTTGGTAGAGGATCACCAAAGGAACATTTTTGCAAAATTATATTGAAATCGGTCCAGTGGTTTCGGACAAGAAGATTTTTAAAAGTTTTCTATATAGATTATATAGGGAAAGTAAGCCCCGCCCCCTGGTGGCCATGTTTTTTGACGAATCCAAATGGCTTGAACAATCTTGGTAGAGGATCACCAAAGGAACATTTTTGCAAAATTATATTGAAATCGGTCCAGTGGTTTCGGACAAGAAGATTTTTAAAGTTTTCTATATAGATATATAGGGAAAATAAGCCCCGCCCCCTGGCGGCCATGTTTTTTGACAAATCCAAATGGCTTGAACAATCTTGGTAGAGGATCACCAAAGGAACATTTCTGCAATTTTATATTGAAATCGGTCCAGTGGTTTCGGACAAGAAGATTTTTAAAGTTTTCTATATAGATATATGGGGAAAATAAGCCCCACCCCCTGGCGGCCATGTTTTTTGACGAATCCAAATGCCTTGAACAATCTTGGTAGAGGATCACCAAAGGAACATTTCTGCAAAATTATATTGAAATCTGTCCAGTGGTTTCTGACAAGAAGATTTTTAAAGTTTTCTATATAGATTATATAGGGAAAGTAAGCCCCGCCCCCTGGCGGCCATGTTTTTTGACGAATCCAAATGGCTTGAACAATCTTGGTAGAGGATCACCAAAGGAACATTTTTGCAAAATTATATTGAAATCGGTCCAGTGGTTTCAGACAAGAAGATTTTTAAAAGTTTTCTATATAGATTATATAGGGAAAGTAAGCCCCGCCCCCCCTGGCGGCCATGTTTTTTGACGAATCCAAATGTCTTGAACAATCTTGGTAGAGGATCACCAAAGGAACATTTTTGCAAAATTATATTGAAATCGGTCCAGTGGTTTCGGACAAGAAGATTTTTAAAGTTTTCTATATAGATATATAGGGAAAATAAGCCCTGCCCCCTGGCGGCCATGTTTTTTGACAAATCCAAATGGCTTGAACAATCTTGGTAGAGGATCACCAAAGGAACATTTCTGCAATATTATATTGAAATCGGTCCAGTGGTTTCAGACAAGAAGATTTTTAAAGTTTTCTATATAGATATATGGGGAAAATAAGCCCCGCCACCTGGCGGCCATGTTTTTTGACGAATCCAAATGCCTTGAACAATCTTGGTAGAGGATCACCAAAGGAACATTTCTGCAAAATTATATTGAAATCTGTCCAGTGGTTTCTGACAAGAAGATTTTTAAAGTTTTCTATATAGATATATAGGGAAAATAAGCTCCGCCCCCTGGCGGCCATGTTTTTTGACGAATCCGAATTGCTTGAACAATCTTGGTAGGGAATCACCAAAGGAACATTTCTGCAAAATTATATTGAAATCGGTCCAGTGGTTTCTGACAAGAAGATTTTTTAAGTTTTTAGTTAAAAAATCTATTTTTAGCTCCTGTGACCTAGATATGCAACGGACCGGAACCATTTGAACAACTTTGAAAGAGGACCAACCAAGGATCATTCCTGTGAAGTTTGGTCAAAATCCAATCAGTGGTTTAGGAGGAGATGTTGTTTAAAGATTGTGGACGGACGGACGGACGGACATACGGACGACGACGACGACGGACGGTGAGTGATCACAATAGCTCACCTTGAGCCTTTGGCTCAGGTGAGCTAAAAACATGTTTTGAGTATTTTTCTAAGTATATTATCAAATACTTCTCCTGAACAAATCCTTTTCAGCAGATCACTTTTAGCATAACTTGGTTGGTTGGTTTGTAGTTTAACGGCCCTGTCAATGCTATTAAGGTCATGTCAAGCTGATCAGTTTTCCTAACCATGCTTTTCCTGGTCAGGTTTTAGCCCCTAAGCCTTTAACCAGTACCTGTGTGCATTCTTTCACCAGAACCTGACAACTGCTCTTCTTAAATCAGTGGAAGGGAGAGAATAACTGTAGAAAATATTTCAGGATCAGTCTCCATGAAAGATGTTGCCGAACCCAACATACAAACTTGAACTCACAACCTCTTTATCTCCAGTCAGATGCACATCTGACTAAGCCACTGAGGCTGGCATTAGCATAACTCTTTAGGCCATTTTAGCATAACTACTATATATGTATAAGCGATATATCGAGGGTTGAGTGCAAGACTGGCGTAAGTCAGATGGTTGTTTTTCCCCAAACCTAATCTCCTCACCATGAAGGCGTTATGAAGATTACAACATTTCTTTTTGTAAACAATGAAAATTTAGGTGCCATTGCTCGTATGAGCAATGGCACCTAAATTTGCATTGTTTACAAAGGGGTCCAAGTTGCCCCTAAACAAGGGTTTCAAAAATATGTTTGAGTTACTATAGTCTTGTGCTCAACCCTAGATATGTATGTTTAAGCCAAGATGATTACAACCTTTTCTACAGAGTTTCAGTTAGAGTGGGCCGACAACATTTGGACTGTGCCACCTCAGGCACTTGAAGCCTTTGGCTTGTGAGGCAACTCTGATGATTGGAAAATGTCCCACAACCCAAGATGTGTGGTTCAAATCCTAAAGTCAGTCCAATAAGTACTTAAACATCATGCTTAATAGAGAAATAAGAAATACATGTATACTTTCTTTTTTTTCTGGGTGTGTGTGTTGGGGGGTGGGGGGGGAGGGGTTGGAGGCTGGGGTGCGTAAGTATGGTAAATGTTCGAAAAAATTCTTACACCAAAGCTTCTGACAAAGTCATTACGAAAACATGCCTATTCAAATACACTGAAAATGTTACCACCAAAAAATGGCAATTTTTCACATAAAAAAATCTGATATTTTTCATATTTCTGCTCAAAACATAGATTGTGAGTACTCGTTAGAACCGCCTCAATGAGGCGGTTCTAACGAGTACTCACAATCTATGTTTTTAAGCAGAAATAAGAAAAATAATGTATACCCCTATAAACCCCAGTTTTACTATATAAAAGTGGGGTTTAAGGGGGTCAAAATTATATAGGTGTGTTTTCGTTATGGACATACACAAAGTTGATCAGACGGCTCCTGATACTTTACTGCAATTCCAATAAGCTTTTTAGGTAATATCTGCATATAAAGCAGAATTTAAGCAAAAAAGATATGGAATAATAATTTGAAATTTTATGACAGTGACAATAGAAGGGCTACACTGTGATTCCATTCCACTTAGTTTTTAAAAACTTAGTGCATAAAAAAGCAGAAATTTAGGCAAAAAAAGTATGGAAAGGGTTTGAAATTTTAGGAAATTCACCATAGTGATTTTGTACCTTTTGCTACTGCACTAACATCTTCATAGATGCCTGCAATCAATGCTACATGACCTGGTCTGGACTCTGTGGGCACTCTTGTATGTGATACACCCCAGGCACCTCTAGTCTCTACTACACTCCTGTCAATAAACAGATACAGAGATCCAGATAAGAGGGAGTAAATAGTATTTCAGCACTGATTTTTTTTTTTTATTTTAAATCAACATTTAAATTGACGCTAGTCTCTTCTACACTCCTGTCAATAAAGAGGGAGTAAAAGGCATTGATTGTTTTGGAAACCAGTAATGAAGTTGAAGCTGTGGGGTAAAAATACTAAATAAATTTGGGAAATCAAATTTAGGTGGTGCACATTAATTTTTCAGTGAACTTTACATTTTTATAAAGCATTTTTTTTTTCCCTTTTCCAGACATTGATTCTTCTTTGAGCAGTATCAATACATTAGATCAGAAAGGTTTAACCTTTAAAGAGCAAATGACAAACACAGCAGATGGCATCCTGATTTTTTTTTTTTTTTTCAGAGAAAATATGGCTCAGCTTTTCATGTGAATTGTCTGCCTAGCAGACAATTCACATCAAATGCAAATCCTTATTTTCCATTCTGAAAAGAATTTTGCTTGGTGCTTTAAGAGTGAAGCATTTCAAATGGGCATTTCAGTATTAAGCTTTAAAGTAGGGGGTAAAATGTTCATTGTACCAAAACCTTATCTAGGAAACTACAGATATTGTGAATAGATAAACAAAAAAGGCTTGGCCTACATTATGCAAAGGGAGGCAACTTCTGCAGACTGAAAATTGCCTCCCTAGTATCTGAAATCTTTTAACAGTGGGGGTTACTCTAGAAGGGAAGAATTTGCCCCCAGAGGGAGCAAATTCTTTCCTTTAAGATTTGCCCCCCAGTGACAAGGCATTTTTTCTGTGACAGGGTTACCTCCCTTTGATGAGTACCAATTTCCCTTTTCAGCTGGTGGTAATTTGACATACAGAGTCCAACAAGACTGATGTGGCCAAATCAACAGGCCTGTTTCACAGTCCCAACTTTTTAATAGTGAGTGTTTTTGTTTTCTTTTTCTACCGTACTAACTCTAACTTTGTGGTCAAGCGATTTAGATCTTTAAAAAACTTGAATGTAAAACTTCAACATTCTGACCACTTGCTAAGCCCATGACTCTGACTTCAGGGACAAAGAGATGGGTGGATCTTAGAATGAACAAAATTACAGACCATTATCTAACAACAGTCCCAGTATCAACTAAAATCCATCCAGGCTTTCAGGAGAGCAGTTGTTCAGAAAACTTGAATAACAAGCAAATTCCACAGGGAATTATGTCCCCCGCCTTATTTTTATTTGAGCTGTTAAAAATGAGTAAGTTAACCAGAGGACCATTGGTCCTGTATCACTTACCTAAGTATTGAAGCAGGAAAAAAACTGAAGCTAAAAATTTGGAAACAAATAAAAAAAAAAAAGTAAAAAAAAAACATAATTTCAAGATTCCAAGAGCATATGTATATCCTCAGACCACAAGCAAAATGCCTGTAAAGTTTCAGAAGCATTTGCTTAAAGCTGTGGGAGGAGTTGTGCTCACAAGGTACCTACTACTATATGCCCTTTCATAGTATTGAAGCATGAAAAAAGTCTATGTTAAAAGTTAAAAATGTGAAAAACGTAAAAAAAAAAAGTAACTTCAAGATTCTGTAAAAAGCATATGCATATCTTCAGACTATGGTTAAAACATCTGTATAGTGTCAGTGGGAATGGTATAAAACTGTAGGAGGAGTTGCACTCACAAGGTACCTACTACATATACACTTTCATAGTACTGAAGCATGAAAAAAAGTTTAAGTTAAAAGTGTGAAAAATTTAAAAAAAAATTATATCAAGATTCTGTAAAAACCATATGCATATCTTCAGACCATGATTAAAATACCTATGAAGTTTCAGAAGGATCGGTATAAAACTGTAGGAGGAGTTGCGCTCACAAGGTCCCCACTACAAACTTGGAACAATGCCAAAAAAGTCTTAGTTAAAAATGTGAAAAAAGTGAAAAAAAAAAAAAAATTTAAGGATTCTGTAAAAAGCACATGCAAATCTTCAGACCATGATTAAAAGACCTGTAAAGTTTCAAAAGGATCGGTCCAAAACTGTGGGAGGAGTTGCGCTCACAAGGTACCTACTACATATACACTTTCATAGTATTGAAGCATGAAAAAAATCTAAGTTAAAAATGTGAAAAGAAGTGAAAAAAAAAAATAATTTAAGGATTCTATAAAAAGCACATGCACATCTTCAGACCATGATGAAGACACCTGTAAAATTTCAGAAGGATTGGTTAAAAACTGTAGGAGGAGTTGCGCTCACGAGGTACCTACTATAAACTCGGAACCTACCCCCACACCACGGAAAGCCAAATACTATGTCCCCTCGCTTTTCTTCGAAAAGGCAGGGGACAATAAACTAAGAACAAAGGGAAATACCAATACTGACACCTGGGTCACAAGAATATATCTTCCTAAGTTTTTTTAAAAAAACTTAGGAAGATATATTCTTGTGACCCAGGTGTCAGTAAAATTCTAAAATGTAGGTCAGTCACATGATCACAACAATTTTTCTACCATAACGATTTTGATTTTTGATCTGAGTTGGCAGTTTACCAGCCCATTCAACACTGCTAAGGCCACGTCAGTTATCCTACTCACACTTTTCCTGAGTAGTTTAGTCCTCTAAGTAGGTAACCAGTACTTTTTGCATATATATTTGCTAGTAACTGACAACTGTCCCTCTTGCATCAGCAGCTGCTTTAGGGGGAGAATGACCACAGAAATGATTTCCTGATCAGCCTCCACGAAAGTTATGTGGCGGAGCTGGGATTCTAACTTGCAACACCTGGATCTGCAGTCAGAAGCACTACCCACTGTGCTATGGAGCCCCTGTTCTATTGTAACAACATCCCGGACTTAGTCTCACGCACTTCCCAGCAACTTGGCAAGTTTCTTCACAGCAACCTGGCAAGAATTTTCATTCACACATGGATTTAGAAATTGGCTTTTACTTTGTTTTCATTTCATTCTAAGAAAAAGAAAAACATCATTCATTATACCTGCCCACACATCTACACTGTGGTTGTGGGGGTATACTGTTTTCACTTCTGTCTGCAATGTTACCTAGGGGGAGGTGTGAGAGGGGTATCTAATAAGCCATGTTTATTCATTTTTCTGGTTTTCATCTTTCCTTTAGCCTACAAAGTACAAAAGCTTAAATGTATACGGGACATTATAAAATATGGGAATGTTCTTGTATGATAGTGCCTATTAAGTCTTCTAAATTTACCTGAGATAGGGTATGTTTGAGCCATCATCAGCATCCACTTCAAACATTTTATCAGCTCTTAAACCATCAGCAGAAAAGAAGACAAGGCGTCTAGCTGGTGGTGGTAGAGGGGAGGAGTGTGGTGACATTCCATGGACAATCGGAGAAGTGAAGTAGATGTCAAATATTGAGTAGAAGAAGACAAGGTGAATGGCTACTCCAACTGTTATAAGCTGCCAAGTCTTCATTTTAGTTTGCTGTTTACCTGAAAAAATAATATAACCTATCCACAATTTAAACTAGTAACAGTGTTTTCAGAGAAAACAGATATCCCCTCACCTACAATTTTCAGTTTTTGTACTGCTGTGATCTTAAAAATTAGGACAAGGTCACCAAAATCTAATCAGCTCTTTGTTATGTCTCAATTACATATTCATGAAAATTTATAAGAATCCAACCACAGGTTCACAAGATATTATGCAGATAAGAAAGTGTGACCCTGACGCCGACTGGATCTATACCAAAATCAATATGTCCCCACCCTTTAGGTGGGGGACTTAACAAGAAGCATAATAACTCATGGATAACAGATGCAATAACATGAACTACCCAAATTATGGTGCGTCTGAACACCTAATGCACGCTAAAATATCCTTGACAATCTACAAAGACACTGACTTCATTCCAGTTATTCACTTAAAACAGAGACAAATGGCAAGAAGAGTACTTTGGTTTAGCTCTTTGAAACCTTATTACAAGCCACTATATTATCTAATCATGCCAAAAGATGACTTTCTAACTTTTTTTAAGAAGCTAACCTTGTTTATCCTTTTCTTACGAAAGCATCTCGCAATGTACATCATTAATTACCAAACTGTTATTCTAAATAAAAGAAGATTTTCTTTGATTATCAAAGCTTGATTTTGGCATAAACTTGAAATGTAAAGATGTTTGAAAATGCATAATCAAAGGATTTGATAACTAGAGCTGGTGTTTATGAAACACTTATGCCCCCAACTTCTTGACCCTAACAATGCTTGCCCCTAATATTTTTTTAGACATCTTACTTACAAGGTTAAAATGCAGAAATTTTCAAAGGGCCATAACTCAAGAAAAAAATTTTTTTAAAGTTAATCAGGTCATCTACTCATCATTCACTATCAGCCTATCAAGTTTCAAGGCAATAGCCTAAATAGTTGTTGAGATATCCTGCTTACAACGTTAAAATGCCAAAATATTTAAAGGGCCATAACTCTGAAATGTTTTTTAGAAATTAACCAGGTCATCTACTCATCATCCTGTATCAGCCTGTCAAGTTTCAAGGCAATAGCTGAAGCAGTTTTCGAAATATCTTGCTTACAAGGTGAAAATGCTGAATTTTCAAAGGGCCATAACTCAAGAAAACATTTTCGGAAAGGAAATAAGGCATAGTCCTCTGCATTTTCTCTATTTTTGAATGTGGGTGATGCATACTCCTGTTGCGGAAAAACCACTGTTTTGTGTGCATCAATCATACAAGACAGCAAGAGACAACTGCCCAAATTAAATTCCGGGTTAGAAAACCAAGAGATTTTGTTGCCTTCAATAAAATCTGATATTAATACTGAAACTGAAATATTGCATATATAATTAATGTTTGAGTAGAATTATACTGGTTAAATATTTTGCAGCTAAGTTTTCAACAACTTGTTAAAAATTTGTGACATTTTGATTGTCATATTATGAAATCAAAATCTGAAAATAAAATGATGAACAATTATCAATATTTTACTTTGAAATATTACCAGTAAGACTGATTCAGAGGCCCTGATTTTAGCATTAAGGTCGAAATTTGAACACCACTCAAATGGCTCCTACTTATATTCTGCTAATAACAATCGAATTTTTCTTTCTTTCTTCTATTACTGCAGATGGTTGTATCTGACCATTACCCATTTTTGCAGGGTTGACAATTAAGCAGCAATTTTGTGTGTTTCAGGCTTCGGCTTGTAAAAAGTAGGTATGGTAAGTTGGAGTTAATTTCTTTTTTTTTTTTCCATATTTTGTTCTGACAGTCAGTATTGTATGAATTGCCGACAAATGTATCCTATCCAGTTTTGAGTCAATTGGCCTTTGGGTTAAGGGAAAGAAGTGAAAAATAGATTTTCAAGATGGCCATCACGGCAGCCATCTTGGATTTCAGATCGGAACGATTTTAGCTTTTTTTTTTATCTACAAGTAACCCTGGTACTTCCTACCAAGTTTCAAGTCAACTGGCCTTTCGGTTCAGAAGAAGGGATAAATAGATTTACAAGATATCTTGGATTTGCGATTGGAATGATTTTAGCTGTATCTGATCTACCAGTTACCCTGATGTTTGCTACCAAGTTTGAAGTCAATTGGCCTTTCGGCTCAGGTGAAGAAGTGAAAAATAGATTTACAAGATGGCCGCTATGGTGGATTTCTGATCGAAACAATTTTAGCTATTTTTTTGACCTACCAGTCTACCCAATGCATCCTACCAAGTTTCGAGTCAATTGGCCTTTAGGTTTAGGAAAAGAAGTGAAAAATAAATTATCAAGACTGCTGCCATGGGG
Organism: Anodontia alba; assembly: GCA_964016985.1. NCBI lineage: Eukaryota > Metazoa > Mollusca > Bivalvia > Lucinida > Lucinidae > Anodontia > Anodontia alba. The sequence continues at coordinate 94,072,699 of OZ024827.1, forward strand.
GCCATCTTGAACTTCGGATCGGAAAGATTTTAGCATTTTTTTATCTACAAGTCACTCTGATACTTCCTACCAAGCTTCAAATCAATAATTGGCCTTTTGGTTTAGGAGAAGAAGTGAAAAATAGATTTTCAAGATGGGCTTCATGGTGGCCATCTTTGATTTCTAATCAGGGCGATTTTAGCTCTTTTGATCTACAAGTCACCTCAATGCTTCCTACCAGTTTCAAGTTAGTTAGCCTTTTGGTTCAGGAGAATTGAAAAATAGATGCTTCCTACCAAGTTTCAAGTCAATTGGCCTTTCAGTTCAGGTGAAGAAGAGGAAAATTGATTTTCAAGACAGCCACAAGGATGGCCATCTAGATTCCGATCGGAACAATTTTAGCTATTTTTGATCTACCAGTCTACCCAATGCATCCTACCCAGTTTTGAGTTGACTGGCCTCTCGGTTTAGGACAAGAAGTGAAAAATAGAATTGGTTGAAAATCTATTTTTCACTTCTTCACCTGAAGTGGCCATCATATGCGCCACCATTAGGGAGGTCACACTATTTTGAAAACATTGACAAATCGCAAAGACTTTTATATGACAATAAACAGGAGATCATTAGCAAGACAAAGCCATTTGAATTTTGAAAATCTGTGCAGAAATAAAAAAGTTATGCGTTTTGAAGAATGCAGGGTCATTAATTTTTCTGCCTTCTTCCGTCGTGAAAATCAATCAAAAAGATCGCTGGTTCCCAGCATACACTATAGAAAACAATGGAGGGTGGGTATGTTTACTTGTGTCTACAACTCATTTTTTAACACTAATGAATAGTCTAGGAACAGACCTATTATATATTTTCCCATAATTTTTAACGTGAAACTTTCCCCTTTAAAGGGCAAATATAAAGAAATTTAAAATATTCCTGGTTTTCAGGGTGTTGATAGAATGCTTAAAGAGAATTATTTTGTTGAAAACCCCATCAAAAAATTCCAATCCAATCAAAAGTTATGGTGATTAATTTACGATACCTACCTTTTTTCCTGTTAGAGTAACCTCCCTTGGATTGTGTATTGATTAAGGCCCACAATGCAATATTCTATGATGTCATAGTGGAACTTAAATTTTAAATTGAAATTTTAAACAGGAATATTCTGCATTTCCTTATATGCTACACAGTTTTTCTCCTTAACCATTATTGAAATTGGTCTCTGTCCACAAATAAGCCCAAGAATGGAGAATTTAACTCAAAATTTAATCTGTTATTTAAATTTAAAGCTAAATTTTAAAATGTTTAAAACTTGACTAATATTAAATTTTTCGTAAGTTGTTTTTAATAATAATGAATTTTGGGTGTATATCATATAAATGAATACCAAAAAAGTCAATTTTGGTTAATTATTAAGCATTGTAACTGGATTTTAAATTATTTAAATGAAATTTTTAAATTTGAAATGTAACACTTTAAACGGAAAATAAGAGCTAAATTCTTATGTATATTAGTTTAAAGGAGCTGAATAAATTAAACAATATGAAAACTGAATTGATGCAGATTAAAGAACAAAAAATATTGGCAATTTAAAAAAGTTTAAAATTTTACTGTTATTTTATGATGTCATAAAAAGGCTCATGAATATTAATGAGGCAGCCTGAATTCAATCCTCTTGGATGTTAAATATCAAATTTCAAATCGCAATATTTCAGAAACCGTTTAAGATAATTTGAAGCGGTTTTCGGTAGTCACCTCCTTACTGAAGTGCCCTTAAATATTTAGTAGAATTAAAACCTTTATATTTGCCCTTTAAAAATATCAATTTTCAATCAAACCTGAGGGTATACAGAAGTACATGTAATTTATCTATCACTTGTAATTAATCAAATGTTTGAAAATTATTCTTTTAATAAAATCAATTTTTGATGGAATACAAATGTTTTTTGATGAAAAAAAATGAAAATGGCTGATTTAACACATGTCAGATAGGGAATTGTTTTGCGTAATCCAGTGACCTCTCTTCCACCATGTTGTGTACAGTTATGAAGGTCACACCAATCACTGAAATACCGGAATACTACCGAAATACCGGAATACCCGTGAAAAATATAGGTATACCTGTGAAAGACACCTATTAAAGACACCAATATTGGCTTTAATTAATAATTAAGTAATATTATGTCAACCTAATGGAAAAGGAATAATATTTTAACCTCAAATAATTCGCAAATTTTCTTTGAAGTGTTTTTTTTATTTGAAAACATTGTTGATAGTCCGCTAAATCAGAGTTGGAATACGACCGGAATACCCGTGAAAATCGTGAATTTGTTTGTGTTGAGGTTTTACGGCCCAGTCAACCCAATGGGGTCATGTCGAGCGCGGTCAGTTTACCTAACCACACGTTTACTGGGCAGGCTTGGTCCTCTAAGCGGTTAACCAGTATTGTGCACATTCTTTCACCAGAAACTGACAACTGCCCTTCTTGAATCAGCGGAAGGGAGAGAATGACCGTAGAAAATATTTCATGATCAATCTCCACGAAAGAATGTTGCTGACCTCGGCTGGGGGTTGAACCCGCGACCTCCTGGTCTCCAGTCGGACGGCGCATCCAACTGAGCCACCGAGGCCAAAAAACGTGAATTAACTACACTTCAAACCAAAAGTACATACGACTTTTTGTATAAAACATTTATCAATTGGGTGAACAATTTGTTCCGACTGATTTACCGTAGGTATGTATGATGTATATAAAAAAATATATGGCCAGTAGTAAGTCTCAAACACGACACACCCAAAGTTTATCATTTACGCATGTTTGAAACTTACGCAGATTAAACAACCAATGCAATCATGATGAGCAATGTCATCCTTACATCCATGGAGCTTGTATGAATATTATTTTAAATATAATATAAATATATTAATATAAATAGTGTTCCAGCAGCATGCCATTATAAATATGAGAATCGTTGCATCAATCTGTGTAAAAACTAAATATTACTGATTTCCGGAATACATCACAAAATTTTAGCGCTCTCTCCACATAAAAAAAAGTAAAGTCTTATCTTTGAACGGTAACTATTATTTAATTAAAAAAATAGAAAAATATAACATTTTTGTATTTTTTTTTACGGTTTTATTTACCTTTTAAAATTTCTGTCAATACTAAAATGCCTAGATAAATAACCACGAATTACTACTTTCCACAGAACATTAAAGTATGTTTCTGTGTTTGTGAGGTGTGAATTTTTTTAATTAATCCAATCACATTAATTAAAATCCAATCATGTTTATTAAAATTGCTGCGAGTAGGCCCATTAGGAACAAACATGTAAATGCCTACATTTTCTAAAGATGATCGAGTAATGGGTAACAATGCCGCATCTACTTCAAACAGATCTGCGATTACTGATGTTCCACAGTTTTACAAATAAAATAAAACAAAGTGTGGAATTTCATTTTGCCAGTTACTCTCCTATTAAAGAATTTTAATGAGTGAATTAATTAATCAATGGTTCAACGACGGAAAATATTCAAAGAAGCTGTGTGGGTAATAAACATCAGATTGCATCAATGTCAACATAGGACCATTATTTTAGCAATTTTGGTAGATCTCCTGTCCCACAGATCTCCTGTCCCAGAGGATTTGTGCAAAGGTAAGGCCCCAGGGCTTATTTGGTTCTGGAGAAGAAGATTTTTAAATGTTTTTACCATATATGGGCATGGTAGCCATCTTGGTCAATGGACCGTAACCATTTTAGCAATCTTATGTTCCCCAAACCTAAGGAGGCTCCACATAAAATTTGAGCAACATTGGCCCAGAGGCTTCAGAGGAGAAGTCGTTTGAAATTCTCAACATTTTTCCCATACAAATGTATGGTGCCCATACAAATGCATAGGGAAGCGAACTTGACCTCGCCATAAAACGGTCAAACGTCAATGTACAACAATTATTTTATCAAATTTGGTAGATCTCTCATCCCCAATGATTTGTGCAAAGATTCAGCCCCAAGGCATTCTCGGTTCTGAAAAAGAAGATTTTTAAAGGTTTTTACCATATATGGGCATGGCGGCCATCTTAGTCAACAGACAGTAACCATTTTAGCAATCTTTTGTTCCCCCATCCTAAGGAGGCTCCATATGGTATTTGAGCAAAATTGGCTCAGCGGCTTCAGAAGAGAAGTCATTTGAATATGTTAACGGCCGTACGGACAGACAACGGACGAACGAAAAGTGATCACAATAGCTCATCCTGAGCATAGCTCAGGTGAGCTAAAAATATTATATTTTTCTACTTTTTTAATTAAATAATATTTACTGTTCAAAGAAATAGATAAGACTTTACTCTTGTCTTTTTTTTTTTTTTTAGCGGAGAGCGCTATATATAAAATTTGGCGATGTATTCCGGTAATTGGTAATATTTACATGGACTGATGCAACGATTCTCATATTTATAAATGCATGCTGCTGGAACACATTATTTATATTAATATATTTATATTATATTTAAAATAATATTCATACAAGCTCTATGAATGTAAGAATGACGTTACTTATCATGATTGCATTGGTTGTTTAATCTGCATAAGTTTCAAACATGCGTAAATGATAAACTTTCGGTGTGTTGTGTTTGAGACTTACTACTGGCCATATATTTTTTTTATATACATCATACATACATGTACCTAAATCAATCGGAACAAATTATTCACTCAATTGTTAAATGTTTTATACAAAAAGTCATATATACTTTTTGTTTGAAGTGTAGGTAATTCACGTTTTTCACGGGTATTCCAGTCATATTCCAGCTCTGATTTAGCAGACTATCAACAATGTTTTCAAATAAAAAAAACAATCTTCAAAGACAATTTGCAAATTATTTGAGGCTAAAATATTATCCCTTTTCCATTACGTTGACATAATGTTACTTAATCAATTACTTAAAGCCAGTATTGGTGTCTTTAAAAGGTGTCTTTCACAAGTATACCTATATTTTTTACGGGTAAACAGGTAATTTCGGTAGTATTCCGGTGATTCGTGTGACCCCAGTTACGAGGATTGTTACCAGTAAAAAACTTCATATCAAAATGTTGTTATGATGGTTTTTTTTTTTTTTCATTAGAAACCTAATATATTTAAGCTTTGCAAGTCCCACTTAACAAAGCTCTATACATCATATCTTGGTAGGAAAAAACTGTCAACAGGATCGAAAGAATGGCCAGAATGTCAGATGAAAAAAGGTCTACCGGTAAATTATTTTTGTGCGAAACAAATTGGCCAAAATCTGTACAACAAGTTACAAGAAAAATAAAAGCTGTGAGTATCAAAAGGTGGAACCAAACCATATCGTAGCCGGCCTCGAAGGCTCAGTCGGATGTGTGTCCAACTGGTGATCAGGAGGTTGCTGGTTCGACCCCAGCCGGGTTGGCAACATTCTTTCATGAAGATTTGACCATGAAATATTTTCTACGGTCATTCTCTCCTTTCCCGATTCAAGAAGGGCAGTTGTCAGTTTCTGGTGAAAGAATGTGCACAATACTGGTTAACAGCTTAGAGGACTAAGCATGCCCAGTAAAAAGTGTAGTAAGGTAAACTGACTATGTTCGACATTACCCCTTTGGGTTGACTGGGCCGTAAAACCTCAACACAAACAAACCATACATGTTTTGTTTTTTTTTATCATAAAAAGTTCAAGGGGTCAGTTAAAAAATGTGGTAGGGTCAGGAAACATGTTTTTTGGGGTTTTATTTTTTTCTTTTTTTTGGCCTCAGAATTCTCAGATCTTTAAACTACATAAGGTAATGTCTCTTCCTGCACAGGAGCCTTCCAGTTAATATCCTGATCTGATCTTTACCTAATCCCTGCCAATGAGGCTAATGGAGCATTTTTGGACCTAGTCCCGAGTCTTCTCTGACGTTTACTTGGCTTATTCTTTATTTTGCTATTTACCACTTACAAATTGTGGCAAATATCAACATAAAAAAAAGCCACTAAAACATCAGAGAAAACTTGGATTAGTTTGGACCCAGAAAATTTCTCACTCTAAACAGTCAGAGATCCAACTAGGGACCTCTAGCATCAGATCAGGGGGCGCCAGTTGAGATCCTGAAGCATTTCCGACATGCTAGATGTATATAGGTAGTCACAAGTTACCTATCTAGAAGCCTTGTGCTGCACAGATTCAATTTTATAAGCATCTGTAGTAGTACAGGGGGACCACACAGTAGAGGCATGCTCCAACTGTGGGCTGACAATTGGTTTTCGTATGCAATGGTCCCTATTGTAGACCCAAATGTTGTGTTTAAGGAAGCCTAGGGTCTGGTTTGCCTTTTTAGTGATGTTATTGATGTGGTCAGTCTATTTAAGGTCTTCTGATATGGTGACCCCAAGGTATTTAGCCAAGGGTACACTTTCAAGTTCACAACTATGAAGATGGTATTTAGTTGGGATGGGACTCTTCCGTTGGGTCACATGAATGACTTGGCACTTCGAGGGATTAAAACTCGTATCTCAGTTTTCCCATTTTTCTAGACTCTCGTGGGATCTCTGATACATCAACTGCAGGATAGGGTAAAGTTCCTTATGAAGGGTCTGCAGGAGAATGGGTTTTAATTTATCAGGTTCAGCAGCTTTGAGGATTTAGTCCTTTGAGCAGTTTTTCTATGCCTTGGGTGGAGACATGGATTGTACACAGACACCTGACGCATGGACAGTGAAAGGTAGTCATTAGTAGACGGGGTCAATTTGTATATTTTATTTAAAATTGAAGATTTGGACATAAATCTCTGTAAAGGCCTACTTGATAGCCCCAAACGTCAGTGAAAAAAATACTGTCCTTGCGTCAGGTGCTTGTGATCTTCAGGAGATTTTTTGCCTTTTCTTGGATAAGAAATGTCTATTTTTGAGGGATATGGCCTACAGCCAATGTGCGTACAGAAAAAAAAATAATAATGAAAGAAATGTCTCGAACACTGCCCGTACCACCGAACATGTGAATTGACAAACCGGCCGCTGGTTTCCTACTTCGGTATGCACTCACTATGCGATTTGTATGTGAAATAGGATACCAGATAAAATCCCCTTGAAATGCTATTTGTCACAGAAATTTTGATTGGGTCAAGTAAACGTTATAAACCAATGAAAATATGCGACACATGTCTGCCTATTGTTTACATGCTGATTCACTTCCGCATTTATTGATGAAAACTATCAGCGAAATAAACGTGTGAATTTTGACATCTGTACGATCAGTCTGAGAAAATGAGCCAGATTGAATGGGCAATGTGGGCAAACGAACAAGCACTAGCCAGTGGAGCGAGTAAACTTAGTTATATTTATGATCTTTTATGATTTTTCATCAAGACGTCCGACTTCTTGAATCAAGTTCCAGAAAATTCAGACAATTTTCCACTTCTTCTGACTCATTTAAGTTTAGCTTTTTTCCCAGAACTGTCCCTCTATGGAAGTCTTTACCAGCTTCTGTAGCTGAGGCTCCTTCACTGGCATCCTTCATGAAGGAGCTGGCCCCCATCTCGGTATAAATAAGTGTAGGGGCCAGGTCACCTAAGGCTATTAACATCAAGAGGGGAGCTGTGCTTTTGGGGACGCAAGGGCCCTGGTACCGCCACAAAAGGATGGTGAGCCAAAAGTGGCTGGGAAAACTTTCTTCCTTCTACTCTATTTTTGTACTCTTTATTTAATTTACTAAGTTTATAATTAATGATTTCAGACTCTATTAGGTTATATCTAAGTTAATTCTGTTGTTTTCCTATCTGTCTATATTCTCTTTGTTTTCATCTTTCCTAGCATGAACAAATAACACAAATAACCATATGTATCTATTTGTGTGCGTGATGATATGCTGAACTTCTAGCAAAGTGCAAAATTAAATAAAGGACAATAAACACCATGAATTGTCACATGTTTTCTATAGCTTCTGATACACGTTCAGCTCGCAAAAAATAGTTCAGCCAATAAGAGTGAAGTAGGTGGTCCAAGATTTACTCCACAGATGCCAATATCAATGGGCTGTTGAATGTAAATCCCCATTTTTGAATAATTTCCTCAAAACATTTATATCGCTCATGAAATACAGAAAATGCAAAGTTTGTTTAGCTTTCTGAGTCATCAAATTCCTGACCAGGTGTCACTAATTGTTTCACGTTCTTAACCGATGGTTACGCAATCATTCATTTGGTAGGCTTGTGGATGCCTTAACATCCCCTGGACAGGCTGACAAGTTCCTCTGTAGAAAGGAGATGGTCTGGTCACCAAATCAACATGGCTGTTCCAGGTCAGCTTACTGTCTATGGTGACTCCAAGGTACTTAGCTTTGGTAGTTTCCTTGAGTACTTGGCCATGGATTTTGTATGATGACTGGACAATATTCCATTTGTTGGTTACCCTGATGTGCTCACACTTGTCAGGATTGAATGCCATTTGCCAGTCCCTTTCCCATTCCTGAAGACTGTCAAAATCATCTTGTAGTGACACTGCATCTTCCTGGCTTGATATGAATCCGGGTCGTTTCGTCCGTGGGTTGTTTCGCCGGGTCGTTTCGCCCTGAGCTGTTCCGCCCTGATTTAGGGGTGGGTCGATTGTCCTTATGAGATGAGTTGAGTTGTTTTGCCCGTGGATCATTTCACCCAATTATATTTTTCTAAGGGAGGGACAAACGGGATGGATGGGTAAACAGACGGATGTGTAAAACAGGAAACAGGATCGATGGGTAAACGGACGGAGTGATGCCTGGGTAGATAGACAGACAGATGAACGGACGTGCGAATATATGAACGGATGAGATAGATGGAATGGTGCGTGGGTAGCAGATGAATGGAAGGGTGAATTTACTGACGGACAGGATTAATGAATGAATAACAGATAGATAGATAGATAGATAGATAGAGTGGTTGTTTTGACAGTCAGTATAATTGGTTAAGTGTGAAAACAAGTGCAGGTTAGTCGCTTTGACAACGGCGGTAATCCACTACAGTAATCCTTTCACACTTATAACCAAGCACAAGAGAAAATATTTAGACGTAAACTTCTAATTACCGGCGCAGATTTTGTTCATGTTTACATAGAGATATGGGACAAGGGTATAATAAAGTTTGATAAATTTTCAATGTAACAGGTAAAAAAAAAACAATGTGATTCTTTAATGTTTGCTTTTTTTAAGTCCTTATGGAATTTCTTTATTGAAATGAAAATAAAGTAGACATTAATCTGTTTATAATACAGTTTGTTATATTTTTATATTTGCCAGGATCATCACACACCAACGATCCCGGCAAATATAAAAAGTCCTCAATGAGCTAATCGAATAGTCTACCATATATAAAAATCCATATCTATATTAAGAGACTGGCGAGATTCGCTCGCAGGTCAGTTAACCGAGGTGAGAATAATTGTGATTGTAAATTAAAGGCAGTGTGTAAAGTTTTTGTCTTTTGCAGTGAGCATTGTTTCATCTACAAATTGTCATTTTCACTGCCATAAAATCACATTATATTGCATAAGCGTGTACACGTAAAAATGCCTTATCTGGAGCTATGTCTGTTTATTTATTCTCATGCATCTCTTTCTCAAAAAGATGATAGCTCAGTTGCCCAAACCTAAATTAGTAGTGGGTGCTGAAGATTTCACTACAGAGTAGGTTTTGCACCATTCTGGCTAGATTGATATTTTTCTGCCTTGACTTTCAGAAGTAACGTATATCAAGTGAAAAGGTATTGAAATTTTGAGACAGGAAATCAAGGCTGACATTAAAATACAGCATAATTTTTATTTGAATAACTTTGTAAGTGATGTAAAGGCAAATTCCAGAGACTTCTACAGATACATCAATATAGTCAGCAAAAAGACAGGCAAGGTATTCCACCCCTGAACAAAGGGTGAAGAAATATCGTTGCAGAATCAAACTCTGAAAGGGCAGAGGAACTAATTAGTCAATTCAGTGATGTGTTCAATAAAACTAAGTACAAGGAGATTGCGTTAAATGGAAGATTGGCCCCTTTCATGGATAGAATTATGGTGTCATCATAGGGAGTGATCAAGTTACGGTACTTAAAGGTCTGAATCCTTCAAAAGCTTTAGGACCTGTTGAGCTTCATCCTAGAGCTCTAAAGGAACTAGCAAATGAACTACATCCAGTATTTGCATATTTGTTTCAGCAATTTCTTGATACGGTGAAATCCCCAAAGAATGGCTTCTTGCAAACATTTGCCCCCTCTTCAGTCAGGAGCATAACCTCTGCAAGTTATTTTTTTTTAACTTACGGGTACTACAGTTAAATATCTTTTTCACTTTAGCATATATAACTTGTTTATGTTATATGGTCATTTGTCACCTTCGTATTCTGGAGTTATCGTAATTTTTAGGGACAGGTACATGTAGGTAATGTTTGTTGCAAGATCTCTTACATGACTTTATGATTAAGCAATGAAACTCTATACATATCATCTAGAAATTTGTATGCAAGGCTCTTGAAGATAAGAAAAATGCTACTTTATAACCTTAGTACAGTCATTTTGGAATGGTTTACTAATTTCACCTTGACATAAATAATTTGAGACATAACCTAAACAAGTTATTTTCTACAACCTTGCTTTGAAATTACTGGTAGATAGGTAACTTTATAACTGTATTAAGTTAAAAATAAAATTAAATTGTAGAGGTTATGCACATGACTGTTCTTTTACAAAGGGGACAAAGCTTTTGCTTGTAATTATCACCCTGTGTCCCTGACCTGCATGTAATGTAAGTTGCTTGAACATATAGTATGCCCAAATATCATGCCTCACTTGAATGAATATCAGCTTTTGTCAGATAGGCAGCATGCATTTAGGAAAAGGCACAGCTGTGAAGCTCAGCTAACCACTTTTGTTAATGACTGGGTAAAAATCTTGGACAAAGAAGGACACTTTAGAAGGAACAGTCCTAAAAAATGTGGATCCTATTAAATACCTACATGGAGTGACAATCACAGATGACTTGAGATAGACTACACACATATTAGCAACATGTGTACTAAGGCAAATAGAATTCTTGGTTTCCTGAGATGAAATATTTATCAATGTCCTCAGGATACAGAAGCTGCATATAAAGGACTTGCTCACCCAGTTTTGGAATATGGCAGGTGTGTTTGGGATCCCCAGGGTGTGGTTCTTTGAAAAGAAATTGAAAAAGTTCAGAATAGAGCTGCTAGGTTTGTAACTAACAATCTTTGCTTTGAAATTGCATGGGAATACTGTGTGACTGGAAAAATTAAGATGGAAGTCTCTCAAGAAAAGAAGGAGAGACAGTAGACATTCTCAGGTACAAAGGTCTAAAGGATGCTGCTAGCATTCCAACAGGTGACCTTGTCCTCCCAATTAGGCACTGTAGAAATCATCACTCATTGGAGAAATAAGTAAAAATATCATCAGTTTTTGGTTGAAAAAATGCCTTATCTGGAGCTATGTCTGTTTATTTATTTGAGCTGTTTAACCTGAGATAATGTACTTTTGGACTGTGTGCTCAATGCACACTCAGTCAGTGTAGTCTGATCAGAGTCTTTGCTGCTGCCTATCTGAAGAAACCTTGGATGCTTGGTTATCAAAACAGAGCCCAAAAAGAACTGGTCAGACTGCATAAATGAGCAGGCTAAACTTAGTCTTTGTTTGGTATACATGCCTGAAAGTACAGTTTCTTATGTTATTACTCATTTATTTCAGTTATCCTGACTGGAGGTGTTTTAGGGGTTGCAGGAATGTTTCATAATTGGCCATTTGGAATCTATGCACTGTATCCTTTAGCTTACCTTTAAACTTGGCATGCTGAGTGAAATTTCAATAGACCACATTTTAAACAGTCTTATTTTTTCCAGAAAAAAAAGGCTTTGACATTTCAGGCAGTTTGTCTCCTTAGGAGATGATTTGCATGAAATATCAAAGCCCATTTTCCAGGAAAAATAAGAAAAACTATTGCCAGTTTGTTGTCTGCTGAATTTATCCAGGGAGTGTAAATTTAAATCATATCTACATGTTCTTGTTCCTGCAAGATAATATCTTTGTTTTGCAAGATAGTATCTTGTCATTATATAGGAATTATTGTGTTCTAGCTTAGAGCTCTAAGACAGCGAGAAGTTTAGCAGTAAGTTTAGAGCTCTTAGGGTGAAGTTTCTGTCTTATTTTTTTTTCTGTATTTAAACTTCTCCCTCAGCTGAAAATGAGAATTTTTTATACTTACTTTTCAGAGAAAATATGGCTTGTCATTTCATGGGAATCATCTGCTGATTTGCATGAAATGTCAAACCTTTATTTTCTCTGAAAAATAGAAAAAATATTCAAAATTACATCTGCTGCAGTTGTGAATGGCGCTTTAAAGATTAATGATCCTAATAAAGTCAAACAAAGGCTTGAACATTGGAAAACTGTTCCAGACATGGGTACATGTGGTTAGAATCACTAAGTGTTAATCATGGTGTCAGGTCAGGAAGCAAAGGCAATAATTTAGAGAAGTCTTTTCGATCTTCTAATATGTTGAGTGCACTCATTAGAATCACATCAATGAAGCAACTATAATGGGTACACACAACATACCATTTCATGATAAAATAAGAAAATTTTCTCAAATATTTGTTTTCTGGAGCTATTGAAAAAAGTTTATAGGGCACAAAACCAAGTTTGCATTAGCCATGATAAACAACATAGCTACAGATAAGAGGGGGTATCCACATATTATTTTTCTTATTTCTCGACAAAACATATGTTGTGGGTACTCATTAGAAGCATCTCGGAGAGGCACTTCTAATGAGTACCCACAACATGTTTTCGTCGAGTAATAAGAAAGATATCAGCATTTTTCGGATGAAAAAAGCGCCTTATCTGTTGCTATGAAACAAGCCATCAAGTTCAAGCCATTGAGGTTCAACTGTACCTGTACAACTGCTATAGCTAGTCTTAAGATACCAAAATATAAAAAAAAAAAAAAAAAAAAAAAAAAAAAAAAAAAACACATAAAACAAACCCACAATTTAGTAGCCAAAATCTGACATCGTTGGTTATGTTAAGATAAAAGATTCACTGAGTAGATGCTTTTGTTTTTCACCAGGCTCCATAGTGTAGTTGGTAACAGTCTGACTGCAGATCTAGGAGTCACATTCAAATCCCAGCTCGGCCATGTAACTTTCACAAAGACTGACCATGAAATCAATGCTATGTGTGCTTAAGTACTGGTTAACCACTTAGACGACTAAGTCTGCCCAGGAAAAGTGTGAGTAGGTTAACTGTTTGGCTTGACATGATCTTAACAGTGTTGACTGGGCTGCAAAAGTCCAACTCAGACTCAAAACCAAATAGTTTTCTACATTTTGCACAAGGAAAACAACTTTTATAACTTCCTGTTTGTTTTCCTGTACTCTAACCTCTAACAAAGACGAGTCTCATCTTAAAGGGAAGCATTTTTTTTTTTCCATTAAGAGCACCGGTAGACCTCTTTTTGAAAGGGGCTTGATGTGCAGTGAGGCAAACCAGAAGTCACAAAAATTCTTTTACTTGTAAGAAATGACAAAGAGTCTGCCAGTCCCTTTAAATTAGAGTTTCTTCCCATGAAAGTATCCATTCCCTTTAAAGTGAAGGGATACACCTTCATGGGAGATCATTCTGACCAGAAAGGATTTGTGTACAAGATAAATATGGTAGAATGAGAATGGTAAGTAGACAAGGTGTCCCACTATTTAGGGTAAATGCGGTAGGACAAGTATGGTAAGTAGACAAGGTGTCCCAATACTTAGCATAAATATGATAGTACAAGTATGGTAAGTAGATAAGGTGTCCCTATACTTAGGTAAATATCTTAAGACAAGTAATGTAAGTAGATATGGTGTCCAAATACTTAGGGTAAATACGGTAGCCTTTGAAAAGGGATAGGGTCATAATACAGGGAAACATTTTTTTTTTTTTTTTTATTTATTTTTTTTTTTTTTTGTGAGAGTGCTTTTTCCTTGTTAAGAGAAGCAAATATGTTCAGCTTATAATTCTGTCAGTTTGAGGTGTATCGATTCACCTCAACACTTAGCATGCTGAGTAAAAATTTCAGCAGATGACATCTTGAAATATTTTTCTTATTTTTTGCAGAAAATAGGCTTTGGCATTTCATGCAAAAATGAGATAATTTGAATGAAATATCAAAGCTTATTTTCTGTTTAGGACACAATGTGCATGAGCCATCAAAGCCTACTTTCTGGGAAAAATAAGAAAAATATCTGCTGAACTAGAACAGGGCATGTAAATGGTTAAAATTGTTTGTTTGTAATAGTTCAATAAAAATAAAATAATACTCATTTACCTCAACTGTGCCTCAGTGTAGCAGGGCTGTTCATCATGGCATTTGAATGGCCAAGAGGGAAGAGAGCCAAAGGGACTACAATGGAGAGACAGTAAGTAGATCTCTCTCTCTCTGTCTCTCTCTCTATCTCTCTGTGCATGCATGTGTGTATGTATGTATGTGTGTGGGTGTGTTGGTTGGTGTTTAACTGCCCAGTCAACACTATCAAGATCATGTTGAGCTGGCCAGTTTACCTAACTACACTTTTCCTGGGCAAGCTTAGTCCTCTAAGCGGTTACCCAGTACATGTGCACATTCTTTCACCAGAAACTGACAACTTCCCTTCTTGAATCAGTGGAAGGGAGAGAATGACAGTAGAAAACATTTCATGGACATTCTTCATGAAAGAATGTTGCTGGTCCCATCAGGGATCAAACCCATGACCTCCTGATCACCAGTCAGACACACATCCAACTGAGCCAACAAGGCAGTGTGTGAACATGTATGTATGTATGTATGTATGTATGTATTCCACATTTGTTTTACAGGAAAATTGCTTGTAAAGTGGTAATGGAACATGCCAGTGAAATAATGATACTCAGGGCAACAAAAATGTACATTGGAAGATAACATTTGGACTCAGTTAAAGAGAATGTTACAAAATTCTGAAATGAGTGTCTAAATGATAATACTTTGAGAAAAGAAAATGGATTAATATCTTATGCAAGAGTTAGATACACCGATAAACCTTTAGCACTCTCTTGGCTAATTCAGCAGATGACAAATTGGTGATATTTTTCCCAGAAAACAGGATTTCATGCAAGTTGTCTCCAATGGAGACAATTTGCATGTATTGTCAAAACCTGTTTTCTGGGAAAAATAAGAAAAGTATTTCAACATGTCATCTGCCGAAAATTTTATCCAGAGTGATAAGCATTAATGTGAAGATTTCTGTTGCTCAAAATACATTTCTATACAGCTTTCAGAGGCCATTTACTATTATGGTGGACAAGTTTGGGATTGTTGGAAGAAACTATTTCATCAGATTTGTAGCCTACCTTCTGTAAGTTGTCTTTCATTGTTTTCTAATAAAGGATTGTAGCCTACCTTCTGTAATTTTTTTTCTTTAAAACTTAGTGCAGATTTGTAGTCTACCCTCTGTAAGTTTTCTTTCATTGTATCCTAATGATGATTTGTAGCCTACCTTCTAAATGGGTTAACATTTTCATTTCGTACAAAAAAGTTGTGAATATCCTGAGCCAAAAGGGTGAGGAGTTCAACTTCTAGGGAGATGATGATACATGAATTAATCATGAATAGGGGGATGGAGTTGGGGTGTGTAGAAAGGAGAATGAACAACCAACAATGGTGTCTTGAACTTGATATATGTTATCCAGTGCCATGTCAGTACTGTTTTTATCTACTGAAGTAATAAAAACTTGTTGTCAGGAGTCACATCTGTCTGTCAGTCTGTCCATCCGTCACTCTATCTCCTCCTAAACCACTGGGTGGAATTTAACCAATCTTGCTATATGACTACCCCTTGTGGGAAGGGTGTGTGAGGGCAACATTATTTTTCAGTCCATCCAAAACTCTATTAGCAACATTAACATGGAGAATTAAAGCCAATAACAAAAGACAGTGGGGAGAAGGATCTAGGCATCATTTTTGAAGAAAATCTAAAGCACATAACTACAACAGTGAACAGAGCTAACAGACTACTTGGTATGATTAAACAAACTTTCTCATACATGGATAAAGATTTATTCCTAACATTATACAAGACTTTAGTCAGGTCAATATTAGACTATGGGTCACCAGTCTGGAATCCTAGCATGAAAAAATATAGACAGATGCTAGAAAATGTTTAGAGGAGGGCCACAAAAATGGTTCCAGAATTGAAAACATTAATTTATCAAGAGAGACTTAGGTTATTAAACCTACCATCCTTGTACTATAGGAGGAAAAGATGTGACTTAATACAGCTTTCAAGATAGTTGTGAATATTGAAGATACAAGTATTGACAAATTTGGTCTTTCATTTAATGACAACAACACAAGAGGGCACATATTCAGGATTCAAAATCCTCACTGTATTAAGACTTTGAGACAGCAGACATTTCCAATTCGTTGTTTCAATGACTGGAACATGCTTCCAGATGAGAAAGTAGAGTGTGAAATGGTCTTAAGCTTCAAGACAAAACTGGACAAACACTGGAGTAGGAAGAGGTTTGAGTTGGATCAGGTATATTAGGGGACTGGAAACCTTAAACAATTAAAGAAGACCCTTTAAGAAGAAGTCCACAAGCCCATGTGGGCTTACACCACTTCTATCAACCGGTATGAAGGTATGAAGCAAGAGAATTTTGTGATGGTATGCCATTGCGTGCGCAATCTAGTTAAGATTTATTAAACAAGTTTACCTTTAATAATGAAGTCACATTCTGTAAAATTTCCTTGATTTTAGCTTCATCAAAATTGTCTTCTTTTTGCTTTCCTCCATTCTCACCTAAGACAGAATTGCAGCCAATGTTTTCTTAGTCCTGTATTTCCCCCCCACCCTTTCCAACCCCCACCTCACTTTAGCCTGATTTACACTTAACTCTTAAAGCAGCAAGCAAAATTTGTAGCAGCCAGCATTCTAATGTGTGTTTTACTTCTTCACAGAAAATAATTCTCGACATTTCTTGTCAATCAGCTGCTTGGCAGATGAATCACATGAATTCTAAAGACTTATTTAATATAAAAAAAAAAATATATATATATATATATATATATATATATATATATATATATATATATATATATATATATATATATATATATATATATATATATTTAAGAATGTTGTCTGGTGGAATTATGATTGACCCTTTAAGGGTTAAAGGCCAAGTATCAGACAGCAATTTATCCCACCGGTGAGCAATTAAGCCTATATGGCAGGTGGGATGAGCTTATTCTCTCACTGCTCAGTTATCAGTTTGAATCTATTGGCTTTGGTTAGCTTGTAAACAGAAGCACATGACATATATTTATATTGTCTGCTTCAAGAAATGTGTTTACTGTGTAATTACTCCAGAGAATTTTGACTGCAGAGTTTTCATTTCTTTGATTAGGAGTAAATATAAACAATAAACCTCAACAAAAAGATTAATCTAGAATTTTTTATGCAAGGAGCTACACTTCTCAGCTGCTGCAGTAGAGGTTATGAACTCTGATAAGCCCTCCCACTTGCTGTCAATTATACCTGGTGGTAAATTTGAATTTTGTAGCAGACAGCAAAAAAGATTTTTTGAAAAGCCAAAATGGAATGGAATTTCATTTCAATTCTCATATGGAATTCATGTATATGTCTTAAAAAAGTAATGTGCCAAGTTTCATTATTTTTCATGTGGTTAGTGCTTTACATTTTTTGATTTTCTGTGATGACAGCTACATGTTGATTGTATGTGAACTAGGGAACACACTAGCCATTTTTCAGACCCCTTGATTTTTATACTTGGCCCCTGGCCTTTAACCTCATTACCATATTACTCCTGGGCCCAGTTGTTCAAAGTGGCGTTAGCTTAATGAGCTCATTAGTGGTCAAAATATTAACTGTTGCCATATTTAATGATCAAAATTTAAACGATACATTAACTAACAACTTCATTAGTTTTGAACATCTTGGCCCTGGTAGTTAGACAGGCATGAGAAAACAGTCTAGATTCAGATTAGAGGCTGCCAAACATGATCTCTGATATGAGCTACACTATTTACCATTCATCCAGCAGTTTTTAGATATATTAAGAGGCAGTTAACCCATTGTGTACTGAATAGACTCTCCCACACCATATATTGGAAGAGTCCAATTTCAATTTTAGGTACGTCCAGCTATGAGATTTACATATTGCTAAACTATTTGCAAACAGTGGAAACCCTGATCAGATGCTGCATTCTGTGACATCTGATCTGGGTCTGCACTGTTTGCCAGTTATCCTTTCATGGGTCTCCCAACTACAATGGGTTAAGTACATTTTAGGATAAGCTTGGTAAAGAGTCAGAATATAATAGGTATGCAAATACAGTCATATCCAAGAATAGCCAGAAGTTTTCGGTCATTTGCATATGAATCCCATATGACAAAAGGATGACCCTAAGTTTTCATAATTGACCAAACATGCAAGGAATGATTGCTCTGCCTTTGGAATCTGTCTTAGATTATTTTACAGAAGAATGTATTGTAACAAATATTCACAATTAGCCACATGCTTTTGTCTGACCTGGATTTTTAACATATTTTACTGTCAGTGATTGAGAAGTGGTGACTAGTCAATAGTTGGCATCACTAACTTTTACAGCTTTATCCAAAAACAGAATCTTTATTTATTTTCATGAAGAAAAAAGAAAATACATCATTTAACCCTAAATTAAGATGCCACACCCACTTCCAATTTTCAGCCAATCAAATTACTTGATAGTTGTGGATATAAATTCACATACTTAATGGCAAACAGTGCAGATCCAGATCAGTTGGCTTCTTCAGAAGCCAACTGATCTGGAGCTACACTGTTTGCAAAGGCAGGGTATATCTGGGTTCAGCAGGACAAGGGTTAATTTCAGTGAATACGTTTGTTATTTGGAAAGGTGATCAAACAAGAAACAAACTGAAAAAAATGCAGATCTTATCTTGTATCTACACTGTTAGCACATGTTAGTTTATTTACTTTGACAGTTGGTGTAACCCATTTTAGTCTGGAGACTCCCAAAAGATAAATTGGCAAACAGTGCAGACCCAGGGTCTGCACTGTTTGCAAAAGTTTTAGCCAGTTTTCTACAGGAATATCTAAATCATATAGCCTAACATACCTAAAATTGAAATTGAACTCTTCCAATATATAGTGTGGGGAAGTTTATTCAGTCTTAAATTAGTTGAAATGTTCTTATTTACTTACTTGTTTATTGTTTTTCAGCCTCTGTGTTCCCTGTTGCTTCATTCTCTCTACGGTCCTAGGTGGAGTGTGTCTTCTCATCACCAGCATTATTTATTTTTTGGTAAACATAATTATATTATTTCAAAGTAAATAAATCTGTCAGAATTGTTTTTACATCCTTCCTGCAAAGGGGTCTACTCTAAATCCATTTTAGCTCACCTGAGCTATGTTCAGGATGAGCTATAGAGATCACTTTCTGTCCATCATGCATTGGTGTGTCCGTCTGTTAACATTTTCAAACGATTTCTCCTCTGAAACCACTGAGCCAATTTTGCTCAAATTTCATATGGAGCCTCCTTAGGTTGGGGGAACAAAAGATTGCTAAAATGGTCATGGTCAGTTGACCAAGATGGTAAAAACCTTTAAAAATCTTTTTCTCCAGAACCGAGGAAGCCTTGGAGCTGAATCTTTGCACTAATCATTGGGGACAGTAGTTCTGCCAGAGTTGCTAAAATGATAGTTGTACATTGACGTTTGACCTTTTAGTAATGAAAGAAAAAGGCTGTTTGCAATATCATTATTTCATAATTGATATTTGCTTGAAACAATTTGACCCATTTTAGTCTGAAGATTTATTATCCAAAAGCTTGGAATTGTAACAAACAACAGGAACAGGTTTGTGATACAGTGCTCCAGCTAGGATTTGAGGGCAGAGGGGTGCCATGTAGGGCACTTTTTACACGGTCATACAAAAATAAGGGCACCATGTGTCATGTGATGTGATTAGTATCAAGACATGTTACAAAATATAATCCTATTCCACAATAAATGCCTCAAAAACAGAATACACAAAAAACTAACCTTTTAACATTGATAACTTTTTTTAAATTTTGGATCGGTTTTCATGAAATGTTCACCAAAATGTAGGGTTTTATGTCTGGAGTTGAAATAAGGCAGAGGACAGTTTAAAAGGGGCAAAGGGGTGACAGGAGAGGGCTAGAGGGGCAGCCTGCCCCTCTATAAAGGGCTAGCTGGAGAACTGTTGGTAAGTGTTTTTGATCTCTGAGTTGCCGTATGTCCAGGAAAAACAGTGAATAGTTTCTTGGCCCTATACTGTAAAACCTTAATATTTGGCAGTTACTTTACTTTGGCTCTATTGTAAATCAAGGCAAAAGCAGACAAAACTAGAGCAAGTCGATGGTGAGCCATCGCATATCCCCGCACCAGCGCCATCGCATATCTCCCTGCACATCAAAATTCCAAATGCATTCCTCCAGTCCTTATCTATAAGGGCTATCGCCTTTGAAAGTTTTAAGATTCTAGCTTAAATGGTCTAGGAGCAATGGTGTGACATTACAGACGGATGTACAGATGGATGGACGGAAGGAAGGGCAGCCGGACAGACGGCGGTATAACACTATCCCCGCTTTTTCTTCGAAAAGCGCAGGGATAATAAAACAAATTTTCAGTAAATGTGTATAGTGTGGCATACAAAGTGTATAGTGTGGCATACATCTGGGCCCAGTTGTTCAAAGCTAACGACGTCGTTAGTTAACGATTCGTTAAAATTTACATCGAGTGATACGCAAATATGCTGAAATTTTTTGCTGTAAAAATGTGAGTAGCTTTTGCAGTGCAAAAGCTACTCACATTTTTTCAGCAAAAAAAATTTAGAATATTGTATATTGAATCCGCTAAAACAGTTAACGAAATGACCCTTAACGAGCTCGTTAAGCTAACAACGCTTTGAACAACTTGGCCCTGAAAGTATGAAGACACCAAAATTAAAATGCGTAAAAAAAAAATCTTTGGTCTGTCAAACTGCCAATGTAAATAACATGCAGGGAAATTCAGAGCCTGTTTCAAGACCAAGAGAGTGCATACTTTATTCAGGGAATAACTGCTTTTTACAGTCCAGACCCGGCTGACTTTATAGTTGGTGTCGACATGATAGTATCTTGTTTGCTTGATGTCATAAAAACCAATTGGCAGAAATAAAAATCTCAAGGGTACATCATTGTACCAAATGACTGATCAGATTTTGGTGATCTTGGCATGATTTTTATGATCAGCACAGAACTAATTGCATCTGATTTACATGTTGAAGAGACAATTTTTTTTCTATAAAACATTTCTGTTTTTGGTGTGTTTTTTTGGAGTTTTTTTTTTCTTGTTGTTTTTTTTTTCTGAATTTTTTTGAATTTAAGATTATACTATCATTTATTCCATGTCTGGCTAAATGTTTTAATGTTTTAGGCTGCAATAAAAGGGGAAGAATGGAAGCCTGCAGGTTTAGGTACTGACAGCAATGTTAATAAAAAGAGAGCCAAAAGTCTTCACCCACCAAAGAAACCTCCACCTAGAGCAGCAGCAGTGGAGAGCTCTTCAAGGGAGGTGACTCATGAAGCTATTTCCATGGAGATCACAGAAAACTCAGGCGCTACAGGGTCTCAAACTGAAGCTCCAAAATGGTCTGCAGCAGATAAGAAACCAACAAGACCTCCTCCGAGACCAAGAAAGGCAAACAGAGAGGGAATACAATCAACAAGTGACTCTTGATAATCCGTTATTTGTGCTTTTCTACTTATTATGTTATGGGCAAATTCAGCAGACAACATTTAAAGATATTTTTCTTATTTTTCCTAGAAAATAGGATTTGACATTTCATGCAAATTGTCTCCGTTTACCCTGATGAAGGAGGGAATCCCTCCGAAAATTTGGAACATTACAAGAGCTAGTGATTATTTCAAGTTATATTCGAAATATTATAGCTGAAAAATAGGAAATGTCACAAATTTGTTGTCTGCTAATTTAATGACAAGAATACTGAAGTGCAATGCATTGATGACACATTTATTATAATTTGTTATTTATATATATATATTTTTTTTTTTTATAAAAACTAATACTGTATTAACCATAAGTACTCAAACACCCAAACTCCATACCATACCTGTCCTAAAATTAGAATATCATCATCATCATCATCATCATCATCATCATCATCATCAGATTTTTTATTAATGTGCAGGTACAGGGGCAACATCCACATCAGTAGGCCCCTTCCAGATAGCTGGCTTGCTGCACACATGGCAGATCTCACACTAGATCTCCAGGTGTATCTTTCATGAGGATTGATTGCCGAAAGCTTACACTTTCTGCGATCCCTCTCTGTCAGCTGCTTCCATGTCATCTTGAGCCTCCCAGGCCCACGCTTTCCATCAATCTGTATGTCACAAGCTGTCTTGACTGCACCATTGGAGCATTCCACATGTCCATACCAGCTGAGCCTTCTGTCTTTCCAGATGAGGTCCTGATCCTCAATGACAAGCTGTGCAAGTAGCTCAATGGGCCTGATGGTGACAACGTCTTATGGTGTAACATTGCAGATCTGTCTGATCATTGCCCTGTCATTCCGCTGCAGACATTGGAGGTTTGCTTTTGTCAGTGGCCAAGTTTCACTGGCATGGAGCATTGGGCTCTGCACACAAGAGCTGTACACACGGACACATGTCTTGAAAGAGAGGTGGCAGGAAGAGAGAACTGGTAGCAGCTCTTTGAAATTCTTCCAGGTGGTTTTCACATGTGTTGTGGTTGAAAGTTCACAGCCACCCACTGTTGAGAGCATGTCTCCTAGGTAGCAAAAGGAAGCTACCACCTCCAGCTGGTCAGGTCCTACTTGGACTTTTCTCTGGAGTCTGCTGTCCAATGGGCGTGCAGTTCCCTGGCACCGTGTACATCTGTAATCAGAGTCCTTTATCAAGTGCTTGAGCCCACTGCATTTCTTGTGCACATAATGCTTGCAGCCATTGCAGAGGATGCTGTTGCTGCCCATTCCAGAATGACACAACCACCCATGAAAACTCACCTGAACTCTGCAGGAGGTCCAGGCTCATACTACAGATCATGATCTTCATCTTTCCTGCATTTACTCACAGCCATTTCTCCTCCATTGCTTCTTTTCAAGTCAAGAACCTCCTGACATATTCCTCAAGCAATTCAGTGGTGATAACAAGGTCATCAGCATAGAGGTCCTCCAGTGGACCCCAGAGCGGAACTCGCATGACAAGGCTTCAAGCACAGTGATGAAGAGCAGCGGGCTGAGTACCGAGCTTTCATGAACACTGACCTTCACATCAAACTTGTCACTGTACCCATCAATAACAAGTACATGGCTCCACCCATTGACATACATTCCCTGGACCAGTCGCACAGTCCACTCCTCAACACCAAGTTTTCTAAGCCCCCACTAGATGACCTTCCGAGGCTGTCAAACATCTTCTCTAGGTCTACAAAATCCAGTTTCTTGTAGAGTTTCTTGTTGGCAGCAAGATACTTCTCCTGCAGTTGCCTGAAAACAAAGATTGTGTCTGTTGTGCCTCTGCCTGGGACGAAGCCAAATTGGGAATTGTCGATTGACACCAATTTTTTGATTAGGTCATCCACAAATCTCTCCAGGACCTTCATAACCTGCTCTGTCAGCTTGAGACCGCTGTAGTTTTCCCTGTCGAATGCATCCCCCTTACCTTGTAAAGGTAGACAAAGAAACTCTGCTCCCAGTCAGAGGGTGCCTTGCCATCGTGAATGATTGCAGCTGTGAGGTCATGGATCATGGAGGTGCTCGTGTCACTGGCTGCTCGTATCATCTCCACCCCTATGCCTGATGGACCCAGTGCTTTGCCCACCTTCATCTGAGAGATAGCCTTCTTGACCATATCAGTGGTGATTGGGATGGGCAAGCCTTCCACTGGTGGTTCATGAGGAAGGTGGTTTGGGTCCCAGTCAAATTCAACATTGAGGAGCCTTTGGTAGTGCTCTAGCCAGGCCTTCTGCTTTGAGTCTTTGCTCATTGACACCTCCCCTGCATTATTCTTCACTGGTTTGTCACCAATAACATCAGCATTCTCTCTTCTAAGCTGGTTAGCAATGGGGTAGACTTCTGAAGACTTAGGGTCAATATTCTCGTAGACCTTCTTTTCAGTTCTTGATGAGCATGGTGAACTGCATGTCTGGCAATGTGTTTGGCTGCATTTGTCCTAAAATTAGAATATGTTTGTCCTAAAATTAGAATACCCATTCATTTGTCTAAAATTGCAGGAGGAGTGTCAAACAGTTTAGATCCTGATCAGATGTTACATTCAGCCACAGTGGATCTGGGTTTACATTGTTTGCTAAGACCTGTCTGTTTAAATACTTAGAGTAAATAAGGTATTTTTTGATAGTAGAGTTTGATGAATAATATTACAGGGATAGTTGATCCAGAACGTCAGAAAATATACCTTCAGACATGCGCTAAGCAAAGATTCTGATCAGCTGCACATTTGTGCATTCTGATCAGAATCTTCACTGGGAACCTTTTAGATAGCTAAAGATGCAAAGTTTCTTCATGTGTACAATGAAGACTCTGATCAGACTGGGCAGATGCAAGGAATGATTTGAGTCTTCATTAGGTACACGTGTCAGAAGGTACGTTTTCTTATACTTTGGCTTATAAATTCATTTAGCTTATTGTGGTTTGTCTTGTTTTTAACCCTTGTCCTGCTGAATGAATTAAGATGCCACGCCTACTTCTAATTTTTAGCCAATCAGATTACTTGATCCAGGTTGTTGATATAAATTCACATACTTAATGGTAAACAGTGCAGATCCAGATCAGTTGGCTTCTTCAGAAGCCAACTGATCTGGATCTACACTGTTTGCAAAGGCAGGGTACATCCGATTCAGCAGGACAAGGGTTAATTAAATAGACTGGCTACACCATTCTCTCATAAGTAAAATCAGCTGATGGATATAGATCAGCAGTCAGAGCACTTTGTAGTCCTTCTGTCTTTTTATATCCTGCCACACAATAGTGGCACGGTATTATGGTTTCACATTGGTTGTCCGTGTGTCCATCCATCGGTCTGATGTATGTCTATTTTAGGTTTCGGGATGATGAGTAGATATCAATGGATTTTCACCAAACTTGGTATGTGCATTGATATTGTGGAGATCTGGTTTGGGATTGCTAGTGGGCAAATTTTGTCAATTTTTGGCAGAGTTATCTGCCCACCACACGATAGTGGCTGAGTATTATTGTTTCACATTTTTATTTTAGCAGACAGTACAGGTATCTTTTAAGGGGAATGGGTTACACTTTTATGGGAGGCAACTCCTTCAAAATTGTTTTTATTCTCGTCTGAAAAGGTGTCTACTCTAAAAGGAAAGAATTACTCATCATACAAGCCAGCACATGAGAAAAGTGCAGCCTTGCTGGAGCCCAAGCTGTTCACAGACATGTAGTAGACCTTTGGCAGCTTCAGGCAAAAAACACATCTGTAGCCCAAATAGGGAACTGCGCATTTGCATTTGAAGAACCACTCACCAGAAAATCATAAGGTCCCTTTTTTCATGTGCCAGCTCTTACTATGATGGCAGAAATGTGGCATATAGAATTATGCTATGGCCAACTAGCTCAGGAATTTAAATGATGTGGCTGGCCCAATTTTTTTCAATTTCATTTTTGAGTTATGTTTGTTCTATTCCTATTTCAAAAGGATGTGGCATAGGCACTCTTTTCTTTTACTGCATATCAGATATAATGTACATTTGAGGATGGTCACAATAAAATCTTTTATGTCATATACCATTTACTCGAAGCGCAGTAAGTGTCCTAAAATTTGGTACACCAAAGTTTCTGACAAAATGGCATATGCAAACAGTGCAGACCCAGATCAGACTGCTTCCCTAGGAGCAGTCTGATCAGGATCTACACTGTTTGCCATTCCACTAAGCATTTTAAGAAACAATTGCATATAAAGGAAAATCTAGGTCAAAATAGTAACAAATGTGGAATAAAGTGTCAAAGTTTTAGTACATTTACAGTAATTTATGTCTTACCCTGTGTTAAAATCAGTTCTGTGGTTGAGAAGAGAATATTTATATCATGAGGCTACATATTCATATACATGTATATTATGTTTTAATGCCAAATAAAATTATGTTATATACAGGCAGCTGCCCAGACCAGACCAGTGTATAACTAGTCAGAATATTATTTGTATAAATGTTATACTGCTGTGAAATGCAAATACCGTATTCGACCTAATTACCGCACTGTGCACTTAGGTTTTTCAAAATTACTGGGAACACTCAGTTGTTGTAAAATATACTATTAAGGGTACATTTAAAAAAAATCAGAAAAAAACGTATTTGATGATTATGCGAATTTTTGTCTGATTGTCTTAAAAAAGGCATATGTTGTGGGTACTCATTTGAATTGCATCGACAAGTCGATGCAATTCAAATGAGTACCCACAACATATGCCTTTACAAAAAAGTAGACAAAAAGTACACTGGCTGTAATCTGAAGACTACGGAACTGCTTGACTGTGCGCTTATAGGGGTATGTGCGGTAATTAGGTCGAATACGGTACTATGAAAGGGAACATCCTACAGGTATTTTGATTTCCATTAAACATTTGTCTGATACTATTGCATCTAGTATCTTGAACTTTGGTGCAAGTGTTGGATATGACTTGTTGCATTATGGAAAAGAGAACTGGCCTGCTCCTGCTTATTCTTCAATTTATTTGTCCATTTTGTTCATTTTTCTTTCTCTCTAATCAAAATGTTGATGGATTGCTGCTGGCCATGTTATATGTGACACTTTGGCCACTTAATCTTTTTTAATTTGTTGCATTCTATGTTTAATTAATGCAGGAAGTCTAGGGATCTGTAAGTCAGGGCCCATTTGTTCAAAACTAATGATGTCGTTAGTTAACGTGTCGTTAAGACTTTGATCATTAAATATGTCATATACGCTAATATTTTTGCTGTAAAAATGTGAGTAGCTTTTGCATTTGCTACTCAAATTTTTTTCAGCAAAAGTACCTGTGAATTTGATATTGTACTTACTAGAACAGTTACCATTTTGACGACTAGTAAGCCTGCAAAACTAACGAAGCTTTGAACAACTGGGCCCAAATGAACAAAAATTACTCTGCGTCTGACAACTTTTAGAAAGTCATTAAATTTTTTTGCCTGGCAAAAGTAAATTTGCAAATTTTTGTCATGATTTAATGCAAAACCTTTTGGCTTAATTTCTTTATACCAAAAGTTTTATTCTATTCATTGTTTTTGAAAGAAGTCAGTTGTTTTCATTTCTCCCAGAGTAAAATGACTGCAAATTATGTAGAAATCAATAGGTTAGATAAATTGGAGGCAGGTTTTCAACAAGTTACGTTTCTTCAAATTTCCTGAAGTTTTCACAATGCTGTCATGAAACAATATTAATTTAAAATCAGAACAGAAAAAAAATTCTATAAAAATTTAAAATATTATTTTACTGTCGAAGTTGCGTAGATCAGACCAATTTTTGGACAGAAAATTTAGTTTAAGGATAAATGGTTTCTATGAAGATACATGTATGGCCAAAAATTTAGTTTAAGGATAAATGGTTTCTTTGAAGATACATGTATGGCCAATCAGAACAAAATATTTTGATTTGAAAAAAAAAAAAAAAATACCAAGCAAAAAAGCGTCTTTCCAAGTGATGTCGAAAGGAAGTACTACTGTCTTTAACCCTAGTCCTGCTGAACCCGGATATGCTCTGCCTTTGCAAACAGTGTAGATCCAGATCAGTTGGCTTCTGAAGAAGCCAATATCAACAATCTGTATCAAGTAATTTGATTGGCTGAAAACTAAAAATGGGTGTGGATTCTTAATTTATTCAGCAGGACAAGGGTTAAGCTTTTACAAAGACCCAAAATAGCCTGTATGTGAGCTCAGTCTGATCAATCTTCATTGTCCGCATGAAGAAACTTTGCATCCTTGACTGTCCAAAATGTGGTCCAAGAAGAGATTGATCAGACTGTGTAAAAGTGCACGACATGCACACTAAAGGATTGATTCATTGGAAAGGCTGAAGAGACTTTTTTTCACAAGGCATCTCATAAAATATTGTGATGCTAATTAGAATTGTCTTATTGAGACAAATCTTTTGAGCATTCATGGAATATATTTTGGTGCAAAAATTACAAATTACCTACAAATACTTATCTTTTTAACAGGATTTCTTTTTTTTTTTTTTTTTTTGTCACTGTGTATCCTTTGATGTTCAGACTCTGAGCAGTCTTAGGGTCCTTCACATCCATGAGTCCATGACAAAAAAATGCTGAGTAAAAATGACTATAGAAAATGATTTTTTTTTTTTTTGCTTTATTAAATTTGAAAATCTGATCAAAGGTAAAACTGTTAAAATAATATGAATTTGTCACAGTCACTGGTTGCCTCACAGTCATGTCAGTATTATCTGAATCTGAGATAAAACTGCATCACTGAGAGAGGTGTTTTTAGTTTGTTTGTAGACACTAAAGTCCCAGAACAGTGTGCACTCCTTCTTAACCCTTGCCATCCTGAATAAACTAAGATGCCAAACCCACTTATTATTTTCAGCCAATCAGATTATCTGATCCAGGTTATTGATACAAACTCATATACTTAATGTGAAACAGTGCAGATTCAGATCAGTGGGCTTCTCCAAGAAGCCAACTGATCTGGATCTGCACTGTTTGCAAAGGCAGGGCATATCTGGGTTCAGCAGGACCAGGGTTAATGCTTTGCATGCTGGGTAAAAATTTCAGTGGGTGACATTTTGACCCGGCCTCAGTGGCTCATTTGGATGCGCCCTCCGACTGGAGACCAGGAGGTCGCGGGTTCAGCCCCCGCTGAGGTCAGCAACATTCTTTCGTGGAGATTGATCATGAAATATTTTCTACGGTCATTCTCTCCCTTCCGCTGATTCAAGAAGGGCAGTTGTCAGTTTCTGGCGAAAGAATGTGCACAATACTGGTTAACCACTTAGAGGACTAAGCCTGCCCAGTAAACGTGTGGTTAGGTAAACTGACCACGCTTGACATGACCCCATTGGGTTGACTGGGCTGTAAAACCTCAACACAAACAAGACATTTTGAAATCTTTTTCTTATGTTTCAAAAAATAGGCTTTAACATTCCATTGTGAACTGTCTCAAAATTCAGCAGATGACACTTAAAAATATTTTTATTATTTTTCCCTGAACTGAAACGCCTTGTCCTTAGGAGACAATTTGGAAGAAATGATGAAGCCTATTTTCTGGGAAAAATAAGAGAAATTAGTCAATTTGTTGTCTGCTGAATTAGCCTAGACAGTGATAAAGTGTCTTTTCTTGCTATATACTCTTTATATATGTTTTACATACAAAGTCGGTTCTATAAAATATATTTTGACAGTTGTTAGACTTTATTTGTTTTTGTTGTTATCAAACCAAGATATAATGTGTTATTGCCTAAATTGCAAGACACTGTTGGAAGCCATACTCAAACAGAGTGATATCCATTGTGGGTTAAACTATGCAAAAACATGTCTTTGGGCATATGCAGACAGCAAAGGCCCAGATCAGCCTGCACATCCACACAGTCTGATTGGGGCCTTTTTTGTGTCTGCAAACAGAACCATTGGATACAATAATATGTTTCAGTGGAGAGCAAAATGCTCATATGAGACTTTCCGCATGCCTAGGATAATCTGAATAGCCACATTTTGCACATGTTCGAAGGCACTTTTTTGGCTTGATGTGGCCCATGTATTAACACAGACATTCATGTGCTGTCAGAGTAAGGTTTAACCCTTAAAGCGCCAAGAAAAACTGCATCTGAAAATGTCGTCTGCTTATGTCGTCTGCTGCATCTTCTTGCAAACTTTTCAAACTTACATTTTGCATATAGGCAAACAGTATGGACCGAGATCAGACTGCTCCTAAAGGAGCAGTCTGATCTGGGTCCACACTGTTTGCAACAATGACTTTTAAAGTAACCGGCAGAAGACAAAGCAGATGACAATTGTTGTGAATGGCGCTTTAAGGGTTAAATGTATGCTGTTTAAGTGCAGTTTTTAATTTTGAAGACATGTATTCCAAGCTAAACATTATATTTGGAATGTAATCTTTGCCATAAATGATGTCAGCGTGACATTACATTTTTGCCCAGAAGAATGTATTTTTTGCATTTGATAGAGGTTAAAGATGATTTTGCATCAAAACCCTGTAAGACTTTTAAACAAAAATATTTTCTTTATAATTTTTATGTTTTGATGGTGCTAGTAGCTATGGTTTAGCCACAGGGAGTACCATACTTAATTATTTAGATGGACATGACTAAGCAAACAGTGTAGACCCATACCAAAATGCTCTTAAAGTTGCAGTTTATTCAAGATCTACACTGTGTTCTGTTCAATCATAACTTTTTAACACATCAACAGGTTGTCACATTATCTTATTTAAAGGTTGATTCCGTGGCTAATTTTGCTTTAACCTTCCATTTTGGTGTCAGAAAATGCGTGAAATTACTGTTGACCCTAATTATCTCAAACACTGACAACTCAAACTACTGCTTAATTCAAATGAAATATGACAGCTCGAATAATAAAGAATAACTAAGAAAATAGCTCCTCTGTCCCAAACCCGGGCCCAGTTGTTAAAAGCATCATTAGCTTAACGAGCTCGTTAGTGGTCAAAATGTGAACTGTTCTAGTAAGTACAATATCTAATTCACCACCACCCTCTCCCCCCACCCCCCCCCCCCCCCCCCCCCCCCATTATGCTAAGTGTTAAAAATGTAACAATCCAACCATATGGTTTATTGCATGTTTTGCACTGAATTGATGATGAGGAGTTCAGGTTTAATGATGCGTCAATCCATGAGGATCATTTGCGTCAAAATGGTATACTTGTATTTGGTTTGGCATTGAAACTGCTATAATAACGAGTCTGGAATGCATGAAAGTATAAAATGGGAGGAGAATAGACTAATACAAGGGTGAAAATAACAACAGATCAAGTATATTGTTTATTTATTTATTTTTATAATAAAACAAAATTTACATCAGAAAACTAAGAAGCAAACAAATGATCCTTAAACAATGGGTCTTGAATACAGCATTATGCATGAAATCATGAACAAAATAAAAAGACAAAAACTGACGAAGATTCATGTAAAATACCATATTTACCTTATGTATTCGGACAAACAGGCCTGAGCAAACAGTGTAGACCCAGATGAGATGCCGCAGAATGCAGCGTCTCATCAGGCTCTACACTGTTTGCCATTCATCCAGCAATTTTTAGACACAATTTCAGGTAGTAAATTGTACTTGTTCAAATTTTAGAACAATATGGTAAGGAGTTGAGGTGTCTGAATACTTAGGGTAAATTATAAGGTAACTAAACACCAACTAAACTTGTCTTTACAACACGTTAACTCTTAAAGCACCAATCACAAATGTAGCAGACGATATTTTGAAGTTTTTTGTCTTTTTTTTTTTGAGAAAATAAGTTGACATTTCATGTGAATCATCTGCTTAGCAGGTGATGCACATACAATGTGGACAAAGATTCACATACAATGTCAACTTATTTTCTTTGAAAAAAAAAAAAATAGAATAACATCTGCTACAAATTTTGCTTGGTGCTTTAAGGGTTAAGTGAATGGATACACCTCAAAGAGACAGAATTCTAGGCTAAACAGTTTTGCTGCTCTTTTTGTCGAGAGACCACTCTAACAACAGATTAACATTAGTTCCCAGGTATATAAAATTCCCTCTCAAACAAGACTACTCTTTATCTTTACCACTCTCTGGGCTAATTCAGCAGACGACAAATTGATGATATTTTTCTTATTCTTCCCAGAAAACAGGATACATTTCATGCAAATTGTCTAAAACAGGTTTTGATATTTCACCCAATTTGTCTCCTAGGGAGACAATTTGGTTGAAATATCAAAACCTGTTTTCTGGGAAAAATAAGAAAACTATTTCAATATGCCTTCTACTGAAAATTTTACCCAGAATGTCAAGTGTTAAAGAATTTAAAGCAAATTTCTTTCCTTTAAAAGTAGGCCTTTGAGGATGCGGCAAATACTTTCATGCCAGAGTTATTTCCCTTGGAAGTGTGTATCATATCACCTTAAGACACCGGTATACCAACTGAGATTCAACACAGGTCTGTGAATAAAACCTTGTCAAAGAAAACAATAAAATAAAACCACTTGGAATTATTAACACTTACCATGCTATGAGCAAATTCAGCAGATGACAAACTGATGATACTTTTCTTATTTTTCCTAGAAAATAGGATCTGACAGTTCATACAAATTGTCTCCTTATCCTATTTTTCTAGGAGAAATAAGAAAAATGTTTCAAATGTCATTCATTGGAATTTTTACCCAGCATGCAAAGTGTTGAAACAAATGCTGAGTTCTTTAACTCTTTCACTGCCACAGGCTCATTATGAGCCGTCTCATCAGGATCTATGCTGTTTGACATTCAGTCTTTCAGTTTTTACATATAACTTATTTCCAGTTGATAGTTTGTTAAAAAAACCAAGAAGACGACAAACATCACCTGAAATTTGGCGCCGAAAGAGTTAATCTGACATTTTTACATGAGCAGGGGCACAGCATTTCCTACAAGATTGCATAATGTTCCCAGCAAAGACTCAGATCAGCTCATATGTAAATGAGCAACTTGGAGTGACCAATAAAAAGGCACCACACTAGGAGAAATGGGATTTTGGGGACATTCAGATAACAAAGGTCAAGGTCAGCCTGTAGTTAGATCAAGACCTTTGCTATACAGAATCATTGGCTACTGTAGAATATATCAATGAACAGTGAAAGCCCTGATCAGACAGTGTAGATATGCAAACTGATCTAGGTCTTCACTTACCATATTTGCCCTAATTACCGCACATACCCCTATAAGTGCACAGTCAAGCAATTCTGTAATCTCCAGATTACAACTAGTGTACTTCTTGTCTGCTTTATAAAGGCATATGTTGTGGATACCCATTTGAATTGCATTGACTTGTTGGTGCAAGTCAAATGAGTACCCACAACATATACTTTTATAAAGAAAATCAGAAAACAAACTGCATAAAAATCATAAAAAAAGTCCTGTACTGATCTTTTTAAAAGTGTACCCCTAGTAGGTAGACAAATATTTTACTGCAAGTATTTGAAAAACCTAGGCACACAGTGCGGTAATAAAATCAAATATATTGTACCTCCTAAAGATATATCTGCTCACTAATCTGATGCCCTCCTCTCCATTAGTATACATGTATCTAGTTACTGGGTAGTCACCCATGAAAAATACAAGGCCTGCTTTGGGAACAACCATCATTTTGTCATGTCTTTACCATTGCTCAAGATAGGGATATCCAGATAAATATTTTTTTAGGTGTTTCTAATGAGTACCCACAATATATGCTTCTGTGAAGAAATAAGATAATTATATCAGTAGATCTGGGCCTTCCCTGTCAGCATATGCCCAAAAACGTTTTCACATGGCACGGCTCGTGCATGGGGTCATCCACATAAATATTTTTGGTATTTCTCCATTAAACTGGAAACTCGGTTGAATCACCTCACAGAGACAATTCCAATCAGTACCACAATGTTTTGCTGTCTTTGTTTGTTTGATTATTTTTTTTTTTTTTTTTTTTCAGAAATAATACGTTGCTAATAATAGCTTATGAATACTGCTCAATCAACAAAAGCATATTACCTAAAACCTACAGCTTTGCAGGATCTCTGCTATTCATCTTTAAAATTTCTACAACTGCCCTATACTGTGAGGATGAACAGAAAAGACCCTGATCAGAGTGCTAAATTTATGAGCAACATTTATAAGCCATAGCAAAACTCCAGTGGAGATACTCGCCAAACTGCCATAACTCCAGATAAAGTGATAACTGGTTTGACCATTTAACCTTTGTCCTGCTGAACTCCGATATACTCTGCATTTGCAAACAGTGTAGATCCAGATCAGTTGGCTTCTGAAGAAGCCAACTGATCTGGATCTGCACTGTTTAGCATTCGGTATGTGAATTTATATCAACAATCTGGATCAAATGATCTCATTGGCTGCAAGTAGAAATGGGTGTGGCATCTTAATTTATTCAGCATGAGAAGGGTTAATTAATAAGGATAATTTTTTGTTATTTTTGCACCCAGAAGAACCTTGTCAGCACTCTGAGTCACCTCATTGAGTGATTCCAGTGAGTACTTGCAATGTATATTTTCATGCACTAATAAAAGGAGTACAGTCAAACCTGTCTTAAGCAGCCACCCATGGGAAGCTTAAAATGTGGCTGCTAAAGGCAGGTGTCTGCTTAATACAGTTCAAATATATAGGTATATGAATTTTGGGGCAACTTTCCTCTGGCTGCTTAATACAGGTTGGCTGCTTAATAGAGGTGACCACTAACACAGGTTTGACTGTATATCCTTAATACTTTATCTGGTAGTATGGTTTACACAGGGATCTGCTTATTTGCTGTGAGTATAATGACTGGTTGTCCCAAGCAACCCTCAGCTGACCTTTAAAGCGCCATGAAAAACTAGCAGAAGACATTCTAAAGAAGTCTGTTTTTATATTTCTAAGACATGAAGGCTTGACTTTTATATGAATCATCTGCTAGCCAGATGATTAACATGAAATAGCAAGTCCTTTTTTCTCTCTCTTAAAAAAACAAACGAAAGAAAATAAAATATATATATTTCAGAGCATAGTCTGCTGGTCTTGTACCTGCTGTGTTACAGGTAAATGCTATTTCCTACAGATCGTGGAGAAAATAATTTGAATGGACCAGATAGTATAAAATATATTACAATATTTACAATTCTATTTAATGCTTACAGTGCTGTAGGCAAACTCAGCAGACGACAAATTGATGCTATTTTTCCCAGAAAATAAGATCTGACAGTTCATGTAAATGGTCTCCTAAGGAGACCATTTACATGAAATGTCAGATCCCGTTTTCTAGGGAAAATACAAAACATATTTCAATATGTCGTCTGCTGAATTTTTCACCCAGCATACTAAGCGGTAATGCTGTTTCATCAAACAGTACATGTATTGTGCGTTAACTAGAGTCGATTCTCATTATCTCAAACTTAAGCGACCAGACTATTTGGTTTGAAATAAGAATAGTTTGAGATAGGAGTGGAAATGTAAGGAAAATATAACAAACTATACTAATACTGCTTTTTAGTTAGTTTGACTTAAGTCATAGTTTGAGCTATAAGAGTTTGAGATAATGAGAGTCAGCTGTATATATTTATGGGGAAGGAATGGCAATAGGGGACAAAAAGAGAATATTTTAGCTTCTCTACAAATGTATGTTTCATCAAGGGGTTTTATCAGAACATTTAAACCATCACCAGCAAAAATGTTTGTTTTATTCAGGTTTAACATCGCTTTCAACAATCTTTCAGTCATACTGCGATAGAAAAATGTACTTTATCAGAGGTGTAAAATGTGCAGATGTAGGATAAGTCTGAGCTCCCATGCTTTCTGATCACCTGTTTGCATGTTATATACCATAAACATTTTAAAACTTTAACCTGTACCACTCTCTGGGTTAATTAAGGCAAAGAAAGACAAACTGATATTTTTCTCATTTTTTCCCCAGAAAATTAGGATTTGACATTTCATGCAAATGCATGAAATTTCAAAACCAGTTTTCTGGGAAATATAAGAAAAATGTTGCTGAAAATTTTACCCAGCATACTAAGTGTTAACATTTCAAACAAGAAAAGCACGAAGAAATCTTTGCGGAAAGTAACCCATTTCTGCAAAGGGAGGCAATTTTATTTGCTTATCCTGTTTACACTAAAGGTTACTTCCCCCAGCTCAACTTCTCATTCAGTGGAGATCAGGACGGTGTTGTTGAGCGGACTGATGGTACCCCACTGATGAAAACTGATATCAAATGCCTTTTTCAAGTTCTTTTGCAAAGAATGGAAATGTTCTGAGGTACTGTAATTTCCTAAAATGGTCTGACACTGTAACTTCATAAACTGTACATGTTCTTTAATCAAATATTCATTAAACATACCCCAAGGAAAAATTTTCACTTTACTGTGACCTAAACTGTCATAGTATAAAGTGAAAAGTTTTTCTAGGATACATTTAATAAATATTTGGATTAATGAAATATTCTACTCTGATTAATCTATTCAGCGAATTATGCTTGTGTTCTTATTCACAAAGTTGAACAAACCCATTTGACTCTCTGGGGACATGTCTAGAAGTGGTGGAAGGATAGCTAATGGTCCAGACCCTGATCAAACTGTCCATACCATTTGCCAGGCAATTGTCTCAATATTTAGGAAAATTACAGTAAATTAAACCAAAACAAAAGTTTAAACACATGTATTAGTCTGTATTTAATGATGCCAAAGAACTAATAAATGGCAAAAAATATTTAATGGTATAGAATAAGAATGAAAGAATAAGAAAATTATTACTGTATCTTACCCTAAGTGTTGGGACAAACAGGCCTGAGCAAAAGTATAGACCCTGATCAGATGGCACATAATGTGGCATCTGATCAGGTCTACACTGTTTGCCAGTCATCCAGCAGTTATCACACATCAACAGGTTGTCAATCTGAAATGTTCAAATTTTAGAACAAGTATGGTAAGGAGTTAAGATGCCTCAGTGTTTAGGGTTAACAAAGTACTGTATTTACCCTGAATATTGGGACACCTTACTTGTCCTAAAATCTGAAATACTGTAACTGACCTAATTACCGCACATGCTGCTACAAGTGCACAGTCAAGCAATTTAGTAGTCTTTAGATTACAGCCAGTGTGCTTTTATCTACTTCTTTATAAAACGTATGTTGTTGGTACTCATTTGAATTGCCTCGACTAGTCGAGGCAATTCAAATGAATACCAACAACATATGCTTTTATGAAAAAAATCAGAAAAATATTGCGTAAGAATCATTAAATACGCCCCTCATGAAGTTCTCTGCTGATCTTTCCTTAAGTGTACCCGTATTAGCAGGCTATTTTACAACAAGTTTGTTTAGTAATTTTGAAAAACTTAAGCGCACAGTGCGGTAATTAGAGCAAATATGGTAGTCACTTCTACTTCCTGTTCATGTGTCTGTAATATTGCTAGATGCATGGTCAGATGCTGCATTCTGTGGCATCTGATTTGGTCTACACTGTTTGCAAAAGCCCATCTGGCCAAATACTAAGAGTTATTATGGTATACCTGTAAAATGAAAGAAATGTAAAAATAATCTCACAGACTGAAATTATGTCAAATCAATTGTCCCTCTTGATGAAACGGTCCAATAAAAACAGCTATATGTGAATGAAATATGACAAGGATCACTTCTGTAATGAATATGGCAAAATTATTCTGTGAATAATACAAGCCACAAAACAAGAAAAGGGCTCTTTGGCCATATGTAGGCAATGAAGGCTCAGACCAGCCTGCATATGTGTTCAGTCTGATCAGGGCTTTCATAGCCCACCTACTGAATGAATGGATATTACAGAATATTTTGACAAACAAAGAAGGCTCTGATCAGTCTGCATGGATGTGCTAGCTCATCTGGGCCTTTGCTGTTCACATATGGCATAAAGGCCCTTTTCATATGTTGCACATTTGACAATGACAGAGGCTGTATGTGAATTGGACAGTGATCACTTTTTGATAGGATCAATTCTAAAGAATATGGCAATGACTGAAATACAGATGAGGTGCATTTTTTGTCCAAAAAGTGTTGATATTTTTCTTATTTCTCCATGAAGACATATGCAATTTGCAGCCCTGATCAGCCTGCCCAAATGGCTGATCCGAGTCTTTCTTGTCTGCTTACAGAATGAATGGATACTGTAGTACATGTCAACGAACAGAAATGCCCAGATCAGACTGCACAGGTGCGCATTGCATAAGGGCTTTTTTCCCACATTGCGCATCAATTCTGTAAATATCATCTTGACCCTAAATATTGGGACATATAAAAGTCCATTTTACTACCTGCTATCTAAAAATTGCTGGATGAGTGGAGGAAAATTATAGACCCTGATCAGAAGCCACATTCAGTGGCATCTGATCTGGGTCTCCACTATTTGCTCAGGACTCTCTATCCCAATGCTTAAGCTTAATAGGATATGTATGGCAAAGATCACCTCTGTGAATGATAATTACAAGGATAACTTGTGAGAAGAAAAGAAAATGGCAAAGATCATCTCTGAGAATGATTATGGTGAAGATCACCTCTGTGAATGATAATTACAAGGACAACTTGTGAGAAGGAAAGAAAATGGCAAAGATCACCTCTGTGAATGATTATGGCAAAAAATCACCACTGTGAATGATAATTACAAGAATAACTTGTGAGAAGAAATGAAAATGGCAAAGATCACATTCATAAATGATAATAGCAAAGATCACCTATGTGAATGAAAGACTATGACCATGAATATCTGCATAAAATAGAATGAGCAACATATTTCACCTACTTACCGTTTTATCCTAATTATTGGGACACCTTTTCTTACCATACCCATCCTAAACACTGAACAAGTCCATTTTACGACCTGTTGATGAGTCTAAAAACTGCTGGGTGAGTTGCAAACAGTGAAGACTCTGATCAGATGCCACATGGCTCTGATCTCCGTCAATACTGTTTGCTAAGGCCTGTCCGTCCCAATAGTTAGGGTTATTATGGTAGAATCACAGTTGTCTATTTTATGACCTCATTTTCTTCTTTCCATCTAGCATTGAAAACAATACATTTGAAAATTAGTTTGTAGTCCCATCTTGCATACATATAAAAATAATTTCGAGGGTTGAGCGCAAGACTGGTGTAAGTCGGTTGTTTTTCCCCAAACCTAATCTCCTCACCATGAAGGCGTTATGAAGATTACAACATTTCTTTCTGTAAACAATGAAAATTTAGATGCCATTGCTCGTATGAGCAATGGCACCTAAATTTGCATTGTTTACAAAGGGGTCCAAGTTGCCCCTAAACAAGGGTTTCAAAAATATGTTTGAGTTACAATAGTCTTGCACTCAACCCTCGATTTAACCCTCAGCATACAGATCATAACTGCAGCAGAAATGATTTTTGTTTTTTTTTACATTTTTTGGAGAAAATAATGTTTGACATTTCATGTGAATTGTCTGCTTGGCAGACAATTCACATAAAAAGTCAAGACTTATTTTCTCTGAATAAAAAAGAAACTGCTTGTGAAAGTCGTCTGCTATAGTTTTCCTTTGAGTTTCAAGGGACATGAGAAAATGATCACTATGTGATATGAGAACAAGCGGAGTATAAACCCCTACTCCAAATAGAAATCAGCCTTAAGACCTGACTAGTACAGACACAGATCAGCCTGTAAATCAGTATAGGAATGAATTTCATTTTTGAGGATTTTATTGATGAGTTAATGCCGGCAAATCACTCTCAAACTGAAGTAAACCCTAAGAGCTTTATGTCTTAAGGTCTTTATATTAAATTTGTGAGTGATTTACTGGCATTAACACATTGACAAAACACACAAAAATAAAATTCATTTCTTGTAATTTCCATTATGTTTACATTGAAAATGTGAGTTGTAAGGCTTTTTTTAGAAAGTTACACAAAAAAAATAGTCCCAAGATTCCTGCTCCGTGGATTTATCTAAGTATGAAAAAAAAAATTCTGATTTGCCATTGACCAATCCAATTGTACAAAATTAGTTGAGTTGGAATTATTACAGCCTGATCAGTGCCTATGCTGTTCACTAACAGAATCTATAAAGTTCATACATTGTGCTAGTGATGAGGCAGACTCTAACCAGACCCTGCAGATGTGCAAGCTTATCAGAGTCTATGCTAGTCACAATATTTCATGGTCATTCCTTGTCTGGAGAGTCTCATATAGTAACAAACTGACTGGTCTGGGCCTTCACTGTTCACATGACATAATGCCCCTTTTTTCTCGTGTGGTAACTCTGAGGATGATGATAATGATTTGGTTTTTCCACCCCTTTCAACATTATTTAAGGTAGGGTGATAATAAAAGGCTCTGTTCAATCAAGCATCGTACAGTCAGTCACTGAACAGTACAGTCATGAGCTGAGTTCCACCTCTAGCGGCATTTGAACTTCGGACTTTGATCTGAAGCCAGAAGTGTTAACCACAAGCCATCTAGAGGTTTCAACGCTGATGAGGAAGAAACTGCACATGATAATTGGTAGGTTTACCTAAGACTAGTACATCTGATTCTCTTTGCACACTGTTTAACCATTAAAGTGCATCGCAAACTTGTAGCAGACGAAAATCTATATCTTTTTATTAATTTTTCAGAGAAAATAAGGTTTGAGATTTCATGTAAATCATCTGCAGTTTTTATATTTTTTTTAAGGTTTTTATTTATTTTTCTGAGAAAATAAGGCTTGACACTACATGTGAATCATCTGGCTATGCAGATGATTCACATGAAATGTCAAGCCTTATTTTATCTGAAAAGTAATGAAAAAAGGATATCAAAGGTTTTATTAATTTTTCAGAGAGCAGATGATTCACATGAAATGTCAAGCCTTATTTTCTCTGAAAAATAATAAAAAAAGAAAACCTTAAAATTTGATCTGCTGCAATTGTGACAGGCACAGTAATGGTTAAGATATTTCATCTTTTTTTTCACAGTCAAAGTTATAAATACATGAATAACACAAAAATGATCATGAAAATGATACAATCATAATCACAGAATTGCAAAGTTGTATAAAAGTGTGACACAACATGGCAATGTTGATGAAAAGCTCAACAGAGAGCTTTAATATGACACAGAGTGTCTTTCAAATTCAAATGTTCACATTTATATTTATATATCAACAAAGGCATTGTATATGATAGGCCATATCAGCAGCATAAATTTTTAACCCTAAATATGACCTCTCTAAACTTTACCTTACACATCATTCAGACCCATACAACCAACCATACAATCCTACAACCACACCCACTGTAAGTAGCTTTACTTCACCGGCATACCAACATAAATTATCTGTACATCACAGGCATACAAACATAAATTGTTTTTACATCACAGGCATACGAACATAAATTATCTTTACAACATCAGTCATACCAACAAATTATCTTTCCAACAACTTTACAACTTTTGTCATACCAAAATAAATTTTCTTCAAAACCTCATTGTCATACTAAAGGAATTAAGCATTGTAAAGTCAGTCATACCAACAGAAATTAGCTTCACAACATCAGTCATACCCCTGCTAGCATTCTTTATAAATCTACAGCGGGCCGTTATCGGCCCGTCAGCTACCCTGACGGGCCGATAACGGCCCGCTATAGATTTATAAAGAATGCTTACTGGGACCATTATAAATCATGTTTACAACATCAGTCATACCAACATAAATTATCACTGTCAATGTCAAACGTAACTCACTATCATACAAACAGAAATTAACTTCACAACATCAGTCATACCAATAGAAATTAGTATCCCAACATCACAACCATATCAACAGAAATTAGATTTAATATACACCATCATAGTTTCCCTTTTATTTACATATATGATGTTACATTCAAACAGGTGATGCTTTAAAACTGATAAAGTCATAAAGGCAGATTATTGCTTGATTGCAGCCATACTTCTATTCATATTGCTGTTCATACTGACAAATTTGTTACGGCCTAGCATTCCCCCCTCAACAGATTATCTGCCTTGGCAGATTACACATAGCTTGTAGGTATATATTCAATCTCCGACAACTGCACCAGGGTCGACTCTTTGATTCAGTGGTAAGAGCATTGGATTTTTATCCCGACAGGCCGGGTTCGATTCCCACGATAGGCGGGGAATTTTTTCAGCTATGCTTCATTCCTTTTTTATGACTTTCATGTTGTAAGATGGGGGCTCATCCAGGATAGAACTTCATTTCGCCAAAAAGGCTTTGCGTCATGATAAATGATGACTTCCTTGAAAAGGGGGAGTGTTAGGGCCCAGCACTCCTGCCTTTGATTATCTGCCTTGGCAGATTAAGCATAGCTTGTAGGTATATATTCAATCTGCTTCAGGGAGTTGACTCTTTAGCTCAGTGGTTAGAGCATTGGATTTTTATCCGGATAGACCGGGTTCGATTCCCAGGATAGGCGGGAATTTTTTCAGCTATGCTTTCCTTTGTTATGACTTTCATGTCGTAAGAAAATGTTGAATTCCAATGTCACAACCATACAGCTGCTTTTTAATATTAGTTGTACTATTAGAATGATACTGTACAATGTCATAGTCATGCATACCGCTTAAGTTACAGTCATACTGAAAATGTTACATAACAAACATAAATTTGGTACTGTTCTGTTCAAAATGATAATGTTATGTATACTGCTTTATAATGTTTGTCATACTAACAATGTCTACTGAGAATATCAGTCATACTGACAAAATGTTATCTTGCACTGTCTTGGTCATACTGCTTTACTCAAAATGGTTCACAGTAGTAAATGGTGATGATGACAAGATTCAACTGCAGATAATCATGGCAGTGTTCGAACTAAAAATCAACATAACAATAAAAGTTCCTATATGCAGAAAGATTAACACTGCTCTTCAAAAGAACATTGGCTTTATGACCCATAAAGCACCATTAAAAGTTGTTGCAGGTGACATTCTCATTTTTTTCTCTATTCTTCAGTGAAAATAAGGTTTTACATTTCATGTGAATTGTCTGCTAGGCAGACAATTCACATGAAATATCAAGCCATATTTTCCTCCAAAATAAAGATATTTAAGAATGTTTTCTTCTACTGTTGTGACTGGCACTTTAAGGGTTAATATCTTGGTCCAGCAAGAAAGCTGAAATGGTATGCACTGCCTCACACATTATCTGAACACCTTACATCACCAACTTTCATCACAAAATATAAAATGAAAACACTGAAAGATCAGTGGCAGATTTTGAGAGGGGTCGGGTTCAGTTGAACCCCTTTAGAGTTCTAATTATTCCATTTTCATGGGGAATTCTTAGAAAATGTTGGTAAAATGGTCCAATCAAACTCTCTTCAGCAAATTTGAACCCCTGCCCAAAAATCCTGGATGTGCCCTGTTGAAAAAGGGACATAAGTCTGCTTAAATCAGTACAAAAAGGAATCTGCACAACTACAGATTATTTTGTAAATCCCTACCAAGTAGTCACAATAAGGTGAAAACTTATTTGGCAACAATCAGAAACCATTACTGCACAAAAGGAAAAAAAGATGGAAATAATTTCAAACGTAAAGTAACCATCTCATCAGGATCTACACTGTTTGCAATAAAACAAAATGTTTTGGTCTGCAGGGCTGAAAGGGTTAAATTAGTTTTAACCCTTGTCCTGCTGAATAAATTAAGATGCCACACCCACTTCTAATTTTCAGCCAATCAGATTACTTGATCCCAATTGTTGCTATAAATTCACATACTTAATGGCAAACAGTGCAGCTCCAGATCAGTTGGCTTCTTCAGAAGCCAACTGATCTGGATCTACACTGTTTGCAAAGGTAGGGTATATCCGGGTTCAGTAGGACAAGGGTTAAGATCTGTTCAAACCTTTGACTTTACAACCCTTAGCATAATATCAACTGATGATGACGTTTTACATCCCAACAAACAACACGCAGTACAGGCAAAAACATGATCAGAGATCTGTGCAACGGAGCACCATATGTCAATCAGGCACCATGTGTCAAGCAAATTTCAGCATAAGCTGAACTAAAGTTGAAAAATTTGTGATTCAAAATCTTTAACAATTTCAGACAGGGACAACTTTCATTCATAAATTGAAGATCCTCAATCACATCTGCTGTCTAACACAATGATACCACAATTTTGCAATTCTTAGTACCACTCTTCAATTAATAAACTTCCAAATCAAATTAGCCACATTGGAAAATAAAGTTTCAGGGTTTTATGTTTAAAGAGGATTCTTTAACCATCAAACTGTCTAAAACTGGACAAACCTTCAACCATACCACTCCAACTATACAACACCAGACAAACCTTCAACCATACCACTCCAACTCTACCACACCAGAAAAAAGCTTCAACCATGCCACTCCAGCTCTACAACACCACACAAAACTTCAACCATACCGCTACAACTCTACAACACCAGACAAACCTTCAGCCATACCACTCATGTAAATACTTTACAAAATACAATTATGCCCTAGGCACATAGAGATTAGATGCTGAAATACATTATACATGAAACAATATCCCAATGTGAATATTGTTGGGATTAATAAAAAATATACATATGCAAAACATATCATTTTCTATGTACCCAAAAAAGAAATCTCCACATTAATATTGACAGCATCAAGTGAAAATGGGGGTCTTTAGTACATGCAGAGTAGTTCTTGATCAGTCTGCCAACATTTTTCTGTGCAATCTGATATTTGTTATACCACAGATCCAGAATATAAATACTTTTCTTATTTCTCCATGAAAACATATGTTGTGGGTACTCTTTAGAAACACCTCAGCGAGATGCTTCTAATGAGTACCCACAACATATATTTTCATGGAGATATAAAAAAATATTACACATTTTGGTTGAAAAAAGCACTTCATCTTAAGCTATGTATACAAGGCTACACTAGAGCTACAGCACTAACCTGACTACAGACAGACCAGAAATCAGCACATCTTGCATATACCTGAACACCCCTTTCATTTGACGTAGCCTATTCCTGTCGAGTTTTCAGATTTTGATACTATTATACAGGAAAATAAAATAAAACATTTTGTGTCCAGGTATAAAAAATTTATATAAGCTCATTGTAGAAAAACCAACAAGTCATGGCTTCAGATAAGACTCGTATCCAGAAAATTATTTTTCTTTCTCCTGAAAATCATATGTTGTGAGAATTCTGGATTGCCTTGACAAGGCAATTCCAATGATTACACAT
Organism: Anodontia alba; assembly: GCA_964016985.1. Lineage (NCBI taxonomy): Eukaryota > Metazoa > Mollusca > Bivalvia > Lucinida > Lucinidae > Anodontia > Anodontia alba. Next base: position 94,117,682 of record OZ024827.1, read on the forward strand.
AACATGTGTTTTCATGTAGAAATAATAAAAATATTAATACCTTTTGCTTATCCAGAGCCATGTAACATTAACCCATATGCAAGCAGCAGACGACCAAGACCTGCTTGTGTATCCATGCATACTGGTCAGAATCTTAACCATTCACCATACACAGTTCTACAAACTAAGTGAACATTAACACTTAGCATAATGGGTGAAATTTTCAGATGACATTATGACTTTTTCTCTAGAAAATAGGATTTAACATTTCATGCAAATTGTCTCCTAAGGAGACAATTTGTATGAAATGTTAAACCCTATTTTTTTTATAGAAAAATAAGAAACATCATCTGCTGCATTTGACCAGGTGTTAGAAGTTCAAGAAGGTATGTATATGCGGACTGGCCTTTGTAATCCATAGCTGGCATATGGGACTAATTTCTTTTTTATTTCCATACTGGGCCTCAAAACAATTCAACAAGTAACAATTAATATATAACAACTATCCTATGTGGATCCTGTAGGTCATTCTGCCGGAACATATTTACTGGGAGCTACCCACAATACTAGCTGTACCAAGAAGGTAAATCGCCCTGAAAACACAAGCAAGATAAATGTGTTAGTTTTTCTTCTTTTAAAAGCTTACATTAAATTTGTGCTTTTTAATTAGCGTCCTTTTTTGTTTACATCTTATGATCACAATGAAAACTACTCCATAACTGTTAAATCACATGACCAAAACTTGCCATTTTTTGTGCTTCAAAGACTTGATTAAGGTTAAATTTTGTCCTGATGAAGGTCAGCCATCACTGGGTGACCGAAACATGCTGACCATTATAAAATAAAGTCAACCTTACCACTATTGGTCATTTCTTCTGTTTTTTACTCCCTTTTATATCAGAAATATGTTAGTTATTTTAGTTGAATTTCAATAGCTCAAACATCTTTGGGAACACGGAAATGTCTTCTAGACATAGGTAGTTCAAGCCACTGAGGAATAATCATAGCACCAGGTCTGGAGGCTTATGGGGAAAAATTCAGGGATGTTTATTTGTTTGTTTGTGTTGAGAAATTTTGCAGCCCAGTTAACCCATTGGAGTCATGTCACGCACAGTCAATTTACCTAACAAGACTTTTTCACAGGCAGGCTTAGTCCTCAAAATGATTAACCAGTACTTGTGCACATTCTTTCACCAGAAACTGACAAATGTCCTTCCAGAATCAGTGGAAGGGAGAGAATGACCGAAGAAAATATTTCATGATCAATCTCCATGAAAGAATGTTGCCGGACCCACTGTTTGCTGAGGCTGTGTGTCTCAATACTTAGGGAGAATACAGTATTACTTATGCCACGTCTATAGCAGAAATGAACAAGACAAAAATACAAAAAATGAACTTACTCATTCCAGGTAGACTCTTGGCATAAACAACAAAGGGGAAATAGAAGAAGAGACCACTAACAGTAAATAAGAATGCATAAAGGAACTCTATCCTCGGGGACTGTACAATTGGTGCCACAACAAGGTAGACTGACACTAACAATGTGATTATAGGGATGATGATTGGAACCTGAAAAAGATAAAATTATTTATTATTAATCAACTAAGTAATTATTGTTCTAATATGTGCCAAACAGCCTGCATCATACAAATGCAATGTTTGGCATGGTTTCTATATGACTTTGGCCCTGGTTTTATACAAGGGCTAATACTGAAAGTTACAAGGATTTAAAGGATAAAAACCGAGAGGTTCAGGAGGTTTTAAGCAGGTCTTATGGTTTTAAGCGGGCCAATATTTTACAGTATTAACAAGTCGGAAGAGACTTTAAACACAGCACAGAGTTGATTAATAAAAATGGATGATTTCACACTGGCCTTGTTACAGGTTCTCGGTCAGTCATATTGACCTTAGGATAGCTGTATTGGCCCGAGGCGAAGCCTCGGGCCAATACAGCAATCTTCAGGCCAATATGACAACCCTTGGGACTTGTAACAGGGCCAATATGAAAACACATGTAAAAATAAGATGGTTTAAAGGTGAACCTTAAAAATGTTGTATCGAAACAAAAATGTATAGATTATATAAATGGACAATATTCTTTATATAATCTATGCATTTTTGTTGATACAAACAAAACTGTATAGATTATATAGAAAAAAATTTCTGTATAATCAATGCATTTTTGTTTGGATACAACATGATTGTTTAGCTAACATGGCTTTTGCTTTTGATGCCAGCAATAGTGTTATAAAGAGAGTGTAGTGTACCTATCAATGATACACTTTCAAACATATATATGGATTTAGGGATAATAATGGGTACTTGAAATACATGATATCATTTATTATATATATGTCAATACCAAACCCATCAATGGTAACATTATTCTTTACACTGAAACCTCTTTATAAAATGTTTTTTGAATTAAGATGGTTGAAAGTTGGACTCCAAAAATGTTTGCATTCAAATTAAAAGGTATAGATTATATAGAAAAAGAAATTTGTCAAATGGTTATATTGCGATTGCAGTAGTGTTCAAGAAACAGAGGTAAATGCACAGACTAAACATTGTTCAGCTAAGCGTGAAAAGTAGGTCAAGGTCAGTAATGGTCAGTGGTACTGGGCAGGGTGCATCATTCAAAATGTGTGTATGAAGTTCCATCAGCCTAGAAGCTTTGGTAATGCCAAAGTGATCCCTATATCGTTCCCGCTTGCTAAAGCAGTCTGGACAAAAATGACTATAAATGGTATAAACGGTCATTTTTCTAAATAGTCTATACATTTTTTGTTTAGATACAACACATAGAGAAATATATTGGTTAAATAGAAAATATTTTTTATATAATCTATACATTTTTGTTTGCATACAACACTGTTGTTTGGCTATCAAAGTTTTTGCTTTGGCTGCCAGCAATAAAGTTATAAAGAGGTTATAGTATACCTTTCAGTGATACCACTTTCAAACAGATAAATTTATTACAATCAGATCCAAAAAGCCAGATCAGTTGAGAATCAGTTTTTCCAGGTCAGTATCACACATTCAAAACAAGGCTTGTTAACCCTTCTCTTGCTGAACATGACATGCCCTCTCTTAGCAAACAGTGTAGATCCAGATCAGTTGGCTTCTTCAGAAGCCAACTGATCTGCATTGTTTGTCATTAAATATGTGATTGTCTATCAAAAACCTGGATCAAGTAATCTGATTGGCGGGAAATCAGAAGTGGGCGTGGCATCTTAAATTATTCAGGATGACAAGGGTTAATGCTGAGGTCATGATGTTGATTTGTCATGCATACTATGCTCCCCTGTCTTTAACTCACCAAGCTGTCATCAATGACAAGTTAACGCTTGGCATTCTGGGTAAAACTTTCAGGAGATGACGTTTTGAAATATTTTTCTTATTATTTTTTTTCCAGAAAATAGGCTTTGACATTTCATGCAAATTGCCTATTTTCTGGGAAAGATAAAAAAAAATTATCAATTTATCACCAGAGAATGACTGAGGTTAAAATAAATACACTGATTAATTTTGACTAAATAAAATTATTTAACTCTTAAAAAGCCATTCAATAGTGTACCACACAATGTTCTTGGCTATCTTTTCTTTTTAATTTCTAAAATATAAGGCTTGACATTTCATGTAAACTGTCTACATGGCAGATTTGTAAAAAATGTCAAGTCTTAATGGAAAAATAAAAATGCACCTCAAGAGTATTTTGTTTTGAGTTAAAGTTTTATAGGCAAGCCAAAACTGTAAATGTCATGTCAAGCCAGTCAGTTAACATACTCACACTTTTTTTCTAGGGCAAGCTTTGTCCTCTAAAAGTTTAACCAGTACTTGTGCACACTCCTTCACCAGTAAATGACAACTGCCCTTCTTGAATCAGCAGAGAATGATCACAGAAATTATTTCATGATCAATCTCCACTAAAGTTATACAGCCAAGCTGGCACTCAATTTGTGACCCCTGGATCTGCAGTCAGATATCGAGGGTTGAGCGCAAGACTATGGTAACTCAAACATATTTCTGAAACCCTTGTTTAGGGGCAACTTGGACCCCTTTGTAAACAATGCAAATTTAGGTGCCATTGCTCATACGAGCAATGGCACCTAAATTTTCATTGTTTACAGAAAGAAATGTTGTAATTCTCAAAACGCCTTCATGGTGAGGAGATTAGGTTTGGGGAAAAACAACCATCTGACTTACGCCAGTCTTGCGCTCAACCCTCAATATGCTAATGACTGCACTATAGAGCCCAGCTCCTCAAAGTTTTAGATATTCAAGTAATTAGGTTAAATATGATACGGACAACTCACCTTGTAAGGTCTGGGCCTGTCTTTCTGTGTAATCCTCAGAACAATGAGAGACAACATAGTGAGGCCATAGAAGAACCAGGCTGTGAAGCTGAAGAAATCAATCAACTCGAAGATCTCACCCATGAGAACCATTGAAGCTGCAATTAATGTCTGAAAAATACAGCAGAGAGGGCTCCCAATAAACTGTCCATGTGCAGGTAATTCTTTTCTTAACCCTAAATGCTTAGCTCTCTGGGTAAAATTTTCAGCAGACGACATATTGAAATAGTTTTCTAATTTTCCCAGAAAATGTGTTTTGACATTTCATGCAAATTGTCTCCAATGGAGATAATTTGCATGAAATTTCAAATCCTGATTACTGGGGTTAATAAGAAAGATCTCTTCAATTTGTCGTTTGCTGAATTAGCCAAGAGAGTGGTAAAGGTTAAAGCGCCAAACAAATTTGCAGTATACTACAGTCTCATTTTTTTTGTTTCATTTTGCATCAGACTGCATAAAAGCACAAACAAGCTAATGTGGATCTACATAAGTATTTTACTAATTTCTTGATGAAGCCATATCTTCTGGAACACGTTTAACACTTTGCATGCTGGGTAAAAAATTCAGCAGAAGACATTTTGAAATATATTTCTTATTTTTCATAAAAAATAGGATTTGACACATCATACATATTGTCTTCTAAGGAGACAATTTGTATGAAGTGTCAGATTCTATTTTCTACCAAAAATAAGAAAAAATATCTGGAGTCAAAATTTCAGGCATTCCATACCAACTGGGGCCAAGTGCCCAAAAATTCATATCCTCCCTTTTTTGAGTTATGGCCCCTGAAAGTTGATATTTGCTAATGTTTGACCCCTAATAACTTCTTAATGCACAGTCCGAATTTTCTGACAATGTTTGTCATCTGCTGAATTTGCCCATAGGTATGTGTTAAATCTGTGTCATTTAAGGTGAATGAACACATTCTAAAAATTCTGCTGCCGATTTACAAAAGAGGATACTTTTTGCAGACATCCGCTTTTTTGAAACCTTTCACAAATGGGTGCTACTCTTAAATGAAAGGATTTGCTCCCAGAAGGAGCAAATTCTTTCCTATAAGAGTGGCACCCAATGTGAAATGAGACCATTATTTCCAAAAAGAATCTAATGAAATCTCAGAATGTAAGTTCATAGTAGTTTTTTCGTTGTTGTTTTTATCAAAAAAAAAAAAAAAAAAACATCTTCAGCACTCCAAGACTCTGAAAAAATTGATGAAATGTCATTAGCAACTGTTAACGCTTAAAGCGCCAATCACAACTATTATCGTCTGCTTTGTCTTCTGCTGGTTACTTTAAAAGTCATTTCTGAGCAGTCTGATCTGGGTCCACACTGTTTGCCTGTATGCAAAAATAGGTTTGAAAAGTTTGCAAGAATATTCAGCAGATGACATAAACAGACGACATTTTCAGATGCAGGTTTTCTTGGCTTTTAAGTGTTAAAGGGGCTGGATACACCTGGTGTTGCTTGTTATAAGGGAGACAATTTCTGTAACTTCCTGTTTGCTTTCCTACATACCTAGTCTCTTATGAAAAGGGGCTCCACTCCCATTGGGAGCAAATTCTTTTCTTTTAGAACAACCCCTTTTCAGAAGGGAGGCAAAATATTATGATGGAGTTACCTCCCCTGAAAATATATCTATTCCCCTTAATTCTGTAAGCTGACTCTTACAGTAAAATTGAAGTGTCATCTACAGAGGCAATTATGGAAGTTTAATGAAGTAGAATCCAGAACTTATTTATGGAACGTTTTCAATTAGATTTCTAAAAGGTCAACTGAACAAGATGAGATTGACATCAACCCTTAACTCTTTCACTGCCACAGGCAATAATAATAGGCTTTTGCAAACAGCATAGATCCAGATAAGAGGGCTCATATGAGCCCTCTCATCTTGATCTACGCTGTTTGACCTTCAGTCTTTCAACTAAGTAAAAACTTCTTTTCAAGTGATAGTTTGTTAAAAAAGAAAAGCGGATGACAAATGTCGTCTTAAATTTGGCATCGAAAGAGTTAAAGTGCCAAGCAGACAACATTCTATTTTTTTTTCTTTTCACAGAAAATACATCTTGACATTTCCTGTGAAGAGCAGACAATTCACAAGAAATGTCAAGACTTATTTTCAATGAAAAATAAAATAAATAAATAAAAGTGTCATCTGCTGCAGTTGTGTGGTGCCTTAAGGGTTAATTTCTAAGTAAGAGGACAGTTGACCTTGAATGATTTTGTTTACAACAGAGTTTGAGTTGATGTTTTATGACCCAGCTAACACTGTTAAGGTCATGTCGAGCCAGTCAATTAACCTACTCACACTTTTCCTGGGCAGGCTTAGTCCTCTAAGCAGTTAACCAGTACTTGTGCACATACTTTTGCATTACTGACAACAACCCTTCTTGAATCAGCAGAAGGGGGACAATGACCATAGAAATGATTTCATGATCAATCTCCACAAATGTTATGTGGCCGAGCTGGGATTCAAACTTGTGACCCCTGGATCTGTAGTCAGACGCACCATTTGAGTTGAGGCTAATGTCACTGTCAATAATCTTTTGGTCATGTCATAACAGTGTCTGGATGTGTCGATGGCCATTGTTAATAATCTTTCAGTCATGTCATGACAGTGTCTGAATGTGATGATGGTAACTAATGCCCTTTCATGGTATGACCTCATTGTGGTAACTTGCCACAAACACACTGATATGACACTACACCAGCCACCAGTATGACCAGTCCTAGCTCCTCTTCCCAATGCTGAGTGCCAAGCAAAAGAGCAGCAAGTGCCAAATTTAGAAAGTCTTAGGTATGACTCAGCTCAGTCAGCTGGGGATCAGAAGCAAAACATCCTGATTCACAGGGAGACACTGTAATGAGCCATGCTGACTGGTTTAGGAGCACTGGTATAGTAGTATTTTTTGTGCTCATCTACTGATCTAGCAATCATGGGTTCAAACCCCTTTCCTAGAGGAATTCTTTTAACCTCTACCTCTCCATGCAAATTCAGCAGACGACAAACTGGTCATATTTTTCCCATTTTTTTCCAGAAAATAGACTTTGACATTTCATGCAAATTGTCTCCATAGGAGACAATTTGCATGAAATATCAAAGCCTATTTTCTAGGAAAAATAAAAAAATATTTCAAAATGTCTGCTGATGTTTTTCCAGCATGCAGAGCATTACAACTCAGTGGTGTGCCTTACAGTCTCTGCCAAATCATCATACAATCACTGTTCCTAAATTACTGAGACGTGTCTGGGTGACTCGGTGGTTATTGCTCCCAACTTCGGTTCACAAAGTCCCCGTTTCAAATCCCACTAGAGGTGGAATTCAGCTCATGACTGTATATGGTTTCATTGCACTCCTACATCATCTTGATATGACTTAACCCAAGTCCTGCTGAACCCAGATATGTCCTGCCTTTTCAAACAGTGTAGATCCAGATCAATTGGCTTAATGATTGATCACTCGTACATCATCTTGACATGACTTAATCCAAGTCCTGCTGAACCCAGATATGTCCTTCCTTTTCAAACAGTGTAGATCCAGATCAATTGGCTTAATGATTGATCACTCGTACATCATCTTGACATGACTTAATCCAAGTCCTGCTGAACCCAGATATGTCCTTCCTTTTCAAACAGTGTAGATCCAGATCAATTGGCTTAATGATTGATCACTCCTACATCATCTTGACATGACTTAATCCAAGTCCTGCTGAACCCAGATATGTCCTGCCTTTTCAAACAGTGTAGATCCAGATCAATTGGCTTAATGATTGATCACTCCTACATCATCTTGACATGACTTAACCCAAGTCCTGCTGAACCCAGATATGTCCTGCCTTTTCAAACAGTGTAGATCCAGATCAATTGGCTTCTGAAGAAGCCAACTGATCTGGATCTGCACTGTTTGCCATTAAGTATGTGAATTTATATCACAATCTGGATCAAGTAATCTGATTGGCTGAAAATTAAAAATGGGCGTGGCATCATAATTTATTCAGCAGGACAAGGGTTAAATAATGTTGAAAGGGATATAAAATGCCAAATCATCTTCTGCCTAAATGACTGAAATACTGCTAAAGCCATTTTCTCATGGTGTGTAAACTATTTTCACTGTAATTATAGTGTCAGTGTTACAGGAGCAAATTCTAACAAGTAATCTTAGTTGTCCATTATGCTCCATAAATGGGAAGTCAGTGAAAATGGATTAATTTGAAAGTCTTACAGATTATTTAAGTGGTTAAATGTTCCATAAACTCTAATCCCAGGAGCTGATGATGTTCGTTCATGTAACAAATTACATATTGATCTATATTAATGCTTAGCACTCTGAGTAAAATTTTCAGCAGATAACATTTTCAAATATTTTTCAATTTTTCCCAGAAAACAGGTTTAGACATTTCATGCAAACTGTCTCGAATGGAGACAATTTGCATGAAATATCAAATCCTGTTTTCTGGGAATTATATATAAAAAAAAATATCACCAATTTATTGTCTGCTGAATTAGCCCAGAGAAGAGAAATGTAAAGTCAGTGAAAAAATTAACCTGGACAGTAAACTAACCATAGCTCTAGATAAGAGAAAATCCAGATAAGCAGTTTTCCTATTTCTCCATAAAAAAAAAATCAAAGTACTGAAAGCACTAGTGGGTTGATTGTCTATGAGTATAGGCTTGAAAAAATGGTACTGAACGGGTTTCATTTAACCCTTAGCTTCCTGTAATTTAAGCAAACAGTGCAGACCCTGATCAGATGCCATGTCTCAGTCCAAGTGCTACAGATACCCCTCTTTACACTGCACCCTGATGTCACAGCGATAAGAATAGTGTGGCTATAAATAATCACGCATATAAATGCATGGTTTGATTTCATTGGTGAATGATAATCATGTAGACAACAGTGTCAAGGAAATTTTGGTGTATGTATACTGGGGCTTGATTATAAACAATCAATCCAAAAATTGTGAGGGTACTCCTATGATAAATATATGACTTTGTATATAGATAAATTACTGTCCATGTAACAGTCAGGTTTTACTCAAGCATGTGACAAGATGTGTTAACATGTCAAAATCAAATCCAGCTTAGTAAAATAGCCATAGACATCAACAGTTAAGGGTAATAACCCTTGTCCTGCTGAACCCAGATATGCTCTACCTTTAGACAGGCCAATAATGTATTTGAAATGAAGATCTTGGCAAACCATGCATTGTGATGCAAATCTGATCAAAACTGGATAAAAATAAAGGTCTGAAGATTTCTAAGGCAGTCTTATCAGTGCCACCTTTTTTGAATATTTAATGAGGAGTAATGACATCATAAAGCTTAATTTAAATATTAAATATGCAAAACCTAAATAAGTAATATTTGCAACAATATTCTACCTCTGTATTTGTTAGAGCTTTTTTCTCTGGACATATATGCACCATTTTTGGTCAGAAAGAAGAAAATTAGTAAATATTTAAAATGGCAACACTCTTCACATAAGTACGGAACTCTTTAAATGCCATTAACTTTCTTATTTTTTATCTGATTTTGATCAAATTTGCATAAAATGGTTTAGCACGTTTTTTTGTTTTATTTCAGGGAAGTCTTTGCCAATATATTTCCTTCCCTTTAGAAACTGCCCAAGTCCAGTACCTGTTTCACAGAGGAACTACTGTTACAGACTGTGTGATTTTGAAAGTTCACTGCAACTGCTTTATAATACTATTGCTGGGATCCAAAACTGTGTTAACTAAACAAGCATGTTGTATTCAAACATAAATGTATAGATTATCATTATAGAAAAATGACCATAAATATCTAAACAAAACTGTATAGAATGTACAGAAAAATGACCATAAATAGTCATTTTTTGTATAATCTATACATTTTTCCTTGGATATAACACCAAAAATGTCTAGACTATATAGTGAAATGACCATAAATGGTCATTTTTTTATATAATCTACACATTTTTGCTCGGATACAAAACCTTTGGGGTACCTTTAAACATATCCCAAAAAGTCTTATACTGAACCGTCTTCTAACGAGCTTCCACTGTACGTGTACTCTGTCTATATTTACAAATAGTGAGAGATGGTACACTACCATACATGAACATTATCCTTTACCACTCTCTGGGCTAATTTGGCAGACAACAAATTGATGACATTTTTGTAGTTTTTCCAGAAAACAGAATTTGACATTGCATGCAAATTGTCTCCATACTCAGAGGAGTTGGAGCAACTATATTTATACTTACAGACACAATGAGAGATGGTAATGGTGTACAGTGTCGAACATGAACATAGGAAAATATTTCTGGCAAGTGTCCTTCCCTAGCTGCCACATACAGGACTCTGTCGAGAGAAAGCATGGATAAAATATAGTAATCATAAGAGCTGTTACGTCAGAAAATGTACATTTGGACATGTGCGCCCAGCGAAGATTCAGATCAGACTGCGCCTTTGCGCAGTCTGATCTGAATCTTCACTGGGTGCATTCTGGATAGCCATGGATGCAAAGTTTCTTCAAGCCGACAACAAAGACTCTGATCAGACTATGTGGGTGTGCAGGCTGATCTGAATCTTCGCTGGGTGCACATGTCAGAAGGTACGTTTTCTCATGCTGTGGTTCATATATAATACCCTATTTACATGGACCTTAAGTACTGGGACAGACTGAGCAAACAGTGAAGGCAATAGCATATGATCAGGGTCTACACTGTTGGCACCTCATCCAGCAGTTTTTTAGACAGAATGGACTTTCTTTCAGACAGTAGTTTTGTGCATGACACTTTACTCAGAAGAGGTAAATTTTTGTCATGATTCAATGCAAAAGTTTTGTCACGATTCAATGCAAAACACTTTGTTGTAGCTATATACATTATCTCAGGAAATAGTGCTTCATACAAGTGATACACTGAGCAAAAAGGAATCTTTGGGCATACAAGGACAGTGGAGACTCAGCCTGCACATCCACAGTCTGGGAGAGATGTTCTTGTTCATGTACAGAAGCACTTCATACTAGAGGTTTAATGATGTTTATTGTTTTTTTCTGATTTCTTTATAAAGGCATATGTTGTTGGTACCCATTTGAATTGCCTTGACTTGTTGAGGCAATTCAAATGAGTACCAACAACATACTTAAATGTTTTTATAAAGAAGTAGATAAAAGTACACATGCTTCAATCTGAAGACTACAAACTCACTTGACTGTGTACTTATAGGGGTATTGGAGGTAATTAGGTCAAATATGGTCTAACAAAATACTATAGCATTCACCAACATCTCTTGAAGTCAACACTTACCTTCCTCCAGTAAAGCATGAACCATTGGCTCCACCAAAAGTTGAGAAAACTACAGATATAGGCATAATAATGGCAGCAACCCCAAGAACTCTATCACCCCAGGTCTGAAAATAATTCAGAAAAGTCTTTAAACTATGATACTCCTACATCTGAGTCTTAACCCTTGACCTTGGTACAATAATACAGGGATAAACTAGACTGTACAGTCCATAGCACAGCATCGCAAATCCCCACACCATGCTTATGTTACTCTTGCAAACCCTTGCCACACAGGGAAGTCATATAGAAAGTTTAGTTAAATTCTGCGTGGTGGTTTAGGAGGAGATAGTTCTATGGACGTATAGATGGACCATCCTAACTCCATCAAAATTATTTTGCCTCCCTTCTGAAAAGGGATCTACTCTTTACGTGTAGACCCTTTTTCAGAAGAGCTAAGTGTACAGGTAAGCAAACAAGAATTCATACAAGTTATTTTCCTTGTAAAATATGGCAGAGAAACTACAAAGAGTATCCAGTCCCCTTAGGCATAAAAATGAAATGAAACTGAGAAAAAAACTTAACTAGCAACATATGGTCTGTGTCAAGTGAAAATGTACCTTTGAACATGTGCAGATTTAGATCATCCTGCACATGCAAAAAATTTTTATCCATGCCTATACTCTCCAATCATATATTCAGCAGTATCCAATATTTCTGTTAGAAGACGGTGAAGGCCGAGATCAGACTGCACAGATGTGCAGTCTGATCTCGGCCTTTGCTGTCTGCATATGCCCAAAGACATGTTTCGCATGGTGTAGCCCATATTATGTAAGTATTCAACTCAGATCAGACAGTGGAGAACAGAGAGAATATATTAAGGAGGAATATTCTTTGATAATTCTAGGATAATACAGTTCTCTATAAAACCATGTTTTGAATGCCTCATCAAGAAACTTCTAATAAGTGCACACAATGTATGTTTTTTATGGAGAAATAAGAAAAACTATTCCAGAGATATAACCATGTATCCTCTTAACAAGTTTTCTGTTACATTCACTATCTTCAAAGTACTGAGCACAAATATAGCAAGCAGGGTAAACCCCGTATCAACCAGAGTCTAAGCTACAGTCGACTCTCATTGTCATGAAGTCCAAGGGACTCTCTGAAACACTTCGAAATATCCGTACCTCGACATATCAGATTTGCTGAACTGAGGAAAACATTGAATCGAACAATCCCATTTAACAAAATGAATATATATTTTAACTCCTGAAGTTAGAGATATATTGAAAATATTGTGGAAAAGAGGAGAAATTGCTCCTTAGGAGCAATTTCTCCTCTTTTCCACAATATTTTGTTACCTGTTGTTAGATTTCCATGTTAAAACAGGGACCAGATTTTCACTTCAAGATAAGCCTTTATTCAAGATAAGCAAGGTCGAGATAATGAGTCGACTGTACTTGCCCATATGGGTTGTGTTGAGGTTTTGCTTGGCATGGTCCAGAAGACTTAACTTACTGAAGCTACTGCAGCTGAGAGGAGGAGTTCTTGTTTTGACATCACAGTGAAATAAGATACATTCATGAGGACATAGCAAACAGTCACAAGTGGAACACCAATCATGATGGCACGAGGGAGATTTCTGAAAAATAAATTCACCAACATACTTTTTATCAGGCCCCTGCATGCTCCAGATGAGAGAACAATGAAGTTCCCTACATGTTGTAGATAAAGATAGGCTTGGCCACAGAGATGCTTTTTCACATTTATCAAACAAAAAATGCAGAAAGAGAAATATTTCACTAGATGGCCCATCTTTTTTGGAAGCCTCAGGTGTTTAGGTTCATTTATTATTGTAATGTTTTACACTCTTAGCTTTTTCTAGGTGAATTTAACAGATATAAAATCAGTATATTTTCTTTTTTTTTATTTTTTCTTAATATCATTATATAGGGATTAAAACTCAATTGAAAGGAAAGCCTAGTCCTATTTTCTCAGAATATATTTAACAAGATAACTGCTAATATGAAATTTAGCAAGGCCAAATATAACAGAGAAAATGTGTTTGTATATGAAGTGAGCTGACACTTACTTGTGAGGATTTCTAATTTCTTCTGTTACATAGTTCAAGTTGTTCCTATCAGAAACAGAAAACCAAATTTAAAATGCATTAATCCTTGTCCTGCTGAACCCGGATATGTCCTGCCTTTGCAAACAGAGTAGATCCAGATCAGTTGGCTTCTGAAGAAGCCCCAACTGATCTGGATCTGCACTGTTTGTCATTAAGTACGTGAACTTGTATCAACAACCAGGATCTAGTAATCTGATTGGCTGAAATTTAGAAGTGGGCATGACATCTTAATTTATTCAGCATGACAATCCAAATTTGCCATAACCATTAATACACATGTATCTATTATCAATCTAGAAGGTAAAACTTTCTAAAGTATCTAGCTATTATATTAAAAGGGTTTCTAGCTATTACAATAAAGAGGCTTTATGTCCCAACTGCTGGCATGGTTCAAGAAATGGAGCTAAACACACAGACTAAACATTGTTCAGCAAAGCATGAGAAGTAGGTCAAGGTCAGCAACTGTTGATGGCTGTGAGCAGGGTGCATCATGGCAGGTGTGTGTATGAAATTTCATTAGCCTAGAAGCCTTGGAGTTTGAGAAATGGAGATAATGGAACATTGTTGACGCTGACGACAATGCCAAAGCAAAAGCCAATGATGACATCGGAAAGTGATCTCTGTGTCACTCCTGCTTGGTAAAGCCATCTCGGCAGGCACATGACGTAAATACAACGTCGCCTCAACGTCGATGCAACGTCATGACGTTGCATCGACGTTGAGGCGACGTTATATTTACGTCATGTGCCTGCCGGGATCATGACAATAAATTGTGTAACTGCCACTTTTTTTGTGTAAATTGTGAACATAGTGTTATTTCTAGAATTTCCATGCTATACTAAATTATAAATGCACTCTCTAAAACCAGCCACATATTAGAGGTGGTGTATTATGGTATCACATTGGTTGTCCGTGTAACTGTCCATCTGTTTGTCTGTTCATCCATGTTTTCATTTCTGGATGATAACTTAGTAAATGCCAATTAAAGTTCACCAAACTTAGTATATGCATTGATATTGTGGAGATTTAGTTTGGGACTGCTAATGGGCAAATTTCGTCAATTCTGACAGAGTTATCTGCTTGGGACGTCCATATTTTCATTTACGGATGATAACTTGTGTAAAATTCAATGGATTTTCACCAAACTTGGTTTGTGCATTGATATTGTGGAGATCTTGTTTTAGATTACTAATGGCCAAATTTCATCAATTTTCGTCAGAGTTTTCTGCCTGCAGCACGTATTGATTTTCGTTTCCGGAAGATACCTTGAGTAATATACTAATGGATTTTCACCAAACTTGCTATGTGCATTGATATTGTAGAGATCTGTTTTAGAAAGGCTAACAGGCAAATTTCGTCATCTGCATGGGATACGATAGTGGTATTATCCATTTCACATTTTTATTAACAATTCTGAAGATGCTAAGTTTCTACGTACCATCCATCGTAAGCCCAGAGACCATCATAGAAGGCAAGAGCTACCATAGAGATTGAGTGAGAGGTGTCTTCAAAAGAATCTTCCAAATACTCTGTTGATCCTGCAATAAGAAAATAGATGAATCAAAGACTGAATGACGGTACTACTCAAAAATAACTCTCACTTGATCCTACAACATTTTGAAGATAACAGTTTTATGTTTTAACGCTTAGCAGTCTAGGTAAAATTTTCCTCAGACAACCTTTTAGAATATTTTTTTTTTCCCAGAAGACAGGTTTTGACATTTTATGCAAATTGTCTCTACTAGAGCTTCATTAAAGAATAGCAATGGTTAAGTACTGATACTGATATTTGACTGAAGATTAAATGATTTGGAGTTTAACGACCAAGCCATTAAAAATAAGATCATGTTGAACTGGTCAGTTTACCTAACTACACTTTTCCTGGGTAGGCTTAGTCCTTTAAGTGTTTAACCAGGGCCCAGTTGTTCAAAGCTAACGATGTCATTAGTTAACGATTCGTTAAAATTTACATCAAGTGATACGCAAATATGCTGAAATTTTTTGCTGAAAAAATGTGAGTAGCTTTTGCATTGCAAAAGCTACTCACATTTTTTCAGCAAAAAATATCAGAATATTGTGTATTGAATCCGCTAAAACAGTTAACGAAATGACCCTTAACGAGCTCGTTAAGCTAACGACGCTTTGAACAACTGGGCCCTGTACTTTTGCACCTCCTTTTGCTAGAAACTGACAACTACCTTTCAATGATACTGATAACAAAGAAAATTTTACCTTTGAATAACTGGTAGGCTCCACCAACTACAATAATGGCTACAGCAATCAGTTTCATTACAGTGAAGAAATTCTGTACTTTCGTTGCCAAGTCGACACTCCAGGCATTGATGAATGTAACAATAACTGAAATACATATAGATCAAATGACACCATAGACGTATACTCTAGCTCCAGACAAAATCAGTACCGTAATAACCCTAAGTATTGGGATAGATAAGGCTTTGCAAACAGTGTAGACTCAGATCAGACGCCGCAGAATGAGACATCTGATCAGGGTCTACACTGTTTGCCATACATACAGCAATATTTTAGACACATCAACAGTTAGTAGAATGGACTATTTCAAATTTTAAGAGAAGTATGGTAAGTAGCTAAGGTGTCTGAATTCATGTACTTAGGGTAAAAAGGTAATCAAAAGATGTCTTAGTTATTTCAACGCCATTAAATTTCTTGTGCCAGGCTGATTCCAGTGAGTACCCCCACAAGATACATTATGGCTGAAAAAATATTGGCCAAAATGTATCCTAAAATTACCATATTTACCCTAAGTATTCGGACACCTCAACTCCTTACCATACTTGTTCTAAAATTTGAACAAGTACAATTTACTAATCAATGTTGTGTTTTAAAACTGCTTGACAAGAGGCAAATAGTATCGATCCTGATGAGATGCCGCAGAATGAGGGGTCTCATCTGGGTCTACACTGTTTGCCCAGGCCTGTCTGTCCAAATACATACGGTAAGTATGGTATCGTGTTAAGGGACTAGTTATACTTGGTATATTTTCTGCCATAACAAGAGAGATAAACTTTCTGCATGTCAAGCCCCTCCTAAAAAAGGGTTTACTCGAAAAGAAAAGAATTTGCTTCCTACCCTAAAAGGAAAGAATTTGCTCCCAATAAGTATGGTCCACATTAAAATATGATTTTATGCTTAAAAAAACAGAAAACTGTCTGTACTTTTTCGTGACTCCTGATTAAGCTGCTTTTTCTCAGCCAAAACAATTTTTATACTTTCCTGTTTCACAAAAATATCGTTGTGGTACTCATGAGAAGTGCCTCCTTGGGGCACTCTTAATGAGTACCCAGAACATGTTTTCATTTAAAAATGGTCAGAAAAACAGTACTTATCTAAATACCCCTCTTAATAAGGGCTATGATTTTTTGTTAGGTAAGGAATCACTTTGTCTAGAGCTAAGCATATATATCACAAACAGAAGAGACACAACCATGACATGGCATTTTTTTTTTTTTTTTTTTTTTGCAATTTCATTGTCTTCTAGAAATTTACAAGATAATGTTTGGAACATGATATGAAAAATGTACCATGCCAGAGCAATAAATATAATTAATATGGACTGAGGGAGGAAAAAAGACCATATAGGTGAAAAAAAAAAAAACTGTTTCCTAGGAATCAGTCACACTACCGTGATTATTTTTTCTTTTTTTTTTTTTTTTTTTTGCTTTAACCCTTCTTTAGAAGCCAACAGATCTGGATCTACACTGTTTGCAAAGACAGGGCAGAGGAAACGGGTTAAGAAACAGCTGCATAAAAAGCAAAGTTTAGGCAAAAGAAGTATGGAATAAAATGTTCAAAATTTTAAGCAAAACTAGATTCTGAATACTCCTGGAGCATATAAACTACAAACTTACACAAACAAAGCACTGCAATCATTTTTTCTAAGCCAGCTGGTGCTGAGCAGTCCCCAAAGAATGGCTGCACTACATAGATAGCAAAACTAAGGGAGACAACTCCAAAGAGAGCTGGCTTCAATATCAGAACAGATGTCCAAGCAAACAGAAACGATGGTATCTGGCCTAAGACTCTGTGGAACGGGCTCCAGGCTTCCTGCAGGTATGCATACTCTGCTCCAGACTTTGTTATCATCGTACCTAATTCAGCATAGGACAAAGCCCCTGTAAAAAGAAATTAACATTTAAACGGCCTCTGCCCCTTTTAAGTGATATCGACATTTTATGCATTTAGTATCAAAAAAAGTTATAAAATCAAAATGGCACAAACCCTATGACCATTCAAAGCTGTCATGTTGTTTATGTTTACCATAATAAACCTAAATATTGGGACAGACAGGCCTGAGCAAACAGTGTGGACCCAGATCAGATGCAACAGAATGGGGTATTAGATCAGGGTCTACACTGTTTGCAACTCATCCAGCACTATTTTAGACACATGAACTGGTAGAACATTCGACTTTTTCAAATTTTAGGACAAGTATGGTAAGGCATTAAGGTGTCCCAATACTCAGGGTAAATATGGTATGCTGTGTTTTTATTTCAGACTTAGAATCCGGCATTGATTATACAGATTTTCATAATTGTCTACAGATCCGTCTGTAAATAGGAGCATTTTCCTCTCAGTACATCTTTTTGTGAATGAATTTCAATTCTTATCAACCCTTTCCGTGCTGAATAAATTAAGATGCCATGCCCACTTCTAATTGTTAGCCAATCAGATTACTTGATCCAGGCTGCTGATGAAAATTCACATACATAATGGCAAACAGTGCAGATCCAGATCAGTTGGCCAACTGATCTGGATCTACACTGTTTGCAAAAGCAGGGCATATCCTGGTTCAGCAGGACCAGGGTAATATAAAACAACAATACAAACCTGACTATCTTGACCTGTTCTGAGATAAGAAAATACTTGTATAACTTGTAATTTGGATAACAAGATAAAGTAATGAGTTATTCCCCTTAGCCAAGGGACAGGGTTATCTCATAATATTGATATGATGCATACCAAATCTCATTGTATAAATGCAATAAATTCTTTTTTATTTAGCAGATGATTCACATGAAATGTTAAGTAAAAAAACCTGAGAGTAACATTTGCTACAATTTTGAATGGAACTTTAAAGGGTAAGTATCCACCATGGGTATTAGTAGATGACAAGAGTGATATCTTTTTATTCATCCTAGAAAAAAGGTTTCAAGACTTGAAATACCAAATATAATTTAAAATATCAATGCTACTTCTTGTCTGTTTGTGGTTAATTTCTCTTATAAGAACAAAAGCTTAGCTCTATATCCTCATGAGGATTTTTCCATGGCCTTTCTTACAGGCTTGTTCATTAAATATATACAGAGACAAGTAAGGAATGGTAATCTACAAGAGATTTTATTTAACCTTTACCACTTTTTGGGCTATTTTAGCAGACTATGAATTGGTGATATTTTTCTTATTTTTCCCAGAAAAAAGGATCTGACATTTCATGCAAATTGTAGACAAATAAAACGTTACCCAAAGTGCTAAAGGTTAAGAAGGAAATAATGTTCCTGGTTTTATACAGAATGACAGGAATGGGTTTATGTATGTATATTCAGGAAACAGGGGCTAACTGCTTCAAGAAAAAAAAATCCTCTAATGTTAGGCCATAACTCAGACTTCATGAAAATATTCGAAAGTCTGTCTGACAATGGGCAGACAAATGATTAAAATGTACTTGAAGTTTACAACTCTGGACTTGTTCCATAGGATGGCCGTGAAATTTGAAAATTTTTTTTTACTTATTTTTAGTCCATAGATATTTACTGCCCTATTGGTTTCCATTCCTTAGGTATTTACTTCCCTGCTCATTACCAATCCCTAGATATTTACTTCCTTGCACATTTCAATTCCTAGATCTGTGGTGCTGCCAACACTATTATACGAATGTGAAACTTGGACAGTTTATCAACAGCATGCCAAAAGATTTAACCACTTCCATACAAGCTGTCTTAGAAAACTTCTAAAGATCAAGTGGCAAGACAGGATTCAAGACACAGAAGCCCTGAAAAGGGCAGGGATGCAGTGAACATAATATTCTGAAATTGGCACAATTAAGATGGACAGACCATGTTACCAGGGCCCAGTTATTCAAAGCTAACGATGTCGTTAGTTAACAATTCGTTAAACTTTACATCAAGTGATATGCAAATATGCTGAAATTGTTTGCTGAAAAAATGTGAGTAGCTTTTGCAGTGCAAAAGCTACTCACATTTTTTCAGCAAAAAATTTCAGAATATTGTACATTGAATCCGCTAAAATAGTTAACGAAATTACCCTTAACGAGCTCGTTAAGCTAACGAAGCTTTGAACAACTGTGCCCTGAATGCCTGATGAATGTTTGTCAAAGAAAATTCTCTTAGAACTACAAGTTGGAAAACTCTCCCATGGTAGTCAGAAGAAGCGATACAAGATACAAGGAACAGATTGCACAGGATCAAGCAAAGTGGCGAGGCCTCATAAGAAGGGGTTCTGGTGAGAACGAAACAAAAAGAACAATTGAAGCCGAGCAGAAACGTGCTCAGCAGAAAGCCAGAGCAAAGGCATTACCAACAGAGCTTTCTTCCTCAGACCTCTCTTGTTCTATCTGCAACAGGCAGTTTAGAGCTAAGACTGGTCTCATCAGCCATCTTGGAACACAAAATAGTCACACTTCACGCATTTGATTAGGATTGGCCATTGTCAGTATTGACAGAGGAACAATATTTACTTCGCTGCACATTTCAATTCGCAGATATTTAGTTCCCTACTCATTTCCATTCCCTAGGTATTTACTTCCCTGCTCATTTTCATTCCCTAGATATTTACTTCCCTACACATTTCCATTCTTAGATATTTACTTCCCTGCTCATTTCCATTCCTAGATATTTACCTCCCTACTCATTTCCATTCCCTAGATATTTTCTTCTCTACTCATTTCAATTCCTAGGTATTCACTTCCCTACTCATTTCAATTTATAGATATTCACTTCCCTACACATTTCAGTTTCTAGATATTTACTTCCCTGCACATTTCAATTCATAGATATTTACTTCTCTACTCATTTCCATTCCCTAGATATCTACTTCCCTACTCATTTCCATTCCCTAGATATTTACTTCCCTGCATATGTAAAGGTCTGGATAATCAGGTTTGTATTGTAGAAGTGACACATGAGAGCCTGACATGGTTCTGCTGTAAGCACACCAAGCAATGACCACTTACCACTAAATGCTTCAGTATGGCCTCATCTAAATATTCTACCAAGGGTGAACTAGGGATATAACATAGTTCCAGATAAGGCATTTTTTAACAAAAAAAAAAATATATTTATCTCATATCTCCATGAAAACATATATTGTGGGTACTTACAAGAAGTGCCTCGCTGATGCGCTCCTAATGAGCACCCATAAGATATGTTTTCATGAAGAAATAAGAAAAATACTGAATTAATATCTCCTCTTATCTAGAGCTACATATGAATTGAATTTGTTCTGTTTGGTTTTTGAAACTAGTTTTAAGCTTTATAAAAGGTAAAAAGGAAAGAGTTGCACTTTTCAAATGCATACTTACCATCTGCTGTTGGGTCAAACAATATTTTGTATTAATGTTGTTAAATGATCTGTTTATCCGATGACAAAGTGCAACTGAGTATTTTTTGTGAATTAATGTGAAACTGGTTAGAAGCTTAAAGTATGGCCAAAATCAAAATGATAGACTAAGAGTTAAAGGTCAACACTGATATGTGATAGATTGAGTTTAAATGGGGGGTAGGTTGGGGTGAATATGTTAAGCAGTGTTTTGTGTCATGTATGTCACTCCAATAAAACAGTAACAAATGGGGAAAATGGAGGACAGAATGACACATGGCATTATAATAGCAATAAACTGCATCACCTTAGTTTTTGAAAGGAATTTCTTTTGTAACACTTTTCCTTCCCAGTGAAAAAGTGAAACAAAGTTTTTACGACCAGGTTCGCGCAGTCAAACTTCTCCAAAGTGAAAAGAAGAAAATGAAATGATCTGTTCTGTTTATCCTTCCCAGTGAATAAACACAACAAATTAATTTGCCTAGTCTTTCTTGTTATGCTTTTCCTTCCCAGTGAAAAAGCACAACCATAAACTGCAATTTACAAACTTCAGGCCCGGTCAAACCAAAGCTAAAAATTGGCCAAAAGAAATTCTCTTCTTCATTTTTCCTTCCCAGTGAAAGAATGAAGAAAAAAATTATTTGAAAGCCATTAACGTCTCTCCATTACAGTAACAATGAACAGCTCTAATCTCTCTGGAAGAAATATAAAATGATAGATTAACACCTGAAATAGCATGATTAATAACATATAATATAGAATTCAACATTCAAATGGCTGCCTCATTTTACACTGTGAGCTGTCCCAGAAAATTATTTTTATGGAGGGCGAACTGGCAACTGTTGTTTCTTCTTCTGCTATATAATTTGTTACTCTGTAAATTTGATCCCTGCGAGAAAAAGCCAGAACCGTCTCTCCTTCATCTGGAGGGCGATCTGGCGGGTTAGACGAACTCCAAGACATTATATCAAATAAGTTTAGCATGTTCTTATCTAAGTTTGGTAATTTGAAAATTTCCCCATGTCACCATGTGTTTTAAAAAAATAACTTATCTTGCAGCGGTATAGCATGATTTGCTGCAAGACTATTTAACCTTTTAGCCTGCTCTAGATGACCAATGGGCCTTGTCAAATGAAACTGTGTCTTCAGTATATGTGAAATAAGCAGATTCATAGCATTCCCTGCATCTGCATAGTGTTCAGTGAAAGTCTTGATAGCACCAGATAAGAGGGAGTATTAGGTTAGTATTTATCTTGTTTCTGCATGAAACCATATGTAGTAATACTCATTAGAAATGTCTTAGGGAGGCACTTCTAATAAGTACATACAACATATGTTTTTATGTAGAAATATCCTTATTTTTTTTGGTTCAAAAATGCCATATCTGGAGCTATGTGTCTTAATAAAATCAAGATAACATTTCCTATCAGCATATACTCAAAGTCAAAGATTTTCATTTAGCGCAACCCAATTAGCTTAGTACAAATGACATTTTTTCCTTGAAAATAGAGTCCGGCATTTCATTTCATCAAAATGAAATACCAAGCCAAATTTTCTGAAGAAAAATTATCTAAAATGTCATCTATGTTAATATCTGACAAATATGTCTGACTGTGTGACCAGAGATATATTCCCCTGGTAAATGAAAATGCAGATGCTGAGAGATGATTTTCTCCAAATCTTACCCCAGCAATGGGCATAGCCCCAGATAAGATGCTTTTTTCAACTGAAAAATACTGATATTCTTCTTATTTTTCAATGAAAACATATGTGATGGTACTCATTAGAAGCATCTCCTCAAGATGCTTCTAATGAGTACCAACAACATACATTTTCGTGGAGAAAAAAGAAAAATATTTTGTGGATACCCCCTATTATCTGGAGCTATGAATAAGGTGTCATAAAAGTGAATTCTGTTGATATCAGGTCTTGGAAGAAGTCTTTTGAGATATGTGTCAGGAACTGAAGATTGCTGCATGTCTCTCCACACAACACAGGAGGGCAAGCTACAACCTCAGGAGGGAGGAGGAAAGGAAAATGGTTATAACATTCAGGCTTAGTTTTATTTTAGTTGTTTAATAATACTATTTGTCATTTTTTTGAGGAATGGGTAGTCCAAAGAATGGAAGAAGTTGAGTGATGGTATAATAGGAAAGGAATTTCAGACTTCTATCTCTATTATTATTATCATTATTTTGATGATTTTTTACAAATTTTACTTTCTTTCAAGTTCTATGTCCTGCCAATTCTGTGCAAAACTTTTTAAAGAGTCTTTCTCTAAGATCTAGCTTTACATTATTTTAGTAACCACACTTTACCTGAAAAACTGAGAACACAGAAGTGGAACGTCTGAACACACATTTGACTAGCCCATGCATGGTGTTCTTAAATTCCTCCAATCAATGATATTCTTACTAATAACAAATAAAAGACACCTACCCTAACCCATTACATTTACAAAGAGATAGAATTCTGAACTTACCTTATACACTTTGGGATGTGTTTAATTTCTAATCTAGTTGTTAGACAGTATAACCAAAGGTTGCTGCATTACGAACAAATTTTGTATGTTTTGTAAACTTAATCTAAACAAAACTTAGCGAACATAAGGGGAAATTTTTGCAGTTTACAAAAAAGCTGACAACCAATACACAATACGTAGGTTGCAAATAAACAAACACAACTGTACAGCAATTTTATGACTAATTTGCTTAAAAGTGTAAATTTTATAATTTTTTGTGATACTCATAAACATAATCTAGAATGAAAATAAATCAGTGGAATGAAAAGGCCAAAAACAAGAAAATGTTCTCATTACTTAAGCAAAAGTTGGTGCCATAAATAGTTTTCAGTGAGAATGAAAAATTTTGCAACATTTCATACATATAAATATACACATGCAGCAGAACAGAGAGAAAATCTTAAAATCTTTCTCAACGAAAACATATGTTGTGGGTACTCATTAGAAGCGCCTCAGCGAGGCACTTCTAATGAGTACCCACAACATATGTTTTCATTGAGAAATTTTACTCATTACAACTATATGTACACTCCTCACTAACTCATCACCATGCTTTGTTATTAAAACAAAACTTGTTTTTGTTTTTGTTTTTTGCTGTTTTTTTTTTTTCATTTTTTCTTTTTTATGTGTGCAGTTAATGTAACAAAAGTATGTTAAAAGACATTTCTGAATAAAACTTTCAATTTTTTAAAGTACTGCAGAATAAAGTAACAATTAGGACAAATCTAAAAGATCTTGCCTCTCAACATCCATTCAATACTAAGTCATTTATATGTCATGTTTTATCAGTAAATAAATTAGAATACCAACTATGGAATTGCTGCATATAATGTGATAATTCTGGTGATAATCTATAGGATATTTTTTGTTATTTCTCACCAAAACATCTTGTGAGTGAATGCTGTTACTATGCAAAACTTAGAAATTTCTACATTTGTGTTAGCATCAACACAAAAATGCAAAAATTTCTACATTTTGTGGTGAAGTTAATGTAAAATGTAGAAAATTTCTGCATTTTGCATTAGCAAAATGTGGAAATTTTCTACTTTTTGCATTGATAAGTAGGATAGTTGGTTTTAGTTTGATTATACAAAATAAATATCACTGTGTTCGGACAAGACATCAGTCATGTTTACATTACGAAAACACGCCTATTCAAAGGTATAGAAAATTTCACCTCCAAAAATAGAAAATTTTCAGATAAAAAAACTCTGATATTTTTCATATTTCTGCTCAAAACATAGATTGTGGGTACTCGTTAGAACCGCCTCACCAAGGCGGTTCTAACGAGTACCCACAATCTATTTTTTGAGCAGAAATAAGAAAAATAATGTTTACCCCTGTAAACCCCAGTTTTACTATATAAAAGTGGGGTTTAAGGGGGTCAACATTATATGGGCGTGTTTTCGTGATGGAACATTTATTTGTGTTCATGCAGTTAAAGTCATGGAACTGCAATTTGTGGCAACACAACAACCACATACACTAATGGTAAAATCTTTCAAGATTTCTACATTTTATATCGAGATTGAACTTATCAAATGTGAAAACATATTTTTCTCCATTTTATGTTGAGACTGATGCAAAATGTAGAAAATTTCAATATTCTTTGGTGTAAGTTTCATTGCTCCAGATAAAGTACTATTTTTCAGACGAAAAAAACTAATAGTTTTCTCATTTCTGAACAAAACATACGTTGAGGTACTCATTAGAAGCACCTCACTGAGGTGCTTCTAATGAGTACCACAATATATGTTTTTGTGGAGAAATAAGAAAAATATTTTGTCGATACCTCTTGGAGCTGTGGTTGTAACAGTGCTCACTGTTGAAATGCAATTTTTTCAAGTACTCACAAGAAAAGTTTTGGTACAAAAATAACAAAGCAAAAATCTTCTGAATCCTCTATTTATCAGGACATATGTTATGGTAATTGTTTGTAGAAGGCTATTAGTTGGAAATGTCCAGAACAAAAGGCCATTAACAACTACAAAGTAAAGGTGCCAATATATAGGTACCTGAAAGGCAAGAACTTAAAGATTTAACAAATAGGGATAGACAAAGTGAGCTAATGTACACCAAATCTTGCTGTTCATCAGCTCACGTTCCCTGTCCCGGACATATACATACTCGCCTACCGGTGTCCCTCAATGCTTGAAGTTGATCGAGTGAAATGACAAACCCCATCCCTAAGTTTTAAATGGATATCTTCAGCTACTTCTAGCAACAGGCTACACAAAGGTTGCTATACAATTGATTAATGTAAAAGAAACCCAAAACCCACTTAATTTATAACAACTTTTTGTCAAAAATTAAAAAAAAAAAAAAAATTGTATTTCATTTCTTAGATTCACAATTACCGTAATAACTCTAAGTATTGGGGCTAAAAGGCCTAAGCAACACTGTAGACCCAGATCAGACACTGCAGTATGTGGCATCTGATAAGGGTCTACATTGTTTGGCACTTGTCCAGCAATATTTTAAATGCATCAATAGGTACTAGAATAGACCTTTTCAAATTTTAGGAGTCCCAATACTTAGGGTAAATACTGAATGACCAAACTAGGGTAAATATGGTAAGACCAAACTATTTCAGATCATTGCTACTAGTCTGTAACAATGAAATGAAACAATACAGTTTTTTCCTTATAAAAAAAAAAGAAGGAAAAAAAAAAAATGACCCCCCTTTCCCCATGTGGAATCATTGAGGTAAACTTTAACGCCATGTTGGTCTCTCCATTTGGATTTTTGGAACAGCCCTCTTTCATCAGCTTCGTTTCTCCCTATAAATATATATGGTCATGCAGATTTCCCATAACCGTGCTATACCAAATATGAGGCGCCTTATACAGTTGAAATCTCTTCATTTCTCTTGAAAAATTCCTCCACTTCTAGAGATCAAGGTCATCAATGAAGGTCAAGGTCACCTGTTAAGGGAAGAACACAATACAACAAACATGTTAATGGGGATCAGCTCCCCTAGAAAATGAGAGAATTAATAATCCAATGAAATGAACTGATGAAAGAAACAACAATGATGAAATGATGAGGATGGGAGCAATGATCTGGGAACCATTAAGCATGATGAGAATGAATGAAGTGTGATAATTAGAACAGGAAAAACAGCAATAGTTAGCATTACAGGTGCATCAATAGTCAAAAATAATAGAACAGAAACATGTAAACAGATCATAGTAAATATAACATACATAACTCATATATCACAGCTTGGAAAAATCAAATAAATTATTATTTAATACACAAGAGCATAAAATTATCAATGAATTTTCAAATTGAATCTCTTATTTCCATTAATGCTAAGCACTCTGGGTAAAATTTTCAGCAGACGATATATTGAAATATTTTTCTTATTTTTCCCAGAAAACTGGTTTTGACAGTTCCTGCAAACTGTCTCCATTGGAGACAATTTGCATAAATGTCAAATCCTGTTTTCTGAGAAAAAAATGTTGTCTCCTGAATTAGCCCAGAGAGTACACTCCAGGCAAAACTCAGCAGATAATGACAAACTAATGATCTTTTCTCATTTCTGATAGAAAATAGGGCTTGATATTTCCTGCAAAATGTCTCCTAAGGAAACAACTCATATGCAATGTCAAGACTGGTTTTCTGGGAAAGGTAAGTAAAAATATTTCAAACTGTCTTCTGCTGGAATTTTAACCCAGGATTCAAAAGTATTCATCTTAAACTGCAATTGCATACATGTACATTAACAGTCATATAGGAATTAAAAGTATTTATGGTATGGCAGTGGCAATGCATGGCATATATAAATCATAAATCAACACTTAACCCTTGTCCTGCTGAATAAATTAAAAGGCCACGCCCACTTCTAATTTTCAGCCAGTCAGATTACTTGATACATACTTCATAGCAAACAGTGCAGATCCAGATCAGTTGGCTTCCTCAGAAGCCAACTGATCTGGATCTACACTGTTTGTAAAGGAAGGGTATATCCGGGTTCAGCAGGACAAGGGTTAAAGAAAAAAATAAAAGAAAAGTTCCCCAAATTTACAGAAGAATTTCACCATAAGAGCAACAAACATTACATAAAGAGTTTTTGATCCATTTTCTCCTCAATGCATGCAAACCATAGGATCCCTTGTCTAAAAGTTCCATTATACACAGCTGAAATAGATAGTCCATAGCCTTAATGCTTAAAACTTTGCACGCTGGGTAAAAATTTCAGCAGATGACATTTTGAAATAGTTTTTCTTATTTTTTCTAGAAAGTTGGATCTGACATGTGTCAAATCCTATTTTCTAGGAAAATTAAGAAAAATGTCATCAGTTTGTCATCTGCTGAATTTGCCCATAGCACTGTAATTGTTAGCACTCTGGGTAAAATTTTCAACAGACACATATAGCGATATTTTATTTATTTCTCCCGGAAAACAAATTTTCTTGTTTCATGCAAATTGTCTCCAATGAAGAAAATATCATCAATGTGTCGTCTGCTGAATTGGCCCAGAGAGTGGTAAAGAGGTACATTTTTCTTATTCTCCACAAAAATAAAAAGTGCAGAGAATCAAGAAAAACTACATTCAATATAGCAAAAGAAATGCCAATATGAACAAACATATTTCAGACTGTTTTTACATATCTGATTTGTTCTACACAGTTGTTATGTTGCTTGTAGCACGGACAATATATTGACACTGATTTCTCATATTTTCTTTTGCTGCTGAGTTTCATATTTACCCTAAATGTTTGGACACTTTAACTCTTTACCATACTTGTCCTAAAATTTGAACAATTAGATTTTTATACCTGTTGTTACATGAAAAAGCAACTGGATAAGTGGTAAATGGTGTAGACCCTGATCAGATGTTGCATCCTG
The DNA here is from genome assembly GCA_964016985.1 of Anodontia alba. NCBI lineage: Eukaryota > Metazoa > Mollusca > Bivalvia > Lucinida > Lucinidae > Anodontia > Anodontia alba. The sequence goes on from OZ024827.1 coordinate 94,146,382, forward strand.
TAGCATCTGATATGGGTCCAAGTTGTTTGCTAACATTAAATGTCGCAATCCTCAGGGTAAATATGTTACCGTCATAACCCTAAGGATTGGAACAGACAGGCCTGTACAAACAGTGTAGACCCAGACCAGATGCCACAGAATACTGCATCTGATCAGGGTCTACACTGTTTGACACTTGTCCAGTAATATTTTAACTCATCAACAGGTTGTGGCACAGACTTTTACAAATTATAGGACAAGTATGGTAAGGAGTTAAGATGTCCCAATATTTAGAGTAAATATGGTATATTTATCTAGATACTCTTCCCCACACCCCAACCCCCACCTTTGAATAGCTATGGACAATATAACAGATACATAGCAAACTTCCAACACCATAAAACAAAATGAACACTTTACAATGGATCAGCCCAATGACCTCACAAGAGTGGAACATCCGATTCCCAAAACTTTAGGAACATAACTGTAACTTCTATAATCCATCATAAAAGGTGTCTAACAATGTGTCTGCGGATGGAGCTTCTACTAGCATGCCAAAAGGAATGTTATCTAGTCAGCTAGCGTTTTCTTATTCGTAAAGTATATTTCACGATCTTTAATGAGTCTTAATTAACCCTTTCATCCCTGAATTTCTAAAGTGGACTCTTCCATCCTTGAATTAGACATGTCCACTGATGCAAATAGGGTTTCAGTCTAAAATAAAACACAGAATGGCAAACAATGAAGATCCTGATGAGATGGCTCCTTATGAGCTATCTCATCTGGATCTACACTGTTTGCACAGGTATCTCTCTTGGTTAGCCGGGCGGAAAGGGTAATGGAAAATGGATATACTTTCAGGGGAGGTAACTCTGTCAAAATTGTTTTGCCTCCCTTCTGAAAAATGGGTCTACTCTCAAAGGAAAGCCTTTGTTCCCATGGGAAGCAAACTGTTCCCTTTCAGAGTACCGGTAGACCCCTTTTCAGAAGGGACTGTTTGTGTTGCAGGGAGCAATCTGGGACAGCAAACAATTTAAAAAAGTTGTCTACCTTGTAAAGAATGTCGAAAAATTGACCAAGTATATCCATTCACCTTAAAGAAATTACTCTGCTTTTAACATCTTTCAGAAAGTCATTTTTGCATGGTGCCTTACTTAGAAGACGTAAATTTGCAAGACTCAATGTAAAACTTTTTTGTCATATAAACCTATGCACCAGAAGTTTTATTCTATTGTTTTTTATTTTGTTTTGTGTTTTTTTCTGACTTCTTTCATTTTACCCATAGTAAAAATTGTTAAATTATGCAAAAAATGTATAGGGTAGGTAGACCAGAGGCAAGTTTTTTTCAACAAGTTACACTTGTTCAAAATGTCTGAAATTTTCACTATACTATTATCAAACTTTTTTCATTGAAAGTAAAATGCCAAGCAAAAAGGTCTTTCCAAGTGTTGTCGTAAAGACTGAAGGTTTTGTTCACAGCAATATGATTTTGATGATATAAGATTAACTGGTTCTTTTTAACAAACTTTCAGGCATTTTGAGTGAAACAGTATCAGGAAAATAACACAGCATAAGCCATTTGTCAGTGTAATTTTCTAAAGAAAAAAAAAAAAAAAACACAAAAAAACAACAACATTGTGTCAGTTAATAAAAGCTATCCAAAACAAACAATTCTTGATTGATTGACCCTTGTCATAGTGAATAAATTAAGATGCGATGCCCAATTCTAACTTTCAGTCAATCAGATTGCTTGATCTGGATTGCTGCTATAAATTCACATACTTAATGTCAAACAGTGCAGATCCAGATCAGCTGGCTTCTTCAGAAGCTAACTGATCGGGACTTACATTGTTTGCAAAGGCTGGATATATCCAGATTCAGCATGACAAGGTTAAAAGCTTTGAAATTTGTATTTAGGAATGAAGGCAGCAAACCACACTGTTAAAAACTTACAGCGCCAGATAAGAGGATCAACTTGATGTATATTTTTTTCTTATTTCTCCATAAAAAAACATGTTTGTGAGTAAAGCAAATCTGAACAGCAATATCCAGGGGATTATTTTTCTTATTTCACCATGTTTGTTTTGTTTGTTTTGAGGTTTTGCAGCCCAGTCATCCCAATGGAGTTATGTTTACCTAACCACACTTATGCTGGGCAGACTTAGTCCTTAGTATTGCATTGCATCACGAAAACATACATATATAATTTTGACCCCCTTAAACCCCACTTTTATATAGTAAAACTGGGGTTTAAGGGGTATACATTATTTTTTTTTATTTCTGCTCAAAAACATAGATTGTGGGTACTCGTTAGAACCACCTCAGAGGCAGTTCTAAGCAGTACCCACAATCTATGTTTTGAGCAGAAATATGAAAAAATATCCGAATTTGTATCTGAAAACTTTCAGTTTTTGGTGGTGCAATTTTTAATATATTTAAATAGGCATGTTCTCGTAATGGATTGTGCACATTCTTTCATTACAAACTGACAACTGCCTATTGTGAATCAGCAGAAGGAAAAGAATGACCATAGACATTATTTCATAATCAATCTCCACTAAAGAATGTTACCGACCCCGCAGAGGTCGAACCCCAACCGCCTGATCACCAGTTGGACGTACATCCAAATGAACCACCAAGGCCATGAAAACATATGTTGTGGGTACCTAGTGGAATCACCTTGCTTTTGTGGAGAGAAAAAAAGAATAATATCAACATAATTTCGAGGAGCTATAGAGTATACATTAGAATTACCTCAACATAGTGATTCTAACGAGCATCACAAAATATAGTTTCAAGTTGTAGTTCTTGATAAGGGATGGATCCTGATAAATATTTTTTATTTCACCATGAAAAATGAGTTATGGTACTCATCAGAAATGCCTCAGTTAAGTGTTCCCAATTAGCATCCACAGCTAATGAGACAAATACCGTATTTATTCTAATACATGCCCCAGGGCCATTGCAATTCATTGCTGCTAAAATGACAGTATTGAGTCCATGCTTTGGACCAAAACTAAGATATCTGATGACCTAAACTCAATTTGGCATGTGTTTATAATGCTTTTCTCCCCAGAAAAGTGAGGGGCATTTATTAGAAAGGGGGCTTATATTAGTATAAATAAGGTAGCAAGACTTTTCGGATGGAAAGGTGTGTGGTAAGAGTTATATATGTCAAGGAGAAATAAGAAGAATATCCACATAAACAGTTTTCGCATTTATCCATACAAACATACTCTATGGGTACTCATTAGTAGCACTTCACTGAGACATCTCTAATGGGTACCACAATGTGTGTTTCCATGGAGAATAACATACCAATACTTTCATTTGAAAAACAGTATCATATCTGACGCTACACTTACTGTTACTAAGCATAGGACAGGAGAGAACTTTTTCTACCCTTGATCAAATTTTATTCAAGCCTGAAGACTTGTCAAATTAACCGTCATTTCTTTGTGTGTATCATAATAACCCAAAGTATTGGGACAGAAAGGCTTGTCAAACAGTGTAGACCCAGATCAGATGCTGCAGAATGCAGCATCTGATCAGGGTCTACATTGTTTGCACCTCATCTGCACTATTTTAAATACATCAACAGGTAGTAAAATAGACTTTTTTCAAATTTTAGGACTAGTACCGTAAGGAGATAATGTGTCCCAATACTTAGGGTAAGGCAGTAACTGCTAGTTCAGAAGAAATACGCCAAAGAAATACAATAAATTCACGAAGAAAATTTGAAAGCTGGTCAGTTCTTTCCTGCATGCTAAACCAAATCAAAATGGGTCTATCTTTACCTAAAACACCTTCTGTACACTACATCTATCAAGGATGGTGCCAAACTTGTTGAAAGAGTTGTTTAAAGTCGCCAACATTTTCACATATCAGCGATAAATCTTATACATGTACTTTCTGATAAATAAGATACTGTTAATTCTCATTAAGGCCCCCTCCCCAATCAAGACACCTCCATCCTACTTTTTCCGCAAAATTTGTTAAGTCTTTCAAAATATAGACATAAACAGAAGTTTTGGTTTCTTGTATATTTTAATAAGCATTTTGACCCTGAAAAAGCCAAGCAAAATTAGTAGCAGATGACATCCTATTTTTTTTTTTTTTTTTTTTTTTTCAGAGAAAATAAGTCTTGGCAATTTTATGTGTAATTCACATGAAATGACAAGATTTATTTTCTAAAAAAATAAAAAAAAAAAAATAAATAAAAGTTGTGATTGGCACTTTAAGGGTTATGATGACTTGGTATTTTACATCCCTTCCAGCATTATTTAAGTCATACTGAGATGATGGAAGGGTGATAATGAAAGGCTTTGTGCAATGTCATTTTTTCACATTTAACAGGCTCATACCTTTTGTGGAGAAGCAAGCAAAACAATGCTTCAGAAAGTCTCTGCTTATCTGGAGTCATATATGCCCTTTTATTATGCTTTTTACACCAAACATTTTATAACCAAAAAGTTTATATGACTTAGAGTTTTTTTTAAACATGTTTAACCCATCTTAGTCTGGAAACCCACAAAAAGTTAATTGGCAAACAGTGCAGACCCTGATAGCTTAGCCATTTTTCTCCAGGAATATCTAAGTCACATAGCCTGAAATTCAACTCTTCTAATATACAATGTCGGGGGAATCTATTCAGTCTAAAATGGGTTATTGTGTGACGATCATGTGGAAGAATTGTGCATTTATTTCATGATGACAATTGAATCAGGGCACTAAAAAACGTTCAATAAGACTTGTGCAACCAGCAGTCTGATCAGAGTCGTCGCTGTCTGCATGTGCTTTCTACAGCCTCCAGGCTATCCAAAGAGGGATGAACAAGAACCGTTGCCATACTGGGTAGGTGAAATGCTGATCTGAGTCTTTGCTGGTCACAGAAGTCTTATTGTAGGGTTTGTCATGTACTGGCTCAATTACTATTATTTTATTTATTTATTTATTTTGTGTTTTATGACTCTTGGGATCTTTTTGTGTCATTTCCTAGAGAGATAAAAGGACAGAAGAGCTTGTATTTATACCATGGTAACCCTAAATATTGGGATAGACAGGCCTGAGCAAACAGTGTAGACCCAGATCAGTTACTGCAGAATGCAGTGTCTAATCAGGGTGTACACTAGTTGCCACACATCCAGCAATATATTAGACACATCAACAGGTAGTAGAATGGCCTATTTCAAATTTTTGGACAAGTATGGTAAGTAGTTAGATAAGACTGTGTCCCAATACTTAGGGTAAATATGGTAGTATATACTGTAATTGTATAAATGTTCACTGATTTTATAATATTAGACATTATCACAGGTATTAACATTTGTCATGCTGAATAAATTTAGATGTCACGCCCATTTTTAATTTTCAGTCAATCAGCTTACTTGATCCAGCTTGCTGATACAAATTCACATAATGACAAACAGTGCAGATCCAGATCAGTTGGCTTCTTCAGAGGCCAACTGATCTGGATCTACACTGTTTGCAAAGGCAGGACATATCTGGGTACAGCAGGACTAGGGTTAAAATTTGCAGATTTGTAAATTGGCCTTAATATTTCTATACAAAAATATATGGTTCAGGTGCATAAAAATTTGCAGATTTATGCTGACCGCAAAATTTGCAAACATTTGTACAATTACAGTATACATGGAAGAGAGAAATAGAGGAGCCAGAGCAATAAGGCAGACGAAAGTGCAGAAAAAGATGTAATATTAAAATACCCCCCTCTTCCTCCCCCCACCCCCCACCCACCCCCTCAACCTACTTCCCCTACTTGCTGTGACGTTATTTTCGACAGGGTAAACTGTGCATAAATCAACAATTACCAGTAGCTACTTCAGCCTCTCTTATATGAGTCAGCACATGACCTTAATGTTTTCCAGTTTGTGGTTCCTAAAATGTGTATGCTCAGTCCCCTATTGGGGCTACAGACATACTTTTTTGCCTGAAGCTTCCTCAAGGTCCCTACTATATGTCTTCAAAAGCAAAGGCTCTAGCAAGACTGCAATTATGAGCAGGCTCACCTGAGCCTTTGCTGGTTGCCTATGTGATAAGTTTCCTTTTCTCATGAGTTTATTCATGAGTTGTCATTTTTTTTTTTTTTTTTTTTTTTTGGAAATTGTTTTTTTTTTTCATGACTCCACTGCAAGCATCTCTTTCTAATTGAAAAATAATTGAAATAAAATGGAATAGTTTAGGTTTTGATAATGCCAATGATAAGAATGATGTTGTTGTTAGTTTTAACCCTTGTCCTGCTGAACCCGGATGTACCCTGTTTTTGCAAACAGCATAGATCCAGATCTGTTGGCTTCTGAAGAAGCCAACTGATCTGGATCTGCACTGTTTGCCATCAAGTATGCAAATTTCTAACAAAAATCTGGATCAAGTAATCTGACTGGCTGAAAATTAGAAGTGGGTTTGGCATCTTAATTTATTCAGCAGGATAAGGGTTAACCTTCAGCACTCTGTAAGCTTAATCAGCAGACAACATACTATAGTAGTTGTGCTAAGATTTTGTACACCGACACTTTGAGCACCGACATCTCTAACAAAAATGGAATATGCTCACAGTGCACAGCCAGATCAGACTGCTCCTGATTCTGAGACTGGTATAAAATGCTTGCCATTCCACCAAGTATATTGTAAAATGAATACTAACCAAAATTAAAGTCAAACTCATAGCCATGGCTACAGATAATATTTTTCTTATTTGTCCACAAAAACATATGTTGTGGGTACTCATTAGAAGTGCCTCAGTAAGGCACTTCTAATGAGTACCACAACATATGTTTTCATGGAGAAATAAGAAAGATATCAGCATTTTTTGGATGAAAAAAGCGCCCTATCTGTTGCTATGCATGATAGCTCCAGTTATGGCGTTTTTTTCAACTGGAAAGTACTGATATTTTTATTATCTCTCCACGGAAATATATGTTGTGGTAGTCATATCCTTGATGAGGCACTTCTAATGAGTACCCAAAATATATGTTTTTGTGGAGAAATAAGGAAGATAATTTCCAGATTCCCACTCTTATCCAGAGCTGTGACAAACGTATGGATGAAAATGTTCAAAATTTTAAGTCATTTTTTTTTTCCATAGCTCCAGATAGGAGGAAGTTTCATGAGGAAATTTTCTTATTTCTCCACAAAAACTTAGGTGTAGGGTACCCATTAGAAAGGATTCAGTGAGGTGCTTCAAATGAGTATCCACAATATATGTTTTTGTGGAGAAATAAGAAAAATGTCCAGACTTCTGGGATGAAAACTTCACCTCATTACGAAAACTCGCCTATACAAATATATAGAAAATTTCACCTGCAAAAAACTGAAAATTTTCAGATAAAAACTCTGATACTTTTTATATTTCTGCTCAAAACATAGATTGTGGGTACTCATTAGAACTACCTCAGCGAGGTGGTTCTAACGAGTACCCACAATGTATGTTTTTGAGCAGAAATAAGAAAAATAATGTATACCCCTGTAAACCCCAGTTTTGCTATATAAAAGTGGGGTTTAAGGGGGTCAAAATTATATAGGCGTGTTTTCATGATGTAACCTGGAACTAAGAGTTTTTTTTTATTTTTCACAGAAAAATGGCTTGACATTTTATTCAAATCATCTCCAGAGGATGATCTAAATGAAATGTCAGGTAGCAGTCTCTCAGAAAAATAAGAATTAGCTGTGCCATAAAAAAAAGTGTCTTCAGAGTATAGGAGAACAGAAAAGATCCAGATCAGTCCAGTGAATTGCTAAGGAGGAGTATTTGATGACAATTATGGGATAATTTTTCCTATTTTTCCATAAAAACATATGTTGTGTGGGTACTCATTAGAAGCATATCACCTCCATAAAAACATATGTTGTAGGTACTCATTAGAAGGGCCTCAGTAAGGCCCTTCTAATGAGTACCCACAACAAATGTTTTTATGGGGAATGGGTGAAAACTTTCCCAGAATTATCAGCAAATAAATGTACTCCTCCTTAACAAGTGCTCTGAATCAGACAGCAAAGACTTTGCTGTATGAGCTGGAAAGTGAGAAAACGTACCCGGCCTTCAGATATGTGTGCCCAACAAAGACTCAAATCAGCCTGTCCATCTGTGCAGTCTGATCAGAGTCTTCATTGTCCTGATGGAGGAACTTTGCATTTTTGCTACCCAAAATAGTGCCCAGTGAAGATTCTGATCAGATTGCACAAATGCTCAAATGATCTGAAACTTCACTGGGTGCATGTACAAAGGTATGTTTGCTTACATTGTGGCGTCTAACCCTTAAACTGCCAATCACAACAATTGTCGTCTGCTTTGTCTTCTGCTTGTGATTTTAAAAGTCATTTTGCAAACAGTATGGACCCAGATCAGACTGGTCCTCTAGAGCAGTCTGATCAGCTTCCACATTGTTTGCCTGTATGCAAAAAAGGTTTCAAAATGTTTCAAGAATATTTAGTAGATGACATACACAGACCACATTTTCAGAAGCAGGTTTTCTTGGCATTTTAAGGGTTAACGTAGTTACAGTCTAAAGTACCAAATTATTTGGTGAGCAGACAGCAAGTGCCCTGATCAGACTGTACAATTAAGCAGGCTGATCTGGGCCTCTACTGGCTGCATATACCCAGAAGGCAACTTTTCTAATGATACAGATAAAAAATTAACATGTTATCTGCTGAGTTTTAGATTCCGCAGGTTAAAAAACATTGCATATCACACGTCATCTTATTTCGTAAAAAGCAAGACAAGGTCAATAGTACCGAGATCATTAAAGCTATAATAATAAAGACCACATTAATGTATTGAGAAAATTCTAGATGAAAACATTAAATTTGTTGTTTTATTTTACATATATTTCAAAACTCTGGAGAAAACAGAAAAAAAAAATCAAATTTTTTTAATTTTCAAGATAGTTTTTACTTTAATCCCAAAATTCTGGAGGCAGTAGAAAAGGTTTTGGAATTTTGGAAAAATTTAGGATTACGATATAGTTTAACGCTTAGCACTATGGGTAAAATTTTCAGCAGATGACATTTTGAAATATTTTTTCTTATTTTTCCCAGAAAACAGGATTTGACATTTCAAGCAAATTGTCTCCTCAGGAGACAATTTGCTTGAAATGTCAAATCCTGTTTTCTGGGAAACACATTTCAAGCAAATTGTCTCCTGAGGAGACAATTTGCTTGAAATGTCAAATCCTGTTTTCTGGGAAAAATAAGAAAAATATCATCAGTTTGCCATCTGCTGAAAATGCCCAGAGAGTGGTAAAGGTTAATATAAAGAATAACAAAATATCTATTTCTCAAAACCCAGTTCCTATCTAAAACAAGAGACCCATGGGCCACAGCTTGCTCACCTGAGTGAAATAGCCACTGCAGATATGCAGATGTTATGCAACATTTTTCCAATGCTGTCATTGCAACTAGTGAAACGATCATCATTTGAGCAGTTCTTGGTGTTGAAGACGAAGAATGTGTTTTTTATTATTCTTTTTTTTTTTACCATATACGGGCCTGATAGTTTGAACAAACTTTCAATCCTGTTTCAACATGGCCAAGTGGTTTCAGAGGAGAAGTTGTTTCACAATATCATGATTTAAAAAATCTATACAGACAAGGGCAGGGGAAGATAGCCCTCAAAGAATAAAATTTTGATTGTAATTTAAAGCGTTTGCTACTTCAATTATATATTGTAAGTTTTAGACACTTAAGCTTTTTTTGTCTTTGACTGTGTTTTGATTGACCTCAAGGGTCATTCTTTTTATAATCTATTTATCTTTGCAAGAATGCAGGGACTTGGCCAGCCCTCATCTTCATCGAATAAGTAAAGAAATGATGGGAGAAGAGGTATTTCAACTGCATGTTGCCACTCCCAACTATGCTACACATCCCATGTCTCTTTACAAGGCCAAACATGAAACAAGCTCAATAGGGTCTTCTTTAGCGTCTTCTTTCCCTGTTGGTGTGCAATGCAAGGTCTTCTTTTCCTGCTGGTGCAAGCTGTCGTTTACAAATTTCCTTCTTTCAAATTTTTCCAAACAAAATGGTCACTGATCATAAAAACATAAACTGGTTAGACAATCATCAAGTGATCATAACTGCCAAATATAGTTCACATCACTTCATGTGCAATGGAGCAAATGCAATTTAACCATCCCATTATAAGGCTATGGGCCCTTTCAGCTGTCATAGCAACCAAGCAAACAGGCAGATCACCATAATTTTAGTTATTTTTAAATACCCCTACCCAAGTAACATTCCTACCTAATTAGGGACAAATCGCTTCAGTGGCTTTGGAGGAGTTGTTGTATTAAAGAGTTAATGGATAGACAGACAAAACAGACCACAGACAAAAAGTGATCACTATAGCTCATCCTGAGCATAGGTCAGGAGAGCTAATGACATACACATGGACAAACTTTGAGGTCAGACATCAGTGTTTATATTCAGTTAGGTGCTCTGTTTGAAAGAATACAGCACATGGCCAATGTAAATCAAAAATCTTTTCTTTTTTTTTTATGTATTAACCCTCAGTATTGTGACACCTTATGTACTTACCACACTTGTCCTAAAACTTGAAAAAGTCCATTCTACTACCTGTAGAAGCGCTTAAATATTGCTGCATGTCTGGCAAACAGTGTGGACCCTGATCAGATGCCACATTATGCAATGTCTGAGCTTGGTCTGCACAGTTTGCAAAGGCCTCTCTGTCCCAATACTTAGGGTTATTATAGTATTTCTATTTATTTTTTGGTATTCATTTTTAGAAAAGGAAAGTAAAAATAAAACCACATACCAGTATTTGTTCTCTACATAATTCAAGAAATCAAAATCTACCAATAATACAGAACCGCTGAAAAATGACCCAAATGAATGTCAGTTGTAGCACTGTGTCACAAATGCTGATCGCCTCACATACCCGTCACCTTGCAATCCACCCCCAGCCTCAAACTAAATACACTACAAACAGGTTTTTGTGCCCAACAGATATTTTTGATTCCAACATGGACTGAAAATAGGTAGAGTAAATTTTCTGACAGTCGTCTACTAACGATCCTACGTATACCATGATTAAAAATCTCCACAGAATATTTCACCTAGCCAATGAAATGCCATCTTCTCACCACCTTAGCCATACCATATAAGGACATATAAATATCAAGCAGTTATTACATGCATAGATGATAACCCTCACTGTGTACATACCGTATTTATGCTAAATATTCAAACATCTTGCCCTCAGGTTATAAAACTTTTTTCATACTCAACTCAGCTGAGCATGAAATTTGTCGTGCTAATAATTCTAAAATTACTAACAATTGTAAATTCTTTCTTGTTAAACATAGCTGAGCATGAAATTTTCTCTGCTAATAAATATAAAAATGCCAACTGTTGTTGGCATTTTCATATTTATTAGCAGAGAAAATTTCATGCTCAGCTGAGTTGAGCATGAAAAGAGTTTTATAACCTCGGGGCCTTAACTCCTTACCATACCTGTCTTTAACTTTTGAAGATCCACTTTACTACCTGTTTCTGTGTATCAAACTGCTGGATAAGTGGCAAGCAGTACAGATCTGGGTCTGCACTGTTTGTTCAGACCAATACTTAGCATAAATACATTATATCTGGTTTCACCAATTTGTCCAAGTGTCAATGTCATATTAACTGCTATAATATCTTGCAGACTGTCAGTATTTGGTGACAGGACTGGGTATCTTAGTACCTGACCCAGTTTCCATAATTACCATAAATATTCATAGGTCACAACTCCTTACATATCCTTAATATTAGGGTACCTTAACTTCCTCTCCTACTTAATCAAGGCCATTGGACTGTATGAGAATGTGTTTTAAAAATAACTGGCTGAATGGTAAACAGTGTAGACTCAGATCAGTCTGCTCCTTATAAGCAATATGATCAGGGTCTACACTGTTTGCTAAGACCCATCTTGTCTGAATATTATTTTGGGTAATTACAGTACTTGTCCAAAAATACGATTGATTGAGTTGAGGTTTTACGGCCCAGTCAAGTGTCAGATCAGCCTTCTCATACGTGTGATCTAGTCAGGGCCTTTGCTGTTTGTTCATGCATATTCAACAAAATTCTGTCACATCATTGTGGGTTCCAGTCAGATGGCTTGGATGGCCAGGCCATTTGGGGTCATCCCTGATGACATATCATATTTATCCTAACAATTCTCCCACACCATAGCTCTAGATAAGCGGTAGATGCAAATTAATATTTTCTCCTTTTTGCAGTCAAATCTGTCTTAAAGACCAAAAGTATTAAGCATCACCTGTATTCAAAGGTCAAATTTTCAGGTCCCATAAAAGGAAGATAAGTGTAAATTTACCTGTATCATGCAAGCACCTGTCTTAAGCAACCACCTTTTGGCCTTTCCTTAGGTAATTGCTTAACACAGGTTTGAGAAAAATGTAAATAAATGTAAATATAGTATGGTTGAAAAAAAGTGTCTTACAAAGAGTGATGGCACAAACAACCAAGACTCAGGTCAGAATATTCCCGGAGGCAGTCTGAGCAAGGTCTCATCAACTACCATCCTGCCAGCACTTCTAAAACACATCATGTACATCATGAAAACATGCCTACATAATTTTGACCCCCTTAAACCCCACTTTATAGTAAAACTTGGGTTTACATGGGTATACATTATTTCTCTTATTTTTGCTCGAAAACGTAGATTGTGGGTACTTGTTAGAACTGCCTGACCAAGGCGGTTCTAACGAGTACCCTCAATCTATGTTTTTAGCAGAAATATGAAAAATATAACAGTTTTTTTTTCTGAAAATTTTCAGTTTTTGGAGGTGAAATTTACTAAATATTTGAATAGGCATGTTTTCGTAATGTTTTTTCAAATTTTGGATAAGTATAGTAGGAGTTTTGAGATATATACGTAGAGTGCTAAGATGAATCTGTACGGTAATTATGGTATAGTTTATTTTCATTATTTGGTTCAAACATGATACATATAGACATTACATACTTACCACCAAACCAAACATTCATTAGAATTATGATTAAAATATTTCTATAGAACCATATTAGATAAGTTTTCAATTAATGCTCTTTTCTTTTTCAAAGTTAATTCTATTTACATTTAGCCACTTACGGAAATTGTCTTACTTGAAACTCAAATGGCTCTAGTATGCAATACGTACCAAACAGCGCCAGCAATCCGCAGGCGGCCCACACAATTAAACTGAGACCCACGGAACCACTACTCATCAACACGCCCTTTGGTGTAACAAATATGCCAGAGCCTGAAAATATAAGAAAAAATAAACCATGATAACTTTTTGTCTCATGCATATCACATAACATTAGCCCATAAGTTTTACCACTCTATGGGTAAATTCAGCAGACAACATATTCATATCACGTTTTTATTAATTTTCCCAGAAAACAGGCTTTGACATTTTATACAAATTGTCCAATGGAGGCAATGCATGAGATGTCAAATCCTGTTTCCTGGGGAAAAAAAATGAAAAAAATATTTCAAAATGTTGTCTGTTGAAATTTTTACCCAGAGTGCTAAGTGTTAATCTGATTATTCCTCAATCTGGGTCATGTACCAATTCTGCAGATTGGCATTACCATCATTGTAATGAATTAATTTACCAGAAACCCCATGAAAAATTTAGTAATTTTGTTTCATGATATGAAAAACACATGCTTCCATCAGAGGACTAGTTAATGATTAGCACTATGGGTAAAATTTTCAGCAGACGACATACGGAAATATTTGTCTTACTTTTTTCACAGAAAAAACAGTTTTTGAAATTTCATGCAAATTGTTTCCTGTGGAAACAATTTGCATGAAATGTCAAATCCTGTTTTCTAAGGAAAAAAGGAAAATACCATCAGCAGAGAGTTGTAAAGGTTAACCCATTAATTGTAGTCTGGAGACCCCTAAATGGGTAATTTGCAAACAGTGCAGACCAAGATCAGATGCCGCAGAACACGGCGTATGATCAGGGCCTTCACTGTTTGCAAATAGTTTAGCCTTTTTTCTACAGGAATATCTAAATCTCATAGCCAGACATACCTAAAATTGGAATTGGACTCTTCCAATATATTGTGTGGGAGATTCTATTCAGAATGGGTTAAGTAGAAGTAATTTTGAATCATTCTGGGATATTTTCTCCAGTTCTCCATTAAAAAATTTGTTGTGGGCATTCATTAGAAGCGCCTCATTGAGGTGCTTCTAATGAGTACCCACAACATATGTTTTCATTAAGAAATAAGAAAACTTATTGCAAAATTATCATCAAAATTATCCCAAAGTTTTCACCAAAATTATCCCAAAATTATCACCAAATACTACTACATGTACTTAACCAATTTACTTCAAGTGGACTTTTCTTTTACAACTCTTTGGATGGGTCTTATAATTTCCAACAGCAGAGTGTCTGGTTAGTTTATATTACTACTATACTTTATAGAATTTTTTGTCCTTTAGGAGCAGTCTGATCTGGGTCCACACTGTTTGCTGGTATGCAAAAAAATAGCTTTGAGAAGTTTGCAAGAATATTCAGCAGAGGATATAAACAGACGACATTTTCAGATGCAGTTTTTCTTGGCGCTTTCAGGGTTAACCCTGGTTCTACTGAATCAGAGATGTCTTGCATTTGTAAACATAGTAGATCCAGATCAGTTCGCTTCTGAAGAAGTCAACTGATCTGGATCTACACTGCTTGTCATTAAGTATGTGAACTTGTATCAACAACCTGGATCAAGAAATCTGATTGGCTGAAAAGTAGAAATGGGCATGGCATCTTAATATATTCAGCATGGCAAGGGTTACAAAATTAGATAATAGTAGTGATTATTGTATGATTTATAAATAAATAAATGAGCTGAAACATGAGATAATGTACTTTCCAACATGTGTGCCTAAAAAAGACATGGCATCTGATTAGGATCTCCAATGTTTGCAATTAGTTTAGCCATTCTTCTCAAGAAATGTCTAAATCAATTGGCTTGATACACCTAAAATGGAAATTCAACTCTTCCAATATATAGTGTGAGGGGAGTTTATTCAGCCAAAAATGGGTTAACCCATTTTATACTGAATAAACTCCTCTGTACTATATATTGGAAGTCCAATGTCAATTTTAAATATGCCAGGCTATGTGGTTTAGATTTTCCAAGACGAAAATGGCTAAACCATTTGCAAACAATGGAGACCTTGATCAGATGCTGTGTTCTGCGGCATCTGATCTGGATCTGCACTGTTTACCAATTACCCTTTTCGGGGTTTCCCAAATAAATGGGTTAAAGAATAAATCATTGCATTTGTGTAATATGCCTGGGTTGTGTAACAGTTACAATTACTGGCAAAGGTAGTATAATGCAAATAACAAGTTTCATTTGATTCTCTTTTATACTTTCAGAGATATGCACCGAACAAATTTAATATTGCAAAAATTAGGAAGGGAAATAACTCCATAAATACTGATGATAGGGTTATGGTTCTTGCATTCTGCACTTCCCCTCATAGCCCTCTATCACTGTATCAAGTTTCATTCATTTATCTTCAATACTTTTAGAGATATGCTCCGTACAAGCTTACTATTGCAAAAATTAGGAAGGGAAATAACTCTTTAATTACTTATGATAGTTATGGTTCTTGCACTCTGCACTTCCTCTGACGGCCATCTATCAATGTATCAAGTTTCATATTATTCCCTTCCATACTTTCATAGATATGCTCCGGACAAGCTTTTTATTGCAAAAATTAAAAAGGGAAGTGACTCCATAAATACTGAAGATAGGGTTATGGTTCTTGCATTCTGCAATTCCCCTCATGCCCGTCTATCAGTAGATCAAGTTTTATTAAATTATCTTCAATACTTTTAGAGAAATGCTCCGGATAAAAGTGTGATGGATGGACGGACAGACAAAGCGGTGACTATATGCTCTCCCTTCAGGAAGCATAAAAATGAGTTTTAATTTAAAAATATATAATAAACATTAAAAACTCAATAGCACTTCTGCCCATTAATTATGGATACTATCATTTTCTGACCTCAGAATATAAATATCATAAAGTACAATATAGGATTTAATTTCATTTTTATGGATTTTATTGATATGTAAATGCAAGCAAATCACTCACAAACTGAAAAATTATAGTTCCAACTTGGGCATATCTATGTAACATAGGTAAAACAGGCCCTGAAGTTATAAAACTTTTTTCATGCTCAACTCAGCTGAGCATGAAATTTTTCATGTTTATAAATATCAAATTACTAACAATTGCAAACTCTTTCTTGCTAAACATAGCTGAGCATGAAATTTTCTCTGCTAATAAATATGAAAATGCCAACTATTGTTGGCATTTTCATATTTATTTGCAGAGAAAATTTCATGCTCAGCTGAGTTGAGCATGAAAAAAGTTTTACAACCTCGGGGCCAGGTTTTAGATTTTGCACGAAGAAAATAGTTTCTAGATTCCAGCTCAGTGAATATTATGCTCTGGACCAATAAAATTGCTCTAAGTTACTAAAAGTATGCTGAGTTGGAATTATTCAGGAATAGCAAACATGTACTGACGTAAATAAGTAATGAATGAATATTATATAAGTTATTACTGACAGAAAGAAAGTAGTCAAAGAATCATATATCAGATGGGCCTCGTCAAGCTAAAAAGTGCCTTTGAGCAAAATGTGCAGATTCAGATCATCCTGCACATGTGCAAAGTATCATCAGGGCCTTTGCTCTCCATTTGTACATTCTGTGGTATCCAAAGAATCTGCTAGTAGACAGGGAAGGCCATGATCAAACTGTGCAGATGAGCAGGCTGATCTAGGCCTTCATTGTCTGCATATGCCCAAAGACACATTTTCCCATGGTGCAGTGCAGCCCATATATCAGATAATCCAATCTCAACACCATCATAAGAAATGTCAGAAATGTTGATGTTGTTGGATCTCATTTCAGAGCAATAAGATTGCTTTCCTGATATTCAGAAAAATGTCATCTTTTTCACACAAGCTTCAGATAAGGAGAATCCATATTATATTTTTTTATTTCTCCATGAAAACATATATTGTGGGTACTCATTAGAAGCACCTCACTGAGGTGCTTCTAATGAGTACCCACAACATATGTTTTCGTGGAGAAGTGCCCTGTCTGGAGCTATGTTTTTGCCTGCTCTGCTTCCTTAGAAACAGAATGCTTATTACTGACTTTATACCGTGGGTTTTACTAGGGGGCTGGGGTTGAGGTTGGGTGGGTGGGTGGGTGGAGAGAACAGAAGCATTTATTTCTAAGAAACACAGAAATAAATACATATCTTACATGAACATGGAAAGATAAACAGTTTTAGGGAATAGACTGCTGAATTTCCAAATCAAAATTCTGAGAAACAAGAGAACAGAGGGCTTTCTTTAAGGGGATAACAGGATGGCTTCTGAGAGTCTCTAGATGACATGAGCTTAAGAGGAATGTATATCCACACTTTTAGGGGAGGCAAATCTTTCAATACCGCTTTTGCTTCCCTTCTGAAAAGTGGTCTATTCTAAAAGGGCAGAGTAAATTCTTTCCTTTTGAAGTACAGAGCTTTTTTTCTGTAATTTCTCTGTGCAGAAAAAAGGAGCAGTTTGATCTGGGTCCAGATAATTTGCTCACGCATGTCTGTCACAGCAGGGCAAATATGATAAATGCTCTAAACATCTCAATTTCAATAAGACAACAGATGAAGATCTTTCTGAGGAATTTAACTAATTTTGCAAAGGGAGGTTATTTAACCCTAAAGATCTCAGCAAAACTGTAATAGACAACAATTCTGATTTTTTTTTTATTATTATTATTTTTCAGAGAAAACAAGGCTGTATGAAATGTCTACCAAGTTTTTCAGAGAAAATATTTTCTCTGAAAAATACAAAAAAAAAAAAAAAAAAAAAAAAGAAAAAGAAAAAAAAATTCAAACAAAAAGTCATCTGCTGCAATGATGATTCACACTTTCATGGTTACAGGTTAACCCTAGTCCTGCTGAACCCAGATATGCCCTGCCTTTGCAAACAGTGCAGATCCAAATCAGTTGGCTTCTTCAACTGATCTGGATCTGTACTGTTTGTCATTCAGTATGTGAATTTGTAGAAAAAATCAGAATCAAGTATTCTGATTGGCTGAAAATTAGAGGTGGGCATGGTTTCTTAATTTATTCAGCATGACAAGGGTTAACTTGAACATGCAGTGTTTGGACAGGCTACAAGGTAGTCAAACCAACTTGTTCACAATTACAGTATATCCCTATATCCTAGGTTGTACCTTCAGTCCCTGATCCAGCTGCTGTTAGCCCTTTCACCCCTGAGTTGCTGAAATGGGCTCATCCATCTCTGAATTTGGACACAAATAGGGGTTTCAGTCAAAAATCCATAAAGAATGGCAATTAGTTTGGATCCAGATGAGAGGGCTCATTACAAGCCATCTTATTGGGATCTGCACTGTTTGCAAAGGTATCTGTATTAGTCTGCAGCGAAGAACCGATCAACCTACAGCACTCTCTGGCTGAGCTCAGCAAATGATAGAGATGATGTTATTGTTGATGTTGTTTTTATTGTTGATGTTGTTACTTTAACAAAAAGAAGGGTTTGACATTTCATGCAAAAGTTCAGAGCAAATTATTTCCTTGAGAGACAATTTTTAAAATGTCAAGTCTATCTTCTTGGTGAAAAAGTATGAAAAAAATCTTTATGAATGTTGTCCACTCAAATTTTACCTAGAATGCTGTTATTACATGCAATAAAATATTTGGAACAAAATTTGATTCTCTTGATCACAGACATAAATTGGCCAAATTTGTATTCAAGAGGACAGCATATTTTTATTAATAGACTGGCCTTTTTAACCCTTATGGAAGAATTTAGAGCAAAATCTTTGTTCAAATTAAAATGCATGCCAGTCATAAATTAGTTTATACTATATTGGTTAGTGGTTATCTTTGCATGATCATGATCCGTGCATACCTATTATTTAGTCTCTACTCCTGGGTACTGCTAACTTACAGAGGCACTTTTTTGACCAAAAAGTGTTGATACTTTTCTTATTTCTCCATGAAAACTTGTGTTGTGGGTACTCATTAGAAGTGCCTCACTGAGGCGCTTCTAATGAATACCACAACATATGTTTTTGTAGATAAATAAGATAACTAATTGTCTGGATACCTTTCTTATCTGTAGCTACCACTCCATTCTGTCACAAAGCCTCAAAGAAATGTGATAGCTGTAAAGTTGCAACCCCAAACAGTTGGTTATGTGATAAAATCACATTGTAATGTAAATATAAAAGATAAAATACAACCTAGGCACAAAAGGTTTTGAGAAAATATTGATAAAATAGAGCAATATTGCCAAGCATTATTAATAAAATCAGAGACTATTATGGCAGAATTTTATGGTCTGTTAGTGCTTTAAAGAAACCCATGATGACAAAGATAATTTGGGTGAACTAATTTTGTCTCTTCAGCTGAACAAAAAAGAAAAAAAAAATGGTTACTATATATGTAATAATGTAATTAAAAAAGTGGGTCTTTCGGTAAGCAGATCAAGGTTAACATTATCTTTCCTCCCTGCCAGTATAGTACTGTATTATTATGACACTTATGTATTAATTTTATTCTAAAAGAATAAAGAAGCATCATGATGGCCGAATAGTGAGTGCTCCCGACTGGATCAGGAAGTCCCAGGTTCAAATCCCGCTGAAGGCAGAATTCAACTCATGGCTGTATGGAGCTTCATTACACAGAGCTTTTCATTATTACACTTCCATCATCTCAATACAACTTCAATGATTTTGAATGGGACATAAAATACCAAATCATCATCATAAATTATAAATCACCCACTTTTTGTCATTCAGGTTGACTATGAGCGGACAGTAGACTGGCTCCATCCATTTCTGCACATGACTTTTTATCATTCATTCCTTCACTTTCCAGTAGCCATTTTTGTCTCTGATCCTTTCATCCATGAGTTTCTGAAGTGGACTCTTTCACTCTTGAATTTGGAGTTGTCCACTGATGCAAACAGGGATTTCAGTCTTCCAAAACAGAATCGCAAAGAGTGTAGATCCTTATGAGATGGCTCATTATGAGCTGTCTTATCAGGATCTACCCAGTCAGCATTCTACGTAAATCTATATCGGGCCATCATCGGCCCGTCAGGGTAGCTGACAGGCCGATGACGGCCCAATGTAGATTTACGTAGAATGCTAGCTGGGTATACTCTTTACACAGGTATTGGTTTTGGTCTGTTGGGCTGAAAGGGTTTATCCCATTTCATTGTTTTTCTGCGGTATGATTTTTTTTAAACTAAAAAGAACATAACTGCTAAGAATATTAGAAGTTACACTAGATTATACACCTTTCAAACTGCTTTGAAACAGAGTCTGGAAACAGACTAGGAGGTCACTTGAGGATTTGCATTGATTTTTGACACACATAACATGTGTGCTAGGTCAATACATTACCTATAAAATTATGTGTGCAGATCTTTAGCTACCCACAGAGTGCAATATACAGACTGATCAGAGTGTGCAGCTGCACAGGCTGATCTAAGTCTTTGCACACATGCAGTCTTGTTGGGATGCTGTGCCCCGGCTCATGTATTTATTATCTGAGGTGATAAGTTCAACACTGCTCTGGATGGATGGATTTACATCATAATGGTGTTCTCACCTGTTGATAGCTGTTCTTAATTAACACTTACAGATAACAGGTATACAGTATTTACCCATAATATTCTGACAGACAAGCACAAGCAAACAGAACTGACCCGGGTTAAACTGCATCAGAAAGGAACAGTTTGACAGGGTCAGCCATTTTGCCTGCCTTGGTGGCTCATTCGAATGCACGTCACACTGGTGATCAGAGGTCAAAAAGTTTGATCCTCACCAGGAAAACTGATAATGAATTTTCTAAGGTTGTTCTCTCCCTTCTGCTGATTCAAGAAGGGCAGTTGTCAGTTTTTGGCAAAAGAATGTGCGCAAGTACTGTTTAACCCCTAAAGCGCCAAGAAAACATGCATCTGAAAATGTCGTCTGTTTTTGTCATCTGCTGAATATTCTTGCAAACTTTTCAGACCTATTTTTTTGTATACAGGCAAACTGTGTGGACCCTGATCAGACGGCTCCTAAAGGAGCAGTCTGATCTGGGTCCACACTGTTTGCAAAAATGACTTTTAAAATTACAAGCAGATGACAAAGCAGACGACAACTGTTGTGATTGCAGCTTAAGGGTTAACTGCTTAGAGGACCAAGTCTGCCCAGGAAAAGTGTGGTTAGATAAACTGACTGGCTTGGCATAATCTTATTAGTGTTGACTGGTCCATTAAACTCCAAATCAACAAGCTTTTCCATGGCAATATTTTAAACACATAGATAACAATGAATTTGTTCAAATTTTAGGATAAGTATGATCTGGAGTTAAGGTGTCAGAATATTTGGGTAATTACAGTATTTTTGCTTCTCTACACTGACTGACTGTGGAGCTGATGTAATTTGTCAGAAGGTCTTAATAACCTCTCAAAGAGAAAAAAAATGTAGGATAGCTCTAGAAAACATTTGTTATTGGTACTGCAATTTCAGTGAGTAGAAAATGAGAAAAATATCTACTTTTTTTCCTGGAAAAAAAAAGCAAAAACATTTTAATAAGCCTAAGTGTTAGGACAGGCAAGCCTGCGCAAACTGTAGATTCAGATCAGACACCTTAGAATGTAGTGTCCAATCAGGGGCGACACTGTTTGCCACTCATACAGCAGTTTACAGACACAACAAAAGGCAGTATAATTGACTTGTTTAAATTTTAGCATAAGTAGGGAAAGGAATTGTCCCAATATTCAGGACAAATTTTGGTTTAAATTGTAGGAGGTCAACTTTTAATTATGAGCCTGCATAGCTGCAGTTAATGCTTAGCACTCAGGATAAAATTTTCAGCGGATGACATACTGAAATATTTTTTCTTATATTTCCCAGACAATAGAATTTGACATTTCATGCAAATTGTCTCCTGACAAATAACCAAGGGAGATTAATGCAAACTGTCTCCTCAGGAAGTGTCAGATCCTATTTCTCTAAAAAATAAGAAAATTATCATCAGTTTGTTATGTCATCTGCTGAATTTGCCCAAAGCATGGAAAGTATTAAGACAGGTATGGTAAGGAGTTAAAGTTTCTAAATGCTCAGGGTAAATACAGTATTAGTGTCCAAATATTTAGAGTTATTAGGGTACACTGCAGCTGATAATAAGATCATTGTATTGACCATAAAATCTCTTCTCCATTCATATTGAAATAATGCTTCTTATTTCTTCTCTAGTCATACTGAACTATTATGCCTTATTTCTTCTCAGTTTCTACTGAACTATTATGTCTTATTTCTTCTCTGTTCATACTGAAATAGTACTTCCTATTTCTTCTCAGTCCATACTGAATTAATATTTCTATTTCCTGTCTGTTCATACTGAAAAAATACTTCCTGTTTGTTCTCTGTTCATACTGAAATAATACTTCTTGTTTGTTCTCTGTTCATACTGAAATAATACTTTCTATTTCATCTCTGCTTATACTGAAATAATAATTCCTATTTCTTCTCTGTTTATACTGAATTAATACTTATTTCTTCTCTATTCATATTGAAATAATACTTCTCCTCTCTGCAACCCTAGAAGATTTTTCCATCCCTTCCTGTTTGAGTAATTAGTCTCAGATACAAAGTGAAAAGACAGGAAATGTCTTCATAGGACAATGCAAATTTATTGGACAATTTCCAGACAGCATGCAAACAGAAATAGCATTCTTCAAACAATATATAAACTGAAGAAATAACCCTTTGATGCAATCTCAAACCTGATTACAGCTTTTTTTTTTCTCAGTCTCTCATCAAATGTCACAGAAATAAGGTCAACCTCTTAGGGCATTTTACAAATCATACGCGAAGCAGCAAAGTACCTTTACTGTACTTATCTTAAATAAAATGTTTTGAACACCTTAACCCTTCTCATGCTGAACACAGCATGCCCTGTCTTAGCAAACAGTGGAGATCCAGGTCAGTTTAAGAAGCCAACTGATCTGGATCTGCACTGTTTGTCATTAAAAATGTGAATTTCTATCAAAAACCCAGATAAAGTAATCTGATTGGCTGGAAATAAGAAGTGGGCTTGGCATCTTAATTTATTCAGTATGACAAGGGTTAAGGACAACTGATATACTTTCAGGAGATGTTACTCTGTCAAAACAAGTTTTTTCTCCCTTCTGAAAAAGTGTCTACTCTAGAAGTAAAGAATGTGCTCCTTGTGGGTTTAAATTGTTTATTTAGGCATGTTTGGACAAGCATTTAGGGTATATATGGTACTATGTTAATGATGCCTACCCATATTTTAATAGCTACTACTTGTGGTAAAATAGATCAACAGTTTGAGTTGCCAAGGAAAAAAAACGAAAAAAAATACATCAGATATATATAATGATAGTAAAAATTCCCAAAAAAAAAACCCCAAAAAATTGATTTACCTGATACAAAAACATTTATATTTCCTAAGAATTTATAAAAACAGCAGCACATGTCTTTCAATATAAATGTCAAGTATATTTATCAACCTTATTAACAGACAGGAACAATATTTTTTCTTGTATTGGGCAGACCAAAATAGCATTACAAGTAAGTAATAAAATCAAAGGGCTGAACAGCCCTGAAATGACAGATTCTATGAGAAACTAATAAATTCCAGGTATCATTCTGTACTCCATTTAAGTTTGTGAGATGCTTCTTCATCGAAAACAAACAAGCTATAGCGAACAACAAAGGTGCTGATCTGCGCCTTTGTTGTTCTCACATGTATTAAGGCAGGTTTTCTCAGCGACTCACCATAGATCAAGCACAAGTCGCACTACTTTTGTATGGTTAGCTCTTCAATGGCGTACTAATATACACACAGTAAAACATTGGGTCTACTTCTGTGCGCAGATAAATACGAAATTTAATAGTAGTCAAAATCATTTTCTCTAAAACCGTGTGTGGCAACGAAGAATGACAGATAGAATCTGTCATTAAAAAAAAACTACAATGTACATGGTATTTTTGTAGGATATTGAATGATACATTTTTAAACCTTGCCATGCTAAATAAATTAAGATGCTATGCCCATTTTTAATTTTTAGCAAATCAAATTACTTGATCAAAGTTGTTGACACAAATTCACATACTTAACCTTTGTCATGCTAAGCCCAGATATATCCTGCCTTTGCAAACAGTGTAGATCCAGATCAGTTGGCTCTGGATCTGCAATATTTGCCATTAAGTATGTGAATTATAGCAACAATTCAGATCAAGCAATCTCATTGGCTGAAAATTAGAAGTGGGTGTGGCATCTAAATTTATTCAGCATGAGAAGGGTTAATGACAAACAGTGCAGGTCCAGATCAGAAGCCAACTGATATGGATCTACACTGTTTTCATAGGCAGGACATGGTATATCTGGGTTCAGCAGGACCAGAGTTAAAATGAGGGTTAAAGAGTGCCTGCATCAACAGTCTCCCAGCAGCCCAATTCAATAATGATCATTTTATCAAACTAAATAGCTTCTGACAAGCTGACAAGATAAAACAGTTAATTGCCTTTCTATAGATATCCAAACAAATCTTTTATCTTACTCCTCAACAATATAAACATATCTTACTCCTCCACAATCTAAACATATCTTGTTGGTATTCATAATAAATACCAGCCTCGGTGGCTCAGTTGGATGCACCATCCGACTGGAGACCAGGAGGTCGCTGGTTCAACCCTGCCGAGGTCGGCAACATTCTTTCGTGGAGATTGATCATGAAATATTTTCTACGGTCATTCTCTCCCTTCCGCTGATTCAAGAAGGGCAGTTGTCAGTTTCTGGCGAAAGAATGTGCACAATACTGGTTAACCGCTTAGAGGACTAAGCCTGCCCAGTAAAAGTGTGGTTAGGTAAAATGACCTCGCTCGACATGACCCCATTGGGTTGACTGGGCCGTAAAACCTCAACACAAACAATTCATAATAAATACAACTCATATTAATGTCAATGAGGCAATTCTGATGAGTACCCATAACACATACTTTTGTGGAGAATTAAATGAAATATATATATATATACATAAGAAAAAAAAAGAAAAAAAAAAACACCATAAAAAAACTTATCTTGAGCTGAGATTAGATCCGCAGCATCAGAAAACATACCATTAGACATCATACATGTGTGTCCATTCATGCAGTCTGATCAGAATCTTTACTGGGCACAGTTTGGACAGCCAAGGATGCAAAGTTTCTTCATGCAGACCACAAAGTCAGACTGATCAGACTGTGCAGCTGCATTGGCTGATTTGAGTCTTTGATGGGTGCACATGACAGAAGGTACATTTTCTCATGTAGCGGCACATTACATTAAGACCAGAAGGTAGCTTTTGAATGGTAAATGAAGCAAGTAAAAGGGCTTTTATGTTTTTCAATGACCTGCATAGAAGTGTAAGATTATAAATAAGTTATTTGTCTGTTACAAGAGTCCCAGAGTTTGATGGATTTCCTGTTTTGCAACTACATTTTGTATTATAAATGGACAAGTATTAGGTTTCACAAAAAGCTTTTTGTAAAAGCTAATACTTGGTTCTAATAATGTTGAGAAGTCCATGGACAATAGCATTTGACCAGTTTATACCCTTCCTAAAGTGTTCCCAAAGCAATGGCATACAGTGAGATTATCTGCGCCCATGGGCATAGACAACAATTCCTAGACTGTTTTTAATTTGTTTTTAATATGTTTTCGTTGAGAAATCAGAAATACTATCCCAAAATTATCACCACAATTACCCCAAAATTATCACCAAATACTCCTCTTCAACAATTCCTCCGTATTGTGCTCTTTTGATTTGTTTCATTCCTCATCTCTGCTTTCTGTATCTCTGAAAGGCTGTGCTTTATGACTGTGGTCTTTCCTAGGTAACTTCATTTATGCACTCTAGTCTTAATCCCTTGTCCTATTGAATAAATTAAGATTCCACGACCACTTCTAATTTTCAGCCAATCCGATAATTTGATCTGGATTGTTGCTATAAATTCATGTACTTAATGGCAAACAGTGCAGATCCAGATCAGTTGGCTTCTGAAGAAGCCAACTGATCTCGATCTACTCTGTTTGCAATGACAGGGTATATCCGGGTTCAGCAGGACAAGGGTTAATCATTATCAATTACTTCTGAGCTTAAAATCCTTCCTTCACAAAATGCCATATTGATCTGTCAGAGTAAGCAATAATTTGGTTTGTCAGAGCAAAGCCCTGGAGTGTCCTATCATGATATTGCTTTGGCTCTTATATGAAAATCACAGAAATCTTGAGAATGCCCTATAATCAGACTACAATTAACTCCCTTGATTCGTTATCTGCAATTTCTGTATTATGTATTCCAGGATGTATTCACACAAATAGAGCCTTGGTTAACTGCATAGTTTGGTGACTGTATGGCTGAATGGACTGCTTGTCCAAGCATCACAGAATACTGGTAAGCTACATATAAAGGTCATGAAAAAATGATATTTGTTCCAATTTCTTTGGATTTCAAGAAAAGAGGAGAATCAAAGCACACCCCCTAACAGTATATCTGCAAGGGCCATAACTGGAATTAACTGACAGGTGCTTGGTTTGACATCTGATAGCAGGAAAAGGAGCTGATCAACCCCTTGTTAGACAATAGGACAAACTGATACAAGCTCGTAGGTAAAAAATTTGTAAAGAAGCAGAAAAAAGTGTGTGTTGATTGGAATGTTGCAACCAGAGTAAAAGATGCTTGTATGGAAAGCTACACAAAACTGAATGTGGTCCGGGGCCTAATACAATTTATAACGTACTAAACCATTAAATTACCACATTATGGGCAAATTAAGCAAAAGAAAAATTGGTGATAGTTTTTTTTTTATTTTCCCAGAAAATAGGCTTAGACATTTCATGCAAAGGAAACAATTTGCATAAAATGTCAAAGCCTATTTTCTAGGAAAATATTTCAAAATGTCATCCACTCAAATTTTTACCCAGCATCAGTGTTAATCTACAGGTTCACACAGCAAGATATCTAAAGAATGTCTGATCACTTTGACCTCAGACCCCTACCCCTGACCTTGGTCCCCAGGAATTAGGTCATGACTCTAGAAAACTGTGTCATAGCCCCAGATTACACACTTTTTACTGTGAAAAAGTACTGTATTTACACTAAATATCAGGACAACTTTTCTACTTACCATTTGTGCCCTAAAATTTGAAATAGTCCATTCTACTAACTGGCGATGTGTCTAGAATATTGCTGTATGTATGGCAAACAGTCTAGACCCTGCTCAGATGTTGCATTTTATGGCATTTGATCTAGTTTCTACACTGTTTGCAAAGGCCTATCTGTCCAAATACTTAGAGTTATTTATACTCATATTTTTTTTTACTTCTCTGTGAAAACATGTTAACATTATGTGTATGCACAAATTAAAAGTGCCTCGGCAAGGTGCTTCTAATGAGTATCACAATGTATGATTTTGTGGAGAAATAAAAGAAATATGTGGATACCCCTTCATGTCTTGAGCTACACTGTGAACAAAGTACACTGATATCCCCACCTCAGGACACTATCCTTTTAAAGGAAAAACATACACCTTCAGTGGGGGGGGGGGGGGGGGGGGGGGGGGGGGAAGGTAACAACTCTTGTCAAAATTGTTTTGTCCACTTCTGTTAACCCTTGTCATGCTGAATAAATTCAGATGCCATGCCTACTTCTAATTTTCAGTCAATCTGATTGCTTGATCCAGATTGTTGCTATAAATTCACATACTTAATGGCAAACAGTGCAGATCCAGATCAGTTGGCTTCTTCAGAAGCTAACTGATCTGGATCTACACTGTTTGCAAAGGCAGGGTATATTCAGGTTCAGCCTGACAAGGGTTAATGGTCTTCTATAAAACTGCAACCATTTATAATGAAAGCATAGTTCCAGCCAAAGAATTAATTTGTTATGTCTCCATGAAAAAAAGCAAAACGAACACAATTATTTAGTGGGTACTTGTCAGAAGCCACTTCTTGCTGCATTTTCTAATGAGCACCCCAGAATTATATTTGTTTTCATGGAGATATAAGGAAAGTATCAATACCTTTTGGTTGAAAAAGTACAGTCAGTTCATTTTCAAGCAGTTGCAGTTTTACAAACGCCATTTTCGGCCTCAATTCACTTAACTGATCAAGTCAGGCTGTATATGTTGCTGGTACAGTACAAGTAATCTTCTGAAATCACAGGAAGCTACTGTTAACACATAGCATGCTAAGGGCAAAGGTCAGCAGAGGACAAATTGGTATTTTTCTTATTTTCCTCGAAAAATATGATCTGACATTTCATGCAAATTGACAATTTGCATGAAACGTCAAATCTTATTTTATGGGAAAAATAAGAAAAATATTTCAAAATTTCATCTGCTGATACTTTTTTACCTAGAATGCTAAGTATCAAAAAACATATCATCACCTGTCTAACTTGATCCTATCTCTTCTTACACAACTGTCTTCCTCTCTATGCCAAATATTTCTACCCCATAGCATTCATAGTTTTTTTTTATTACCATATTCACTGTACATATCTGGACAGACATATATGCTTGCCTTAGTAAATGCATAACACTAGTTAAGGCGCTTTTTTTTCCAGATTTCTCCACGAAAACGTATGTTGTGGGTACTCATTAGAAGCGCCTCGGTCATTAGAAGCGCCTTCCTGAGGCGCTTCTAATGACTACCCACAACACGTTATCATGGAGAAATAAGAAAAATATTTACCGAATACCCTCCCTTATCTAGACCTATGGTGTGGACCCAGAACACATTATTCCTAATTTGATCAGGGTCTGCACTGTTTGCCATTCATCAGCAATTTTGAGACATATTTTCAATAACTCAAATGGACTTATTTAAACTGATGAGAAATATGACAAGAAGTTACTATGTCTAAATATATAAGGTATTCATGGTAATTTGGCTATGTATGTCCAAATGGAACTCCAAAGCAGTTCCCCAAACTGCCAAAGGCACAGCAATAAACCAGGGCCCAGTTGTTCAAAGCTAACGATGTCGTTAGTTAATGATTCGTTAAAATTTACATTGAGTGATACGCAAATATGCTGAAATTTTTTGCTGAAAAAATGTGAGTAGCTTTTGCAGTGCAAAAGCTACTCACATTTTTTCAGCAAAAAAGATCAGAATATTGTATATTGAATCCCCTAAAACAGTTAACGAAATGACCCTTAACGAGCTCGTTAAGCTAACGACGCTTTGAACAGCTGGGCCCAGTTATGTAACCAATGATAGCTGTAACCAAATGCTTATGAAGAAACACAAGCATTTCTGCAATTTTTCACAGCAAGCCAGGCAGAGGCTACTGACATGGCTGCCAGGCCAGTAAGAAGACGGATTATTGACACGAAGGCCAAGCCACTAAGATGAGAGGGTATTGACATCGAGACCAGGATAGTAAGAAGCTGTTCATTTGGCAGCAGGGTCTAATATGCATTTTTTAATGTTGGTGTATCAAACAGCAGGGCCCAGTTGTTCAAAGCGTCGTTAGCTTAACGAGCTCGTTAAGGGTAATTTCGTTAACTGTTTTAGCGGATTCAATACACAATATTCTGATATTTTTTGCTGAAAAAATGTGAGTAGCTTTTGCACTGCAAAAGCTACTCACATTTTTTCAGCAAAAAATTTTAGCATATTTATATATCACTTGATTAAAATTTTAACGAATCGTTAACTAACGACATCGTTAGTTTTGAATAATTGGGCCCAGATTTTAAAATGTCTATAGTTTCACAAATTATCTGAATTTCATTTTCATCCTGACAAAGCTTGGAAGGGCAACATTCTTTTGGAGACTGGAGAAGAGGCCATAAAATATCATTAATTTGATCAGATTAAAGTAGATTTTGGTTAGTGAAAAAAGGTTTAGTTTGTGACTGAGTTTGGCTACCCTACATATGAAGCAAGTGATTAACCCTTGTCCTGCTGAATAAATTAAGAAGCCACGCCCATTTCTAATTTTCAGCAAATCAGATTACTTGATCCAGACTGTTGATATAAATTCACATTCTGATTGGCAAACAGTGCAGATCCAAATCAGTTGGCTTCTTCCGAAGCCAACTGATCTGGATCTACACTGTTTGCAAAGGCAGGGTATATCTGGGTTCAGCAGGACCAAGGTTAGGATTTGGATGCACAAATAAAGGTAGCACCTATTAAATTCATAGGTGATAATAAAAATAGCAAACAGTAAATGTGAGATATTTTTCTCTTCAGTTTTTTTCATCTGGTAAGTATATGTACTGAGCTACTCTAACTTTTCTAGAGTAAGGGAAAGAATTATCCAGCTTAACACATAGCACTCTGTAAAATTTTCAGCTGACAACATATTAAAATATTTTTCTTAAATTCGCAGAAATCCAGTTTTGACATTTATGCAAATTGTCTCCAGTGAAAACAGTTTGCATGAAATGTCAAATCCTGTTTTCGGGGGAAAATAAAGAAAACAATGCTGAATTTGCCCAGAAAGTAGTTGTTAAGGCCTCCTGGTGCAATTCTGTAAGTGTAGTAAATGTATTAAAAAGTTCTTACAAATTGGCATATGCAGATCAGGGTCTACACTGTTTGTCATACCGCAAAGTATTTTAAAAAACAACTGCATAATGCCAATAAAGTATGGACTGAAGTGTTAAAAATACTGAGGGTAAGTGTGGTAATTGTTTCATCAAATAATTAATTTCATGTTTGTTTTTTGTTGGTGTTTTTTTCTTTCCTTATTCCTTATAAATAATGGAAGAGGTCAAGTAAATACAGATAGAAAGGCATCAATTGAAGGTCAGTGTACAGGAATATTGCCAAGAAAAAAAAAAAAAAAAAAAAATCTGTGTCGAACAAAAAGGACCCTGCATGGTCTTCAGTGTTCAAATTTCTTTTTTTCCATCACAAAAACATACCTATATAAGTTTGTTCTCCGTAAAACCCCACTTTTATATTGTAAAACTGGGGTTTACAGGGGTATACATTATTTTTCTTATTTCTGCTCAAAAACATAGACTCTGGGTACTTGTTAGAACTGCCTTAACAAGGTGGTTCTAATGAGTATCCATAATCTATGTTTTGAGCAGAAATATGAAAAATATCAGAAAAATTTTCAGATTTTGGAGGTAAAATTTTCTATATATTTGAATAAATGTGGTTTCATAAGGTCAGCCCCAAAGTATTGCTATTCTGTTTTTTGTTTTTTTTTCTCATTTCTCTCCAGAAACATCAGAAGCTCCTTAGTTTTTGTGGAGAAATAAGAAAACTGTCCTTAATACCCTCTAATCTACAGCTGCTGTTTTTACCCTAATCAGTTCTCCTGAGCAAACTGCTGCATCTGATCAGGATCTACACTGTCTGCCACTCATTCAGAAGATTTTAGACATACCAACAGGTAACAAACTAGACTGGCTGAAATTTTAGGTCAAGTTCAGGTGTCCCAATACTTAGGGTAAATGCAGTATGCAGTTCATATATGAGCTAGCTAAAACCCCTTTCTGTGTGATGCATCAGGGAAATACATTACACTGACAACATAAACTTTTAACCCTGAACTCTTTTGGTGCCAAATTTCAGACGACATTTGTTGTCTGCTTTTCTTTTTTTACAAACTATCTCGCTTGAAAAGAAGTTTATACATTAAGTTGAAGGACTGAATGTCAAACAGCATAGATCCAGATGAGACGGCTCATATGAGCCGTCTCATCTGGATCTATGCTGCTTGCAAAAGCCTATTATTATTGCCTGTGGCACTGAAAGAGTTAAAGCACTATGTAAAACTATGCAGATGACACACTATTTTTTTTTATTTATTATTTTTCAGACAAAATAGGACTGGGCATTTCAGGTGAATCTTTTGCAAGGCAGATCACTAAGCTCATTATCAGGTGACAATTTAAGAAACTTTTTGTTATTTTTTTTCACAAAACTATATCTTGTGGTTACTTGCCAAGACAATTCTCAGGAGAACAAAGTATGTCTAACCACTTGGCCAGGAACAGTGCAGAGGAGGTTAACTGACCACACATAACATGACCCTAATGGGCCATAAAACTTCAACTCAAAAAACAAAAAATGTCATTTGACTGGACCTATGGATTATCCCTTCCGTCAGTTTTTTGTTTGTTATCCTTACTGCACTGCTGTATAGCTCGACAAGCAGATATCCAGTTAATTGTTTTTCTTATTTCTCCATGAAAACATATCTTTTGGGTACTCATGGAGAAATAAAAAAAATATCAAAACTTTTAGATTGCAAAAAATGGTATACCTAGAGAATTGATGATAGTTTTCATCTCTTCCAGTACAACTTTCTACCGATCAAATTCAGCAGACAACTAACTAATGATATTTTTCTTATTTTTCCTAGAAAATAGGAAGTGACACTTCATGCAAATTGTATCCTTAGGAGACAATTTGCATGACTTGTGAAATCCTATTTTCTAGGAAAAATATTTCGAAATGTTGTCTATTGAATTTTTTATCCAGCATGCAAAGTGCTAAGTATACAGCATTATGGGTCATATCAAACAAGAAGAAATCTTCAACCAAATGCAAAATGTGCAAACTCAGATCACTCTGTGCATTCACAAAGTCTCATTACAACCATTGCTGTCTGGTGCAAGCTACATTACAAGAGGCCCACGAGCCACGGGTCGCTCACCTGAGTGACATAGCCACTGCAGATATGCAGATGTTATGCAACATTTTTCCAATCCTGTCATCGCAACTAATGAAAAGATCATCATTTAAGCAGTTCTTTATTTTGAAGAAGAAGATATATGGCATGCCAGTCAATTGAGCGTGATCATTTGAACAAACTCTAAATGGCAGCCAGCTTCGATTTACAAACGGCATGATTTTAGCTGTTTTTGATCTACGAGTCACCCCAATACTTCCTACCAAGTTTCGAGTCAACTGGCCTTTCAGTTCAGGAGAAGAGGCCAAAAATAGATTTTCAAGATGGCTGCCATGGCGGCCATCTTGGATATCCGATTGGCATGATTTTAGCTATTTTTGATCTACAAGTAACCCCAATGTCTCCTACGAAGTTTGGAGTCAATTGGCCTTTCGGTGCAGGAGAAGAAGCTAAATATAGATTTTCAAGATGGCGGCCATGGTGGCCATCTGGGATTTCTGATCAGAACGATTTTAGCTATATTTGATCTACAAGTCACTCTGATGCTTCCTACTAAGTTTCGAGTCAAGTGACTTTTGGGTTTAGGAGAAGAAGCGAAAAATAGATTTTCAAGATAGCTGCCATGGCGCCCATCTTGGATTTACGATCGGCATGATTTTAGCTATTTTTGATCTACAAGTCACCCAAATGCTTCTTACCAAGTTTCGAGTCAACTGGCCTTTCGGTTCAGGAGAAGAAGCGAAAAATAGATTTTCAAGATGGCGGACATGGCGCCCATCCTGGTTTTACGATCGGCATGATTTTATCTATTTTTGATCTACAAGTCACCCCGATGCTTCCTACCAAGTTTGGAGTCAATTGGCCTTTCGGTTCAGGAGAACAAGAGAAAAATAGATTTTCAAGATGGCTGCCATGGCGGCCATCTTGGATTTCCGATAGGCACGATTTTAGCTATTTTTGATCTATAAGTCACCTCAATGCCTCCTACCAAATTTGGAGTCAATTGGCTTTTGGGTTTAGGAGTAGAAGCGAAAAATAGATTTTCAAGATGGCGGCCATGGCGGCCATCTTGGATTTCCGATCAGCACGATTTTAGCTATTTTTGATCTACAAGTCATCTTGATGCTTCCTAGCAAGTTTGGAGTCAACTGGCCTTTCGGTTCAGGAGAAGAAGCAAAAAAATAGATTTTCAAGATGGCAGGCATGGCGGCCATCTTGGATTTCCAATCGGCACGATTTTAGCTACTTTTGATTTACAAGTCACCCTGATGCTTCCTAGCAAATTTGGAGTCAATTGGCCTTTCGGTTCAGGAGAAGAAGCGAAAAATAGATTTTCAAGATGGCGGCCATGGCGGCCATCTTGGATTTCCGATCGGCACGATTTTAGCTATTTTTGATCTACAAGTCACCCTGATGCTTCCTAGCAAGTTTGGAGTCAACTGGCCTTTCTGTTCAGGAAAAGAAGCGAAAAATAGATTTTCAAGATGGTGGCCATGGCGGCCATCTTGGATTTCCGATCGGCACGATTTTAGCTATTTTTGATCTACAAGTCACCCTGATGCTTCCTAGCAAGTTTGGAGTCAACTGGCCTTTCGGTTCAGGAGAAGAAGCGAAAAATAGATTTTCAAGATGGCGGCCATGGCGGCCATCTTGGATTTCCGATCGGCACGATTTTAGCTATTTTTGATCTACAAGTCACCCTGATGGTTCCCAGCAATTTGGAGTTAATTGGCCTTTCGGTTCAGGAGAAGAAGCGAAAAATAGATTTTCAAGATGGCGGCCATGGCGGCCATCTTGGATTTCCGATCAGAACGATTTTAGCTATTTTTGATCTACAAGTCACCCCGATGCTTCCTACCAAGTATCAAGTCAATTGGCCCAGGGGTGTAGGAGGAGTAGGCTTTTAAAGCAATTGTTGACGCCGCACGACGGACGACGCACGACGCACGACGGACATTGACTGACCACAATAGCTCACCATGAGCACTTCGTGCTCAGGTGAGCTAATAATGATTCTATAAGCAGAAAACAATATAGCCCTAATCAGACTGCACAGATGTGCAGACGTGCAGACTGACCTGGTGCTTCACTGTTCGCAGATGTCTAAAAAACACCTTTTGGCTAGGTGTGGACCATAGTCCATTAGTGGCATAATATTTTGTCCATTAGTGCATGGAAAATTGCAATTCCAGAATATCTACCTTAGCAACTCTCTGAGCAAATTCAGGAGATAACAACAACTTGATGATATTTTTTTTGATGTTTCTCTCAGAAAATAGGATTTGACATTTCATGCAAATTGTCTCCTTAGGAGACAATTTGCATAGAATGTCAAATCCTATTTTCTTGGGAAAATGACTGAAAATCATGTCAAGTTATCTTCTGCTGGAATATTTACCGAGCATGCTGTGCATTAATGCCGTCAAGAAAATACAATTTATCTCCGGGTTATCATCATAAACAATCCTAAAACTTTTAACCGATTTTCAGATTTAAGCACTACACAATGTTTGGACATATTTGTAGAAATATTATGCGAATTCACAAAAAGGGATCTGGCTAGTTGTTACTTCCCTAAATGACAGTCACACTTCAACATTTACCACTCTCTGGGCTAATTCAGCAGACGACAAATTGATGATATTTTTTCTTATTTTTCCCTGAAAACAGGCTTTGACATTTCATGCACATTGTCTCCTGAGGAGACAATGTGCATGAAAAGTCAAAGCCAGTTTTCTGGGAAAAATAAGAAAAATATTTCAGAATGTCATTTGTGAACTTTTCACCCAGCACACTGAGTGTTAAGGCAAAGTACTGTAGAGCAACCAGTAAGTCCACCATGGGATAGAGAATGTATGCTGATTTGTTGAGACTAGGAGATATGTCCCAAAGAAGTATTTTTGTCTGTAATGTTATAAACAGGTCAATGTATTGCTCCCTGTGACTTACTTTAGATATGTGACCTACTGTCTTCTTTTGATTTCTCCAAATGCCATATTTTTTAAGCCCAAGCCATACAGTACAGGAAATATGCTTCAGACAAGTGTTTTTGGTAATGTAGGTCAGAGGTCAATTTATAGGTCATAGTGACCTATTCATGATCAAAGTAGGGCATACAAGTGTGTGCCAGACAAAATCTGGGATGGACATACTAGGACGGTCAATTTGTAGGTCACAGGCACCTACTTTTAGTAAACAGATTCTAAAAGAAATGACCCTTGAGAGCAATGAACACACTCCAGAAACTGAAAACAGTGTCAAGTTTTTTGGGCCAGACTAGCTAATTTAGGCCATTAAGGCCTCATCAGTGACCCTCAAATTAAGTTTCCAATATTTCAGAAAGGGCTCAGTGATAATAAAGGATCTGAAAATAAGGTATTGTATAGTGAAGTATGGAGAGACATTTTACAACCGCCACACAGCACTAACACCAGCTGCAGTGAAGATAAATAGATTTCACACAAGTTTTGTGCAAAAAAAAAAAAAAAAAAAAACAACAGAAAACTGTCATAATTTCCCTTCAGTTATAATTTTTATTGACAGATTCTATCTGTCATTCTTCGTTGCGACACGCGGTTTTAGAGACAGTGGCTTTGACTTCTACTGATTTTGTATTAATCCATGCAAAAAAGTAGACCATGTGTGTATATTAGTACGCCATTGAATAGATACCAACCAAAAAGTAGTGCGATTTGTGCTTGATCTATGGTTCAAGTCTCCATATGAGCTGCTAAGAAAACTCACTTTAATACATGTGCAAACAACAAAGGCGCAGATCAGTCTGCGCATCCGCGCAGACTGATCAGCGCCTTGTTTTTTTTTCTCTTTTTTTTCGACGGAGAAGCTTCACAAGCTTAAATGAAGGGCAAAATGATTTTCTGGAATGTATTAGTTTCTCATAGACTCTGTCATTTCAGGGCTATTCAGCCCTTTGATATTTGAAGCTATGACTCAGTGCAAAAAAGTTAACCTTAGCACTCTGGGTAAAATTTTCAGCAGATGACATTTTTAAATATTATTCTTATTTTTCCAAGAAATAATTTGCATGAAATGTCAAATCCTGTTTTCTGGGAAAAATAAGAAAAATATTGCAAATTTGTCATCTACTGAATTAGCAAAAGAGTAGTAAAGGTTAAATTTAGCAGGTTACAGGACTGGTGAAAGTAATGTATATACCCTAAAACATCCAAACATCCTAATTCCTCACTATGCTTATCATAAAATTCGAAGAAGAGGAAATGTTTACTGAAGGAGAACAGTGTAGACCCTGATCAAACTGCTCCTTTAGGAGCAGTTTGATCTGGGTCAACACTGTTTGCTTAGGCCTGTCATTCCCAATAATTAGGATACATATGGCAGCTTTTCATATGCTGTTGCTGACATTATGTTGCAGTGATCAATAACACACTAACATTTTTAAAACAGCCTTATCATGCGAAAAAGACCTTTTTTTTTTTTTTACATGTAAACAAGAAAGATATACAGATCTGCCTGTGCATTCTTGTGGTCTAACCAGGGCAACATTTGCTGTTTATCATTCTTATTTGAATCAGAAAACTGATATACATGTATTTTACAGTGTCCATTGATTCTGTAAGCAAGAAAGTGAAGGTCATGATCTGAATGAAGGCTGACCCGGGCTTCCACTCACAGCTATATTATGAAGACCCATTTTTTACAGTGTAGCTCAAAGGTAACATATATTCATCTGTAAATATCAACAGAAGTGTTACACTGTAAGGCATCTGAGCCACAAGGTCAGAAAGGGTACCGTCAGACATGTTTGGACATGTGTGTCCAGTGAAGATTCAGATCATCAGAATCTTCACTGGGCATACTTTAGATAGCCAATCATGCAATGTTTCTTCAAACCAACAGCTAAGACTGATTGTTCATGGAGAAATAAGAAAAATATCAGTCCTTTTGGGTTGAAAAAAAGTGCCTTATCTGCAGCTATGAATTCAACCAAAAAAGTTTTTTTTCCAACACATGCTATGGTACTCATTAGAAACACCTCAATGAGGGGCTTTTAATGAGTACCCATCAACTTATCTTCCCTCTTATCTTGGTGTTATATGTTTATTTCTGCTAGAGACAGCTGTAGATCATATGAGTAATATCTAGGGTTAATCTTGTTGGCAGTATTTTATTTTCTGTATGGTGGGTGGGGTAATTCATCCCTTAACTTTAGTATTTTAAATCATTAAATTGGATTTTATATTACTATAATGATGTGTTACATTTACATACTTTATACAACTACTATTTATGCATAGCTAACTACAAAGAGAATAGTTACAAAATGGCTTTTAACTTTTGAAATATGATCAAAGACATATTGGGATAACAAATAAAACCATTGGCATTTCTGTTGCAATTAGTTCAAAGTTAACCAGTTTCTGAGGACAGACCAACCAGTCTAGGTATACCAAGCAAAAACGTCTCCTCAATCCTGAGTACATTCAGGCCCCGAGGTTATAAAACTTTTTTCATGCTCAACTCAGCTGAGCATGAAATTTTCTCTGCTAATAAATATGAAAATCCAACTATTGTTGGCAT
The DNA here is from genome assembly GCA_964016985.1 of Anodontia alba. Taxonomy (NCBI): domain Eukaryota; kingdom Metazoa; phylum Mollusca; class Bivalvia; order Lucinida; family Lucinidae; genus Anodontia; species Anodontia alba. The sequence continues at coordinate 94,184,670 of OZ024827.1, forward strand.
TTTCATATTTATTACCAGAGGAAATTTCATGCTCAGCTATGTTTAGCAAGAAAAAATTTGGAATTATTAGTAATTTGAGATTTATAAGCAGGACAAATTTCCTGCTCAGGTGAGTTGAGCATGAAAAAACTTCTATAACTTCGGGGCCTGATCATCCTTTGCACCCACTCCATCTTATCAGAGACTTTGCTCTCCACTGGTCATTCCTGCATCATTTGCTTGATGTAGGCCGCATCAAGCAAAAAAAAAAGGCTTTGAACATGTGTAAAATGCACATATTCAGATCATCCTGCTCCTGTGCAAAGTATCATCCGAGCCTCTCCTCTCCATTCATATATTCTGTATTCTAACAACCCTGCTTGTGTTGTTCCTTATTTGTCTTTACATTTCCAGCCGTGCTTTATCTAAGGCATTTGAGCATAGGGATTTCGTCGCGCGCTATCAACGGGAAACCAATCATATTACTGTTGCGAAAGTTGCGTCCCTGGTAACTATGGACGCTATCTTACAATATTGGTCGAAACATATATATACATAATAAATTATATTAGTAAGAGAGAAAATGATCTACGAACATTGCAGTTCTTTGACTTCTTTTTACCTGAAGAGTTCCTCTACAGGTTTTACCATTCAAACACATTCGTTTTACTCCTTGTTGCCATCCTGTATTTGTTGACATTATCGAAAACAAAAGTGTCGGTTAACAGTCTTATTTTTTTGTTTTATATCTGTCCTCCATAGGTCCATCGTGGCACTCCAATTTCATTTGATTTGCAATTCTTTCATGAACACAGGATACAAGTTTTTATGTTTTACATCGTTTTAATATCTTACATCGTCAGCTGATTCGCATAAGTATCCGCCATTTTGAATGTTCGTCATCCAACCTTGTAATTACCTAACCGTGTGACATAATGCTTAACGCTTGACGTCAACTACCAAATGGGGAAGTCAGGTAATAAAAATAATCACAAAAATTAATAAAAATCTCATTTATACAAAATATTCACTCAGTGAGGGGTGTTAGAAAAGAAATAAATTATTCTGAACCGTGCTCAAATGCCGCAGATAAAGCACAGTTGAGTTTGGGTTGTACCCATTTGAACACTCGCTCGCTGCGCTCGCTCCTGCTCAAATGGGTACAACCCAAACTCAACTGTGCTTTATATTGGGCATTTGAGCATGGTTTGGAATAATTTATTTCTTAAGTATACAGTAGCCAATGATTCTGTTTGGAAGACAGTGAAGGCCCTGATCAGACTGTGTGGATGTGCAGGCTGATCTAGGCCTTCACTGTCTGCATATGCTGGGAGACACATTTTCCCTCAGTGCAGCCCATACAATAACTGTACCTGAACAGTGTAGGTCCAGATCAGACAATGCAAAATGTGTGAGCTAATCTGTGCCTTCACTGTCTACGCGAAGTCCTAGGTACATATTCCTGCATGGCACTGCTTGTTTCATTTGAATGGCCAGGACATAAAGTGTTTGGCTGTCAAACTGTCAGACTCTGGCTAAGATTTGTATAAAAAGTAGTTTTCTCTGGAGTTGTACTTTTATATTGGTGGAGATGGGTGTTTAAAAATTTCAGACACCAGGCATCTCTCACTATTTACATCATAATCTCTTTATAACATTATTGCTGGGATACAAAGCATAAACCTTGTTAGCTAAACAACTGTGTTCTAGCCAAACAAAAAATGTATTATAAATGATTCTTATTATATAGAAAAATAACCATAAAGCTACAGCACTTTTGGGGTCCACATGGTACATATATATCTAGACAGCAATGGAAGTTAACTGTAACTAAATCCTGAAAGACAACAAAGCTTAAGCAACATCAAAAATTACTGTGAACTAAATTCTGTTTCCAGAACTAACACCAGGGTGGATGCTAGGTTGAACCTTAGTACATGGATGAACAAATGGAAACTTGCAAGCCAAAGTCATCCAAGCTAACTCAGGTGTGACAACAATGGCAGAAGGCAAGCTCTTCAATCACTGTTACAAGAATGACAAAAGGTAAACCCTTCAATCACTGTTACAACAATAACTGATGATATCACTGTTATAACACTAATTGAAGATATTACTGTTACAACAATAACTGAAAATATGACTGTTATAACAATCATTGAAGATGTCACCATTATAACAATAATTGAAGCTATCACTGGTATAACAATAACTGAAGATATCACTGTTTCAACAATAATTGAAGATATCACTGTTATAACAATAACTGAAGATAACACTAGTACAACAATAACTGAAGATATCATTGTTTCAACAATAATTGAAGATATTACTGTTATAACAATAACTGAAGATATCACTAGTACAACAATAACTGAAGATATCATTGTTACAACAATAATTGAAGATATTACTGTTATAACAATAACTGAAGATAACACTAGTACAACAATAACTGAAGATATCATTGTTTCAATAATAATTGAAGATATCACTGTTATAACAATAATTGAAGATAACACTAGTACAGCATAACTGAAGATATCATTGTTACAACAATAATTGAAGCTATCACTATTATAACAATAATTGAAGATAGCACTAGTACAACAATAACTGAAGATATCATAGTTACAACAATAATCAAAGATATCACTGTTATAACAATAATTCAATACCAGAAGCTTAGCTCCAGATAAGAGGAATATCCACATACCATAATTCCCTGCGTATACCACGCACTTTTTTCACCCAGAAAACGGAGCAAAAAATCCCGTGTGTAATACAGTGGCATAGAAAAATAACCATGTTTTTCTCGAAAACTCCGCAGGTCACAAAAACCCATTACATATACAATGTGACATATTGCGACCCTTGAATAATTCTTCTAACGTATTATTTCATCGTATAATTTATATCACTAAAAATGCAATCACTATTTCAATCTCAGACATCAACCTTTTCATGCAGATTACCTTTTATTGGCACAAAAATTGTTTGTTTATTTTCCGCATTTTGACAGGAAGGTTTATCTAAATATACATAATGAGCCAAGTTGTCTAAATCTGAATAGACTGATCACAAAACAATGGTCTGTTGGGAATACAGAAATTTGATGTTTTATGAAAACTGCTAAAAATAATAATAATAATAATGATTATAATAATAATAGCAGCAAAAATAACAATAATAATAAAGATATGTAACGATAGTTTATGAGTTAAAATTTAAAATTTTATTTGTTTCTCAAAAAAAAGAGTTGATATTACAGGCATTACCCGTACTTTTCTCAAAACAAGGGCCAATTAAACTCAGTGTGTTTGTAAACAAAGTTCCGAGTTGCACAGGTCATCGGTTTCTTTGAAGTCAGGCATTAATCACCTTTTAATTGACAGTGAATGGAAAATGGGCTTCTTTAATTGAGTGAGATGTTTTACTCAGGCTGAGAAGGTGTTAATTATGGGATTGACATTGAGAAGGTGTAATATACATATAACCAGTCAGGCTGTTTTAATAGCAGCCAATCAAAAATCGTGTATTTTCATTTTCAATCAAAATGGCATCCGAGATAGCATTCTGTGACACTGGAAAAAAGCATGTGCGTGTTTTAGATAGGAATATCTTTTTTTCCACAGATCTTGGACTCAGAATTTAGGTGCGTGGTATACACTGCGAATTACGGTAATATTTTACTTATTTCGCCACAGAAACATGTGGGTACTCATTAAAAGCTCTTTGCTGCATAAAATATCAGTACTTTTGCGATGAAATAAGTGCCTTAATTAGAGAATACTAGATGATGAACTCACCAATCATTGTTCCAACAATAAGTGCAACTCCAGACAGAAGGCCCACTCTCTTCTTCATCGTCACATGCTGACTGTTGTTGGAAGTCTCCGATTTCTCTGACAGGTCAGAATTCTCTCGTTGTAGAAGGGGCTGGTCCAGCGCACTTTTGGCTTCTCCATTCTGTAGTAGTCCCATGCCCACCTTGTCAAATGTTATGGGTTTCAGCTCGATGGACTTGATACCATTTTTAACTGGAGTCTCCTCTATCATGTCATTGTTATTCAGCACTGCAAAGAGAAGGAAGGACTAAGGCTTAGCACTCTAGGTAAAATCTTCAGCAGACGACATATTGAAATACTTTTATTATTTTGCCAGACAATAGGATTTGACATTTCATGCAAATTTTCTCCTTACTGAAATTTTTTTTCTTGTTTTTCCAAGAAAGCAGGGTTTAACATTTCATGCAAATTGTCTCCTGAAAATAATATCTAACATTTCTTCTGTGAAGACAATTGGCATGAAATTTTAAGCCCTAGTTTTTGGGGGAAAAAAATTAAAATAAAAAAAATAAAAATACAACTCATTTGTCATCTGCTGCATTCACCTTCAGCTGGCAAGAACTTAACCCTTGTCATGCTGAATAAATTAAGATGCCAAGCCCACTACTAAATGTCAGCCAATCTGATTACTTGATCCTGAGCCAATCAGATTACTTGATCCTGACTGTTGATATAAATTTAGATACTGAACGGCAAACAGTGCAGATCCAGATCAGCTGGCTTCTGAAGAAGCCAGCTGATCTAGATCTACACTGTTTGCAAAGGCAGGGTATATCGGGGTTCAGCTGGACAAGGGTTAACAAGGTAAAAAGGAAATTATCAAACCTTAACTTAACCCATTTATGCTGAGTGGTCTCTTCTACCTAAACTGTTTGGACAAGTCCATTTCCAATAGAAAGGATGTCTGGTTAATTTTTATCATTACCATGTTTCATAGAAATTCCTGTATTTAATGCAAAACAGAGAGTAGGTCCTGATCAGATGCTGCAGTCCATGGCATCTGATCTGGATCTACACTGTTTGCCAATGTCCCTTTTATGTCACTCTGGGCATGAATGGGTTTAAGTGCTAGTCTCTGCAGTAGACATGAAATTCTAAACTTGTTTCAGAGAGAGAAAATAAAGCTTGACATTTCATGTGAGCAATCTGCCTAACAGAAAAAAAAAATATATATATTTGAATTGCTTCATACATATACAATTCGAGAGAAAGTCATATTTTTTTTTATGAAAATAACTGAAAAATATTACTAATCTTCTTTTGCATGCAGAGAATAAATAAATTAAAAAAAATATCTCTTCTCCACACCTTGTCCCCCTCCCCAACCCAACCCATATCTGACCCTACAGTTCAGATAGCTTTCTTTCTTTACTTGATGCATTTTACCAATTTGAACTCCAATTTTTTGCTTTTCAGGGAAACCCTTTAACCCTTGTCCTGCTGAGCCCGGATATACCCTGCCTTTGCAAACAGTGTAGATCCAGATCAGTTGGCTTCTGAAGAAGCCAACTGATCTGGATCTGCACTGTTTGCCATTAAGTATGAGAATTTATAGCAACAATCTGGATCAAGTAATCTGATTGGCTCAAAATTAGAAGTGGGCATGGCATCTTAATTTATTCAGCAGGACAAGGGTTAAAAGTGGTAGTCACTACAGCAGCAGATGACAGGTCATTGTTGTGTTTTTTTTTGCTTTTTTTTTCCTAAGAAAATAAGACCTCACATTTCACGTGAATCATCTGTGAAATACCAAGCCTTACTTTCTCTGAAAAAAAATATAAATAGGATATGCTCTGCTGCAATTTTGCCAGGATTTGACATTTCATGCAAATTGTCTGCCATGGAGACAATTTGCATGAAATTTTCAAATCCTATTTTCTGTCAAAAATAAGAAAAATATCATCAGTTTGTCATCAGCTGAATATGCCCATAGAGTGGTAAAGGTTAAAGGTTAATAGTAAAGTTCATGTTCGGTTAATGGAGCTTTAAAAAATGAACCAACAATTTGTTTTCTTTTTGTCAGCAACAGGCATATGGGTAGTAGCTCAATAAGACATTCTAACCATGTTGAGGAAACAGTAAACTTGGAAATGTGATGAATGGTAAAAGCATTTCATATTAGTTACAGTTCATATGAAATGCCTTAGCTTATTTTCAGGAAAAAAAATGTCTATTTTTTGCCCCTTGTTGGATGATGGTTAACTTTTACCATCATCTAGGCACATTCAGCAGATGACAAATTGATGGTATTTTTCTATTTTCCCAAGAAAATAGCCTTTGACAAAGAATTTATAGCGAACTAAATCAACAGTGTTCTTTATTTAGTTTGACTTAACCCATTGTAGTCGGGAGACCTGTTAAAGGGTAATTGGCAAACAGTGCAGACCCAGATCAGATGCCGCAGAATGCAGTGTCTGATCAGGGTCTTCACTGTTTGCAAATAGTTTAGCCATTCTTCTCTAGGAATGTGTAAATCTCATAACTGGATGTACCTAAAATTGAAATTGGACTCTTCCAATATATAGTGTGGGTGAATTCATTCAATCTACAATGGGTTAAGCAGTAGTTTGATTTATCAGTGTTTTGATAAATGAGAGAAAACTATCTGGAAATGTTTTACCTGGAGCTATAATTATCAGTGATGGGTAGCCAAAATTAATAGAAGGTGCTGAAAGTTGATTATTTATCCAGTACAAAATCAAGGAAATATAGCTAAGCCAAATGATGGGATTACAGAAGAAAGGTCAAAACTGAGATACAAAGATCAGGTGGTAATATATTAATGTATTTTCCATAAATAATTTGGACAGAAACACCTGTGCAGACAGTGTAAACCCAGCTCGGATTGCTGACAGCAACTGTATGCCATTCAGCCAAATAGCATCAGGTTTCAGCATCCCAATCAGCAAATAACTCAGCCATTTCAAGAAATTCCCTGAAATCTGTGGGACTTTAACCCCTTTCATCCTTGAGTTTCAGAATGGACGAAATTCATCAGAGCCAACTACAACACAGCAGAGAAATCCAACAAAAAACACTAGATTCACTAGTAATACCATGAAAAGGGACATACATACTCAGAACACAACTACAGAAGAGAAATTCAGTAAAAAAAACCACTAGATTCACTGGTAATACCATTGAAAAGGGCCATAAATCCTCAGAACACAGAGCTACAGCAGAGAAATTCAACAGCAAACAATGGACTCACTAGCAATACCATCAAAAGGGGCATAAATCCTCAGAACACAGAGCTACAGCAGAGAAATTCAACAGCAAACAATGCACTCACTAGCAATACCATCAAAAGGGGCATAAATCCTCAGAACACACAGCTCCAGCAGAGAAATTCAACAGCAAACAATGGACACATTGGCAATACCATCAAAAGGGGCATAAATCCTCAGAACACACAGCTACAGCAGAGAAATTCAACAGCAAACAATGGACACACTGGCAATACCATCAAAAGGGGCATAAATCCTCAGAACACACAGCTACAGCAGAGAAATTCAACAGCAAACAATGGACTCGCTGGCAATACCATCAAAAGGGGCATAAATCCTCAGAACACACAGCTACAGCAGAGAAATTCAATAGCAAATAATGGACACACTGGCAATACCATCAAAAGGGGCATAAATCCTCAGAACACAGAGCTACAGCAGAAAAATTCAATGGACTCACTAGCAAACCCATCAAAAGGGACATAATTCCAAAGGAAACATCGCTATAGCTGAGAAATTAAATAGCAAACAATGGACTTACAAGCAATACCATCAAAAGGGGCATAAATCCTCAGAACACACAATGACAGCAGAGAAATTCAATAGCAAACAATGGACTCACTAGCAATACCATTAAAAGGGACATAAGTCCTCAGGACACACAGCTACAGCAGGGAAATTCAATAGCAAACAATGGACTCACTAGCAATACCATCAAAAGGGGCACAAATCCACAGAACACACAACTATGGCACAGAAATTCAATAGCAAACAATGGACTCATTAGCAATACCATCTAAAGGGACATTAATCATCAACATATCAGAACACACAACTACAGCAGAGAAATTCAATAGCAAACAATTGACTCACTAGCAATACCATGGAAAGGGGCATAAATCCTCAGAACACACAGATACAGCAGAGAAATGCAATGGCAAACAACTGACTCACTAGCAATACCATTGAAAGGGATATAAATCCTCAGAATATCAGAACACACAACTACAGCAATGAATTTCTATAGCAAACTCTAGACCCACTAGCAATACCATCAAAAGGGGAACAGATCCTCAGAACACACAGCTACAGCAAAGAAATTTAATAGCAAACAATGGACTCACTAGCAATACCATGGAAATCGGCATAAATCCTCAGAACACACAACTACAGCAGAAAATTTCAATGGCAAACACTAGATTCAGTAGCAATACCATCTAAAGGGACATAAATCCTCAGAATATCAGAACACACAGCTACAGCAGAGAAATTCAACAGCAAACAATGGACTCACTAGCAATACCATCTAAAGGGACATAAATCCTCAGAATATCAGAACACACAGCTACACCAGAGAAATTCAATAGCAAACAATGGACTCACTAGCAATACCATCTAAAGGGACATAAATCTTCAGAATATCAGAACACACAACTACAGCAGAGAAATCCAATAGCAAACAATTAACTCACTAGCAATACCATCAAAAGGGACATAAATCCTCAGAATATCAGAACACACAACTATAGCAGAGAAATTTAATAGCAAACAATGGACTCACTAGCAATACCATCAAAAGGGACATAAATCCTCAAGACACACAGCTGCTGCTGAGAAATTCAATAGCAAACAATGGACTCACTTGCAAAACCATCAAAAGGGGCACAAATCCGCAGAACACACAACTACAGCAGAGAAATTCAATAACAAACAACTAACTCACTAGCAATACCATCAAAAGGGACATAAATCCTCAGAATATCAGAACACACAACTGTAGCAGAGAAATTCAACAGCAAACAATGGACTCACTAGCAATACCATCAGAAGGGACATAAATCCTCAGGACACACAGCTACAGCAGAGAAATTCAAAAGCAAACAATGGACTCACTAGCAATACCATCAAAAGGGACATAAATCCTCAGGACACACAGTTACAGCAAAGAAATTCAATAGCAAACAATTGATTCACTAGCAATACCATCAAAAGAGACATAAATCCTCAGAATATCAGAACACATAACTATAGCAGAGAAATTCAATAGCAAACAATAGACTCAGTAGCAATACCATCAATAGAGGCATAAGTCCTCAGAACACACAGCTACAGCAGAGAAATTCAATAGCAAACAATGGACTCACTGGCAATACCATTTAAAGGGGCATAAATCCTCAAAACACACAGATACAGCAGAGAAATTCACTAGCAAACAATGGACTCACTAGCAATACCATCAAAAGGGACATAAATCCTTAGAACACACAGATACAGCAGAGAAATTCACTAGCAAACAATGGACTCACTAGCAATACCATCAAAAGGGACATAAATCCTCAGGATACACAGCTACAGCAGAGAAATTCAATAGCAAACACTAGATTCACTGGCAATACCATCAAAAGGGACATAAATCCTCAGAACACAACTACAGAAGAGAAATTCAATGACAAACACTAGATTCACTGGCAATACCATCAAACGGGTTATAAACCCTCAGAACACAACTACAGAAGAGAAATTCAATAACACTAGATTCCCTAGCAATACCATCAAAAGGGACATAAAACCTCAGACCATATAGTTAAGTAGAGAAGAACACAAGACTCACTGGCATACTTACACATTTTTCCCATATTTCCAGCAATATCTCAATACAAATACTTTGTCAAAAAATCTTACAGTTCACAAATTCTTAAATTCTGTGACCTCTTCTGCACAAGGGTCATGCATAACATATAAAATATTTCTGGTTTGTTTTGCTTTGTCTTTTTTGCTTTTTCTTTTTTTTTTTTTTTTTATCAGCAAAGCTATTTCAATGAAAAAGAACTGTATGATAAAAGAGAAACTACGGGGCCCAGTTGTTCAAAGCTAACGATGTCGTTAGTTAACGATTCGTTAAAATTTACATCGAGTGATACGCAAATATGCTGAATTTTTTTGCTGAAAAAATGTGAGTAGCTTTTGCAGTGCAAAAGCTACTCAAATTTTTTCAGCAAAAAATATCAGAATGTTGTGCATTGAATCCGCTAAAACAGTTAACGAAATGACCCTTAACGAGCTCGTTAAGCTAACGATGCTTTGAACAACTGGGCCCAGATCTTTATGCAGCAATATAAATATTTCACTGTCCTACAGTTAACATAAGTCTTGTAAAGATTTTTGTCTCTTTATAATTTTAAAATACACAAATCAAAAAACTTTTATAATTTAACTGTATATCCAGGTCACTAAGAGTTTACTCCTGCAAAATTGCACAGTAACTTATTCAATATTTTATTCTAATTTAAAAAGACACATTTCTGTCTGTCCACTGCTTTTATACCATAAATCTTTTTTTCAATAAACATTTGTTAAATGCCTAGATACGAAACTCTTAAGTGCCAATAGTCCTTCGAAACTAGTATGGTACAAGTCTGTGATGTCATCACTGAACAACCAATCAAACAGTTCCCATCTTCAAAGCTTAAAAGAGATTCACAAAATAGACCTGTAAAATATGATTTGCTTTTCATATGATTTGGTATTCCTTTCCCGCCCTATTAACCTCCAGTTACCTTGATGTAAAGCAAAATATGGTTGCAACGGTTCAACTTGCGTCAGGTATATATCTAATTATTATACAAGAAAATTTACATATTCAAGACCTCCCAGTTATAAGGGAACTCACTAGAATAACAAGGACCTTGATCAGCCTGCATGTTTATACAGTCTGATCAGGATCTTTACCCTTCATTAACAAAAAAATCTGTGAAAAATGCTACACCTAGACCATGATCAGACAGCAAGGAAATTCAGGCTTACAATGATCCAAACAAAATAAACAGGCTGTAAAGTCCACTTTTATTTGCACAACCTATATACTGACAAACTTAGTGCTTATGCTAGCATGTTCGGTAAGACAATTTTAGCAGATAACATTTTTTGAAACCTTATTTTTTAAATTTTTTTTTGAAAATAGGATTTGACACTTCATGCAAATTGTCTCTTAAGGAGACAATTTGCATGAAATATCAAACCCTATTTTCTGGAAAATAAAAAAAATGTTGTCTGCTGAAAATTTGGCCTTTGAGCATAAAAGGTTAATTATGCAAATAGAACACAAGTGCACCAGTTCACCTGACAGTTCTGAATAATAGATGAAAATGAAAGTGATACTGCGACAAATGAATGAAAAGGAATGAGAGATAGACAGACAGACAGAAAGACAGGATATTTTATCAATGTGATAAAAATTAAAGTACTAAATGCAGAGGAAACTGAATATGCTAATAACTTAACCCTTAATGCACCAATCACAAATGCAGCAAACAACATTTTTTTTTTTTTTGAAGTATGTAAGTCTTGAGATTTCATGTGAATCATCTGTCAAGCAGATGATTCAAATGAAATGTCAAGCCATTTAAAAAAAAAAAAAAAAAATTAGATGTCGTCTGCTACAAATTTTGCTTGGCACCCTAAGGATTAATCAAAGGGCTGAAAGCCCTCAAAGTCGGTGAATTAAACAATTCTAACGCAAACTGGCATTACGAATAGGTCCATAACTCATTAAGTATTTTTCAAAATTTTATTCAAAAGTTAATCAGGTTGTCTACTCATCACTACTAGTCATCAAATTTCAAGGCTCTAGCTCCAACGGTTTTTGAGAAATTTTGCTAACAAGGTAAAAATTCCTGAAATTACAAAGGGCCATAACTCATGAAGTATTTTTCAGAATTTCTTCAAAAGTTAATCAGGTCATCTACTCGTCACTACAAATCCATTTATTAACTTTCAAAGCTCTAGCTCTAATAGTTTTTAGATATTTTGCCGACAAGGTAAAAATGGCCAAAATTACAAAGGGACATAACTCAAGAAGTATTTTTTCAAAATTTCTTCAGAAGTTAATCAGGTTGTCTACTCATCACTACCAGTTTATTCAACAAGTTTCAAGGCTCTAGCTCCAACGCTTTTTAGATATTTTGCTGACAAAGTAAAGTTGCCCAAAATTACAAAGGGCCATAAATCATGACATATTTTTAGAATTTCTTCAAAAATTAATTAGGTTATCTACTCATCACTACAAATCCATTTACTAAGTTCCAAGGCTCTAGCTCAAACAGTTTTTGAGATATTTTGCTGACAAGGTAAAAATGTCCAAAATTACAAAAGGGCATAACTCAAGAAGTATATTTCAAAATTTCTTCCATAGTTAATCAGGTTGTCTACTCATCACTACCAGTCAATTCATCAAGCTTCAAGGCTCTAACTTCAACAGTTTTTGAGACTTTTTGCTAACAAGGTAAAATGCCCAAAATTACAAAGGGCCATAACTCATGACGTATTTTTACAGAATTTCTTCAAAAGTTAATCAGGTCATCTACTCATCACTACAAACCAAATACATTTATTAAGTTTCATGACTCTAGCTTTAACATTTTTTAAAGATATTTTGCTGACAAGGTAAAAATGCCCAAAATTACAAAGGGCCATAACTCAAGAAGTATTTTTTCAAAATTTCTTCCAAAGTTAATCAGGTTGTCTACTCATCGCTACCAGTCTATTCATCAAGTTTCAAGCTTCTAGCTCCAATGGTTTTTGAGATAGTTTGCTGACAAGGTAAAAATGCCAAAAATTCAATGGGCCGTAACTCAAAAAGTATTTTTCAAAATTTTCTTCCAGCATTAATCAGGTTGTCTACTCATCACTACTAGTCTATTCATCAAGTTTCAAGGCTCTAGCTTCAATAGTTTTTGAGATATTTTGCTGACAAGATTGCATCCGTATTTTTTCAAAGGGTCATAACTCAGAAAAGGGGCATGATCCTGTCAAGAAAAAAAATACGTATCAGCTTTTTTTTCATGAGGAATCCATATAAGAAATTTCAAAACAGTAGCATTCACGGTTCTAAAGCTATGCAATGCATCAAAAAGCGTGACGGACTGACGGACGAACAACCCAGAAGCAATATTCCCCTCCAACTTCTTTGAAGTTGGGGGCATAATAATTGTATGTAAGCACAGACCATGCTTTTTGTAAAAGCTAATACTTGTCACTGACACACAGTCTGACATGGTTACATTAACCTTTTTATTAGATATCCTGAACTACGAGCATTAAACTGCGCAATTGGATCGGTATTCTCTAATCTAGAGCAATTAGACCAATAATTTGATTACACGAGATCTGGACAAAATCTAGACTGCTCCACATGACCTCGTAGAACGAGGACTGTAGAAAACCAATTTTACCAGAACAAGAACAAATACCCCCTGGTAATCTAGATCACATTGAGCGCTTGCTAATTCAAGCGTTTACTTTTGTTGTATAAATAGACGGGCTTCCCCAATTTGATCCATTGTGCAGCTACATTGAAAACCGTAGCATGCAATTTGTTATTTTAACCCTTAAAGCGCCAAGCAAAATTTGTAGAAGACGACATTTTTTTTCCAATTATTTTCAAAGAAAACAAGTATTGGTGTTTCATGTGAATTCTCTGCAGCAGAAATATCAAGACTGTTCTTTCTTTGAAACATAAATCAAACTGTCATCCGCTGCAGTTGTGATAATTGGTGCTTTAAGCTTAGACGGTATTTCTATATATAGTCATCAGTGTAAACATTATGACTGCAATGAATACTACTTGCGCCAAGCGAGTTTTTTAGAAGATGACATTTCACACACCCACACGCACGCACGCGCGCGCGCACACACACACACACACACACACACACACACATGTCAAAGAAACAAGATGTATCGTCTGCTAAAATAATATAAATGTCGGCTGCTGCAGTAGTGATTGGCACTTTAAGGGCACAATGTCTTAAAAAGCATATTAGGCTCTAGATTGGTTATAGTAACCTTTCACGCCTAATGTCCTCTAAACGGACATAAGTTAGTTACTAAAGACCCAGATGATCCCAGATCAGCTGCAAAATTCAGAACCTGATCAGGGTTTAAAATTGCTTGCTACACCAGGCACCTATAAAAATGCTGGCCCATGTACGTTAATCAGAAATAAACAATAAAACACTGATAGAGCTGCTGTTCTATAAATAAAACAGGAGAATCCAATACCCTTTTGTTTACAGAATGACGTGTTGTCATCAGCCAATGCAGCGCCGGAATTGAACACGTGTCTATGGTTTACTCTTTACGATAATAAAATTGTCCAACTGTGAAGCAGTCTAGACAAAATCAAAACAAAATAAAAGGTGTAAACAGCTGGCGGCTGTTTCGGTTATAAACCTCACAAACACAGAACAGTGTCATCGCTCTTGAATGTTTTTTTTTTTTTTTCCTGGACATCTTTTTTTTGGATGCTGTCCACCAGAAAAGCTAATTTTGACAGCGCACTATGATCCTGACTATAAATGATTGGACCAAGTTTCCGCATGCATGTTTGTAGACACGAAAGGCTAGGTACATTTTGTACTGACACAGTTTTTGTTTTGACCTCTGTGTATTCATCCGCGTTAGAACGGTTTTTATTCGCTGATCGGCACACAATGTAGTACCCGACCGCTTTCTTAGTAATTTTTATATTTCAATTATACTGCATTTGATTACCACAAAAATGAATTATCCTAAACATCGACTAACCTTATAATCAAAATTGTATCAAAATATTTCCATACTGTAAAATCATGATTTGATTAATGAGGCGGAAGCACCAGAACGATAGCTATAATAGTGTTGAAATCTATTCAATAGACGGAAGGTTAAGAGTGCCATCGTACGATAACTAGAGTCTCCGAATTCACTTCGTGAATTCACCGACTAAAAATCAGTTTGGTATGTAAGCTGGTTTTGGTATTTCTCATTATTTTGTCAAAATAAATGCAAAAACAGCATGACCTAATATTAAATGTTGTTTATGGTTTAAGACTGTTTATTCTCATTTTCTGTCCATTAGAAATTATTTGGTAGCAATATCATTTTGGCACAAAATGTGCAAAATCTGCGATGTGTGCCATGATTTTGTTAACTTATTGCACATGTACTTGATTGTATACAGAAAAGTTTGTTGTACAACTGTTTCTAATATACTTCAAGTTCATACTTAACCCTTGTCATGCTGAATAAAGTAAGATGCCATGCCCACTTCTAATGTCCAGCCAATCAGATTACATGATCCGGATTTTTGATAGAAATTCACATATTTAATGACAAACAGTGCAGATCCAGATCAGTTGGCTTCTTCAGAAGCCAACTGATCTGGATCTCCACTGTTTGCTAAGACAGGGCATGTCATGTTTGGCAAGAGAAGGGTTTTATACATCCTGAAATAAAGCGCAATGCATTCATCATAATAAATACATCTGAATCAAAGATACAGTAGACTCTCATTATCTCCAAGGGATCAGAAGTTTCAGTTTGAGATACCAGTAGTTTGAGGTAACAGGAGTTGAAATGCAGACATGTTAACTTTTCAGCATAAAAATTAGTGAGAGTCTGGAAACAAATTTGTGAGGTCCTTATTTATATATTAAGCAAAAAGGGAAATTTCAGAAAAAAAAATAGTGAGGCAGTGCATAAAAAAGGGTTCTTTAAGCCGTAAATTAGTGAGTTTCACTAAAAATTAGGGGGACTTAACATGTCTGTGAAATGTAAAGAACATAAAGAAAAACTAAACCAACATTATCCAAAATAGTTTGATTTAAGTTGTAGTTTGAGTTATCAGTGTTTGCAATAACGGGAGGCAACTTAGAAAACCAAACATTACTCTATACATGTATATAGACTGGCTCCAGTCTCCAGTGACTAAATATTTTTTCTCATAATCCCGTTTGATAATCCACTAACATGCTAAAATAAAACCAAAAAAATATCATGACTGTAAAGGCTGGTCTCTAGAGTGGCTTAACTATTTGCAAACAGTGGAGACCCTGATCAGACGCCACATTCTGCACTGTTTGCCATTTACCCTTTTATGGGTCTCCCGACTACAATGGGCTAAACAACAGTGTTTATTCTTTGAACAGTGGAGAAGAACCATTCCTTCAAGATACGTTCTGCGGCGTCTGATCTGGGTCTGCACTGTTTGCCAATTACCCTTTTACGGGTCCCTCGACTACAACGGGCTAAACAGCAGTGTTTATCATTTGAACAGTGCAGAAGAACCATTCCTTCAAGACAATATTTTTCAGCCATAAAATATTTTATATCAACCACAAATACCTATTTTCAAAACAATTTACCATCATTTGATAACTGTGGAATCCACAGATATTGCTGTCAATCAAAATATTAAACAGATAAAAGTTTGCTCTCTAAATATTTTATTTTTGATTGGACACAAAAATATTATTCTAATATTATTTGTCATAAAAAATATCTCATCATTTAATTCATCTCACCATAACTGTCCTAATGATTAGATATTGGAGAATATTTGTAAATCATGGGTAAAGACAAGCAAAAAAAAAAAAATCTTTTCTGCTAAATATCTGAAAAGGAAATGTCTAACTTTTGATTTAATTTCTGTTCTGTATTTTATTGTTTTTAAACTAAACCTAGAAAACAGAATGGAAAATAAAACAATTTGTATCTCATTTTAATGACTTATTATTTCCTTTTTTCAATATAAAGATCTGGTTTAAACAACATACTAGTATCTAATTTCTTTTCTGCTAAATATTGGAAAAGAAATGTCCCTTCTGGGTTCCGTATGTTGCTGTTGTTTAAATGCAAATTGTCTCCTCTTTGGAGGCAATTTGCATAAAATGTCAAAGCCTTTCTGGAAAAAAGAAGAAAAAATATTTCTAAGGAGGCAATTTGCATAAACAGTCAAAGCCTGTTACCTGGAAAAAGGAAGGAAAATATTTCAAATTGTCGTCTGCTAAATTTTTCACCTAGAGTGCCGAATGTTAAACAAACACTTATTTGAAGATGTGCATACAGCTGATTGAATTATTAACCTTGTCCTGCTGAACCTAGATATACCCTGCCTTTGCAAACAGTGTAGATCCAGATCAGTTGGCTTCTGAAGAAGCCAACTGATCTGGATCTGCACTGTTTGCCTTTAAGTATGTGAATCTATATCAACAACCCTGATCAAGTAATCTGATCGGCTGAAAATTAGAAATGGGTGTGGCCTCTTAATTTATTCAGCAGGACAAGGATTAATTAATGCTTAACCTGCCAAGCAAAATTGTAGCAGACAACAGACCAATTTTTATATTATTACTTTCAGAGAAATCAAAGCTGGACATTTCATGTGAATCATCTGCACATGAAATACAAAGCCTTTTCTCTGAAATTTAAAAGAAAATCGTCTGCTGCAGTTGCCATTGGCACTTTAAGGTTTAAAGATTAAATTTTTGCTAACACATAACTAAAAGGCAAAAAGAATTTTTCCTATGTAATCTGTGATATTAAAACGCAGAAAAAACACAAACAAATGAACTGAAAAATTAGATACTTAATATTTGCTTTCATAAATCCAGGAATAAATCACTAAAGTGAAGAAAAAAGATGACGGAAAGAAAGAACTTACTAGTATGAAGCCAGTGTTGAAGAAATGAAGTATTATCCTTCCACTGTGACATTGTTTGTTCATATATCGCCCAGTGCGGCAGCAGTATGTTCAAAGCTAGTGTTTTTTGTAGCTGCTGATACAGTTATATATTGATCTGACATATAAATAGGCAATCATGATGCCAGATGCCAGCTAAACATACAGTGTTCCAGATAAGAGAGGCATACAGACAACCCAGCAGGCATTGTTGAAACAACATCGATTCAACATTGATTCAACTTCTTAACGCTGAATCAATGTTGAATCAACGTTGTTTCAACGTTGTGTGTCTGCTGGGAAGTATATAGCTAGATATCTTGTATCTTATTTCTCCATAAAAACATACATCTTGTACTCATAATTTGTGCCTTGGTGAGATGCTTCAAATGATGCATATTATATCATAGATATTTGGGGTCAGTAGAGCAATGCAGGCCCCAAAAATTATCTTGTATATAACTTTTCTTGAGATATTTTTGTATTTCAGTGTGATGTTCTTAAGAACCTTTCAGAAGTCACAGATTATGTTTAATGAATAATCAAATTCTTTAACTTCTGAAAATGTTCTAAAAACATCACATTTCTCTATCAGCACAAGGACGTAAATAATACAATTTTATACGTCTTTGATCAGCAGTGTTTCTTTGTACTGAAATACAAAAATAACTAGAGGAAAATTATATACAAGACAATTTTTTGGGCCTGAACTGCTCTACTGACCTCAAGTATCTGTGCATAATATATGCTTTCATAGAGAAATAAGTAATATATCAGTAATTTTTAGTTTAACGCTTAGCATTCTGGGTAAAATTTCAGCGGATGATGTTTTGAAATTTATTTTTTTTTCCCAGAAAATGGGATTGGACATTTCATGCAAATTGTCTTCTGTCTTCTTGGAAAAATAAAAGAAATATCATCAATTTGTCATCTGCTGAATTAGCCCAGAGCTAACACAGTGCCTTATTTTGGGCTGTGAATAGCTTGGCTCAGGATAAAAATGAATTTTCTCACACCGAGGGTATGGATTAGAACTGCTTCACAGAGGCAAGTTCAATGAGTACCAACAACTTACATTTTCTTGACATATAAACAAGAAAACTATTTATAACTCATCTTATGTAGAACTCTGACCCATTATTAACCATTACCACTCTCTGGGCAAATTCAGCAGACGACAAATTGTTATTTTTTTTTTTTTTTTTTTTTTTTCCCAGAAAACAGGATTTGACATTTCATGCAGCTTGTCTCCATTGGAGACAATTTGCATGAAATGTCAAACATGTTTTCTGGAAAAAAATAAGAAAAATATTACAATATGTCATCTGCTTAAAATTTTACCCAGAGTGATAAGGCGTTAACTGCTCACCATTGTAACATCTGTTTGCCAGCACCAATCTGCAGAGCCAGTCAACAATTCAGTCAACTGAACATGTTTTTGTAGAAAAATGATAATAATTACTAAAATAGATTAACCCTTAAGGCGCCAATCACAAATACAGCGGACCCCACTTCTAATTTTTATACCCCGCCACACAATAGTGGTGGGGTATTATGGTTTCACGTTGGTGTCTGTCCGTCCGTTTTTCGTTTCCGGATGATAACTTGAGTAAACATCAATGGATTTTCACCAAACTTGGTATGTGCATTGATATTGTGGAGACCTGGTTTGGGATTGCTAATGGGCAAATTTCGTCAAATTTTTACTGAGTTATCTGCCTGAGACACGCCCATATTTTCGTTTCAAGACTATAACTTGAGTACATACATAACAAGGGATTTTCACCAAACTTGCTATATGCATTGACATTAAGGAGTTCTGGTTTGGGATTGCTAATAGGCAAATTTCGTCAAATTTTTACAGAGTTATCTGCCTAAGACAGCACATATTTTCGTTTCCGGACGATAACTTTAGTAAAAAACAAGGGATTTTAACCAAACTTGCTATATGTATTGACATTAAGGAGATCTGGTTTGGAATTGCTAATGGGCAAATTTCGTCAAATTTTCACGGAGTTATCTGCCCGAGACATGCCCATATTTTCATTTCTGGATGATAACTTGAGTAAATAATAAGGCCTTTTAACCAAACTTGCTATATGCATTGATATTATCAAGATCTGGTTTAGGATTGTTATCTGTCCCTCCGTCATTTTCTTTCCAGACATTTTCGCAACGATAACTTTAATACATAAACAAATAATTGCTGTGGTGGGGTATTATGCTTGCGGTGCTTTTATTGCTATCATAGAAATAATTCTTGCCATTTCAAGTGAATCATCTACCAGTAAGTGATTCACATGAAATGTTAAGACTTATTTTCTATGAATAATAATAAAAAAAAAATATTAAAATAGAATGTGACCTGCTACAATTTTTGCTTAGCGCATTATGAGTTAACTGGTGCCCTGCTACTTATACCTACTAAGCAGAACAATTTTTTGCTATCTTTGCTGTGGCAAATTCAGCAGAGGACAAATTGATACATTGATGCCATTGTTTTCTTATTTTTCCCAGAAAATAAGATTTAACATTTTGTGCAAATTGTCTTCCTACAGAGAATTTGCAAGAAATATCTTATCTTATTTGCTAGGAAAGTATCTAACCCTACTTTTTAGGAAAAAAATTTTCTTCCAGAAAATAAGATTCAATTTTCCTGCAAATTGTCTCTATACAGGTAATCATCTGCAAGTGCACATCATACTTTTATGCAGAAACATGGCAAGTCAAAATTGCAGGTCCTAACCAGACTGCCTAGATGCTGGGAGCATGCCAAAAGGTATCTTTTTAGCTTAATTTTAGTTATTTACGCCTACAAAATAACGTAAACTATTCCTTCACACTTGGCTGTAGCTGCTAATGCAAAATTATTGACTCAGAGCTGACACTGTAGCATCATGCAACTGACAAATAAGTATAAAAGATAAGATGAAACAAGATCACTTAGACTAGAAGGTATTTCCCTCCCCTCTCAAAGGAGCTACTCTTAAAGTAAAGAATTTACTCCCTCTGGGTCTGCACTGTTTGCCATTCCTCCATCAAATTTTAGACATACACACAGGTCTTTTTAAATTTTAGGACATATTTGGTAAGGAGTTCCAAACATTTTTGGAAAAAATGTTAAAAATCTTCAACATGAACATTCAAATGACATACAGTAACCCAACCTGTTAGAACATGTATATAACCTGGGGAAGTGCATTTGTAGTTTGCTGTGTCAAGGATCACACATGCAAACATGTACTTAATTCCACTTTCCTTCACCAAATGAAATGTCCAGGTGACCGTGTGGTTAGCACTCTGACCAGATCACAAGAGCCTGGGTGGCACAAATACCACTAGAGGTGGATTCAGCTCATGACTGTATAGCGCTTCTCTGAACAGAGCCTTTCATCATCACATACCTTTCTATCATCTTGATATGACTTAAATAATGTTGAAAGGGACATAAAACACAAAAACATCATCATCTATCACCAAGTGTCTCCCTGTCCACTTTATACTCACTGAAGTATACAACCCTTTCATCCCTGAGTTTCTAAAGTGGACTGATCTTTGAATCTAGTCTGAATCATTGTTCCAAATAGGCGTCTTTGTCAAAAATCAAAACAGAAAGGCAAACAGTGTACATCCTGATGAGATGGCTCAATATGAGCCATCTCATCAGGATCTACACTGTTTGCAAAAGCAAAAAAAAAAAAAAAAAATGTTTTCGTTTCCAGGGCTACAGGAAGTAAGCTAAGTCTACTAATCACAGACCAAGCAGGATTTGAATCTTTATAGATTTTATTTGAATCCACAATATCTAACTCACAAGTCAAGAAGGCCAGTCACTGAGCCAGCCATTCCATACCACAATGTGTTTAAGTAAATGCTGGTGTAACAATGATGCTGAAAGTTGATCTAGCAATAAATGTCATGTTGTGTTGAAGAAACATTAACCCGTTCATCCTTGAGATCCTGAAGTGGACTCGTCCATCCATGAATTAGGACATGTCCACTGATGCAAATAGGGGTTTCAGTCTGAAATTAAAAACAAAATAGCAAACAGTGTAGATCCAGATGAGATGGCTTGTTATGATCCATCTCATCCAGATCTACACTGTTTGCACAGGTATCTGTTTTGGTCTTACGGGCTGAAAGGGTTAAAGCAATGCTGTAATAATGTGTTGCAGCAATGATGCTGCTCTGTGTTGTTAGAATGTTGCCATTATGTGTCAATAAAAATAATGCCACAATGTTTTGTAGCAATAAAAATGCTCTGTGGCATAAAATATTGCCAGTATGTATTGGAGCAATGAAATCACAATGTGTTAGAGCACTGATGCTAATCTGTGTTGTAAAAAATGTTGATATTATATGTCAAAGAAATGAAGCCACAGTATGTTGCAGCAATAATGCTAATCTGTGTTCTACACTGTTGCCATTATGTTTTACAGCTATGAAGCCTTAATGTGTTGCAGAAATGATGCTAATCAGTGTTGCAAAGTGCTATCATTATGAGTTAAAGCTACAAGCTACAATATATATTTCAGCAATGATGCTACTCTTGTGTTGTAAAGTATGGTCATTATGTGTTAAAGCTATAAAACCACAATGTGTTACAGCAATGATGCTAATGGGTGTTGTAAAGTATTACCATTATGTGTTACAGTGACAAGCCACAATGTATTGCAGCAATGATGCTAATCTGTGTTGTAAGGTGTTGTCATTATGTGTTAAAGCTACTAAAAACCACAATGTGTTATAGCAATGATGCCAGTGGGTGTTGTAAAGTGTTGCCATTATGTGTTACAGCTACAAGCCACAATGTATTGCAGTAATGATGCACATGTGTGTTGTAAAGTGTTGCCATTATGTGTTAAAGCTATAAAGCCACAATATATTGCAGCAATGATGCTTATCTGTGTTGTAAAGTGTTGCCATTATATGTTACAGCTACAAGCCACAATGTATTGCAGCAATGATGCTAATCTGTGTTGTAAAGTGTTATTGTTATTATGTATTACAGCTACAAGTCATAATATACTGCAGCAATGATGCTAGTCTATGTTGTAAAGATACAGCTATGAGCCAGAATGTATTGCAGCAATGATGCTAATCTGTGTTGTAAAGTGTTGCCATTATGTGTTAATGTGTTACACCAATGATGCAAATGGGTGTTGTAAAGTGATGCCATTATGTGTTACAGCTACAAGTGGCAATAAATTGCAGCAATGATGCTAATCTGTGTTGTAAGGTGTTGCCAATATGTTACAGCTACAAGCCACAATATATTGCAGCAACGATGCTAATCTGTGTTGTAAGGTGGTGCCATTATGTGTTACAGCTACTAGCCACACTGTATTGCAGCAATGATGCTTATCTGTGTTATAAAATGTTGTCATTATGTGTTAAAGCTATAAAGCCACAATGTGTTGCAGCAATGATGCTAATAGGAGTTGTGAGGTGTTGCCATTATGTGTTACAGCTACAAGCGACAATGTGTTGCAGCAATGATGCTGTAATATATTGTAGCAATATCAATGATGACATAATGTGTTGCAATCATTCTGCAGCAGTGATGTAGCAGTACTTTTATAGTATGTTGCTGTAACACTACTCCCACTGCTTCAAACAGATACTCTTTTTTGACCAAAGAATATTAATCTGTACACCCCATCATATCTAGAATCATGTATTGTCTACAAGAAGGGTGCCAGCAGCAGGTACACATTCCTCTTACTCTGGAAATATTTTTTTACATAACTTAAGGTGAATGTACACACTTTGTATATTTTCTGCCATTTTATACAAGGGAGACAAGTGACATCCTGTCTGCTTTCCTGAGCATTATGCTCCTTCTGAAAATGGGTCTACTTTAGAAAGACATCCTATCTGATGTCCTGTGCATTATGCACCTTCTGAAAATGGGTATTCTAGAAGGAAAGAATTTGCTCCCAAGGGAGGCAAATTCTTTCCTTCTAAGGTAGAGCCCTTTCCAGAAGGGGGGCCAAACAATGTTGACAGTGTTGCCTCCCCTGAAAGAATATCAATTCCCCTTAACCTGGCAATTTCTCAGGGATCTGGTTAACTGTTTGGTATGGAATTACTAATTGCCAGTTATGATGCAGCTGTTAAATGCTTAGCACTCTGGGTAAAACTTTCAGCAGAGATATACTGTAATGTTTTTCTTATTTTTCCTAGAAAACAGGATCTGACATTACATGCAAATTGTCTGGAGACATTTGCATGAAGTGTCAAATCCTGTTTTCCTGGAAAAATAAGAAAAAATATCACCAATTTTCCATCTGGTGAATTAGCCCAGAGAGTGGAAACAGTTAATGTTTTCTATATAAAATGCAGACAGAGGATCAATCAATAAGTCTTTCAAGGCCAGATACAAGCATCATTACAACTTAACATTACCATAAATATTTTGAAATTTCAGTCAGAGAATGTAATAATGGGGCACAATTTTATGCATGCAGTGAAGGCATGCTTTTTTTCTTTCTTTTTTTTTTTTTTTTTAACAACGGGAGATGATTGCAAAATACATCAAATTAAGTATGTATCCCATACTTCTAGTTGTTTGCTGGTTATAAAAACTAACATTTTCTTGAATATCTCCAAAACAGAAAGCATCCAGGGCCCAGTTGTTCAAAGCGTCGCTAGCTTAACGAGTTCGTTAAGGGTCATTTCGTTAACCGTTTTAGCAGATTCAATACACAATATTTTGAAATTTTTTGCTGAAAAAATGTGAGTAGCTTTTGCACTGCAAAAGCTACTCACATTTTTTCAGCAAAAAATTTCAGCATATTTGTGTATCACTCGATGTAAATTTTAATGAATCTTTAACTAAGGACATCATTAGTTTTGAACAACTGGGCCCAGCATGATACAGTATAAAAGCATGTGAGTTCTTTACTAAATACATAACTTAATGCATAATTTATCAAAAGAATACATTTGTAAACAAAAACATTTCTTCTCAAAAACGTCAACAATCGCCAACAGAAGCAGAGATCTAGGGCAAAACATTTGCAAGTGTTTTGCACTTCTGAATGCAGCCCTCTGAACATGGGTTTGGCCCTAATATGTTACCAGTTTGCAAAAAAATGCATACGGTATTCGACCTAATTACTGCACTGTGCATTTTTTTGGTTTTTCAAAATAACTGGGAAAACTTGTGGTAAAATATGTATCTACCTACTAAGGGTACATTTAAAGAAAAGGATTAGCAAAGGAATTATTTGATGATGTTGATGCAATTTTTTTTTCCTGATTTTGCTTTTAAAAGTATATGTTGTGGGAACTCATTTGAATTCAAATGGGTGCCCATAACATATGCCTTTATAAAGAAGTAGACAAAAAGTACACTGTCTTTAATCTGAAGACTACGGAACTACTTCACTGTGCGCTTATAGGTCTATGTGCGATAATTAGGTCGAATACGGTATTTTTCTGCTACTGTACAAAAGTAATTGTACATGAATATAACAAAAACTAGTAACCATATTTTTAGAGAAAACAGATGTCCCCCAACACAATGAACTTTCAGTTTTTCTACTGCTGTGACCTTGAAAATTAGGTCAAGGTCACCAAAATCTAACTAATTCTTTATTATGGCCCATTAATATATCCATGAAAGTTTGGTAAGAAACCAACCACTGGTTCACAAGATATTGTGCAGACAGGAAAGTGTGATACCGACACCAACGCCAAAGTCTACGGGATCCACATCAAAAACAGTATGTCTCCATCCCCCTAAGTGGGGGGGACATTATTAACTGTTCAACTAATTGACTTAAATAAAATGTACACAGTACATTAGTTATAGGCAGACCAAACTGACCTGTCTCTCTGACCTTTTGATTATAGTACATGTATTTATACATGTATGTTTTCTGCGTAAACAGGTATTACCAATAAATGTGAATGATAAGCTGATAAGACAGATTGCAGAATTTTCTGACCGTCAAAAGTAAACTGTACATTTAACATATCGGTTTAAATTTAAATGTGAGGGTTGGAGTGACTGATGAATTTGGTCAATCTTCACATCTCATTTCTTAGCATGCATTCTGCGGCACCTGATCTGGGTCTGGACTGTTTGCCAAATACCCTTTTTGGGGTTTCCCAACTAAAATGGGATAAGACTTCCTAATATTTAGGGCCAGCCTCGGTGGCTCAGTCGGATGCGTGTCCGACTGGTGATCAGACGGTTGCGGGCTGGATCCCAGCCAGGTCTGGCAACATTTTTTTCTGGAAATTGTTCATGAAATATTTTCTTGTCTTTCTCTCCCTTCTGCTGATTCAATAAGAACAATTCGAGGGTTGAGCGCAAGACTATAGTAACTCAAACATATTTTTGAAACCCTTGTTTAGGGGCAACTTGGACCCCTTTGTAAACAATGCAAATTTAGGTGCCATTGCTCATACGAGCAATGGCACCTAAATTTTCATTGTTTACAGAAAGAAATGTTGTAATCTTCATAACGCCTTCATGGTGAGGAGATTAGGTTTGGGGAAAAACAACCATCTGACTTACGCTAGTCTTGCGCTCAACCCTCGAATTGTCAGTTTCTGGCAAAAGAAAGTATACAAGTACTGGTTAACAGCTCAGAGGACTAAGCCTGTCCTTAGCCTATATATAATAGTAAACTGACCAGCTTGACATGACCTTAATAGTGTTGACTGGGCCATTAAACTCCAAACCAACTAACTATTTAGGATAACTAAACATGTACTGACATGTGTGAAAAGCACTAAATAAACACTGAAAACTGCAAAATCCGGTGGAACTTTCTGAGAATTTTTTTTTTATCAGGGCCCAGTTGTTCAAAACTAATGATGTAGTTAGTTAACATATTGTTAAAACATTGATCTTTAAATATGGCATATTTTGTTGAAAAAATGTGAGTAGCTTTTGCATTTGCAAAAGCTACTCACATTTTTCAGCAAAAATACCTGTGAATTAGCTATTGTGCTTACTAGAACGGTTAACATTTTGACTACTAATGAGCTCGTTAAGCTAATGATGCTTTGAGCAGCTGGGCCCTGGTCTGCAGTTTGCTGGAGTATACAGGGTAAATATGATATTCTTTTTTCTGGGTATTGAACTGATCCTGGCAACAGACCTAGATTTCTGCAAATTCTTGCTTTTTTAGGAAGATTCTGCAATAGACATCAACATTAACCTTTACCACTCCTTGGGTTAATTCAACAGATGACAAATTGGTGATATTTTTCTTACTTATTTCCCCAGGAAACAGGATTTGTCATTTCATGCAAATTGTCTCCATTGGAGACAATTTGCATGAAATGTCAAAACCTGTTTTCTGGGAAAAATAAGAAAATATTTCAAAATGTTGCCTGCTGGTTGTATGCTGAAAATTTTATCCAGAGTGCTAAGCATTAATGAACCATCATCAAAATACTCAGGAATGGTAACAATTATAGATTGTAAGAGTGCACAGAAAGTACACCAGATAAGGGAGGTAAACAGTGTTAGATATGAAAAAGTAGACTGGCTCCCGTCTAACTGATAAATAAATCAGCATAAAAACTATTTTTATTTTACAAAAATCCTATCTTTTGGAATGTCCTTCTCTCTGATTTAGCTGATCAGTTTCTGACTGGTAAGGGAGATGATATGTGTAGAAAAATAAGGAAGGAGGAGTATTTTACCTTTGTTAGATTAGAAATTTAAAACATATATCATTTGACCAGGAGAGTAAATGGGTTAGTGAATAGTAACTGAAAAAAAAAAAAAAAAAAAGAAATGTAAAACTCATAGGGTAGTGCCAGGCTAATGAAAGAGTATCAGGTAAATATTTTTCTTATTTCTCCACAAAAAAAAATTCGGGGAATATGCAGGTAGCCTAAGCTATGGATAAAAGATTGTATCAAGTAAGTATTTTCTTATTTCTCCACAAAAAACATGTGCTGTGGGTACTCCTTAGAAGTGCCTCAGGGAAAATGCTGGTAGCCTAAGCTAAGGATAAGAGAGGGTATCAGGTAAATATTTTTCTTATTTCTCCACAAAAACATATGTAGTGGGTGCTCATTAGAAGCACCACAATGCATATTTTTATGGAGAAATAAGAAAAGTATCACTGCTTTTTGGTTGAAAAAAAAAACACAAAAAAACTGCCTTATCAAGGTCAGGTAGCCGGAATAAATATTCATGAAAATCCATGAAAGGTATTCATTAGGAAGATCTCATAGAGACACATATCTTCATATAAAGGGGGCAATCAAAAGATAATTTTGGTTATTTTCGTATCAAAACTTCATAGTTTTATGGGTAAAAGGTCAGGTAGCCAGAATAAATATTCATGAAAATTCATGAAAGGTATTCATTAGGAATATCTCATAGAGACACATATCTCCATATAAAGGGAGAATTAAAAAATATAATTTTGGTTCTTTTCGTATCAAAACTTCATAATCTTATGGGTAATCAGTGGAATCACATTCACACCTGAACATGTAATGTGGTTACCCCTTGAAATTTGCAATTTCATACCATGTGTGGATTCTCATTGGAAATGCTTCCCTATTATACTCATTGCAATTATTTCATATGCTTGGTGAGATGATTCTAAAGTTATACAGTAACATTCAACTACATAGACCACTCAAAATAATATTAAAACCAGCTTTTGTCAGTCCAAAATGGTTCCTTTCTTATTATTCCATATTCAATATAAGTCTGTCCCAATAATAACACCACTTTTAGGTAGCAAGGCTTAAAAGTTTCACTTGTCTGCTTGCCACGTTGAGTGCCTTTGGACCTAGAACGGGTGAAAAATTTGACTTCTCCCTTTATGATTTATTTGTCGCAATAAGCCATTAAATGAAATATGATATCCTTGATTAAATACATGATCGGTGTATACTGTGGTCAGTCTTATTATGGCATCTGTGAGCTATGGTCCTAATAAGGGTTATTGCAACAAGTCAGTTATTGCATGTTGTAAATTTCTCGCTTGACGGCTCAAAATTTAAAACTATGCAATAACCTATACTTAAATCGCCATACTTCTAGCCATGTAGTAAAATTTCAAGTACTGGGCTGTCCCAAACATGGTCTTTACCTTTGTCCTGCTTAACCAAGATATGCCCTGCCTTTTTTAACAGTGTAGATCCAGATCAGTTGGCTTCTGAAGAAGCCAACTGATCTGGCTTTGCACTGTTTGTCATTAAGTATTTGAATTCGTATCAACAACCTGGATCAAGTTATCTGATTGGCTGAAAATTAGAAATGGGTGTTGCATCTTAATTTATTCAGCATGGCAAGGGTTAACAATGGAATTTTACTGTAGGTCCATGTAAAGAAATCTCCCCCAATCTGCCATAATTATTTTACCAAAGTATTCAGAGAGAAAGGCCTGAGGGAACAGAGTAGACACACATCAGATGCTGCAGAAACAATACTGTTGGCTATTCATCCAGCAGTTTTTAAACCATCTGACTGAATAAACTCTCCGACACTATATATTAGAAGAGTCCATTTCAGAATTTAGGTATGTCAGGCTATATGACATAGATATTCCTAAAGAAAAATGGTTGAACTATTTGCAAACAGTGAAGATCCTGATCAGATGCCGCATTCTGCGGCTTTTGATTTGGGTCTGCACTGTTTGCCAGTCATCTGTTTAGGGGTCTCCAGTCGTCAATGGGTTACTTCAACTTCAACAGGTAGTAATATAGACTTGTTCAAATTTTAATTTTAGTAAAAGAAGGGCAAAAAGAACCCTTCTGCTGAACCCGGATATACCCTGCCTTTGCAAACAGTGTAGATCCAGATCAGTTGGCTTCTTCAGAAGCCAACTGATCTGGATCTGCACTGTTTGCCATTAAGTATGTGAATCTATATTGACAACCTTTATCAAGTAATCTGATTGGCTTAAAATTAGTGATGAGCGTGGCTTCTTAATTTATTCAGCAGAATTGTACTAGCATTTTACTTAATTCTCCGCAAAAACATGGTCCAATTTTAATAACTTGAACATCTTTGGGACCATGAAGTTCTAGACAAGGGTAGTTCGAGCCTGGTAACTAAGGGTTAATCATATAGCACCGGGTCAGGAGGCAAATGGGGACAATTTGGGGATGTCTTTTCCATCTTTTATAAAATAATGGTATGATGTGTCTACAGTACTCATTAAAATTGCTTCAATAAAGCAATTCTAATGAGAACACACGACATCATTTTCATCATAAAATAAGAAAATATTCTTAACATATCCTTATTTTTTTCCCTGAGCTATTGGAAGAATTTCCTAGGACTAAAAAATCCACAGCAAACAAACCCTCAGTATTTGAGTCATTGAAGTTTTACAGTTTATCATGGGTACTCAGTCACTAGAAGTGTCTCACTTCTAAAAAGTACTAGCAGCATATTTTACGTGGAGCAATAAGTTAAGGAGTCTGAAATATTTTGTGTAAATAAGGTAATAAGATATGGTGGGAGAAATAAGCCAGCAATTAACACTTCTTCTTAAAAGCATCTTATCTGAAATACATGCAATAATTTAACTGCAATAGTTTGCCTTTTGCTATGCTTTTTTTAATTTAACAATTTGCCATTCTTTAACCCTTGCCATGCTGAATGAATTAAGATGCCACACCCACTTCTAATTTTCAGCCAATCAAATAACTTGATCCAGGTTACTGTTGAAAGAAATTTACATACTTAATGACAAAATGTGCAGATCCAGATCTGTTGTGTCTGGATCTACACTGTTTGCAAAGGCCATGCATATCCAGTTTCAATTCACTTAATGATGTTTAACGCTCAGCATGCTATGTACAAATTTCAGCAGACGACAAAGTGAAATATTTTTTCTTCGTTTTCAAAAAAACAATGGCTTTGATATTTTGTCTCCTTAACTACATGCACTAAATTTGCTTGGAATCAGCAACTTGTCCTCCTTTTCATTAATGTAAAAAATTTCAGTAGATGACATTTTGAAAAAAAATCTTATTTTTCCAGAAAATAGGCTTTGACCTTCATCCAAATTGTCTCCAAAGGAAATGTCAAAGCAAATTTCTGGGAAAAATAAGAAATTTCCATGAAATGTCAGAGCATATTTTCTGGGTGAAATAAGAAAAATATCATCTATTTGTTGTCTGATGAACTTGCCCAGAGAGTGGTAATGGTTCAAATAATATCCTGTTGTGTGCTATACATTTTCCAATGATGTTTTGGTAACCCTTAAAATGTTGAATTTAAATATTCTGGCATTAATGACCTCAGCAAGAACATGAATATTCAATCAACATTTTCATAATGTTTTTTATTTGTCCCAGAAAATACCATTCAGGGCTTGACACATTACAGAAAAAATGATTCAAACAAATGTTAGCCCTATTTTTGGGTAAAACAAGAATAATCCCACACAACTGTATTCTGCTAATTTTCAGTTCAACCATACTAAGGGAATTTAACCATACAAAAGGTAAAACTTGCAGTGATTTTGGCAAAGAGCACATGTTTTTCTGATATTTGTGTGGGTTGTATATGCAAATATGAAAAGTTAAAATGTCACTTTTAAACTAGTGTTGAGAGCTTTGAAATACATTTTAACATTTGATCAGAAAAATAGTTTGCCCTTTGTTGTATTTAAGCATTTTTTGCCGGGGTGATGATGCATGAAAAGGCTAGCACGTGCAAGTAGTCTTAACCCTCATCCTACTGAATAATTAGCCACACCCATTTCTGAATATCAGCCAATCAGATTACATCATATAAAAGTTTTTGTTCAAATTCACAAACCGAATGACAAACAGTGATCAGTGAACAGCCATCTGATCTGGATCTACACTGTTTGCAAAGGTAGGGGTTGTCGTGAACAGCAGGATAAGGGTTAATGCATTTTCAGTTAGCTTTTTTTTTTTTCATTAGTGAAAATCTGTAAAAGCCTGTATAGACATGATTGTCAAATATTAACCTTTAGCACTTATGATATTTGAATGAAAAACTTGCAATGCCATGAGGCTTTCAAACAACTTACATACTGACCCAGAAAAAAAAATGCCTTGTGTAACTGGGTTCCAGCACAGGGAATAATGAAAGGTCTTACAACATCGAAATATCAAGGCTTTTGCTATATTCAGAAAAAAAACCATTCAAGTCATACCATACACATCCTAAAATGAATCCATTTAACATTTACCACTCTCTGGTAATTAAGCAGATGACAAATTGGTGATGTTTTTCTTATTTTTCACAGAAAACAACATTTGAAATTCCATGCAAATTGTCTTTAATGGAGACAATTTGCATGAAATGCCAAATCCGATTTTCTGGAAAAATTAAGAAAATATTTCAATATGAAGTGTGCTGAAAATTTTACCCAGAGTGCAAAACATTAACTACCTGGTGTAAATTTGTTCAGTATCTGTACTGTCTGCCATCAGCCAGCACTCTGCACTTGTTCAACTTCAGAAAGCAGAACTGTAAATGGCCTAATTAAAAATTTGAAACACTTTTTCTTTTTGCCTAAATTTTGCTTTTTATGCAGTTGTTTCTTAAAATACCTTGTGGAATGCTCCTTCAGGAGCAGTCTGATTTGGGTCTGCACTGTTAACAAATACCATTTTGTCAGACACTTTGGTAAACAAAACTTTAGGACATTTGTGGTAACCTTGTATTTGAATATTTAGGTTAATTGTAATGATGTGGAAGTAAACAAAAAAGAGTCTGACAAAAGTGCATGGATGAACAAGTCCATCTGGGTCTTTCCTTTCCCGTTCAAAGCATGGTTAGCTTAACAAGCTCTTTAACCCTTGTCCTGCTGTACCAGGATATACCCTGCCTTTGCAAACAGAGTAGATCCAGATCAGTTGGCTTCTGAAGAAGCCAACTAATCTGGATCTGCACTGTTTTCCATAAAGTATTTGAATTTATATGAACAACCTGGATCACTCAATCTGATTGGCTGAAAATTAGAAGTGGGAATGGCATGTTAATTTATTCAGCATGACAAGGGTTAATTAATGACAAACATAGATAAAGTATTTTCAAATACATGCAATGCAAAAGCTACTCACATTCAGGAAAAAAATATTAATATATTTGCCATATTTCAATATAGAATTTTTTAACATAATGTTTACAAACAACTTTGTGAAGTTTTGAATGGCTCGGCCCTGATAAATAACCTCTAACATTATTGACATTTCATGCAAAACTGTCTCCTTTGACAAAATTGTCTCCTATGACAAAGCCTATTAGCATGAAATGTCAAAGCCTATTTTAAAGCTATCAACACAATCTCCAGCACCTAGAGTAATGTCTGAAAATGAGTCCTCCCAAAAAGTATTATTAGGCTTTTGGGTATAAAATCACAAAGTTACCAACACAAATACATGAAGCCATACTCATCTTGCTAGATGACCTTTTTTACCAAAAGATATTGACATTTTTATTTCAGTATATGTTGTAGTACTCATAAAAGTTGCTTCATTGAGGCAATTCTCATGAGCAAAGCTCCAGATGAGAAGGGGTATCTGTAAAATGTTTTTCCTTATTTATCCATGAAAACAAATGTCATATGCCTATTCAAATATACAGAAAATTTTTCCACAAAAAAAAATGAAAATTTTCAGATAAAAATTCTGATATTTTTAATATTTCTGCTCAAAACATAGATTGTGGGTACTTGTTAGAACTGCCTCGGTGAGGCAGTTCTAACGAGTACCCACATTCTATGTTTTTGAGCAGAAATAAGAAAAATAATGTATACCCCTGTCAACCCCAGTTTTACTATATAAAAGTGGGGTTTAAGGAGGTCAAAATTATATAGGTATGTTCTCGTGACGGGTACTCATTAGAGGTTCCTTAGTAAGGTGCTTCTAATGAGTATCCACAACGTATGATTTTGTGGAGCTATAAGAAAAATATCAATATTTTTCAGTTGTAAAAAAAAAAGCCTTAACCCATTGTAGACTGAATAGACTCTCCCACACTTTATATTGGAAGAGTCCAATTTCAAGTTTAGGTACGTCCGGCTATGAGATTTACATATTCCTAGAGAAAAATAGCTAAACTATTTGCAAACACTGGTGACCCTGATCAGACGCCCTGTTCTGCGGTGTCTGATCTGGGTCTGCACTGTTTGCCAATTACCCTTTTACGGGTCTCCTTACTACAATGAGTTAAATGGAGCTAAGAGTGAGGACAACAGTTTTCTCAGTACTCATACAACATTTTATATGTTTTCATATAATTTTATGTTGTCAGAAATATTTATCTGCAAACCCCTCTTATCTACAGCTATAAATACATTATTTTGTATTACCATAAAAATCACACATATTTCCCCACTGTTGTTTTTGAACAACACTCTGTGCAAACACAAAAATATTTCCTTCTTTGTTTTATCTTTTTCCAGTATTTCTTCGCACAAACTTTCTTTCGAAAGAGTCACAAATCACTATAAGAATGAATACTGCACAACTCAATATACCATGTCTAGCTGTACATAAAAAAACCTTTTCATTAATACACTTCTTTTTTCTTTCACATTTTAACTCTTTGCATGCTGGGTAATTTTGCATGCTTTTATGTTGTCTGTTGATTTTTTTTTTTTTTAAATTAAGTTTTTCAAAAAAGTTTCAGTAATACCATCAGAGTGTCAAACAGTTTGGATCCAGATCAGGCCCGACAATTTGTCCGGCCTGATCTAGGTCCAAACAGTTTGCAAAGGTTATCAGCACATGACAAAAGTCGCCACTAGCGGGGAAAGAATTAATGCTTAGCATTCTATGTAAAATTTTCAGCAGATGACATAATGAAATATTTTTTCTTATTTCTCCCAGAAAACAGGATTTGACATTTCATGCAAACTGTCTCAAGTTTGCATGAAATGTAAAATCCTGTTTTCTGGAAAAAATCGGAAAAATATCACCAATTTGTCGTCTGCTGAATTAGCCCAGAGAGTGGTAAAGGTTAAAAATATTGAAACCAATAGAACTTTTTACAATATGTCTTGCATTTTGTAATTGTCAGTGTAATTTGGCAGAATGCAAGTTCAAACCTGAAAATAACCAAAATTGTTCAAGAGCAGTGCACCAGAGGACTTGGTAACCCATTTATGCCGAGTGGACTCATCTACCTCCTCTTTGGACAAGTCCATTTCCAGCTGAAAGTGTGTCTGGTTACTTTTTAAATTACCATGTTTCACATAAATTTGTGTATTTAATGTAAACAGTGTAGACCATGATCAGATACTGCATTCTGTGACATCTGATCTGGGTCTACACTGTTCGCTAATGTCCCTTTTATGGGACGCTTGACATAGATGGGTTAAGGATGAGTATTTGGTGATCATTTGACTTTCTGGCAATGTGTCAGACAGTGTCTATCTAGTAAGCATTAGTTGAATGGCAGTTTAACTGGGTCTTCATTGTGTGCTCAGGCATGTCTGTCCTTATTACTGCATCTGCAAATCTGGGAAGAAAAGGACTGCTTCATTGTTTGCTCAAACATGTCTGTCCTTATTACTGCAACAGCAGATCTGGAGAGAAAAGACTGCATGCCTGTCCTTATTACTGCAACAGCAGATCTGAAGAAAAGACAGCTTCATTGTTTGCTCAGGCATATCTGTCCTTATTGCTGCAACTGCAGATCTGGAGAGAAAAGACTGCTTCATTGTTTGCTCAGCCATGTCTGTCCTTATTGCTGCAACTGCAGATCTGGATAGAAAAGACTGCTTCATTGTTTGCTAAAGCATATCTGTCCTTATTACTGCAACTGCTGATCTGGAGAGAAAAGACTGCTTCATTGTTTGCTCAGGCATGTCTGTCCTTATTGCTGCAACTGCTGATCTGGAGAGAAAAAACTGTTTCATTGTTTCTCCAGGCATGTCTGTCCTTATTACTGCAACTGTTGATCTGGAGAGAAAAGACTGCTTCATTGTTTGCTCAAGCATGTCTGTCCTTATAATTGTGACTGCTGATCTGGGAGAAAAGACAGCTTCATTGTTTGCTAAAGCATGTCTGTCCTTATTACTGCAGATCTGGAGAGAAAAGACTGCTTCATTGTTTGCTCAAGCATGTCTGTGTCTGTCCTTACAACTGTGACTGCTGATCTGAAGAGATAAGACTGCTTCATTGTTTACTAAAGCATGTTTGTCCTTATTACTGCAACTGCAGATCTGGAGAATAAAAGACTGCTTCATTGTTTGCTTCAGCATGTCTGTCCTTATAACTGCAACTGCTGGATGGAAAAGACTGCTTCATTGTTTGCTCAGGCATATTTGTCCTTATTACTGCAACTGCTTTTTGTTCAGGCATAGCTGTCCTTATTACTGCAACTACAGATCAGGTTAGAAAAGACTTGAATTACTTACCTCTGTCAATCATTATTAAATCCTTCATGTTTATATCTTCCCCAAGTATGTCAGGGCAACTGCTATTGCTAGAATTATCAGAACCTGAAAATAGAAGAAAAAAAACAAAAACTTTAAGACTTAGATGATTGTTGGTGTTTTAATCCTTAAAGCACCTAGCAAAATTTGTAGCAGGTGAGATTCTAATATTGTTATTATTATTATTATTATTATTATTATTATTTTTCAAAGAAAATAAGCCAAGCAGTCAATACATATTAAATGACAAGACTTATTTTCTTGACTTATTAACTTTGAAAAATAAAAAACAATTATTTCAAAATGTTGTCCACTGCGATTGGCAATGATGACTGATGTTTTGAACCTTAAAGCACCAAGCAAAATATTCAGCAGCAGGAGTCTTGATAAGGAGGAGTATTTGATGATAATTCTGGGATAATTTTCTCCAGTTCTCCATAAAAACATATGTTGTGGGTACTCATTAGAAGTGCCTTGGTGAGGCACTTCTAATGAGTACCCACAACATATGTTTTTATGGAGAAATAAGAAAAATTATCCCAGAATTATCACCTGATACTCCTCCTTAACAAGTCCTCTGCAGCAGACAACATTTCTAAGTAGATGATGCACATGAAATGTTAAGACTTATCTTCTTTGGAAAATTAAAAAAAAAATATTTCAAAATGTCAGATGCTGCAGTTGTGATTGGCGCTTTAAGTGTTAACATCCAACCATTTAACAATGTCCTGGGCATTTCACATGTTTGTGTACATGCACTCCCTCTCTCTATCTCACTCTCTGTGTGTCTGCCTCTTTCCTCTGTGCATGTGTGTGTATATGTGTGACAGAACCCACCACACTCTCCTGGATGCAAAGCAGAGGCTCTACCACTGAGCTAGACTGGCTCCCGTCTACCTGATATTTGAATCAGAATAAAATGATTTATATTTTACAAAAATCCTATCTTTTGGAATATCTTTCTCACTGATTTGGCTGATCAGTTATGAGTTTCTGCCAGGTAAGGGAGACGATATGTGCAGAAAAATAGTCAAGCGGGAGAAGTTATCTTTGTTAAATTAGAAAACTAAAACTCATAGCTATTGTGCCAGGCAACCACTGAGCCACTGCACATTATTATCTCCTGCATGTTCTAGACATAATCAGAGGATAACACAGGAGTTTTTCCCAAGAAAAACATAAAACAACTTTGGTCAAGAGGTGGCAGGTTTTTCAATAACAGCATGCCATTAACACTTGTCATGCTGAATAAATTATGATGCCACACCCACAATCTGATTAAAATCTGATGTTTACTTTGTTATCTACAGTAATAATAGAATAGAATAGATTAAGATCGGATTTCAATCAGATTGCCATACCCACTTCTAATTTTCAGCCAATCAGATTACTTTATCCAGGTAGTTGATACAAATTTATATGTGTAATGACAAACGGTGCAGATCCAAATCAGTTGGCTTCTAAAGAAAGCCAACACTGTTTGCAAAGCAGGACATATCCGGGGTTGAGGTATACATTTCTTTACTGGCACAGAAATCCATGCAAAGCAATCAGCTGTTACTGAAGCTAGGGTGGATACTAGGGTCAAAATATATACACAGATGAACGAATTAACGAACAGATGGAAATTTGCACGCCTAAGTTGCCCATGCTAACACTGGTGCTGCTGCAACAACAAGGTCTTTCTTACATATGATTCTTCACATTAAGGAATCTTTACAACAGCAACTTCATTTTAATGGCAACATCTTTGGGAACATAATGATGACATTGCAACATTAGGGTTCACTGTAGACAGATATGAACAAGTGCCTGGCTTTAAGGTCTGACAACTGACATTTTGGTGGAAATCAGAACTATACATCATGTACATAGTTGCCACTTCTTAATTATATACCATAACATTACGACAAAAGTCTCTTAATTGCCCTGGAATAGATAAGGTTAATAAACGATTCAAGGACAACTCATAAAGAGTTTTTGTCAGCTCTCTGCAAAATAGAAAAAAAAAAGAAACCTTTTTTTGTCAATGTTACCGACAGTAATGACAAAAAAGAATTTTAATTGAAAACTTGACCAAATTTTAAAGAGTGCTAACCTTGGCCCAGTTTATTACTCAATGTGCCTGACATAACTGTCTGAATAGGGAGAAAATCATACCATTTACCAAATTTTAGACCCTGCTGAATTTCTTTCAGAAAATGCATAGCTCTTGATAAGGCACTTTTTTCAACAAAAAGTATTTACATGTATATTTTTCTTATTTCTCAAAGAAAACATATGTTGTGGGTACTCATTAGAAGCACCTTAGTGAGGCACTTCTAATAAGTACTCACAACATATGTTTTCCTTGAGAAATAAGAAAACTTTTTACCTGATACCCACTCTTATCTAGACCTATGGAAAATGTATGGGTTTTACCTATTGATAATATGGACAGCATCAAGCAAAAAAGGCCTTCGAACATGTGCAACATGCATAGATTCAGATCATCCTGCACATGTGCAAAGTATCACCAATGCCTTTGCTCAACTGATACAGTCTGTAGTATCCAATTCTGTCCAACTTCTGCGCAGTCTGATCTGAACCTTCTGCACATGACCAAAAGGCACATTTTCGCTTGGTGGAGCTCAAATTTTATTCAAAGAAAAAAATCAAAGTTTTGAATACCTTTCTGTTCATAAGATCATGATCAAATAATTTATCTTTACATATTAATAATAACCAAATAAAATATAATACCACTGCCAATATAATTTTATTGAATTTACAACATTCATCTGATCTGTTGAAATGTTTTTTAACCCTTGTCCTGCTGAACCCAGATATACCCTGCCTTTGCAAACAGTGTAGATCCAGATCAGCTGGCAAACGATCTGGATCTGCACTGTTTGCCATTAAGTATATGAATTTATAGCAACAATCTAGACCAAGTAATCTGATTGGCTGAAAATTAGAAGTGAGCATGGCATCTTAATTTATTCAGCAGGACAAGGGTTAACCTATTCACGTCAAGTGGACTCTTCTACCACAAATCTTTGGACTGATCTATTTCCAATATTGTCAGGTTAGTTTTTATAATTACAGTATTTAAAACCCGAGACTCAAAGAAAACAACTAGACCAAAAATAACAAGAGGCCCACGGGCCATGGCTCGTTCACCTGAGTGACATAGCCACTGCAGAATATGTAGATGTTATGCAACATTTTTCCAATCCTATCATTGCAACTAATGAAAGGATCATCATTTAAGCAGTTCTTAGTTTTGAAGAAGAATATATGGGCATGATAGTCAATGAGGCGTGATCATTTGAACAAACTCTCAATCACATTTCAACAGCAGGATCAATGTGAAATTTGGTGGAAATTGGCTGAGTGGTTTCTGAAGAGTTATTTAACACTATCATAATTTTATACATGTCAACAGCACAGGGGCAGGGAAATATAATAAACATGAAAAAAGATTGCCTTTGGAAACAAAGAACTCACTATGGTTTAGAAAATGGGAGCCTTGCTTTATTGAGACTCTTCATAAGCAGAAATGAAGTTTGCAACACTACTTACTGTGGTTTTGGAGGAACTGTCATTTAAATAATTCATTTTTTAAAATTTAATGTTGCCATGGCAAATCAACAAAATGGTCATTGGTTATAAAACACATAACTGGGTAGACAATCATCCACTGATCATAACTGCCAAATATGGTTCACATCAGAGGCAGATTGACAGACTTTTATCTATTTTTAATTGCCCTTACCCATTTAACATTTGTAGCAAATTAAGAGTCCTACTGCTTCAGTGATTTTGGAGAAGTAGTCATTAAAAAAAAAATTCTTTTTTTTTTAAAATTTAATGGTGCCATGGAAACCAAACAAAATGGGCACTGGTCATGAAAGGCACAAACTGGGCAGACAATCATCAAATGATCATAATTGCCAAATATAGTTTACATCACTTCACTGGTTAAGAAGTAAATGCAATTTAACCATTTTTCCATTATAAGTCTATAGATTTCTGTTGCCATGGCAACCAAACCAAGAGGCAGATCACCATAATTTTAGCTGTTTTGAATTGTCCTTACCAAAGCAACATGAGTACAAAATTAAAATCATACTGCTTCAGTGGTTTTGGAGGAGATGTCATTTAAAAAATTCCTTTTTTTTTAAATTTATTGTTGCCATGGAACCAAACAAAAATGGCCATTGGTCATAAAACACATAAACTGGGTAGACAATCATCCAAGGATCATAACTGCAAAATATGGTTCACATCATTTCACTGGTTATGGAGAAAATGCAATTTAACCATTTTCCCATTATAAGTCTATGGGAGCTTTCTGTTGCCATGGCAACTAAACCAAGAGGCAGATCACCATAATTTTAGCTATTTTTAAAGGCCCCTAACCAAGCAACATTCTTACCAAGTTAGGGACAAATCGCTTCAATGGCTTTAGAGGAGTTGTCATTTGAAAGTGTTAACGGACAGACGGACAAGCAGACAGACAGACAATGGACAAAAAGTGATCACTATAGCTCGTCCTGGGCATAGCTCAGGTGAGCTAAAAATATGCTAAGGTGATAAACTAAACATAAACCTTTGGTGAAATGTAGAGTTTCATAAATACTTTTAAAACACTTAATGTTACCGAAGGTTTACATTTATTTTTATCATCTTCGCATATTTTTATATTTGGTCTAATTGTTTCCATTGAGTTTCGGGTTTTAACTGGAGAACGTAGCCAAGCTAGAATTACTCTCTTAAGTCAATGTTTTTGGGAGTATTTTGCTTACAGTCAGAACTTTGCACTATGCCATATAGGAGCAGAAGCAGCAAACTTCCAACTGCAAATGAAATTTTCAGAAAATAAAATTTGTTTGAAAATCAGAATAACCCCAACTGTGCACCTTTAATGATCAGATGAATAGTAAGCAAGAAAAGAAT
Organism: Anodontia alba; assembly: GCA_964016985.1. Lineage (NCBI taxonomy): Eukaryota > Metazoa > Mollusca > Bivalvia > Lucinida > Lucinidae > Anodontia > Anodontia alba. Next base: position 94,225,525 of record OZ024827.1, read on the forward strand.
CAGTAATAGTTGTTTGGTGTGAATTGAAAATTCTTTTGTTTGGTGCGAATTGAAAATTCTATCACGGGATACGTGATGCCAAACAGTTTCCCCCACTTGGTATAAGTGTTGCCAAACAGTTTCCCTCGTAACAGAATTTTCCATTCGCAACTCATGACAGTTACAGATTCTTATATTTTCTGAATGTTTGCGTAAGGATGATTATGTGCCGTGGAGTTGATTGCACTTTGTTTGTCAGGCGAGCTAGATGTTCTACACAGACAAAACCGGCACCCTAAAACTTTTTTTGTTACCATCAGTGCATTGTATCAATGCTTCAAAAAATGCTTATGGTGTGTTGTAATAGAAAATCATCAATCAAACTATTAGAACAGAACAGAACAGAACAGAACAAAACTTTATTAATCTAACAACTTCTCAGGCCACACACAGGAGGCGTAAGAGAAGGAAGAAACTACATAATGAACAAAGCAAGTGACGAAGTTTGCAAACGAACATTGTTCGCATTACATTCTGTCCACACACATAAATACATACATACACACATATACATACAGTAGTGCCAAGACCATTAGAAATGTCATCAAGAAAAAATTAGGGATCAGGAATCAAGTTTTTAATGCCGTTTCATGGAAATATGATAATAAATGTGCTTGAACAATAATAAAAATGCGTGTTTACCACATTTTTATGTAATTTCAACACATCCCACAGCCAGGTTCCAGAACTGTAGCCAATTTACTGGTTAAGCCATGAAATAAATCACCAAATGCATGATTGGTGCATCCAGTGTCATCACATATAAAATCAAGACAAGCTTATAAAAAATCCTATTCAATTATTCACAAAAGGTATAGATGTTGTTTACTTTTTCCACCATTTTATGCCAGCTCCAGTATTTAAAACAAACAAATTATCTGTTTGTATGATGCAATTTAATAATTACTTATGACAGTTTGCTTTACTTTGCATTTAGCCTGAAAGAAATGCTCAGTTTAAAACCTCAGACTATCAAAATAAACAGAAACAGGGCAGTCATTTTTTTTTGTTCAGGTCTAATTATTACAAAATTAACTCTGAGCACTATGGATAAAATTTTCAGCAGACAGCATATTGAAATATATTTCTTATTTTTTCCAAGATAACAGGATTTTACATTTCATGCAAATTGTCTCCATAGGAGACAATTTGCATGAAATGTCAAATCTTGTTTCAAGCGAAAAATAAGAAAAATATTTCAAAGAGTCGTCTGCTAAAGATTTTACCCAGAGTGCTAAGCATTAAAGCATATTTAACTCTGAAAAAGACCAGTTTAAATATTAGCATGTGACAGTTTAGATATTTTCTTACTTTTTTTAAGAAAACAGAACTTGACACTTCATATAAATTGTTACAACAAGAGATGATGCACACAAAATGTCAAGCAGCATAAAAAATAACTGCTAACCTTGTCACCTGTTGACAAAGGGTAAAATTGGTCACTTTAATCCTTAAAACAGAAAGCAAAAGAGCAGATGACATTCTAATTTTTTTTTTTTTTTTTTCAGAGAAATAAGACTGGCATTTCATGTAATTTTATTATTGTCTGCCTAGTGATTCACAAGAAGTTTCAAGCCTTATTTACTCTTAATAATAAAAAAAAAAAAAATCAAACTGTCATCTGCTGCTGTTGTGATTAGCACTTCAAGGCTTAATACTTACAGTGCTGTGGGGAAATTCAGCAGACAAAAAATTTATGATATTTTTCTCATTTTCCCCAGAAAATCTGACACTTCATGCAAATAGTCATATTTTGACAATTTGCATGACGTATAAAATCCTGTTTTTCTATGAAAAATAAGAAAAATATTTCAAGGTGTTGTCTGCTGAAATTTTTACCCAGCATGCACAGTGTTAACCCCCGGATATATCCTGCCTTTGCAAACAGTGTAGATCCAGATCAGTTGGCTTCTGAAGAAGCCAACTGATCTGGATCTGCACTGTTTGCCATTAAGTATGCGAATGTATAGCAATAATCTTGATCTAGTAATCTGATTGGCTTAAAATTGGAAGTAGGTGTGGCATCTTAATTTATTCAGCAGGACAAGGGTTAACAATGTTTGGCGGCAATGCAATACAATGACTTTATTTTGATGTGTCCTATATATGGAACACCTCAATTTATACCATAGATATTCCGACACAAACTCGTCACCTTACTTGTCCTAAAATTTGAACAAGTCCCTGTTACTTCTTGCTGATATGTCTAAAAAACCTCTGAATGTGTGATAAACGGTGTAGACCCTGATTGGATGCTGTGCCCAGTTGTGTCTTATCTGGGTCTACACCATTTGCTCTATCTGAATTCTTAGGGTATATATAGTGAGTTAATAGAAAATTGATTGTAAGTAAATTGTCATTATAGGCCCACCAAACTGACCTGATGTTTTGACCTTTTGATGTTTTGACCTTTTTAATATTTACAAGTGTACCTTTACTGGGTAAACAGGCATTACCTGTAAAGGTTATTAGCGAATATCTGAATATATTTTAACCCTTAAAGCGCCAATCACAACCGAAGCAGACGACAATTTTTTTTATTTTTTTTTTTATTTTTTGAGAAAACAAGTCTTGACATTTCATGTAAATCATCTGCTTGGCAGACAATTCACATGAAATGTCAAGACTTGTTTTCTCTGAAAAAAAAAAAAAAAAAAAAATGTTTGAATGTCATCTGCTATAAATTTTGCTTGGCGCTTTAAGGGTTAACTTCTCAATCTGGAGTTGGAATTTTACTGCCTAGTCAACACTGTTGTCTTGAGCCAGGGAATTTTTCCTGAGCAAACTTAGTCCTCTAAGCGGTTAACCCATACTCGTGAACACACTTTTGCCAGTAACCTACAACTGCCTCCTTGAATCAGAAGAAGGGGAAAATGACCATAGAAATTATTTCATGATCAATCTCCACAAAAGTTATAGATGTGGCCAAGCTAGGATTTGAACTTGCGACTCCTAGATCTGCAGTCTATTCAATGTAAAGGTCAAGGCAACCGGTCAATTTGGTCTGTTGTGTGTGCAAATATTAGATTTTTTCCTCCTGAAATTTAGGAGAAGCATTTCAGGTAAACTGTCTCCTACAGGAATGCTTTGCATAAAAATGTCAAACTCGATTTTCAAGTGAAATTAACCATTGTCCTGCTGAAGCTGGATATACCCTGCCTTTGCAAACAGTGTAGCTCCAGATCAGTTGGCTTCTGAAGAAGCCAACTGATCTGGATCTGCAGTGTTTGCCATTAAGTATGTAAATTTATAGCAACAATCTGGATCAAGTAATCTGATTGGCTGAAACTTAGAAATGGGCATGACATCTTAATTTATTCAGCAGGACAAGGGTTAAGAAAACATTTCAAAATGTTCCAACTACTGTATTTATCTAAGTATTTAGACAGACAGGCCTAAGTAAACAATACAGAACCAGATTAGATGCTGCAGAATGTGACATCTGATCAGGGTCTACATTTTTACATCCTCTTATCCTTCAGTTTTTCCAACATTTCACCAGACAAAATGAATGTTCAAATATTATGAAAGTAAGGAAAAGACTAATTCATGCCTAGCATACTGGGTAAAAATTTCAGCAAACGACATTTTGAAATCTTTTTTTCTTACTTTTCCCAGAAAATAGACTCTGACTTTTCATGCAAATTGTCTCTTTAGGCGACAATGCATGAACTGTCAAGGCCTATTTTCTGAGAAAAGTAAGACAGATACATTAACAAGTTATCTGCTGAATCAGCCCAGAGAGGGGTATAGATTAAAGCATTTGAACATTCAGGGTAAATATGATAAAAATTTGATTTAGAAGCTGTTAGCAACATCAGCAGACAACAATTTGGGTAATGTTTTAAAAACAATGCCTGACATTTCATTCAAACAGTGACAATCAGCATGAACCAATATGTCCTGTTTTCAAGACAAATTGAGAAAACTTTTCAAAATAAGATCTGCAGGTATTTAATGCTCAGCATGCCAGGGAAAAATTCAGCAGACAAAATTTTGAAATATTTTTTCTTATTTTTCCCAAAAAATATGGTTCAAAATTTCATGCAAATTGAGGAGACAATTTGCATGAACTGTCAAACCTTATGGGAAAAATGAGAAAAAATATAATAAATTTGTCGTCTGCTGAATTAGCCCAAAGAGTGGTAATGGTTAAATCAACAGCTTAAAGGTTAATTCAAAGTTAATTCAAGGAAGAAAAAAAAAAAAAAAAAAAAAAAACCCAAACACAAAAAACAATAACTTCAACTGATATGTAAATACTGTTTAACAAAGACAGTTTTTAACCTTTACCACCCTCTGGGCTAATTCAGCAGACGACAAATTGACAATATTTTTCTTATTTTTCCCAGAAAACAGGATCTGATATGTCAAATCCTGTTTTCTGGGGAAAAATAAGAACACTATTTCAAAATGTCATCTGCTGAAAATTTTACCCAGAGTGCTAAGCGTTAAACCGGCCATCAGAACAATTATAAAGAGATAACCTGACAAATGGAATGAAAATATTAAATGTTAACAAACATGACAATGGGAAATGATGTTCACAAAAATATTCCATGATACTGATCAGATTCGTGACAGATAAATATGGAAAAGATTCTATGTCCACCAAATACATGTACATAGCAATAGCCAAAGCAGCCCGGACATCTGATTTTTTTTTTCTATTTTCCCACTTGTTTGCTTTCTTCACATGCCAAACTACATATATGTACTTTTGATCTACAGCACACTGCATTCAACTTTATTCCACACATCCCTTTTAAGCATACAGTATGGACATTTATGAGCACTAAGTATGGACATTTGTGAGACAGAACTTAAGCATTCCTATAAACCTATAGAAGTTTAAAAATGATCTATCTCCCTTGTTTCTCCCTTTGTTGAGAATTAAATTACGGTAAGGCTATAAAAATCTCCTACTCCAACAAGACTAGATCTGTTGCTCATAATTGTTTCCATAATTGTCCTAAGCATTTGGACATGTTGGTTAAAGCACATCACGAAAACATGCCTATATATGGTAATTTTGCCCCCTTTAAACCCCACTTTTATATAGTAAAACTAGGGTTTACAGGGGTATACATTATTGTTCTTATTTCTGCTCAAAACATAGATTGTGGGTACTTGTTAGAGCCCCCTTGCTGAGATGGTTCTAACAAGTACCCACAATCTATGTTATAAGCAGAAATGTGAAAAATATCTGAATTTTTATCTGAAAGTTTTCATTTTTTGGTGGTAAAATTTTCAGTATATTTCAATAGGATAGGCATGTTTTTGCATTTCAATAGGCATGTTTTCACATTAAATGTAGCTACTCAAACAGCAGTTGTTAGACATATTAAAAGATAGTCAAACAGACTTAATAGACTTGCTCAAAACTAATGACAAGTATGATAAGAAGTAGACCGGCTCCTGTCCAATTGACATATGAATCAGCATAAAAAGATTTATATTTTACAAAAATCCTGTCTTTTGGAATGTTCTTCTCTCAGATTTGGCCGATCAGTTATGAGTATTGAGATGATATGTGTAGAAAAATAGTCAAGGAAGCATATTACCTTTGTTAGATTAGGAAAGTAAAACTCACAGCATGGTGCCAGGCTAGGTAAGGAGTTAATGTCTGAATGCTTAGGGTAAATATGACATCTTTTGATTTCATGCACCTCAACAATGTCATCTAATTAATTTGGTCTGCAGCATGATATTAAACGTTTTTAATACATGTAAAGCACAAACATACACAAAAACAACAAAAACAAAACAAAAAACATAGATCTGTACCTATTTTACACTGAACATATGTTTGAAGTTATTTCTAATTGTATATAAACCGGAATACAAGTGTTCCATGCTTCCCGCCTTTAAACCTTTAACAAACTGATCATAGTTTTCTTATATTTTCCAGAAAACAAGCTCTGATATTTCATGCAAATTGTCTCCAGTGCAATTTGGAGACAATTTGCATGAAATGTTATTGCTTGTTTTCTGGGTAAAAAAAGGAAACATTTAAAAATGTTGTCTGCAGAAAATTTTACTCAGCATGCTGAGTTAATACAACTGGATCTACATCCTGTATTTCATATATTAAATGAAGCTAGTAAACAAACCATGCATCACCATTTAAAGATGGTTTGAAGATATTTGTTATTTACAGATCATAACAAAGCGATTATCTCTTACCTTTAACAAAGATATATTTAACAACCACAGAAAACAACAATGAACTGAGTTACTATATGAATGAATGGAGAATACTTTATAGCTGTACACACGTAACCTGATTAGTTCATAAAATATTGACTTTTGCACACTGGAAGTGAATTTTAGCAAATGACAAATGGAGGATATAATTAATTTACTTCTTCAAAAAATATGGCTTAACATGCAGACCGCCTATGAAGGAATCAGCTTACTCAAAATGTCAAACCTTTTTTCTGAGAAAAGTATGAAAATACTTCAAAATGTCATTTGCCAAAATCACCTTCAGCATGCCAAGAATAACACATATCTATTAACACTTTGCATGCTGGGTCTAAATTTCAGCAGACGACATTTTGAAATATTCTTCCTAGAAAATAGGATTTGACACTTCATGCAAACTGTCACCGACAATTTGCATGAAGTGTCAGATCCTGTTTTCTGGGTAAAAATAAGAAAACTATCATCAATTAGTTTTCTGCTGAATATGCCCATAGAGTGGTAAAGGTTAAACCACAACCCTGACTACAGCACACATAACATTAGGCGGCAAAACAGACATAGTACAAAGAAAATCAATTACACATATAAAAATATAATTGTTGAAGAAAAAAAATCAATTTTTGTACAGTGATACATATATGACCTTGCTTTGGAGGGACATGGCAGATATATGATGCAAGATTTCATGGACAGTGCACTGGCCAGTCTGGGTAAAAATTTCAGCAGACCAAATTTTGAAATATTTTCCTTACCAGTTATTTTACAAGAAAACTTGAGTAAGGAAAATGTTATCAATTTGCTGTCTGCTTGATACCGGTATGCCCACAGAGTGGTGTAGTCTGCTGAATATGCCATGCCCATAAAGTGGTGAAGGTTAAATGAGTGATAGATATAGCAAGAAGTGGGGGTGGGGGAAATGCAGCATATTTCAAAGGAAAAATAAACTATCTCAATTACAGAATATTTTGTACACTTTGCATGCTGAGTTAAAAATTCAGCAGACAACATTTTGGCACGGCATGTTATGTTGTATCAAGAGATATCGATTTTTTTCTTATTTTTCTCAGAAACTATAACCCATATAAAACTGTCTCCTTGGAGGAGACCCTTAAAAAGAAGTCAATCCTCTTCACTAGAAAAAAAGTTAAAACAAGAGGCCCATGTGCTACAGCTCGCTCACCTGAGTGAAACAGCCACAGCAGACATGCAGATGTTATGAAACATTTTTCCACTCCTGTCATTGCAACTAATGAAAAGATCATCATCATTTGAGCAGGTCTTGGTTTTGAAGAAGAATGTGTTTTTTTTTATTATCATTATTTTACCATATATGGATATGACAGTCAATGGGGCGTGAACATTTGAACAAACTCTCAATCCCGTTTCAACAGTAGGATCAACATGAAACTTGGTGGAAATTGGCCAAGTGATATCTGAAGAGAAAGTGTTTAACTATTCAACAATATCATGATATTATACATGTATAAAGCATAGGGGCAAGGGAAGATAAACCTCGCAGAATAAAATGTTGATTGTAACTTAAAGTTTTTGCTACTTCAATCATATATTATAATGTTTTGGCACTTCAGCTATTTTTGTCTTTGTGTGAGTGTTCATTGCTCTCAAGGGTCATTCTTTTTATAATATAGCTATTTTCAATCTAGAGATCGTCCTGTTGCTACAGAGTGTTTCAACTCAAATCTTTCGTTCCTCTAGGCTAAGGAGGCTCCGTATGAAATTTGAGCAAAATTGGCTAGCAGCTTCAGAGGAGAAGTTGTTTGAAAATGTTAATGGACTGATGCACGCATGCACGGATGGAAAAACAGACGAAGGACAAAAAAAAAGATAACTATAGCTCATTCTGAGCATAGCTCAGGTGAGCTTAAAAAGGATTATATATTTCATTATACTAAAGTTAAGCTCCTTCTATTACAGAGAGGATTTACTACATGCCTGGGCAAATTCAGTAGACAACAAATTGATGACTTCTCTTACTTTTCTCAGAAAATAGGATTTGACATTTCATGCAAAAAATTCCTCAGGATATAATTTGCATGAAATGTTAAATCCCATTTTCTGGAGAAAAAAATTCAAAATGTCTGCTGATTTTTCTTTCAGCATGCCAAAAGTGTTACATATTAACTCTTTGCATGCTGGGTAATTTTGCATGCTTTTTTGAGTGTTATACAGTTTGAATTCCAGATCAGGCCTGACAAAACTTCTGGCCTGATCTGGAATTCAAACTGTATAACACTCAAAAAAGCAAACTGTTTGCAAAGGTTATCAGCAGACGACAAAAGTCACCACTAGCAGAGAAAGATAAAAAGTGTAACACAAATTGCATTAACTTTTACCACTCTCTTGGCCAATTTTGCAGACAACAAATAGCGAAGGTTTTCCACGGGTAAACAATACGTCATTTGTTTGTGGTTTATGAAGTTTTTCATATCAGGTACAAAAGCATGGGGACAATAATGAAAGCTGTCACATTTGTCGTCTGCAATGCATAAAATAACAAACTTTCGGACAAACAAAGCTATTTATAGTTCAGTAGATCTACCTATATAGAATTATTCCAGTGTTAGAAATTAACTTTTTTCGCAAGTAGCAAGTAGTTGCTACCTGGTCTGAAATTAGGTAGCAAAATGCATCTACACGGCAGCAAAACGTGTTGCTCCCATGTCATGGGTTAAACCTTCAAGGGCTAAGCATATTTAGCAGATAGCATTTTCAAAGTATTTTTCTTATTTCAGCAAAAATGAGGCTTGACATTACATGTGATTTGTCTGCTTGGCAGACGAGTCACATGAAATGTCGTCTAATTTGCACTGAAGACATTCACAACATCTAAAGTTGATAGTGTTCGGGGCACTTTACCAGGTAGCAACTTTTTGCTACCAACAGTTTGACCTGGTAGCAAACTGAATTTTCAGGTAGCAAATTTGCTACTTGCTACTGTTAATTTCGAACCCTGTATTCCCTATTAATTATATTTTTTCTTATTTTTCCCAGAAAACAGTATTTGACATTAGAGACAATTTGCATGAAATGCCAAAATCTGTTTTCTGGGAGAAATAAGAAAATATTTCAAAATATCATCTGCTGAAAAATTTAAGCCTGAGTGCTAAGCATTAAAAAGTATTTGATAACAAACCTAAACTTTCAGGAAAACCAGAATCACAAGTATTTATCCTGTTCATTTTCTGCCTTCTGTTTGGACGTAAGCTGGACTTTCAATTACTTCTGTTTTAAAGGTCTGCTCCACAAGGTGACACTATCACAAGCAATGATTAGAAACAACAAATCCTAGGGTTTTTATTTCGAAACCATTGTAAGTGTGCCAAGTACAGCAATATACTTTTAACCATAACCACTCTCTGGGCTAATTTAGCAGATGTCAACTTGACAGTGTCCTCCATATTTTTCCAAGGAAATAGGTTTTGACATTTTATGCAAAGATCTCCTAAGGATACCATTAACATGAAATGTAAAAGCCTATTTCTGGAAAAAATAAGACAAAAAATATTTCAAAATGTCGTCTGCTGAATTTTTACCCGACATGTAAAGCAGTAAACCTAAATATAATGAGAAAAGTTAATCCTTATCATGCTGGATACAAATTTCAGCTAATGACATTGAAAAACAAACAAACCAAAAAAAAAGGCTTTGACATTTCATGCAAATTACAATATTTGCATGAAACATCAAAGCCTATTTCTGGGAAAAATAAAAAAAAATACAATATATTATCTGCTGAATTTGCCCAGAATGTGGTAAAGACAGACAATTCAAGCCCTGTTAACCTTTAGCCTGCTGTTGTAAAAATTAGCAGACAATATAGATAAATATTTAAACATTTCTCCTAGAAAACATATGTTGTGGGTTCTCATATATAGAGCTGCATCAATTCAAATAAGTTCCACTCTTAAAAATAAAAAAAAAAACAACAACAAAAAACAACAAAACAATAACATCATCCAGAGTTGAATGAAACTTAAGCACTCTTATCATAGGAAGATATTTAACCCTTGTCCTGCTGAATAAATTAAGATGCCACTCCCACTTCTAATTTTTAGCCAATCAGATTACTTGATCCAGATTGTTACTATAAATTCACATACTTAATGGCAAGCAGTGCAGATCCAGATCAGTTGGCTTCTTCAGAAGCCAACTGATCTGGATCTACACTGTTTGCAAAGGCAGGGCATATCCGGGTTCAGCATGACAAGGGTTAAAAACATATTCACAGACAAAGTTTAGTGTCCCTACTTTTAAGGAAGGCACGTTAATTTTTGCCCAAAAAACAAAACTTTTGTGGTGCTGCCTCACTGAGAAACATTAGAAACCTCCGCTTTATTTAGTGTACTGGGTAAAAGTTGTTTTTTTTTTCCAGAACCTAACGCAAAATCCCAAGGCCCTGCGAGTTGTTCAAAACTAACGATATTGTTAAAACTTTGGTCATTAATATGGCATATACGCTAACATTTTTGCTGAAAAAATGTGAGTAGCTTTTGCATTTGCAAAAGCTACTCACATTTTATCAGCAAAAATACCTGTGAATTAGGTATTGTACTTACTAGAACAGCTAACATTTTGACCACTAACCAGCTCATTAAGCTAATGATGCTTTGAACAACTGGGCCCAGGGCTCTAAAGCACCAATCACAGCAGCAGCAGATCACATTTTCAAATATATTTTTTTTATTATTATTATTTTTCAAAGAAAATAAGTCTTGATATTTCATGTGAATCATTTGCTTATTTTCTTTGAAAAATAAATTTAGAATGCTGTCTCTGTATTTATTTAAAATGAGTTTAAATCATTGTCTGTTTAATACATTAAAAAAGTCATCAATAATTTCACTGCAACACTTGAACCAATATGATCCAGGATCCAGGAAGTGACTTGTGTTGCTGTCAATAAAATATACATATAACTATAAATAAATCAAATGTGTAAGTTTGTTAGTTTCACTTTCTTACACATAAGAGTTTATTCACCTGTTTTCCACATCACAAGCAAAAATATACCTTATCTTACCACAGTAATTACCACAGTAATCCCAAGTATTGGGGCAGACAGGCTTGAAGAATCAGTGTAGACCCTGATCAGACACAACAAAATGTGGTATCCGATCAGGGTCTACATGGTTTGCCACACATCCTGCTGTTTTTCAACACAGATAATTAGTAAAATGGAATTGTTCAAAATTTAGGACAAGTATGGTAAGGTATTAAGACGGCCCAGTATTTGGGCAAATATGGTATCTGGTCGACTGGCTGTTATTTGGGTCAGACATGTCTGCCTGCATATTAAGGGTACAGTATATACCTAAGCATTAGCTAGGACACCATAACTTATCAAAATTTGGAAAAGACCCTTTTGCCACTTATTGATGTGTCCAAAAATGTGCAGGATGAGTGGCAAACAGTGTAGACCAGATGCTACATTCTGCAGCTGCATCTGATCTGGGTCTGCATGGTTAGCACTGGCCTGTCTGTCTGAATACTTAGGGTAACTACGGTAAATATAACTGTCATGCAACATTGCACATGAACAGTTACTGCATCCTTCCCAGCAGGCACACAACATCAAAATGAAGTTGTATCAACTTCGATGTGACGTGATCACGTCGCGTTGATACGACGTTATTTTAACGTTGTGTCCCACTGGGTAATGATGTACAGAGTGGCTTGAAAAGCTTTGTTATTTTCATTGCTCCAGATAAGGCACTCTTTTTTCAACTTAAAAGTACAAATATTTCTCCTATTTCTTCAATAAAATATGTGTTTTTGGTACTCATCAGAAGTAACTCACTTCAAATGAGTACCCACGTTTTCATGGAAAAGTAAAAAAATATTGTGAATACTCCCTCTTATCTCGAGCTATGATTTTTACCAATCAGATGAGCCCATTTAACAACTAGCATGGGTAAATCAGCTTGAGGTTTTGGCACAGTCAACAAAACTTTCAACCATGTTCTAACTTATTGCATTCAAGTGAGCATGCTAAGATTAAGAATGTATGAAATATCATTGCTGTAGAACTAATAGCTATTAAGGAATTGACCTAAACACAAATAGAGGTCAAGGTCAAATATGGATGACTTAATAAAAGAGGTCATAGGTCATGCTCGATGTATGAATGTGCCAAGAATGACCATGTGCTGTATGACCAATACTTACTGAAAAAACTGACCTTAACAAAAAAACATGTCACCACAAAATACAGGTCAATACTGGACCACAAAATATAGGTCAAGGTCATATATGAATGATTAATACAAGAGGTCATGCTATGACATATACATGTGCCAAGTATCATTGCTGTACATAGGCCCAATACTTACTGAGAAACTGATTATTCACTGAACTATGAAATAAAGGTCAAGGTCAAATAAGAATGACTGCATTTAAAAGGTCATGCTAAGATGTATGCATGAGCCATTGTCAATGTTGTAGGACCACGAGTTACCGAGAAACTGACTGAAATGCAAAAACGTAAAGTCAATGGACTGTGAAATACAGGTCAAGATCAAATATAGATGACAACATTCAAAAACGCCATGCTAAGATGTATGCATGTGCCAAGTGTCACTGCTGTAGGAAAAATAATTACTGAGAAACTGACCTAAAGTAAAAAATTTACAGTCATCAGACCGTGAAATACAGGTCATCAAATATTGATATATACATTCAAGAAGTCATGCTAAGATGTATGCATGTGCCAAATATCACTGCTGTAGGACCAATAGTTACTTAGAAACTGACCAAAACAGAAAAGCTTAACAAGGTCAATGGACCATGAAATATAGGTCATGGTCAAACATGGATGACTGTTTTCAAAAGGTAAGGCTAAGATGTATGCAAATGCCAAGTAACACTGCTATAGGACCAATAGTTACTGAGAACCTGACCTAAACAGAAAACATTAATAAAGTCACTGGACCATTAAATATAGGCCACAAGTGACCTAGTTTCAAACTTGACCTAGAAATCATTAAGACAAATATTTTGAGCAAGATTTATGATGATTACTTCAAAAATGTGGCCTCTAAATTGTTGACAATATTTTCCTTTGATTTGTCCTGGTGACCTAGTATTTGATACCAAGTAACTCAGTTTTGAACTTGACCTGGAAATCATCAAGACAAACATTTTGAGCAAGATTCATGATGATTACTTCTAAAATGTGACCACTAGAGTGTTAACAAGGTTTTCCTTTGATTTGGCCTGGTGACCTAATTTTTTTATCCTAAATGACCCAGTTTCAAACTTGACCTAAAAATAATCAAGATAAACATTTTGTGATAGATACATAATGGTTAACTTCAAAAATGTGACCTATAGAGTATTAACAAGGTTTTCCTTTGATTTGGCCTAGTGACCTAGTTTTTGACCTAAAATGAACCAGTTTCAAATGATCTAGGAATCATCAAGACAAACATTTTGAGCAAGATTCATGATGATTTCTTAAAAACATGTGACTTCTACAGTGTAAACAAGGTTCTTTTTTGATTTGGCCTGGTGACCTGGTTTATGAGCCCTAATGACCCAGTTTAAAATTTATCTAGAAATCATCAGGACAAACATTATGAGCACAATTCATGATGACTACTTAAAGAATGTGACCTCTAGTGTGTTAACAAGATTTTCCTTTGATCTGGCCTGATGACCTAGTTTTTGATCCAAAATGACCAAGTTTCGCACTTGGCCTAGACTTCATACAGCCAAGTTTCGGTCAAAATTGTGACCTTTAGTGCATCAACAAATTAAAATAGTTTAACTTACTACTAATATTTGTATGTTGGGCGTATAATCATTTTGACAGTAATGTTAAGAATATGTGTGGCATACAAATATTTCTGTATTCTTTTTTTTTTTTTTTGTAATCTGCTACATCACTGTCAAAAATGTGGCATAAAATAAGATTTTATGCAAATGTTTTATTTCTGAAAAAAAAAAAAATAACTTTTACAGCTCTATGAGCAAATTAAGCAGAAAATAAACTGATATTTTACTTAACCCTTGTCCTGCTGAATAAATTAAGATGCCACACCCAGTTCTAATTTTCAGCCAATCATCTTACTTAATCCAGGTTGCTGATTTGTTCACATTTTTAATGGCAAACAGTGCAGATCCAGATCAGTTGGCTTCTTCAGAAGCCAACTGATCTGGATTTACACTGTTTGCAAAGGCAGGACATATCCGGGTACAGCAGGACTAGGGTTAGTTTACCCAGAAAATGGGCTTTGACAATTCATGCTAATTAACTCCTGAGGAGACAGTTTGCATAAAATGTCAAAGCCTATTTTCTGGGAAAAAGAAGAAAAAAATTTGAAACATTGTCTGCAGAAATTTTTACCCAGCAAGCTAAGCATTAAATTAGCATGACAAGTTATTAGTAAACATATTCAACACAACCTGAGAAAATGTACCTTTGAGTACAAATGCCAGCAAAGACTCAGATCAGAATGCACATCTGTACAGTCTGATTGATCTTCACTATCTGCCTGAAAAAACCTTGGGTCTTTGACTATTCAAAGAGTACACGGCAAATATTCTGCTCAGAATGCATGATAAGAAGGCAGACCCAAGTCTTTACTTGGGGCACATCCGATTATCATTTTCTGGTATTGGTTCTCGTTAACCCACTGAAGACTGAAGACCCCTAAATGGGTAACTGGCAAAAAGTGCAGACCCAGATCAGATGCTGCAGAATGTGGCATCTGATCAGTCTCCACTGTTTGCTAATAGTTCAACCATTTTTCTTTAGGAATATCTATATCATATAGCCTGACATACCTAAAATCGAAATGGACTCTTTCAATATATAGTGTGGGAGAGTTTATGCAGTCTTTAATAGGTTAAGTACTTACCACGCTTCATGATGTGAAAAATTCCGACTTAAAGACAAACAAATAATCTTTCAAGAAGAACAAGAGTAAAACTTGTGACTGGGAGGAAAGCAGATTTATTAATTTCAACTGGACTCTGGAAGTAGTCTGACACTTTTCACCACTTATTGCCAGGTAAATGAGAATGTGATAAGGTAAAACCTGATATGCCACCTGATATTAATGTTCAACCTTTCAAAAAAACACATCAAACTACCCTTGTGAAAAGGACAAATGAACTGTGTTGTTGAAGACCTACATATTTATTTTAACCCTAAAGTGCCATCAAAAATTGCAACAGACCACATCATAATTTTTTTTCTTTTATTTTTCAGGAAAAATAATGAAGTTTCTGGCATAAATGTTATAAAGAAGAATATAATTAATATCATTATATTTTGAAGTTTTAAAATTATTAATTTTCATATTCAATTACATGTATGAAAATATCTCAAATTCTTTACTTTCACTATTATTAATTTTAATTACCCAGGTGATGTGAATACAAAAGAAAGCAAAAGAAAGAAGTACACTACAACCTCTTTATAACATGGTTCGTTATAACATGGTTTTGGATAACACGGTTTTCGTTATAACACAGTTCAAAGATGGATCCCAAAAATGTATAGATTATATTGAAAAAAGACCATAAATAGTCATTTTTCAATATAATCTATACATTTTTGTTTGGATATAACATAGTTGTTTAACTAATAAGGCTTATGCTATGGATCCCAACAATAGTGTTATAAAGAGGTTGTGGTGTACTGGAGGAATTTTAAAGGAGGTGTATCTGATAATAATTTTGGGATAATTTTCTCAATTTCTCCATGAAAATATAAGTTGTGGGTACTCATTAGAAGTATCTCAGCTAGGTGCTTCTAATGAGTACCCATAACATGTTTTTTATGGAGAAATAAGAAAAATTGTCTCAGAATCATCACATACCGTATTCGACCTAATTACCGCACATGCTCCTATAAGCGCACAGTAAAGCAATAAAGTAGCCTTTAGATTACAGTCAGTGTACTTTTATCTACTTCTTTATAAAAACATGTTGTGGGAACTCATTTGAATTGCCTCGACAAGTCGAGGCAATTCAAACGAGTACCCACAATATATGTTTTTATAAAGAAAATCAGAAAATAATATTGCAAAAGCATTTTTTAATACGCTGCTCATTAAGTCTTCTGCTGATCTTTGTTTAAAGAGTGCTCTTATTAGATTGATATTTTACTACAAGTTTGTTCAGTAATTTTGAAAAATCTAAGCACACGGTGCAGTAATTAGGTCGAATACGGTATTCTCCTCCTTATCAAGTCCTCTGAAGTATTTAAAGAAAAGTCCTTCCACTTAACCCTTCATCGCTCTCAAATAAAAACTGAGCCTCAGGGTTCTGATAAAGTGGGAAGCTGTTGTTGGAGCATTTCTGTATGAAAGCACATCAGCCGTGCTGCAAGACATCAGCCATGCCACAAGACATCAGCCATGTTGCAAGAAAAGGCTCTTCCATTTTTATTCTAATCATTCTTTCAGTGTGAATGTCAGGCCCATTAGCATGGCCAAAGGTATACCATATTTGACCTAATTACTGCACATACCCCTATAAGCGCACAGTCAAGCAATTCCGTACTCTTCAGATTGCAGCCAGTGTACTTTTTGTCTACTTCTTCTAAAGGCATGTGTTGTAGGTACCCATTTGAATTGCATCGACTTGTCGATGAAATTCAAATGAGTACCACAATGTATGCTTTTATAAAGAAAGTCAGAAAAAAATATCACATAAGTATCATTAAATAATCATCTCATGAAGTTGTCTTCTTGTCTTTCTTTATAGTCCTTAGCAGGTGGATATTTTACTTCATGTTTTTCCAGTAATTTTGAAAATCCAAAGCGCACAGTGCAGCAATTACGTTGAATACGGTAGTTCTTTGGCTGAAGTTTCCTCTTGGCTACTATCGTTCTATCGTTTATGTGACTGAACAGCAAAAGTTCTTGCATGACTGCGTGGATTCTACAGCATCTGATCTGGGTCTATACTGTTTGCTGTCTGTCTGAATACTTACGATAAATATGATGCTGCCTTAACCCATTTATGTTGAGTGGACTCTTCTACCTTAACTGAGACCTTAACTCTTTGGACAGGTCCATTTCCCATATAAAGGGTGTCTGGTCAGTTTTTATTATTATCATGTTTTGTAGAAATTTCTGAACTTAATGCAAACAGTGTTGACTCAGACACTGCATTCTGTGGCATCTGATCTGGGTCAACACTGTTTGCTAATGTCCCTTTTATGGGATGCTAGGCTTAAATGGAGTTACTACTCAACCTCAGTATTCATGGTTTGATCAGGATCCATTATCTTCATATTTTGCATAATCTATGTGGGCCTATTAAACTGTATATAAAGAGAACATTGGAAAATCTGAGTAGACTGTACACTGAACCCTTGTTACAATAACAGCATTTTACCCAAAATATGTTGTTGTTAAAATGAATTTGCTGTTGTAAAGAATCCTTAAATGCAGCAGAATGATATATAAGAAAGAGCTTGTTTTATTCTTATTTCCTCCTAGGACATATGTTTTGAATATTTGTTAGAATTGCCTCACTAAGGCAATTCTAACAAATATCCAAAACATGTGTTTCTTGTATTATTGAATCCAATATTCTTGCATTATTTCTGATTAACTGTCACCTCTTGAGCAAAGCTCAAATTACACTACAACCTCTTTATAACATGGTTTTGGATATAACACGGTTCAAAGATGGATCCCAAAAATGTATAGATTATATTGAAAATGACCATAAATGGTCATTTTTCAATATAATCTATACAGTTTTGTTTGGATATAACACGGTTGTTTAACTAACATGGTTTATGCTATGGACCCCAACAATAGGGTTATAAAGAGGTTGTGGTGTACTGTTAAAACAAATTTTGTTGTTGTATCGAGTGTTGGTATAAAGAGGGATGACCGTATCATTGCAGGAAGCTCGGCTGGTTTATGCCACTCCTTTATGTTTGAAGGAGTACCACTTTGCCCTTGCTGACAAAATTATGTTAGAGGTGATTACATATGACCTCACTATGAATTAAATGGTTAACCCTTGTCCTGCTGAACCCGGATATGTCCTGCCTTTGCAAACAATGTAGATCCAGATCAGTTGGCTTCGAACTGATCTGGATCTGCACTGTTTGCCATTAAGTACAAGAATTTATATCAACAATCTGGATCAAGTAATCTGATTGGCTGAAAATTAGAAATGGGTGTGTATCTCAATTTATTCAGCAGGACATGGATTAATAAATCACAGATTAAGGGGATTGGACACACATGGTAGAACTTTTGCCTTTTTTTTACAAGGGAAACAACTTCTGTGATTTCTAGTTTGCTTTCTTGCACACCAAGTTCCTTCTGAAATGAGGTCTACTCTAAAAGGAAAGAATTTGCTTCCCTTGGGAGCAAATTCTTTCATTTTAGTGTAGACCGCTTTTCAGAAGGGAGCAAAACAATTTTGACGGCATTGCTTTCACTGAAAGTGTATCTATTCTCCTTAATTTTCACATGTTACGGGTAAGTATGTTCACGTTATGAAAGAATGACTGGCTACTTAGCCAAAGTAAGGTTAATCTACAGAAGTATCCAGGGAATTAACAGACAAAATTTATGGTATGATATTTAATCAATTACTATATTATACAATTTATACTAAGCTTCCCTTACCCTATTTGCCTTGTCCCCTTACCATACTTGTCCTAAAATTTGTAAAAGCGACACTCCATACAACGATAAAATTCATTATAATGACAATCTGACTGACAAAACCTTCACTTAAGAGGTAACAATTAGTCACAAATTAGGCAAGAATATTGTGTATATTACTTTAAAGAAACATGTGTTTTGGATATTTGCTAGAATTGCCTCAGTGAGGCAATTCTAACAAATATCCAAAACATATGTTCTATGGGGAAATAAGAATAAAACAAGGTATTTCTTACATATCATTCTGTCCATTAAGGATTCTTTACAACAGCAAATTCATTATAATGGCAACATCTTTGGGAACCAATGCTGTCATTGTAAACAGGGTTCACTGTATTGCTGGAGGAGTGGCAAATAGTGGAGATCCTGATCAGATGATCAGAGTGCTAAAGGATAATGGAAACATTTTCAGAGGAGGTAGCTCTGACTAAATTGTTTTTGTCCTCATCTGAAAAAGGGTCTACTCTAAAAGAAAAGAATTTGCTTTCCTTTTAGAGTAGATATTTTTCCAAAGGGGACTGACATTTTGTAAAGCTAACTGGAAGTCACAAAAGGTGTTTCCCTTGTAAATAAGAGCTCCGCCAAGCGGGGCATTATACGCCCGTGGCAAGTAATAAGATGTAGCACATAAACTGGCTCCTGCATAATTCGTGCTCCGGATATAAACTGTAAGTGGAATTACAAAAAAAAAAAAAAAAAAAAAAAATTGGGCATATCTCTGCTGATATTTAGTGAACTATAGCCTAAGGGGTCAAGGTCAAGCTGGCCCAGAAATTAAGGGAGAAGTGACTTCTCCCTCCTGGGAAAATAGGGAGAAGTTTGCTGCTTCTAGGGAGAAGTGCTTTCTGATGGAGGACACACCACAGAAGCATGGCTATATTATAAGCTCACATGAGCTGATTTGTTTTTCCTATAGTTCAATATCCGACCAAACAATAACAAAACAAAAATAAACAACCAAAAAAAAAAAAAAAATGCTGCAAGAAATTTTTTTGTAAACCTTTAACTTGTTAAATACTGATTTTATTATTGTTCTTCAAGGGAGCCAAATCAGAAGTGTATTTAAAAAAAAAAAAAAAAAAAAAAAAAGAATTATGTATTTATAAAGATTTCATAATGACAACCTTTCCTTGCAAGTCTAATAAAAGAAGATGTTAAAAAAAAAAATCAATATCTTGCCCATATGACCAAAACTTTAGTTATTTGCAAAAAATATACTATTATGTAATAAAATTTGCACACTATTACCTCTAAACAACATGCTGCAAAAAGTTTACAAAAACTTTCAAAGGGGCATAAATCTGCAAATATTTGGTGCATTGTAATCTCAAAATAATATGTGCTGCTCCACATCATCGTGTAACTACTTATGAAGTTTCAGCTTGATCAGATGTAAACTGTAGGAGGATTTAGCCAAAAACAAAAAAATTAATAGAATTTTTTAAAAGGGTTTAACTCTGCTAATATTTGGTGGACTGTAACCTTGAAACAATATGCGCTGCTCCACATCATGGTCTAACTACAAATCAAGTTTCAGCTTGATAGGATGAAAACTATAAGAGGATTTTGCCGGAAACGAAAAGTTTACTGAAATTTTCAAAGGGGCATAACTCTGGTAGTATTTGGTGGACTGTAACCTCCAAACAATATGCGCTGCTCCACATCATGGTCTAACTATATATGAAGTTTCAGCTTGATCTGATGTAAAATGTAGGAGGAGTTAACCGGAAATGAAAAGTTTACAGAAATTTTCTAAGGGGCATAACTCTGCAAACATTTGGTGGACTGTAACCTCGAAACAATATGTGCTGTGTCACATCATGGTCTAACTATATACCAAGTTTTAGCTTTATCGGATGTAAACTGTAGGAGGAGTTAGCCGGAAACGAAAAAGTTTACGGACGGATGCCACACCCTGTAACATAATACGTCCCGTTTTTCAAACGGGCGTATAAAAATGACAGAAAATCTATCAAGTGTATCTGATCCCCTTAAACTTTACCATGCTCTGGGCTAATTCAGCAGATGACAAACTGATAATATTTCTTAGTTTTTCCAGAAAAAAAGTTTCATGCAAATTGCATAAAATATTTTAAAATGTTATCTGCAGAAAAGTTTACCCAGAGTGCTGAGCATAGATGGAATAGTTGTTCTTTAAAAGTGTTCTTGGACGAATTCATGAAGCACAAACAGATGACTGCCAATCAGAACAGCTCATTCTGAGCAGAAATTGATCCTATCAATTTGCCTTCTTAATACTTACACTGCAAAATGCGACAGTAGTCAAATTTTCTGTTCACTGCCAAATGTGACTCTAGTTGAAAATTGGTGACTAGATTATGCTTCAAGGGCTGTAACTCAAACAGTTATATATCAACATATCATTTTTTTTTAGCACAAATGTATGCAAATATGCCAGGATATTCTGTCTTTTATTCTTTTAATAGCTGCAGAAACATTATGAAACAAATGAAAGTGTATTTCAAAATTTCTCAAACCATGCTTGGCACTAAGAAACTGTTTTTTTGCAGCTGTTGGCAGAAATGTTGAATCCTCCGGGCCCCCACCCCACACAAACTGCACTCACCCCACCCCACCCCCTCCACTGCAGATTCAGCAGATGACAAATTGATGATATTTTTCCCAGAGAATAGGATTAGACATTTTATGCAAAATGTCTCCTGAGGAGACTGGGAAAAAATATTTCAAAATGTTGCCTGCTGAAATAGTTTCCTGGCATGTGAAGCATTAATGAACATTTAGCTACATCTGCCTGTATACAGTAAAACCTGTGTAAGACAGCCACCTTTGAAATTGACTTTAGTGGTTGATGTGGAAAGGTGGTTGTCTTATAAAGGTACATGTCATGTAATTTTGCTAGCAAAATTACATGACATGTACCTTTACAAGACAGACAACTTTTTCCACACCAACAACTGTTTAAAGTCAGTCTCAAAGATGGCTCTCTTACACAGGTTTTATTGTAGCTTGCGTACTATGCACCACAAAATTCCACCAATATTTTTCATCCAAGAAGCTTGGCCAGAATAACAAATCACACTTATACTATGGTGTCAACAGCAGCTCTGATGTTTATATCTTAATAAATTAATAAAACATCCTTATGGTTGTTTTGTACAACTAGGTACCTTCATTTTTTGCCATATGTGCACCATTGTGCAGACACATATGATTGATTTCTTTACATAAAATATGTTCAATACTTTGATACAAAGAATCATTTTTTCTCTAAATATGTACTCTCTAATAAATAAATTGTTACTTACATGTGCTAGTTTTTTACCGATTTTACCGATAAGTCACTTTTATTAAACCAGCAACCTATCACAACTTAAGGAAATGTTTCTGGCTCTCCCGATTCGTATTGATTATCTACAGGAATAAAATGGATGCCATAACAACTCTTCCCAGAATTCCACGCTTTGCTTCTGTCCTCAGTTACTACAGCCTAAGATTTTTATTCAATAGACCATACCATAATAACCCTAAGTATTGGGACAGACAGGCTGGGGCAAACAGTGTAGACCCTGATCAGATGCCACATTCTTGATCATTATAAAATGTTTGCGTCACTACCGAATCAATAAGGCAATAAAATTGGTTATTCTTCGGAAGAACAATATAATTTTAGACATATCAACAGGCAGGAAAATGGACTTTTTTTCTAATTATGGTGAGGAGTTATGGTATTCCATTACTAAATACGGTATTCAGAAAGTAAGTGTTTTTTGGGGGTTTTTTTTGTTATTTTTGCACCAAAACATATCTTTGTGTACACAATGGAATTGCATTAGAGAGGCTATTTGAGTGAGTATGCTGAGGATAACTTTTGGTGCGAAACTAATGAAACAATTATCCAAAATCAATACAACAATTACTTTGTCTTATCTAGACCCCTGACAGAATTAATGCTTAGCATGCTTGGTAAAAATTTCAGCAGATAACATTTTATTTTTTTTTTCCAGGAAACAGGCTTTTTACATTTCATGCAAATTGTCTCCTTAAAAGACAATTTGCATGGAATGTCAAAGCCCATTTTCTTGGGAAAAAATAAGGGAAATGTTGTCAATTTGTCGTCTGCTGAATTTGCCCATTGGGTGCTAAATGTTAACTTCTCAATGAGTATGCATCATACTGGCAATATCAGCAGCAAAAGAGCATTATAAAATGTTTGCGTCACTACCAAATCAATAAGGCAATAAAATTGGTTATTCTTCGGAAGAACAATATAATTTTGTGAGAAGCTGATGAAGAATGGTGACAAGACAGACCTGAATAAAGTATTGTCTACCAATAGAAATAATTACACAATAACATACAGTACCAAACAGGAACTAGATTCTAAACATTTCCAGCAACAGAATACTCCTGGCAAAATAATGAGTGACATATAGTTCAAGGTCATAAAATGTTTAGAGTCCCTGTTAGGAAGACAGTGTATGCCAAGTTTGAAGATTTGATGATCATGCCTACCAACGAATGAATGCATAACCATCGGTTAAGAACATGACCCAATTAGAGCGACATCAGTTAGGCATTCGGTGACTCAAAAAGGGTACACAAACTTTGCATTTTCTGTGTTTCATGAGCAATATAACTGTTTTGAGGAAATTATTTGAAAAACCGGTAATTACATTCAACAGCCTTTTGATATCGGCATCTGTGGAGTAAATCTCAGACTACTTACTTCATGCATATTGACTGAACCATTTTTCGCGTGCTGAAGGTGAAAATTTGCAGTATATATTATCCTTTATTTAATTTTGCGCTTTTTGCTCTAATTGTTAAGCATTCATTCATTTGGTAAGCATGATGATTGTTGGTTATACTATTAATCAGGGCCCAGTTGTTCAAAGCTAACGACATCGTTAGTTAACGATTCGTTAAAATTTACGAGTGATATGCAAATATGCTGAAATTTTTTGCTGAAAAAATGTGAGTAGCTTTTGCAGTGCAAAAGCTACTCACATTTTTTCAGCAAAAAATATCAGAATATAGTATATTGAATCCATTAGAACAGTTAACGAAATGATTCTTAACGAGCTCGTTAAGCTAACGACGCTTTGAACAACTGGGCCCAGAAATTTAGCTAAATGCTAGGGTTGAGTCAAAACATGACAAAAGTCATTCAACTGTAAAATATAGGTCAGAGTCATAAAATGAGGTCATGTTAAGGAGAAACCACATTCTATGTTAGATGTTTGTAGGCGTTATTACAATTAATTAGAAATTGAGCCAAATGCTAGGGTTGACATAAATATTGACTGTGAAAAAAAGGTCAAGGTCATAAAATAATGCCACATTGTTTGAGTCCATGCTAGGGAGAAAGTGTGATGGTTAGATGATTGTAGGTGTACTGGTTATTCAGATATGGACTTCAGTGCAAGGCTTGATGCAAATGTTGATGGCTGGGCAAAAAGATATATGGAAAACAAGTCACCTATATTATATTACCCCTGCTAAATTTACAGGTGTGACAAAAACTATCAAAACATTTCGGTGAGAAAAAAGGCAGGATTTTGCTCCACAAGCCAAGCAAGCATTGTAATAAACTTTGCCCTACTTAATGTACATCACCAATTTTATTGACCTCAAATGTGTAAGAAATTCAATGAATAATGAAAAAAGTCACCTTCAGATGACATGCAGATAACATATATTTTGAAATTACATGTTGTACTTTTGAAACATGACTCAAGATACAGGGAGTAATTGGAAAGCGATATTTTGTTGTTATTGCACCAAAAATATCTTGTGGGTACTATTTGGAATTGCCTCAGAGAGGCAAGTCCAATAAGTACCAACAAGATACTTTTGGTGCAATAATTAGAAAAAACAATAATAGCAACAACAAAAAATTATCCTAAAATATCACCTTATCTGCTAGTAAATTTGTTTCATATCACACTGATTGGTTGTCTGTCAAAATGACAGGGCACATATAGGACCACCTTGTATGATTAATTTTCACATCCATCATTGCCCATGTCAACATGTGTGGGCTGACCGAATCATATAGCTGATGAATCAAGAGGACCAAGCTAGTCCTGTATCACTAGGGGGGGGAGGGGGTGGAGGGGGGGGGGGGGGGGAATTTGCATCCAGCAGTTTTCCCCCACAAATATATTGGGAAGCAAATTTTACCTTATTGTATAACCAGGATTACCTTTAGTACAGAATTGGTAATCTCCCATCCCCGATGCCCTATACAAAGACTCGGCCTCAAATTTTTCTAGGTTCTGAAGAAAAAGATTTTTGAATGGTTTTCAACATCTATGAGCAAGGCAGCAGATCAGCCTGTGCCTCAAAATGTTTCTAGGTCATGTTAACGCTATCAAGTAAACTGTAGGTCCCGATTGGAATAAGCGGATGCGACAGCCAGGTGTCCTATCATAAATTTTGGCTACTTTTTTGTAGTTGGTAAGATACCTTTTTTTGAAAAGTGATTGGTCTGATGTTTTTGTGGACATTTTTTTATCAAAGCATGCGGCAAGGCTTCTGAAATTTGCCGCCATTAGACAGCTGTCATGTGTCACGTCCGCACCAAAGTCTAATGGATATTGACATGTGTAGGATAAAATCATGTTAGAATCCCTTCAACAAGTACCGTGTTTTCTTGAATAATAACTCTCAGTTTGATGCATGTGCATATTTAGAATTTATGATGTAATCATTATTCTGCAGCACTATTCTTACTGGAAACTCACTTTTTTAACTTGAAACTCACTTTTCTTACTCGAAACTCACTTTTTTAACTCGAAACTCACTTTTCTTACTCGAAATTCACTTTTTTAACTCAAAACTCAATTTTCTTACTCGAAACTCACTTTTCTTACTCGAAACTCACCTTTTTTAACTCAAAACTCACTTTTCTTACTCGAAACTCACTTTTTTAACTCGAAACTCACTTTTCTTACTCGAAACTCACTACTTGAAAAATAGAAACCCTCCAATCTTAGTAAATGGATCCTGACCATTTAAACATACTCTCAATCCCACTTTGATATAAGACTCCGAATAAAATTTGGTGAAAACTGGCCCAGTGGTTCATGATTTTATACATGTATAAGCTCAGGGGCAAGGACAGATAAAGCATAGGGTATAAATTTTTTATTGTAACTCAAGGGTAGGAAAGTGGAAGTGCAGTATACGACAGTCTATACTGCAGTCTAATTGTTTTTCTTTTTAAATTTCAGAGCAAACAAAACTTGACATTTCGTGTAAATTGTCTGCTAGGCATGAAATGTCAAGCTTTTTAGCTTGACACGAAATGAAAAGTTTTATTTTCTTTGAAAAATAACTAAAAAAAAATATTTCAAACTGTTGTCTAATGCAGTTGTGATTGGCATTTTAACCCTTCTCATGCTGAATAAATTAAGATGCCATGCCCACTTCTAATTTTTAGTCAATCAGATTACTTGATCCAGGTTGTTGATACAAATATAAATACTGAATGGCAAACAGTGCAGATCCAGATCAGTTGGTTTCTTTAGGAGCCAACTGAGCTGGATCTACACTGTTTGCATATCTGGGTTCAGCATGACAAGGGTTAACTAAGAGCTATTTCTGGAGAGAGTAGAAAGAATAGAGAAATGTAACTTGACATTGGCCTCAGAGCATGCACATATGCATATGCAAACTGCTAGCTGACATCTTTCAGAAAGCCATTTTACCCATGGTGCTTGGCTCAGAGGTCAGAAATTAATTTGCAAAGATTTATTATTTATTGTTGAAAACTAAAAACGTTTTTGAGGCTGAATCTTGGTATATAACACTGGGGACTGGAGATCTTCGAAGTTTGTATAAATGATGATTCCAGATTGAACATTGACCTTTTCACAGGAAGATCAGATTTGCTTCCCTACAACACACATACATCATGGGGCTATATACATATAAAAAAATCATAATATGGCCATCAGCATTAGTATTTGTCAGAGGCAGCTTGTTAAAATAATTTCCAGTTTTAAATAAAGGTCATCCATTGTTTGTTGGTAAGCATGACAATAACTGAAAATTGTTCCATGTCATCTGCAAATCTCTTATGACTGCTTCCGTCAGAGAAGCGATTTGTGGCTCATGGGCCTCTTGTTTTAACCAGTCACAGTGTCAAAAATCTAGGGATTATACTAGCATAACCCAATTCAACACTTTGCATGCTGGGTAAACATTTCAGCAGACATTTTGAAATATTATTTTTTTCTTATTTTTACCAGAAAATAGGTTTTGACATTGCTTGCATTGCAAGGGAGACAAATTGCATGAAATGTCAAAACCTGTTTTCTGGAAAAAATAAGAAAAAAAAGACATTATCTATTTGTTGTCTACTGAATTTGCTGAGAGAGAGGTAAAGGTGAAAGAAAATCAAGGTGTCCTTAGTGAGCACTCCCTGACATTGTAAGTTATTGTGGGAATAGCCAGCTATAAATCTAAAAGATAAATACAGTGAATAGATCAAACATATATGCCATATTTAACCTAAGTATTCTGACAGACAGGCCTCGGCAAACAGTGTAGACCCAGACTATAAGCCATAAAATGGTTGTCTGCTCACTGTTTGCCACTCATCTAGCAGTTTAAGACACATCATGGATCGTTCAAATTTGAGGACAAGTTTGGTAAGGAGTTTAGGGGTCCATATTCTTATGGTAAATAGGATATGTATATTTTACCCCATTTTAAAGCCAAGTTAACCTCAAATATGCTTCAATGCTTAGCATGCTGGGTAAAAATTTCAGCAGATAGGATTTTGAAATATTTATCTTATTTTCTCCAGAAAATAGGCTTAAATGAGAGTTGACCAAATTAGATGCTGTGTTTTATGGCATTTGATCAATGTCTACATTGTTTGCTCAGACCTGTGTTCCTGAATATTTAGGGTAACTATGGTAATCCATGTGACATTTTAAGCTGTACTGTATTTACCTTTAACCCAGCAG
This sequence comes from Anodontia alba, assembly GCA_964016985.1. Lineage (NCBI taxonomy): Eukaryota > Metazoa > Mollusca > Bivalvia > Lucinida > Lucinidae > Anodontia > Anodontia alba. The sequence goes on from OZ024827.1 coordinate 94,253,396, forward strand.
ACCACAATTTGAAATATTTTTCTTATTTTTCCCAGAAAACAGGATTTGACATTTCATGCAAATTGGGGTTAAAAGTAAATACAGTATTCTACAATTGAAATATTTTTCTTAATTTTTCCTGGCAACTGGATTTGACATTTCATGCAAATTGTCTCCAATCGAGACAATTTGCATGTAATGTCAAATCCTGTTTTCTGGGAAAAATAAGAAAAATATTTCAAATTGTCATCTGCTGACAAATTGTCGACAATTTGAAATATTTTTCTTATTTTTTCCTGGCAATTGGAATTGACATTTCATGCAAAATTGTCTCCAATGGAGACAATTTGCATATATTTCCGGGAAAAATAAGAAAAATATTTCAAATTGTTGTCAGCTGAAAATTTTACCCAGAGTGCTAAGCGTTAATATTGGGACACCTTAAGTGGACTGGATACAGGTAGTAGAATATCTGCCATTTTGCAAAAGGGGGATTAATTTTGTGACTTCCTGTTTGCTTTCTCCACATCAAGTCCCTTCTGCTTGTCCTTTTGGACTAGTTTATTCTGAGAACAGTGTTTGGTCAGGCTTGTCTGTCTGAATATTTAGGCTAAAAATGGTAACCAATAAAAATGATATGATAAATGTCCATAAAATTTTGAGAACTCCTCATGAAAACATACCTATTCAAATACATAAAAAATTTCATCTCCAAAAACTGAAAATTTTCAGATAAAAAAAAACTGATATATTTTTCATATTTCTGCTCAAATCATAGATTGTGGGTACTTATTAGAACTGGTTTGGCGAGGTGGTTCTAACGAGTACCCACAATCTATGTTTTTGAGCAAAATAAGAAAAATAATGTATACCCTAGATTGGCTCCAGTCATTTCTGCATTTTTTTTTTGTTATTCGTTATCACTTCCTGTAGCTGTATTTGTCTCTTTAATTCACATTTCACTGTTTTACTACAGAAAATATCTTTTCCACTATGGGACATAACTTATCCTAACATTATAAGCTGTACTAGATTGTATACCTCTGAAAAGAAAAGAGAAAATGACAGAGCCTGGAGACAGACTATGTATACCCCTGTAAACCCCAGTTTTACTATATACAAGTGGGGTTTAAGGGGGTCAAACTTATACAGGCATGTTTTCATGATGTATGCCATATGTTTTGCCTATACATCTACTTTGCCTTTTTAGTGGTTGTTTCTTAAAATACTATGTTAATTTTGGTTGGTTGGTTTGGAGTTTAACTGCCCAATCAACACGGTCAGTTTATTTACATACTTTTCCTGGGTGGCTTTATCCTCTAGGCAGTTAACCAGTACTTGTGCACATTTTTTCCCAGAAACTGACACTGCCCTTCTGAAATAGCAGAAGGGAGGAAATGACTACAGAAATATTTCATGATCAATCTCCACAAAATAATGTTGCCTGACCTGGTGGGGATCAAACCTGCAACTTCCTGATCAGTTGGGCATGCATCCTACTGAGCCACCAAGGCCAGCAAATACTGTCAGAGCCATCTGATCTGGGTCTGCACTGTTTGCATATGCCATTTTGTCAGAAATTTTTGTGGATGAAATTTTAGGACATTTACCATATCAGTTCAATATAACTGATCAATGCTTACTTCAATGCTCACTGCATTCAAGACAAATTACCCTAATTTTGCAATAAATCTGGGTCAGTCCCTTCAACGTTTGGAAGGCTTCTTACATGACATATAATCTATAATGTTTTCCTGTCTTTAGATTTGTCACAGGGCTAGTGTGAGGCAAGGATGTATTTTCAGCACTCTGAACTTAAAACAAAAATGCTATGAACTCATAGATTATTGCTTTAATGTGAAAAATTATAAAAGAAAAATCAATGATAGTCCATAGTCAACAGTGTTTTCTGAGAAGTATTCATCATCATCATCAACATCAACATATTTTTTATTAATGTGTAGGTACAGGGGCAACATCCACATCAGTGGGCCCCCTTCCAGGTAGCTGGCTTGCTGCAGGTATGGCAGATCTAACACCAGATCTCTAGGTATGTCTATCATGAGGGTCGATAGCCAAGAGCTTCCACTCTATGCAATCCCTCTCTGTCAGCTGCTTCCATATCATATTCGGCCTCCCAGGCCCATGCTTTCCATCAACCTGTAGGTCAAAGGCTGTCCTGACTGCGCCGTTGGAGTGTTCCATATGTCCATACCAGTGGAGCCTTCTCTCCTTCAGGATGAGGTCTGTAATCAGGGTCCTTTGTCAAGTGCTTGAGCCCACTGCATTACTTGTGCATCCAGTACTTGCAGCCATTGCAGAAGATGCTGATGCTGACCACTCCAGTGGGACAGACGGCACATGGAAACTCGCCTGAACTCTGCAAGAGGTCCAGGCCTGTACCACAGATCATGATCTTCATCTTTCCTGCATTTACTCTCAGTCCTTTCTCCTCCATTGTTTCTTTCCAAGTCAAGAGCCTCCTGACACATTCCTCAAGCGATTCAGCGATGATAACAAGGTCATCCACATAGAGGTCCTCCCAAGTATCCCAGAGTGGAACTCGCGTGACAAGGCTTCAAGCACAATGATGAAGAGCAGCGGGCTGAGTACCAAGCCTTGGTGATGTCGGGCTGTCAGTTAACCTGGTAATAGTTTTTTTGCTGGGCAGGCTTAGTCCTCTTAGTGGTTAACCAGTGTATGTGCACATACTTCTGCCAGAACCTGACAAATACCCTTCCTGAATCAGCAGACAAAGGAGTATGATCGTAAAATAATTTCAATCCCCACAAAAGTGGCTGAGCTGTGCCCCCTGGATCTGCAGTCAGATGTGCTACTGAGTGTACTCTGGAGCCTGGCAGTTTAGAATGAAGATAAAGGCAATATTATAACCGTTCCGTGCAAGGCATAGTGACCGTTCTCTTGCTGAACATGACATGCCCTGTCTTAACAAACAGTGTAGTTCCAGATCAGTTGGCTTCTGAAGAGGCCAACTGATCTGGATCTGCACTATTTGTCATTAAATATGAGAATTTCTATCAAAAACTCGGATCAAGTAATCTGATTGGCTGGAAATTAGAAGTTGGTGTGGCATCTTAATTTATTCAGCATGACAAGGGTTAAATATTCCTTTCCAGGCTGAACAACCCAAAGGTTGAGAACTTCTGCAGAAAGCTACCACATTTACCTCAAATATTCAAAGAAAAAATAACTCAATGTGGTCTGCATCATCTGTCCTTCTGCCAGCAATTTAAGAAACAGGTAATTAAATGTGTCTGTTTAAATTTTTAAGGCAAGTATGATAAGATACAGTGGTAACATAGGGTAACCATTCTGTACGGTAAATGTTCTAACATTTCTAACACTTCTGGCCTAGGTGGCAAACAGTGAAGACAATGATCGGTTTGCGAGCAGTCTGATCTGGGTCTGCCCTTTTTGCATATGCCATTTTGTCAGAAATTTTAGGGTATTTACTGTTCTTGAGAAGTGGAATATTTAGGGCTATCTTGGACACACCCTTCCACTGACAGGCAGGTGTGTTTACCATAATATCCCTAAGTATTGGACAGACAGGCCTTTGCAAACAGTGTAGACCCAGATCAGAATACGGCATCTGATCAGGGTCTACACAGTTTGCCATATACATTGCAATATTTTAGACATATCAAGAGGTAGTAGAATGGATTATTTCAAATTTTAGGACAAGTATGGTAAGTAGAAAAGGTGTACCAATACTTATGGTAAATATGGTATATTCACAATCATAGCTGCAGATCAGGAGGGGTATTCTATAAATATTTTTTTATTTCTCCATAGAATCATACATTGTGGGTGCTTCAAATGAGCACCCACAAAGATGTTTCCATGAAAAAATAAGAAAAATATCAATAATTTTAATCTGAAACACAAAAAAAAAAAAAAAAATATTCTTGCCTGGAGTTATAATATTTTGTAATATTTCTTAACCCTTAAAATGCCAAGAAAATTTGCATCTGAAAATGTCGTCTGTTAATGTCGTCTGCTAAATATTCTTGCAAACTTTTCAAACCTGTTTTTGCATACAGGCAAACAGTGTGGACCCAGATCAGACTGCTCCTAAAGGAGCAGTCTGATCTGGGTCCACACTGTTTGCAGAAATTACTTTTAAAGTAACCGGCAGAAGACAAAGCAGACGACAATAGTTGTGACTGGCGCTTTAAGGGTTAATATGTATGAGCAACATCAAATGAAAATGCATCCTTGGGCATATTGGAAGAGCCAAGGGCCAGATTTAAGCCTGTGCATCAGAGCAGTCACATCAGGGCCTTGACTGTCTGTTGGTATATTCTACAGTATTTTATGATTCTGTCAACAGAGAACAAAGGCTCTGACTGCAGGGATGCCTGGGATGATCAGGATCTTCCATGACTGCAGGGAGATATCTTTTCGCATGACCTGATTCTCATCTTATCTTGATTGTGACCTATTACTATCACCAAAACAGTAACATGCAAGCATTGAAATGGAGTGTATAATGGGCCTGGCTGATAAGAGCACAAGTGGTCATGAAGTGCTCACCATCCTGACCATGTGATGATGATTTGGTGTTTTATGTCCCTTTCAACATTATTTTAAGTCATATGAAGACAATGGAAGGATGATAATGAAAGACTCTGCCCAACTAAGCACCGTACAGTCATGGGGTGAATTCTGCTTCAAGTGGGATTCGAACCCTGGGACCTTGTGACTTGGAAGTGCTAACCACTCACCCAACCCGGACACTTCTCATAATGTGTAAAAAAGAAATTGTTGTCTGTAGAGTTTTACAAGGTATCCTAATGCACATGGGGGCAAAGCTCTGTTTTTTTTAACGACATGTTAACCCTTGGGAGTCGTTTTATGTCATTGTTCTGAGAGAAAAAAACGGCATAAGACTTAGCAAAGGAGAAGAAAAAGAGAAAATGGGGATGAAGATGGAAGAACTGAATGACAATGCAGAAACAGAAGAAATGTATTAAAAAAAAAGTAGCAATAGTGTTTTCAGATAAAAACAGATGTCCCCCACCATGAATGTTCAGTGTTTCTACTGCTGTGACCTTGAAAATTAGGTCAAGGTTACCAAAATTCTTTATGTCCTAATTATATATCCAAATAAACTTGGTAAGAATCCAACCACTGGTTCTAAAGTTATTGTGCAGACAAGTAAGTGTCACGCCAATGCTGACGCCAACACCATCGCCAACAGGATTGGCACCAAAAATTAGTATGTTCCCCTACCCGTAATGCTGCTAATAAGACCACTCAAAATTGAGACCACCCCACTATTAAGAGCAGCTTTTGCCAGTCCAAAATGGTTTCTTAATACATGTATTCCATATTCAGTAATTCAGTATTGACCCTTGTCATCATGCTGAATAAATTAAGATGCCAGGCCCACTTCCTATTTTCAGCCAATCAGACTACTTGATCCTGTTTATTGATATAAATTCACATACTTAATGGCAAACAGTGCAGATCCAGATCAGTTGGCTTCTTCAGAAGCCAACTGATCTGGATCTACACTGTTTGCAAAGGCAGGGCATATTCGGGTTCAGCAGGACAAGGGTTAAGACCACCCCACTAATAAGACCACTTTTAGGCAGTACAAAAGATGGCCTTAATAGTGGAATTTTATGGTACTAACATGTTCCCTTCCCAATGTATTCTTGAATGGTCCTTCAAAGCTCTAGATAAGGGTTTTTTTTTTGTTCACCTAAAAAAGATAAGGTTTTTTGTTTACCTAAAAAGTATTAATTATTTTAATATTTTTTTTTATTTCTGTATGGAAATAATCAATAGAGGAGCAATGCTCACAACTTGTTTTTAACACAGATTTTTTGCTGAGAAATAGAAAAATGCATATTATTTAAACTCTCTTTAAGGGCCGATGATGCATTTTCAGGGGAGGAAACTCCATCGCACTCCCTTCTGAAAATGGGTCTCCTCTAAAAGGGAGCAAATTCTTTCCTTTTAGAGTAGATCCCTTTTCAGAAGGGGCTGGTGTGCAGGACATCATACAGAGAATCACAAAAGTTGTCTCCCTTGTAAAAAAGGGCAGCAAATCAACTAGATGTGTCCAATCCCTTTAAATGATGTATAACACAGAAAACAAGAGGGCCAAGACAGCCCTTATTGTTCACCTGACAAGTCTCAAGACTGCTGGCCTTTCTGTTCATGAAAAGAAGTTCAAAATGGATTTTCAAGATGGCAGCCATGGCAGCCTTCTTGGATTTCTGATCAGAGCAAACTTGAGCTATTTTTTATTTGCAAGTCACCCCGATACTTTCTACCTAAGGACACAATTTGCATGAATTGTCAAATCCTATTTTCTGGGAATTTGTCATCTGCTGAATTTGTCGAGAGCAAGCAAAGTCTTAATCTGGGCATTAACCAGTAGCATAAGACTAAAGGGCCCTTTTTGCATGCTGTTCATCTAATTGTTATGCATTTCCTCCAGTTTTAAAACCTTTACCACACTCTGGGCAATTTCAACAGGCGATAAACTGACAATACTTTTTTTTATTTTCCCAGAAAATAGGCTTTGATATTTCATGCAAATTGTCTCCTAAGGAGAAAATAGGCTTTGACATTTCCTGCAAATTGACTTCTAGTTGACAATTTGCATTAAATATCAAAGCCTAATTTTCTGGGAAAAACAAGAAAAATATTTCAAAATGTCGTCTGCTGAAATTTTTACCCAGCATGCAGAGGGTTAATGAAGAATAAATGGGTTATGCATTGCAAGCATCTTTCAATATCACTCTTCTGTTCCATCTATTTCAGTAAATAACAATGCAAAATACATAAATTACCTAAAAGGCTAAAACGCTCTACTTATTTACCCTAGGTATTTGGACACCTGAACCATAATTATGCTAAAAATGAACATACCAATTTTAATACAAGTACAGTCAACTCTCATTATCTCAAACTCCAAGGGACCAGACCTTTTGGTTTGAGATAACAGCAGTTTGAAATAAAAGTTCAAATATAAGGAATATACATGTATAAAACTGAACCCAGTATCTTAGCAAAGCTGCTTTTTAGGGTATCTACCCAATCAAAAATTAAAAAAAAACAAGAGGGCCATGATTGCCCTATATCGCTAATCTGAATCATGTTATACATAGCATTGCTTACAGAGATGCGGTTCTAAGGGTCATGGTGACCTTGACCATGACCTTTGCCCTCAGGGTCATCTTCTGCTCAGAAGAAACATCCCTATGACATTTGAGGGTCCTAGCCCCAAGCATTGCCCAGTTATAAGCTTGTTTTGTACTAGAAGTCACTGTGACCTTGACCTTTGCCATAAGGGTCATCTACTGGTCAAGACAAACATCCCATCTAAGTTGAAGTGTTCCAGCCTCAAGCACTGCCGAATTATAAGCTTTTTAGTACTAAAGGTCATGGTGACCTTGACTATGACCTTTGCCAGCAGTGTCATCTATTGGTGAGGACCATCATCCCTTCTAAGTTTGGGGTCTATCCCCAAGCATTTCCAATTTAACAAGCTTTTTAGTATTAAAGGTCCTGGACCTTTGCCCTCAGGATCACCTAATGGTGAGGACCAACATTTCTAAGTTTGAGGGTCTTAACCATAAGCATTGCAGAATTATAAGCTTTTTTGGTCCTAAAGTTCACAGTGACCTTGAACTTTGACTTAAAGGTCATCTACTCTTCAGGTCCATCCTCCCTATTAGTTTGATAGTCCTAGGCCTAATCATTGCCAATTGCTTTTTGCTCTATGTAAAACAAGTGATTGCACTGGGGCAGGGCCATTTTTGGCCCCAGGGCTATAATCCAAACAATCTTGGCAGAGGTCTTCTACGTGAAGCTATGTACCAAATATCAAAGACCCAGGCCTTTTAGTTTCAGATAAGAAGATTTTTAAAGATTTTCTCTATATAAGTCTATGTAAAACATGTCGGCCCCAGGGTGGGGCCATTTTTGGCCCAAAGGCAACAACTTGAACAATCTTGGTGAGGCTATGTGTCAAATATCAAAGGCCTGGACCTTCTGCTTTCAGACAAGAAGATTTTCAAAGTTTTTCCCTATATGGGTCTACGTAAAACAAGTGAACCCCGGTGCGTGGCCATTTTTGACCCCAGGGCTATAATTTTAACAACTTTGGTAGAGTCTACTTGATGAAGCTACATACCAAATATCAAAGACCTAGGCCTTCTGGTTTCAGACAAGAAGATTTTTTAAGTTTTCAGTTAAAAAATCTATTTTTAGCTCCTGTGACCTAGATGTGCAATGGACCAGAACCATTTGAACAGCTTTGAAAGAGGACCAACTAAGGATCATTCCTGTGAAGTTTGGTCAAAATCCAGTAAGTGATTTAGGAGGAGATGTCGTTTAAAGAAATTGTTTACGGACGGACAGACGGACAGATGGACGTACTTAAGGTTATCCCTTTGACCTTTCTTTGATCCCACAACACCAATTTTTTAACCCCACAATGATGGAATGAACAGACATCAACCTCATAATCTGAAATTCTACAGAAACGCTAATGTCGGAATGTCATCTGGGCATGTATGGACGCACGGAGGGATGCACGCACGACGGACTACAGACAAAATGTGATCACAAAAGCTCACCTTGTCAGTACGTTGACAGGTGAGTTAAAAAAAACAATTCAAATTAAATGTATGTGGATGTATGAAGCTACATACCAAATATCAAAGACCTGGGCCTTCTGGTTTCAGACAAGAAGATTTTTTAAGTTTTCAGTTAAAAAATCTATTTTTAGCTCCTGTGACCTAGATGTGCAATGGACCGGAACCATTTGAACAGCTTTGAAAGAGGACCAACTAAGGATCATTCCTGTGAAGTTTGGTCAAAATCCAGTAAGTGATTTAGGAGGAGATGTCGTTTAAAGAAATTGTTTACGGACGGACAGACGGACAGATGGACGTACCTAAGGTTATCCCTTTGACCTTTCTTTGATCCCACAACACCAATTTTTTAACCCCACAATGATGGAATGAACAGACATCAACCTCATAATCTGAAATTCTACAGAAACGCTAACGTCGGAATGTCATCTGGGCATGTATGGACGCACGGACGGATGCACGCAGGACGGACTACAGACAAAATGTGATCACAAAAGCTCACCTTGTCAGTACGTTGACAGGTGAGCTAAAAAAACAATTCAAATTAAATGTATGTGGAAAATACCCAAATACCAGTCATTCTTGCTCCCATTAACAAACTAGTAACTGTATTTTCAGAGAAAACATAGATCTCCCAACCATGAATTTTCAGTTTTTCTACTGCTGTGATCTTGAAAATTAAGTCAATATCACCAAAATCTAATCAGTTCTTTGTTATGTCCCAATTATATAACCATGAAAATATGGTAAGAATCCAAACATGGGTTAACAAGATAATTGTGCAGACAAGAAAGTGTCACGCGGACGCCTACGCCAAAGGGATCTGCACCAAAATTAATATGTCCCTTTCCCTGTGGGCTGGGGGACATAAAAAGGGTACCCCCAAAAAAAACCCTAATACTCAATTCAATGAGAAGTGGGTGGGTAAAAAAGCCAAAAATACCCAATTAAAACCTTACCTAAGGCATTGTAAACCACTATTTCTCTTCACAGTTTGACTTAAAGGGAAACTCAAGGCTGGTGAAAATTGAATTTGTGATTAAAGATCTTTGCAAATCATGCATTTAGATGTAAACTTGATCCAAGTTGGATAAAAACTAAGGAAGTTAAAATATTTCATTATCAAGGTCACCCCCATTTTGAATATTTTATGAAGTTTTAAACATTTCAAAATTTTAATTAAATTTTCTTTCTGACAGAAATAAATGTGGTTTTCAAGCAAAATCCATAAATGCCGGTGCCCATTAAAAGAAGTTTTGATATTTCAAACCTTGATAGTTTACTTATTGTTCATCGGATTTTGATAAAGTTTATATCAAAGTAAATGGTTTGTCAAGATATAGCATCTCCATGATGTTCTTCACCAACAATACTTTTCCATTTAACTCTTTGCATGCTTGGTAGTTTTGCATGCTTTTTTGTTGTCTGTGGAGTTTTTTTCTTTAAAATCAATTTTTTCAAAAAAAAAATCTTTCAGCAATACCATCAGAGTGTCAAACTGTTTGGATCCAGATCAGGCCCGAAGTTTTGTCGGGCCTGATCTGGGTCCAAACTGTCTGAAAATGTTATCAGCAGATGACAAAAGTCACCACTAGAGGGGAAAGAGTTAAGCAGCAGTTTGAATTATCAGTGTTTGAGATAGCAAGAGTTGTTATGGGTTTAAAAATTGTAGGATGAGTGGCAAACAGTGAAGACCTTAATCTGATCCAGGTGTACACTGTTTTCTCAGACTGTCTGTCCAAATACTTAGGGAAATACTGTAATACCAATTACTGGTATAATTGATATAGGACAAAGCTTTTGAAACCTGAGACAATCTTCAAAGAATATTTGTGGCAATTATAGTATCAATTGGTGTCAAAAATAACTAGATCATAGCTTCAAAAAAGGCAATCATTACAAAAACAGGCCTATTCAAATATATAGAAAATTTCACCTCCAAAAATTGAAAATTTTCAGATTAAGAACTCTGATATTTTTCAAATTTCTGCTCAAAACATAGATTGTGGGTACTTGTTAGAACCACCTCAGTGAGGCAGTTCTAACAAGTACCCACAATCTATGATTTGAGCAGAAATAAGAAAAATAATGTATATCCCTGTAAACCCCAGTTTTACTATATAAAAGTGGAGTTTAAGAGGGTCAAAATTACATAGGCATGCTTTCATGATGAATTTGGGATCATTTTTGTACCAAAACCTATCTTGTGGATACTCAGTGCAGTTGCCTCACTGAGGTGATTTAATCAATTACCTACATATATATTCTGGTGAAAATATAACAAATATTATCTTCTGAATACTCCCTTTATCTAGACTTATGACTTGAAAAAATCTTAACCCTTGAAGCGCCAATCACAAATGCAGCAGACGGCATTCTGATTTTTTTTTTTCATTTTTCACAGAAAATAGATCTTAACATTTCATGTGAATCGTCAAATTCACACGAAATGTTGACCTATTTTCTCTGAAAAAAAAAAAATATAAATAAATAAATAAAATGTCGTCTGCAACAAATTTTGCTTGGCACTTTAAGGGTTAAAAAAAAACATTCATTGTAATTTTAGTATCAATGGCTCAAAAATAACTCATTGTGAACTTTGAACCAGTATATTTAATCGAACAAAACTATGGAAAGTAAAAATAAAGAAATCTTTCAATGACTGGAAGGGAACATTAAGAACTTTAAAGTTAGCTATTCATGGCATTGGTAAAATTATGGTAATAAATTTATATACTGGAAAAATTAAGTTAAGAATTAAATGTTTCTCATAATACTCCTTCAGTATCTTGAAATATATCAAAGTAATTGTTTATGTCTTTAAGCTTATTTATTTTGCAATGTTTCTGTGCCAGAAATTTGAACTCATCAGCTTTGAAATGACTGACAGAGCGCTTTGCGCCTTACTACCTTAAGCCGTACTGTGCCAAGCAACATTTGTAGCTGACTACATTCTAAAATTTCCATTTTTTTTTTTTTTTTTATTTTTTTTTTTTTATTTCTCAGAGAAAATAAATCTTGCCTAGCAAATAATTCATATGAAATCTCAAGACTCATTTTCTCTTACGAAAAGTAAAAAGAAAATAGAAATACATTTGTAAAACACTATGCCCCAACTATATGCTTGTCCATACAAAATGCCAAAGTTGGAAAGGAGCATAACTCTGACAAAATTGATCTGATTCTTTTCAAAAGTTATCTACTCATCATTTTATTTGGACATAAATGGTGTGAACTGTGAAAATCATTTAAAAGACCTTCTTCATTTTATCTTAAAAATGGCAAAAATGTACATTTCTCACAAACACACACACACACACACAAAAAGAACTTCTGTGAATAAAGAAATTCAAAAATTTTCGTGATTTTGTTCTTTTCTGACATAAATTATTCAGTTGGTACTAATTTTCCAGTTTATCATTATTCATATTATCGATCTGAATGACAAAAGAAACAGTTATTTAACTGTGCTGTTAAGTGGCTGATACATCATGAAAGCTCCATCATGAAAGTGATCTTTTCATATCCATTTAATGCTGAGCATGCTGGGTAAAAAATATAGCAGACAACATTTTTAAATATTTTTTCTTATTACTTTTACCAGAAAAAAAGGCTTTGACACTTCATGTAAACTATCTCCTAAGGAGACAATTTGCATGAAATGTCAAAGCCTATTTTTCAGGAAAAATATAATCAATTTGTCATCTGCTGACTTAGCTCAGAGAGTGGCAAAGGTTAAATGACCTATTTTTTAAAAAAAAAATACCGTATTCGATCTAATTACCGCACTGTGCGCTTAGATTTTTCAAAACTGTTGGGAAAATTTGCAATGAAATATGCATCTACTTACTCAGGATACACTTAAAAAAAGATCAGCAAAGGACTTATTTAATGATGTTTATGCTATTTTTTCTGATTGTCTGTATAAAAACGTATGTTGTGGGTACTCATTTGAATTGCATCAACAAGTCGATGCAATTCAAATGAGTACCCATAACATATACCTTTATAAAGAAGTAGACAAAAAAGTACATTGACTATAATCTGAGGACTACGAAATTACTTGATTGTGCGCTTATAGGAGTATGTGCGGTAATTAGGTCGAATACGGTAATAGTGTTTCCCAAAAGCAATTTTGTGATACAGTGGAGTGGGCCAGGTGGCCTAGTGGTTAGTGCTCTTGATTTACAAGCAGAAGGTCATGCGTTCGAAGACCACTCGGTCAAGAAAATTTTCAGACCATTAGTACACCTAGCTCATACTCAGCCTGCCCTGGGTTGAGTATAAAGTGGACAGGGATGTGCTTGGTGATAGACAGCGGCACCAAGTGTGCAGGGATGATCCATGAAAGCAAGGCTGTACAAATGCATGTACATGACATATTCCCCACTGCCTTCATGTGTCTCAGGTGCCTAGCAGTGTTAAAATCTTCACAACAACAATGAACAGTGGCTTTCTTTACCAAACTCATCAATTTTGATTTTGATTGATTTTTGATTGTGTTGGGGTTTAACGACACGTCAACCCTTGAGGGTCATTTTGTGTCGTCTCCCAGAGAAAGGGAGAAAAGAGATAGAAGAGAGAGAGTAGAGGAGATGGAAGAGAGGGACAGGGAAGAAAGAGGAACAGGAATGAAAGTGAAGAAACAGAAGAAATAAAAACATTCCCCCTCTACCCTTACCCACTACAAGGATAGCAGGCCTTGCCCAACTGTAAGCCAATATCAGTTGGACGCCCCAGTGATGTAAGATACACAGCACCTTCGCACCACCCGACCACCCCCCATCAATTTTGGACAATAGCCTGTAGAACACCACAAAAAGGACAGCATACATGCAAAGAAATAAAGAAAGTAGGAGATACATGCATATGGTCCTTCTTTCTTCATTTCTAAGCCAATGCAGCATGCTCTTTTTGGCTTCCAGCAGGGAAGTATGGAGCTGTATACTTTTTCATCATTTTTGTATCATTTTAAAATAGTGTTGACAATAAAAATGAATAAAAGCTGTCACTGAACACCTACAATATTCATAAATGTTTAAACAATATCATTCACCCACTTATGTCAAGTGGACTCTTCTTCCACAACTCTTCAGACTGATCTATTTCCAATAGCAGGGTGTCTGGTTAGTTTTTACCTTAAATATTCACACCCCTTACTTTTAACCTCATACTTCTCTTCAACAAGTCCATTTTATTTTTACCTATGAATGTGTATAAAATTGCTGGATGAATAGCAACCAGTGTAGACCCTGATCAGGCACCGTATTCTGTGGCATTTGATCTGGGTATACACTGTTTGCTCTGGCTTGTCTTTCCGAATACTTACAGTATAGTAATGCTAATGTAATCAAAACAAATCTGCTCAGAAATCATCCTAGATCCAACCCTGGCCTGTGCACCTGTGCAGACTGATTAGAGTGTTTGCTGTCTTTGCATCCTTAGCTATCCAAAATTTGCCCATTGAAGATTCAGATAAGACTGTGCAAATGGGCAAGCTGATCTGATTCTTTGCTGGGCGCACATGTCCAAAGGTACGGTTTCTGATGTTGTGGCTCAGATACAAAATGCTTATGCTGAAATCGTGATAGCAATTCTGATCTACAGAATGATTCTTTTACAAAAATACCAACTCACCTTTTTGCAGGTAACTTCACTTTCTTATCCCGAGATCTTTGACTTCCTATAAAACAAACAAAACTGCAAGTCTTTACGGAGACTGGATACACTTGCTAGATTTTTGCCGTATTGTACACAAGGGAGACAACTTCTGTGACATCCTGTTTTCCTTTCCTGCACACTCATCCCTTTTGAAAAAGTGTCTACTCTAAATGGAAAGAGTTTGCTCCCACAGGGAGCAAACTCTTTCCTTTTAGAGTAGACCCCTTTTCAAAAGGGAGGCAAAACAATTTTGACACAGTTACCTCCCTTGAAAGTGTATCAATTCCCCTTAAGTGAATTACATGAATGAAACCAGCCAAATCCATTTGGCATAAATCATGAAAATTTGTGGTCTACCAAGGCAAAGGCAAGACATTTCTATATATCATGTACAATGCAGGAAAAGGGCACTTATGTCATATTCTTATGCCATATATGGGTAATGAAGGACCAGACCAGCTGGTGCATACTTGCAGTCTATACAGGGCCTTAACCCTTGTCATGCTGAATAAATTAAGATGCCACACCCACTTCCAATTTTCAGCCAATCAGATTAATTGATCCAGGTTGTTGATATAAATTCACATACTGAATGACAAACAATGCAGATCCAGATCAGTTTGCTTCTTCAGAATATCCAGGTTATAATCACGTTCAGCAGGACAAGGGTAACTTGTACAATACGAGGGTGAGTCAATAAGTAACCAGCCTAACTTATTTCCGGTTGAGATCCACCTCTTCTTTTTGACGTACATGTAATTGCCCTCTAGTGTGATGCACTTAGACCAACAGTATTCAAGTGCCATCAGCACAGAACTGAAAAAGTCAGGGTCCTTTCCATTGACCCACTCCTCAACTGCCATCACGACTTCTTCATCAGACCGGAAATGAAGTCCATGGATATCCTTTTTCAAGTTTGGGAATAGAAAGAAGTCGCTAGGAGCTAGCTCAGGCGAATAGGCAGGATGTGGTATTAATTCATACCTGTTTCACAGTACAGCATCCATTGCAACTTTGCAAGTGTGGACTCTCGCGTTGTCCTGTTGCAGCAAAACACCTTTAGAGAGTTTACCTCGGCATTTTTCATGGATGGCAGTTCTCAGCTGGTCTAACAAGTATGCATAGTACACTCCAGTTATTATACTTCTCCTGGGTAAAAAGTCCAACATAATAACGCCTTTTGCGTCCCAAAATACTGTGGCCATCACCTTGCCAGCAGATGGTTGCGTCTTGAACTTCTTTGGCCTCGGGGACCCAGGCCCTACCCACTGACGACTCTGAGCTTTATTCTCTGACTCATAATAATGAACCCAAGTCTCATCTACAGTCACCAGACGCAAAAGAAAATCATCTTTTGACCTAAAATGCTTCAACAAGGCACTGCATACTGATGCTCTGGTTGCCATTTGCTCATCGCTAAGGGATTTGGGGACCCAACGGGCTGATAGCTTGCGCATACCTAAACCTAAATGATTATTTAAGATTGTTGAAACGCTACCATGTGTAATGCCTGATGCCTGCGCTATTTCTTCCACCTGAATTCACCTATCAGAGTATACCAGATCCCGAACTTTCTTACACATTTCTTCGTCGGTGGCATCCAGTGGGCGTCCAGACCTGGCTTCATCTTCTAAAGACGTTCTACCGCGTTTGAATTCCCCTACCCAGAATTTAACCTGAGCATAAGATGGTGCAGAAGACCCATAAACATCGGCTAACTCGCCGTTTATTTCCTTGCCTGTTTTACCTTTTAAATACAAGTACCGAATTACAGCACGGTACTCAACTTTAGATGAAAAGCATGCCTTTGATCACTAGCTATGTTTGACATTCAATATCTTATTAAAGAATGACTCGATACGTGTGCAATTTTGTACCCATGTATAAAACATATATTGAAACAAAGCATGAAAATTGTGACCGTCTTGGTCCATCAGAAATGGGATAGGCTGGTTACTTATTGACTCACCCTCGTATGTTGAAAAAATATGTTGTGAGTACTCATTAGAAGCCTCACTGAGGCACTTCTAATGAGTACCCACAACATATGTTTTTTGTGGAGAAATAAGAAAAATATTGATGTTGATACTCCTCTTATCTGTAACTATGGAAATGGGACAAAATATTAACCATAACTACATAATCTACAATAAAAAATAAATAATTAATCAATTTTATTAGGTCTAGTTAAAAGAGTAAAGTGTAACTTCCCAACAACAGCAATCCTCAGAATGACACAAAACTGACTGTTGTAAAGAGTTGGCTATTGTAGAGATGTTTAACCCTTGTCCTGCTGAATAAATTAAGTTGCCACTTCCCCTTTTAATTTTCAGCCAATCAGATTGTTTGATCCCGATTGTTGCTAAAAATTCAAATACTTAATGGCAAACAGTGCAGATCCAGATCAGTTGGCTTCTTCAGAAGCCAACTGATCTGGATCTACACTGTTTGCAAAGGCAGGGTATATCCGGGTTCAGCAGGACAAGGGTTAATATACAGTAAAATAGCATGTTGAGCAATCTGAGAAGTGGCTATCATTGGGAAGGAGCCCTTATTCGAAGATGATGATGATGGTTTGGTGTTTTACCTCCCTTTCAACTTAATCTAAGTCATATTGAGACGTCGGAAGAGTGATAATGAAAGGCTCTGTGCAATGAAGCGCGGTACAGTCATGATCTGAATTCTGCCTACTGTGGGATTCGAGACTGGGCCCTTGTGATCCTAAGTCGGGAGTGCTAACCACTTGGCTACCCAGACGTTTTGATGTTCACGGAGGTTCCACTGTAGAAGATACATTTTGTTAACCCTTCTCTTGCTGAACACCACATGCCTTGTCTTAGCAAACAGTGTAAATCCAGATCAGTTGGCTTTTGAAGAAGCCAACTGATCTGGATCTGCACTGTTTGCCATTCAATATTTGAATTTTTATGAACAACCCGAATCAAGTAAACTGATTGGCTGAAAATTAGAAGTGGGCGTGGCATCTTAATTAATTCAGCAAGGCAAGGGTTAATTTTGCACCAAAATGTACCTTGTAGATACTCAATTGGGGCAGTGAGGCAATTCCAACGAGTACCTACAAAATATGTTCTGGTGCAAAAAAAAAAAAAAAGTGATTTCAAGGGTACCTGCTAGATTACATACTGATGCAAAAATAACAAAACAATATCCTCTTAGTGGTAGAAATAAGGCAATGAATGCAACTTGCCTGGAAGACAACCTACATGTATAGCTAGGCTCAACTTGTCCGCCATGACTATAACATGCCCCCAGACAAAAAAGACATGAACTATTGTTTGTGATTACCAACAAAATGGCATTCTAATTAGTGAAAACTGGTGTCAACAGTCCACTGGAAGACTCTGTGTTTGGCTCTGTGGATAGTCAAAGATCCATAGAAGGCTTATGCGAGCAGTGAAGGCTCTGACCTGACTGATCAACAGTCTACAGGAAGACTCTATGTTTGGCTCTATGGATAGATAGTCAAGGATTCATAAAAGGCTTATGCGAGCAGTGAAGGCTCTGACCTGACTGATCAACAGTCTACAGGAAGACGCTATGTTTGGCTCTATGGATAAATAGTCAAGGACAGATCCATAGAAGGCTTATATGAGCAGTGAAGGCTCTGACCTGACTGATCAACAGTCTACAGGAAGACTCTATGTTTGGTTCTATGGATAGAAGATAGTCACGGATCCAAAGAAGACCTATGCGAGCAGTGAAGGCTCTGACCTGACTGATCAACAGTCTACCTGAAAACTATGTTTGGCTCTATGGACAAATGGTCACGGATCCAAAGAAGGCTTATGTGAGCAGTGAAGGCTTTGACCTGACTAATCAACAGTTTACTGGAAGACTCTGCGTTTCGCTCTATGGATAGACAGTCAAGGATCTAACCTGACTGTATATTACTTTGTTCGAATTCATGAGGAAACTATTATTATCTCTGATTGTATTACTTTATTGATACATTTAACCTTTACCATTTTCTGGGCAGTTAACAAATTGATATTTCTTCTTATTTTCCCCCCAGTTTTTTAATTTCATGCAAATTGTCTCCAAATGGAGACAATATGTATGAAATGTCAAAAACTGTTTTCTGTGAAAAATAAGAAAAATATTTCAAAATATTGTCTGCTGAATGTTTTACCCAGAGTGCAATGTGTTAAACATTTTAATAGAATAGCAAAAGAATCAAGTAAAATTATCCCCTAGAATATCAAATTGTCCCATGGACAACATTCCAGGACTCATCAAATTTAACCTGTGTCAGGGAAAAGGGCAACTGCTTATATCTAACACTGTATCTTGAATTATATTACAACACTACTTTATAAACTGGAATATAGATGTCAAGAATAGTCAAATAACACAACAGTCATATAAATATAAATGTATAAATCACTATTAATCATAAGTTATAAATAAGATTATATCCTTAACCCTTGTCCTGCTGAGCCCGGATATACCCTGCCTTTGCAAACAGTGTAGATCCAGATCAGCTGGCTTCTGAAGAAGCCAACTGATCTGGATCTGCACTGTTTGCCATTAAGTATGTGAATCAAAATCAACAACCTTGAGCAAGTAATCTGATTGGCTGAAAATTAGAAATGGGTGTGGCTTCTTAATTTATTCAGCAGGACAAGGGTTAAACTTTGTCAAGTGGTTATAAAATTGTTTAACCTTTACCACTCCTTGGGCTAATTCAGCTGATGACAAATTGATGATGTATTTCTTATTTTTCTAAGAAAATAGGATTTGACATTCGATGCAAATTGTCCCCTCAAATAATTTGGGTGAAATGTGAACTATTTTCTGGTAAAATTAAGAAAAACATTTCAAAATATCATCTGCTGAATTTTTTTCCCAGCATGCTAAGCATTAACCCATTTTAGTCTGATGACCCCCACCCACAAAAGGGTAAGTGGCAAATAGTGCAGACCTAGATCAGATGCTGCAGAACACTTCAAGAAATGTGGTACCTATTAGTGTTACCACCAATGATCGATTATAATCGATTGTCAGTCACCTTTGTCTCTTGTGTCTGGTGATCGGAAAGAATTTTTATAGTCCACTAATCGAAAAATTCTATATTTAGAAACATATATTTTCTCACTTTTTATTTAAATACCGGTAGGCATGTTATCAAAAAATGAGATACTAACCTGTTTGTTTCGGTCATTTTAGATTTGTGGTCAATAAATGTGAAGATTTTTGATAAAATAGCCTGAAAAGGGTACTTTATGCAACAAAAAGTACTGATATTTTTCTTATTTCTTCATGAAAACATGTGTTGTAGGTACTCATTAGAAGCACCTCGGTGAGGTACTTCTTGTGAGTACCACAATATATGTTTTCATGGAGAATAAGAAAAATATTATATGGCTACAACTTTTATGGATCTGCAGCTATGAATAAGTACCTGGGCTAAAATAAGAATGAATACATTTTCTACAAGTCCATTATTAGTCGACGATCATTCGGTTTTACTAAACCAAAGATCGACTATGAAATGCTGTCAGATTCCCACACTAGTATTTATGTAATTAAAATTGCTCTTGATAAGATGTTTTATTTAATCCAAAACTATTGATATTTTTCTTATTTCTCCATGAAAACATATGTTGTGGTACTCATTAGAAGCACATAAATGATGTGCTTCTATTGAGTACCCACAACATATTTATTGTGGAGAAATAAGAAAAAATATTTACCTGATACCCACTCTTATCTAGACCTTTGTTAATAAAACACAAACCTCCAGATGTTGACCATTCACCACATTAAGGAAACCTGAAAAAAAAAAATGTTTTCACTTTTTAGCATGCAGAATTAACCAACATTGCCTGCCTCAGTGGCTCAGTAGGCTGTGCGTCCGACTGGTGATCAGGAAGTTGCGGGTTCGACCCCCGACGAGTCAGCAACATTCTTTCATGGAGATTGACCACAAAATATTTTCTACGGTCATTCTCTCCCTTCAGCTGATTCAAGAAGGGCAGTTGTCAGTTTCTGGCGAAAGAATGTGCACAATACTGGTTAACTGCATAGAGGACTAAGCCTGCCCAGTAAAAGTGTCGTTAGGTAAACTGACCAGGCTCGACATGACCCAACTTGGTTGACTGGGTCATAAAACCTCAACACAAACAAAAGAGTAGCAATGCAAGAAAACATACCTTCTGACATGTGTGCCCAACGAAGACTAAAATCAGCCTGCATATCTGTGCAGTCTGATCAGAATCTTCATTGTCTACAAGAAGAAACTTTGTATCCTTGGCTATCCAAAATGCATCAAGTGAATATCCAGATCAGACTGCATGAATGCTTCACTGGGTGCACATGTCTGAAGGTACGTTTTCTGACTTTATGACTCATACCCTTGTCCTGCTGAATAAATTAACATGCCACGCCCACTTCTAATTTTCAGCCAATCAGATTACTTGATCCAGATTGTTGCTATAAAGTCACATACTTAACGGCAAACAGTGCAGATCCAGATCAGTTGGCTTCTTCAGAAGCCAACTGATCTGGACCTACACTGTTTGCAAAGGCAGGGTATATCCGGGTTCAGCAGGACAAGGGTTAACACTCTTTGAGTGAACTCAACTGACTACAATGGTGTATTTTTTCACAGACAAACAATGCTCGACATTTCAGGCAAACTGTCCCCTAGATAAGGTTTTACTGGTCAAATATTCAAAATGGCACGTCAGAACTTTGAGGCCTCAGCAACCAGTGCAGACTTAAGGGGCAATTTGATGAGGGTTTGCACAGTCATACAGTCACTTTTCAGACACCTTACTAGGCATTCATATGGACAGTCTATAAGTTAATCTATACCACACTGGGCAAATTCAGTTGATGACAAACTGACAATTTTTTTCTTATTTTTGTCAGAAAATGTGAGTTGACATTTCATGCAAACTGTCTTCATTGGAGACAATTCGCATGAAATGTCAAAGCCTATTTTCTGCCAAAAATAAGTAAAATATTCCAGAAGGAGACAGTTTGCATAAAATGTCAAAGCTTATTTTCTGTGAAAAATATGAAATATATATATAAAATAAAAATATCACCTGCTGAATTTTTTACCCAGCATGCTAAGCACTAAGCATAACTATTCTAAAATATCTATATTTTTGTTTTAGTTTTATAGTAAAAATAAGGCATAACATTTCATGTGATAGCAGATGATTCATATATGTCAAGCCTTATTTTCTCTGAAAAAAAAGAAGAAAATGTTGTCTGTTACAATTTGACATGGCACTTAACTAACTTGAAAATGTAGGAATAGAAAGTAACTGATTTTGCAAAGTTGTGCCACTTTAAACATAACTGGTTACCTCCCTTGGGCCTATTTCATTTACTGGTAAAGGTAGGTCACTCATGTGTCCAGTTATAACATTTTTACTGTCCAAGTTCTAGTGCATTGTCTGTACCCTGTTTACCCTAAATATTTGGACAAATTAATTCCTTACCATACTTATCCTAAAATTTGAACCACTACCTGTTGACCTATAAATGGCTGGATAAGTAGCAAACTGTGTACACCATATTCCACCTAATAAGGACATAACGTATTTACCCTAAGTATTGGGACACCTAAATTCGTTACCAAACTTCTAAAATTTGAAATGGTCTGATCCACTACCCGCTGATGTGTTTAAAATATTGCTTGATAAGTAGCAAAGGTGTAGATCCTGATCAGATGCCACATTCTGTTGCATCTGATCTGGGTCTACAGTTTGCTTAGGCTTGTCTGTACCAATACTTAGGGTTATTATGGTAGTCAAGGGATTTTGTTGTCTGTACATACATTTATCTATATTTTATAAAAGCATTTGTTGTGGGTACTAATTTGAAAGCCGAGGCAGTTCAAACGAGTACCAACAACGTTTTTATAAAAAAAAAATCAGAAAACAATATCGCATAAGCAGCATTAAAAAATCCTGTCATGAAGTCCTCGGCTGATTTTTCTTTAAGTGTGCCCCTGTTAAATGGATATGTTACTAACGTTTTCCTAGTAGTTTTGAAATTGGCATCTAATATGTATAATATGGGTTTGCCAGTTTGCAGTTTGTTCAGGCCTGTCTGTCTGAATACTTAGGATAAATATGGCATCAATTCTTTCCATAAATGTAGCATATGAAAGTTTCATTCATGAAATGCCAACAAAGATATTAGAGCCGAGGCAAAGCATATCCTACAATATTGCATGTGTGCCACATCAGTTTTGGTCTCTCTTAGAAAACAGTTTGTATTTTACTCTAATCTAGAACCCATTAAGAAGTGCAAATCACTTACAAAAGTTTTTGCCCTGGTATGATGACTGCCAACAAAAGCAGGAATCCAGGCTTGATTCCATTCACCATCTGACAGAATTAGCTTATACTATATGTATACATGTGTTACTTGTCACTAGTCACACAATAAGGGACCTTAGTGAAAGCTCAGCTCAGCCTGTGCATATACAGTCTAAACAGAGCTTATGTGTTTAGCCAGCGGATTCTGCATTTCAAAGCTTCCCCTGGGCAACAGCCAAGGCCAATACGGCAAGACAATGCAGACTGCACATATGCACAGTCTGGTCATCACTAAAACCCACTTTTGCATAACATCGTTCCAAGCCTCAGCTCTATCTAGTCCAGGCACCTTTTTCCACCAAAATGTGTCAGTATTTTCTCATTTCTTCACAAAAGGTGCTTCTAATGACATGCTTCTAATGAGCACCCACAATATATCTTTTCGCCAATAAACAACAAAACAACTCATCTGGATACCAATTTCATCTAGAACCATGAAGTCTGCCTTAAGTTTATCGAAATTCCATCTCTGTTGCTAGTGTGGGAAAACTATTTTCCAAAATGCAGCTGCACAGTTTGTATCTCCTGATAAGTTGATTATTGTGGCATTCTGTCAGTACTCACTGGAACTGACTTGATGTGATCAGGAAGTACCCACAAGATATATTTTGGAGCAAAAATAACATTTTTTTTTCCTTCTGGATACAGCTATCCCCTTATCTGGACTGACAACAGTTTCATCAAGTTTACTACCAACATAACCATAGCTACAGATAAGAGGGGGTATCCACATAATATTTTACTTATTTCTCTACAAAAACATATGTTGTGGGTACTCATTAGAAGCATCTCGGCGAGGCGCTTCTAATGAGTACCACAACATATGTTTTCATGTAGAAATAAGAAAGATATCAGCTTTTTTCAAATGAAAAAAGCACCTTATCTGTTGCTATGCATAACCATAGCTCCACATATGAGGGGAATGAGGTGGAGGTAGCCACATAATATTTTTCCTATTTCTTCCTGAAAACATACATGTTGTAGGTACTCATCATTGGACGTGCCATGGCGAGGTGCATCAATGAGTACCCGTAACATATGTTTTCATGGAGAAATAAGACAATATCAGTACTTTTTTGTTTAACTAGACAAAGTGCCCAGTGGGGTACATATACCCCCGACTAGGGCTACCGCCACCTTTTAAAGAGCCCAAAGTATGTAGCTTTGACTCTGGAGATGGCAGTTGTATGCTATATGTTATAACATTGAAAAAATTCAATCACACAGTAATATGAAGCCCTTGACCTCAAAAGTCAGGCACAGGTGCAGGGATTGAGCTAAATAAAACTTTAGCCCTATAACTATCACCATATACCAGTGAAATCAGTCTTTATAATATAAGCAAAAATGACATTTGTATGAAACGTCTGTGACCTTGACTTAAAAGCCATGCCCCAGCTTGGGGATGGTGCCGAGAAAAACTTCAGACCTATATATACCATCATGCTTAATATTAATGAAACCAACAAAAGGGTCTTCATAATATAGCTATATAAACTTAGATGCAATTTTCTTTTTTTTTTTTACTTTTATATGAAATTTCTAAGTCTGTGACGTTGACCTCAAGGTCATACCCCAGGATAAGGATGATGCTGAATAAAACTCTAGACCTATATCTACCAACATGTAAAATATAAATGAAATTCCTCAAAGGATCTTGATGGTATAGCTATATAAACATAAACACAAAAAATTTGACTTATTTATGAAAATTCTAAGTCCGTGACCTTGACCCCAATGTTATTCCCCGGGATATGGTTGGTGCTGATAAAAACTTAAGCCCTATATCTACCATCAGGCCAAACATGAATTAAATCCATCAAAGGCTCTTCATAATATAAGGTCTTATAAACTTTAACGTAAAAACTTTGACCCTAAGACAAAAATAAAGTATGAACAAATAATGCTTCAACGGATGGATGGACAGACAAACAGATTCCTTGCTGATAGCTATATCTGCTCAACCTTTCAATTAGGGTATAATAAAATTTAACAAAAGGTCTTGATGATATGGCTATATAAACTTAAAAGCAAAAACTTTTACTTTTAAATGAAACTTCTAAGTTCGTGACCTTGACCTCAGTCTCACCCGGGGTGGGGATCATGCGGAGTAAGACTCTAGGCCGATATATAGCAACATGTCAAATATAAATGAAATTCCACAAGGGTCTTGACAATACAGCTATATAAACTTAAACACAAAAATTTTGACATTTTTATGAAAATTGGAAGTCCGTGACCTTGACCCAAAGGTCACCCCCCAGAGTGGGGATGGTGCCAATAAAAACTTTAGAGCTATATCTACTATCATGCCAAATATGAATGAAATCCATCAAAGGGTCTTCAAAATATGAGGTCATAAACTTTAACGTAAAAACTTTGACCCTAAGACAAAAATAAAGTATGAACGAATAATGCTTCAATGGATGGATGGACAGACCAACAGATTCCTTGCTGATAGCTATATCCGCTGGCCTTTCAATTAGGGAATACTGAAATTTAACAAAAGGTCTTGATGATATGGCTATATAAACTTAAACGCAAAATTTTTTTACTTTTATATGAAAATTCTAAGTTCGTGACCTTGACCTCGGTCACACCCAGAGTGGGGATCATGCGGAGTAAGACTCTAGGCCGATATCTAGCAACATGTCAAATATAAATGAAATTCCTAAAGGGTCTTGATGATATAGCTATATAAACTTCAACACAAAAAACTTTGACTTTTTTATGAAAATTCTAAGTCCGTGACCTTGACCCCAAGGTCACCCCCGGGGTGGGGATGGTGCTGATAAAAACTATAAACCTATATCTACCATCATGCCAAATATGAATGAAATCCATCAACGGGTCTTCAAAATATGAGGTCTTATAAACTTTAACGCAAAAACTTTGACCCTGACTTTTTTATGAAAATTCGAAGTCCGTGACCTTGACCCCAAGGTCACCCCCGGGGTGGGGATGGTGCTGATAAAAACTTTAGACCTATATCTATCAACATGCAAAATATGAATGAACTCCATCAAAGGGTCTTTAAAATATGAGGTCTTATAAACTTTAACGCAAAACCTTTGACCCTGACTTTTTTATGAAAATTCGAAGTCCGTGACCTTGACCCCAAGGTCACCCCCGGGATGGGGATGGTGCTGATAAAAACTTTAGACCTATATCTACCATCATGCCAAATATGAATGAAATCCATCAAAGGGTCTTCAAAATATGAGGTCTTATAAACTTTAACGCAAAAACTTTGACCCTGTGACGGAAAGACGAACGAACGAACGAACATACGAACGAACATACGAACGAACGAACGTACTTACGAACGGACGAACGGAAAAGCGAAAACTATATACCCCCACATACTTCGTATGTCGGGGGTATAATGTAATATATTGATATATATATTTCCCACTCCTCTGCATCCAATTAGTTTCATGTGTGCTGTTTCCCGCCTAACCCCGTTTTCCCTCCTACCAGACTTTAAGGTCATTTTGATTTTTATCTTATTTCCCACACATGTTGATAACATTCTGTATGGTTCCCCGTCAGAGGATGGTTCCCAGCCAGGAACTCCTTCTTCCATATTTGTAAAGCCGCATACCTGATTCATCAGTTTTCCTGAACTAACTCTGACCTCCCTACTGACCCTGGGAAAGTATTCACTGGAAACATAGTAGCCTTATCTTGTATCAATTTGTGAATAAGAAGAGCGTGGTTTGAGAGAGAAAAAAGCAGTAAGATCTTGAAGCTTCATAGGAGAACATCATTATATATTTTGGACTGTAACATCTTAAATTATTGTGTTTAATAAAATAGTATTGTTATAAGAACTTGAAGAACCTTAACTATAGAACTATCATTTATATAATAAAGTGAAGAAATTGTTATTAAAAGTTATTTTTCATTTATTAAGTAATGTCATCATGTCATTAACCTCTCGCTAATTCCCCAAGTTAGCAGGACATGAGTAGACAATCCTCATGAGACATTACATGGCGGAGAATCCAACCTCTATGCAATGGATTATTCTTTTTCGGATGGAAATATCTTGATAAGTGAAATTAATCCATTTTTATCTACCAGTCAACTGGACATTTCTTTGGAGTTGCCTGTTACATCATCGCAACTACCTGTACCGGACAAAACTAGAGACATGAATCTACCGACAGGACAGATTAAACTACAAAAATTTTCTGGGTATCCAACTGAAGACCCAGAACATTTCTTGTCAGATTTCTGTGCATATTGCACTTTCAATCGTATCAACGATGACGATCCCAGAAAGCTTGCGGCCTTCCAGCTTCACCTAGAAGGCCCAGCCCAGGTATGGTTTACCTGCTTGGAAGATGACAGCAAATCGTCGTGGGAGTGTACAGCCAATGCGTTCAAAGTCAAGTACATGAGCACGGACAACAAGCCAGTTCTATTGGTGGAAACCGAGCAGTTTCAAAGTTTGACGCTTCTGCCCAACCAACAAATTGAAGATTACTATAGTAAAATAATCGAAAAAGGGCGAAAACTTTCAAAGAATTCTCAGGAGGTGTTGTTAAAATTTATTCAGGGTCTTCCACCCCAACTTGCATTTTTTGTGCGGGCTGGTAATCCGGAGGACGTACATGCAGCCATGACGTCTGCGAAGATGGGTGAGGCATACGGATACCGTGCTTCCACCACCTCCGCGACCCCAGCCGTAGGCTCTGTCACAGCTGCATCACGGACTCCGGATGCCAGCAAAATACATGCCCTTGAATTGTCTGTTCAGGATCTAACACATAAGTTGGATAAACTTATTACCAGTTTTAGTGGTGCTAATTTTCACCAAACTTCACATATGTGTAACCCAAGGACAAATGGACAAGCAAGTGACGCAGTATCGCGCCTATGTTATAACTGTCAAGCCCCAGGACATATTCAAAGACGATGTAATTGGGCAGCGGGGCCCCCAAATCCAAGTTCAGTATGTCAATTATGTGACCAATTCGGACATCTGGCCAGAGATTGTAAACTTTTAAAAGACAATTGCAAACCCAGTTCGGGAAACGGAAGACACCCAAGGGGCACAGAGCGCGGTCCCTTGGGAAAAAGGAACTAACAAGTCGCGCTAGAAGTCACCCGCCAGAGAGACATGTAAGTCGTACCTCTTCTTTTGATACAACTGAACATACCGGTTCCAGTAAAGACTCCAGTTTTATGTTTTTAGAGGTTATATTTGACAAGTCCTCTATTTCTGCTTTATTAGATACGGGTAGTTCGATCAACCTCATGTCTCAAGATTTATTTAATTCAATACCTAGGAAATACAAGTACAATGTGTCTTCTTGTAATGAAAATATTGTTTTAGCAAACAATCAGCCAGTTAACATCAGTTGCACTGCTGGGGTGTCTGCTACTGTAAACGGGTGTATACAAACGTTTGATGTGTATGTTTTAGACCAGACTTCGCACCCTTTGATATTAGGGACCGACTATTTGAAAAGGAATGGTACTGTTCTCAATTTTGATAAAATGTCTGTTTCTCATAGTCGATCTTTAATTCATTCCAAGCAGAAGTTATCATTATCACCAAATTCTGAAACGGTAGTCTGGGGTAAAATACCACAGCATATGAATGCAGGGTCTCAGGGTATTTGCACTGGCAGTGCTCATGTGTCGAAAAAAGGCTTAATGGTTGCTAGGTCAATTGCTTTTGTTTCCAATACACACATGGTTCCTTTAAAAATTCTGAACCCCACCTCAGATACCATTACAATTTATAAAAACAAACCTTTAGGTTCATTTCAATTCACTGATAAGACATTTACTGTCAGTCCTGTAGAGAATTCGGGTCATTTAAGTTCACCACTGCAGCAGCATAAACAAACTTACCAGACTGATAGACTGGCAACCGGACACACCTGTTCTAATGTAAATGTTAACTTCGGACATAGGTGCATTCAAGAACATGCAGACAGTGTAGATCGAGACAAGTTACTTTCATACTTTCAAATTAATTCCCAGCACTTATCCTCAGCTGAAAAATGCCAGCTTGAGGAATGCTTGTACAGAAATAATGATTTATTTGTCACAGATGAAAACCCATCACTTGGTCTTACTTCTGTTGTTGAGCATCAAATTCACCTTATCCCAAACGCACAGTCTAAACATCAACGGCCATACCGATTATCACCTGAAAAGCGTGAAGTTTTACGTCACCAACTGGACGAATTGTTGCGCCAGGGCATAATAGCACCTGTTAGTGAGAAGGAAG
Source organism: Anodontia alba (assembly GCA_964016985.1). Classification (NCBI taxonomy): domain Eukaryota; kingdom Metazoa; phylum Mollusca; class Bivalvia; order Lucinida; family Lucinidae; genus Anodontia; species Anodontia alba. The sequence goes on from OZ024827.1 coordinate 94,282,285, forward strand.
ATGTTCCAATCTCTAGTCCCATTGTTCTAGTGTCTAAGCGTAGTAAGCCTAAATCAGGAGTCACACCTGGGTCTAAAGAGGCAAGTTTGTCTATGTACCGTTTCTGTGTAGATTTTCGCTATTTGAACTCTCAAACACAAGATTTTCGATATGCTATTCCCCATGTTGACGAACTCACCGAGTCTTTTACTCATAGAACTCCAAATTATATCTCATCGATTGATCTCAGCTCAGGTTTTTTCCAAATGGGTATTTCACCTGAATCTTCCAAATACACAGCTTTCAACACATGCTTTGGCACATACAAGTTTCAGCGGTTACCTCAAGGCCTGAAAACCTCTCCTAATAGTTTTCAGATGTTGATGGACAAAATATTGAATGGGTTGTCATTTAGATCCACTCTTTGCTATTTAGACGATGTCCTCATATTTTCTGAAACTTTCGAACAACACTTGTCAGACTTGCAGGAAGTGTTTAATAGGTTTCGAGAAGCTGGTATGAAACTGTCACCTTCCAAATGTACATTTGCACAGGAAAGTTGCCTTTTTCTTGGACACGAACTTTCCCGGTTTGGTATGCGCCCTCCAGCCGATCGCCTTCAAGCAGTTTCAGATTACCCTGTTCCGAAAACTGCCAAACAGTTAAAAAGGTACCTTGGTTTAATGAACTGGTTTCGAAAATATATTCGCAATTACAGTGCAACGGCCAATTGTTTGTATAAACTGTTACGAAAAGGGACTTCATTTCTTTGGCAAAAAGAACACCAGAGGGCTTTTGACAAATTGAAAGAGGCTTTATTGTCATCAGAAGCTTTAGCATTCCCAAATTACAATCTCCCTTTTCATCTGGCCGTTGATACCTCCAGTCAAGGTATTGGTTATATGCTGTATCAGCTACACCCATCTAAGATGGATGATTCTGAAACAACACGTGTTGTTCGGTTTGGTTCAAAATCGCTATCAAATTACCAGAGATCATATGGTCCCACAAAACTTGAACTTCTAGGCGTTGTCACAAGTGTTCTTGATTGTGCGTCCTATTTGAGAGGTCGTAAATTCTATGTTGAATGTGACCATCAAGCTCTGAAACCCTTATTTCAGAAAAGTTTAAAAGGGGCTATCTATGAACGTTGGCTTGCAATACTGCAGGAGTTCAATTTTGAAATCAACTATAAATCAGCAGCACAAATGGTAGTTCCTGATTCTTTATCTCGATGTAGACCTGCTAAAAATACAGACTCTGCTGAGTCCAGCCCAGATGAAAATGACCCATATTTTCCCTATGTTAATGAGGAAATTGGTAAAATAACTTTCCCTGATGGGACCTGCTTACAAGAGGTTATAGGTACTGGTAAACAAAACAAGCAAGCAGTCAATCATATTTTACTGCCTCCCCCTACGTCACTGTATTTACATACTGAGGCCTATGATGCTGATAGTGAAATTCCTCAGACAAAACAAGGTCATAAATTAGGGGATTCCCTTTTGAAAAGGAAAGGAAAATTTTCTAGACCTGCCACAAAGGTCACTTTCTCAGACTGTGACTTGAGTGCTGATGAGCAAAGTATGACAAGGGCGTACGCCGCGTTCGAACACAGAAACACTGACTGGTCACATACTGCTGATACTTGTACACAACACACCATCACACAACAAAACAATACAGCTGACAGTCAAAACAAATCGGACATGACAAGCCACAATAAAGAAACCACTGATATATCACAACAGGGTAGTACTGATTCTTCTTTAGAAGAAGGGCCATTTAACAAGTCTGCACGCAACATTGATTTGTTTAAATCGTTCGATTTCAGTCTAGAAAAAGTTCAGGAATTACAGCGTACTGACTCGTTATTGGGTCCGATGATAGTCTATTTAGAAACTAATGTTTTACCTAAGAGTCAGAAGAAAGCAAGGAAGTTATTATTAGAGTCAAGTGATTACACACTGTTAGATGGACTGTTATTTCATTCCCGTGTGTCGAAATCATTGCGGAGTCGTAACATTAATCAGTATCAGTTGGTTCTCCCAGAAATAATGATTAAAACTGTCCTTGGTTTATACCACGACTCGCCCATGAGTGGACATGCAGGTATACATGATACTTTGGACAGAGTTAAGGAGCATTATTTTTTCCACAGAATGGGACCAATTATTACTGATTATGTTCGGTCCTGTCCCGACTGCCAAAAACGTAAACAGACCAAACATCACACAAAATCCACCATCACTGCATACAGGACACCTAGCGGTCCATTTCAAGTTTGGCAAGTGGACTTGTACGGACCTTTGCCTGTTACAGCACAGGGTTTCTCGTTTGTTTTGACCGCTGTTGACCTTTTCAGTAAATATCTAGTGACAATTCCTTTGGCAAATAAAGACACGATTACAGTGGCGGCTGGTCTCACACAACTGTTTACCAAATATGGCGTGTGTGAAACACTTATCAGTGATCGTGGGTCTGAGTTTGTCAGCAAATGCATGTCTGAAGTGTGTCGACAGTTGTGCATACCACAGGAGTTCACACCTGCGTTTGTACACAAATGTTTAGGTGCAGCAGAACGCGTGCATAGAACACTTGCCGAACGTTTAACACCTTACATACAAAAACGTCGCAACAACTGGATTGATTTTTTGTCACCTGTCACATTTTCAATCAATCAGTCTGTGCATTCAAGCACTGGTTACTCCCCGCATGAAGTTATATTTGCGGAACGTCCAAGATTTCCTTTAACGCCACCTAAGCCTACAGACTTTGACACTATTCCAGTTGATATGCGCACCTACATTCGCAAACACACAGAAATACTGAATGTCATTCGTACTGAATTGAAAACAAATGCTTTAAAATCACAGCAAAACCTACAAGATCGTGCAAACAAGGACTCAAGCCCATTACACATTAAGAAAGGTGACTATGTGTACTTACTGACAGAAAGGACGGGTACTGGACAAAAGTTACAGAACAAATATACTGGTCCATTTGTGATAGATAGATTTACCAGCCCACATCTTGTTCTGTTGAGAAACCCAGAGACTGGGACTATACAGAAGTCGTCAGTACATCTTGATCGGCTGAAAATGGCATACGTCAGACAGCCAAATCCATCTTCATATTTTCTTGGTAAAGTTGTCACATGTGAAAATGGACAACATCTTGACACAGAGCCTTTATCTCCAAATGTGCAAGCCAAGGATAATATGGCTGAATTAAGTGACAGACAGTCAGCAGTCCCACGTGATGATACTGACCATCCTGGTCAACTTACGGTGCGACGTTCATCCAGGACACACAAGCTGCCTGATCGTTATGGTGTTGCTCTTGACAGCATACCGAGCGATGGGACTACGACTGACAATAAAGACTATCACAAGACTAAGAGGGTACTTGGCCAAAGAACAATCGACGGTACAAACCAGTATTTAATTCAGTTTGCCGGTGAACCTGCGGAAAATGCTCTTTGGTTACCCCTCTCAAATCTGAATGAAAAACTAAGAAAATCAGTTCAAGAAAAGCCCCCGCCTGTGATAGTTCAAATAGAATAGTTCAAGTTGAAAGACCAATGGATATTGTAAATGTATTATTTATTACTTATTCTTCATAGGAAGTGTCCCTGTGGGATGGGATAAATTATTCTAAATGGGTTTTTCTTAACCAGTAACCCTTGTTTACATTATTAGAAATAAGCCTTCATGTGTTTTACATGGTAAATCTGGTCATCCATAGGTGTAGGCAGCCACTGATAACACTGGTATTTAGATACTATTTCATAATAGTGTATACCAGAGGGCTGAAGAAATCTGCTTGCAAGATAGCAATCATTCATTCAAGGTTAAGACCCCATAAGTAAAATAGACTTTTCTAGAGAATATTTGGATAGAGAAATGTTGATGTTCTTATAAATAAAATTGTTTGTTTTCTTTGGCGCCATGTATTTACACTTTTAATATGCTTGTATTATTGCAGCTCGTCCTTTTTTCTTTAGTTGATTTATGTTTTAGTCTTTGTAAAACGTACCTGCCACTTGCCTCAGTCACTTCCATTTCCAAAGTAAATTTATATAAAACATAAGATTATCACTCAAGTTTTCCATATGTAGATCTAGTTTTATTTTTCTGGAGCTGAGAATAATACCTTCGCATAGTACAATAAGGTCCATTTAAATGGCACTGGCAGATATGTTAGATCAGTTTTAAGTGTTCTTTATTATATAAATCACCATCATTTATGTGTGTGTGTGTGTGTGTGTGTGTGTGTGTGTGTGTGTGTGTGCTAATTCAATGCTGTTATCTAGCGAACAGTATAGTGTTCATTTGTCCTGGACACTTGTTTTGTGTTTCGTTTTGGCAAAGCAGAGCCTGGGAGACATGAGAATGTAATTTGTTGCACTGATTTCAAATGATCGTATTTGTTCAGAGACACGACGATCATTTGATTCAGCTTCAAAAAAAAAAAAAAAAGAAGATAATTATTGCTTAGTGAATATATGCTAGTGTTTCTACTATGTTAGGTGAGCTGTGAGTGGACTGTCGCATTCTTTTAATTGTTTATAATGTTTTATATAATCTTAAAATTTGTTCGATTATTGTGTTGGTATGAAATGTTTTATTTGTTTGTTGTTTTTTTTGTGATAATTTTTCATGTGTGGTATTTGATTACCTAATTTCCTACCAACATTAACCACTGAGTTAATATTTGCTATATGCTATATGTATGTCATGTTGTTGTAATGTATGTACACTGGTGTGAGCAAGGGAACTGAAGTGAAATAAGAACTATGTCAAATTGTTATCATTTAGTCGTCATGTATTGATTTAATTTAAGTAAGAATTTTATTTATTTTTTTTGTTGTCTAAAATTCACGTATGTAACAGCCTTTACAGATTTTATTTTGGCAGCGCACAATAAATAATTTCCGTTTTTTTTACATATATGATAAAACAATGTGTTTTTTAGCCTTTTTATAGCATTTGATAAAATAAAGAGACATATTATGACTTATTTTGAAAAAAGGTAATTTACTACATGTGTTTCAGCACATCCATTTATGTATTTGTCAAGAATGCAAGAAAATACTAGATAATGCTACTTGTGTTCTATACTATTTTCTGTGGGGGATATATTATTTTTCTGTGGGGGATGTAATATATTGATATATATATTTCCCACTCCTCTGCATCCAATTAGTTTCATGTGTGCTGTTTCCCGCCTAACCCCGTTTTCCCTCCTACCAGACTTTAAGGTCATTTTGATTTTTATCTTATTTCCCACACATGTTGATAACATTCTGTATGGTTCCCCGTCAGAGGATGGTTCCCAGCCAGGAACTCCTTCTTCCATATTTGTAAAGCCGCATACCTGATTCATCAGTTTTCCTGAACTAACTCTGACCTCCCTACTGACCCTGGGAAAGTATTCACTGGAAACATAGTAGCCTTATCTTGTATCAATTTGTGAATAAGAAGAGCGTGGTTTGAGAGAGAAAAAAGCAGTAAGATCTTGAAGCTTCATAGGAGAACATCATTATATATTTTGGACTGTAACATCTTAAATTATTGTGTTTAATAAAATAGTATTGTTATAAGAACTTGAAGAACCTTAACTATAGAACTATCATTTATATAATAAAGTGAAGAAATTGTTATTAAAAGTTATTTTTCATTTATTAAGTAATGTCATCATGTCATTAACCTCTCGCTAATTCCCCAAGTTAGCAGGACATGAGTAGACAATCCTCATGAGACATTACAATAAAAAAAGCCTTATCTAGGAGCTCTGCATAACACAGGGACCTTGCAGAATACAAAAGGGGAGAGAAGTAGCTAGAGAGGCTGGAATATAATATTTGTTTTCACTAGAAAATCCTAGAATCATGAGAATGCTTTCTAGCAGAATCTAGTATCTAATCTGACATAAGCCTAGATAAGACATTTTTTTTTTCAAGCAAAACATGGTGATTTTTTCCTCTTTCTCTGCAAAAACATATCAGGTGATTTTAATAGGTTTAACTCTTTCAGTGCCAAATTTCAGACGACATAAATCAAAATGTCGTCTGCCATTTTTTAAAACAAACTGTTGATTGGAAAGAAGTTCATATGTAAAGCTGAAAGACTGAATGTCAGACAGCATAGATCCAGATGAGATGGCTCATATGAGCCATCTCATCTGGATCTATGCTGTTTGCTAAAGCCTTTTATGATCGCCTATGGCAGTGAAAGAGTTAATGTGCTAAATTGTGGTATATACCCCAATAAATGTTTTCACGGAGAAACAGGAAACTATTTATTTGGGTACTACGCTTGTCTTACTATGAATCAGACTGCACAACTTCAGATGAGCCTTTTTTTTTTCTTTTTTTTGGACCCTAATCTTGCTGAGCAGGGATATACCCTGTCTTTTCAAACAGTGTAGATTCAGATCAGTTGGCTTCTTCAGAAGCCAACTGATCTGGATCTGCACTGTGTGTCATTTAGTATGAGAATTTGTATCAACAACCTGGATCAAGTAAAACTGATTGGCTGAAAATTAGAAGTGGGTGGGGCATCTGAATATATTCAGCATGGAAAGGGTTAATTTCAACCATGGCTTTCTTATTTGTTCATGAAAACAGATGCACTAGAATTGCCTCACTGAGATAATTCCCATGAGTACCAATAACACTCATTTTCATGGGAAAATATTTATCTGGATACCTCATTTATCATTATCTGTATATTGAAAACAGTCAAGACAAGAGTTCTGGAGATGGCACTATGGCATCTACTTACACCCGTCAGTATTCTAATATGGGTAACTACCATTCATATAAAGAGTAACAAAGTCAATAGACTATGAAATGCAGGCCATGGTAACACAAGAAGTTCACCAAACTGCTATTGTCATGTCTGCGAAATGGAGCTAAATGCACAGACTAAACATTGTTCAGTAAAGCGTTAAAAACTGGTCAAGGGCAGTAACAGCTGATGGCAGTGAACAGGGTGCATCATGGCGGATGTGTGCATGAAGTTTCATTAGCCTAAGAACCTGGGTGTTTGAGAAACAGAGCTAAATGCACAGACTTAACACTGTTGACGCCGAGGCCAATGCTTGTGAACAACAACTATGACGCCAGAAAATGATCCCCATGTCACTCCTGCTTGCTAAAGCAGTCACAACAATGATACCACAGTATTAACCCTTAACTGTGAAGGCCCTGATCAGACTGCATGGGTGCTGATCTGGGCCTTCTCTGTAATCATATGGCCAAAGACAAGTTTTTGCATGGGTGGACCCCTTTGTTAGACTGTTCATGCATTTGCTAACAGTAGTGTTTAGTTCCATTTCTGAATAGATATTACACCTACAATCTAGTACCCACAATAATTGTCGTCTGCTTTGTCATCTGCTTCTGATTTTAAAAGTCATTTTTGCAAACAGTATGGACCCAGATCAGACTGCTCCCTAGGAGCAGTCTAATCCGGGACCACACTGTTTGACTGCATGCAAAAATAGGTTTGAAAAGTTTGCAAGAATATTCAGCAGACGACATAAACAGACAACATTTTCAGATGCAGGTTTTCTTTGCATTTTATTTAAAGTGTTAACCCTTGTCAGGCTGAATAAATTAAGATGCCATGCCCATTTCTAATTTTCAACCAATCAAATTACTTGATCCAGATTGTTGATATAAATTCACATACTTAATGGCAAACAGTGCAGATCCAGATCAGTTGGCTTCTTCAGAAGCCAACTGATCTGGATCTACACTATTTGCAAATGCAGGATATATCCAGGTTCAGCAGGAAAAGGGTTAATTAATATAGTGAGCCAGGTATATGCCAGGTTTGATTATTGCAGGTAATATTGTTTAGCAAATGGAGCTAAACACTTGGGTTGATACAAAAATATCAAGTTCATTGGACCATGAATTATGGGTCAGCATCATAAAATAATACTGTATGTTTGATTCCATATTAGTGAGAAAGTTAATACTAGATTGTAGGTGTAATATGAACTAAACACTACTATTTGCAAATACACAAACAGTCTGACAAAGGGGCCGCCCCATGCAAAAACTTGTCTTTGGCTATATGCATACAGAGAAGGCCCAGATCAGCACCCACACAGTCTGATCAGGGCCTTCAATGTCCGCTAACAGAATCATTGGATACTACAGAATATATGAATGGAGAGCAAAGGCCCAGATGATACTTTGCACATGCACAGGATGAATCGGGTATTTTGTGCATGTTCGAAGGCACTTTTTCGCTTAACGCAGCCTAGATGCACAACTGGATCTCCTCTGTATCACATCTGCTTACTTAACCCTTGTCCTGCTGAACCCGGATATACCCTGCCTTTGCAAACAGTGTAGATCCAGATCAGTTGGCTTCTGAAGAAGCCAACTGATCTGGATCTGCACTGTTTGCCATTAAATATGTGAATTTATATCAACAATCTGGATCAAGTAATTTGATTGGCTGAAAATTAGAAATGGGTGTGGCATCTTAATTTATTCAGTAGGACAAGGGTTAATTAAGAGGAGTATACAGATAAATATTTTTTCTTATTTCTTGAAGAAAATATATTGCAGTACTCTTCAGAAGCCACTATTAGAAATGCCTGTTTTCAGTGCAAAAGCAAGAAAAAATATCAACACATTGAATAGAATAAAGCACTTTCTCCAGAGCTTTTCTGTATTTACCATATTTACCCAACATACTGGGACACCTCAACTCCTTACCATAATTGTTCTAATATTTGAATAAGTACAATTTACTACCTGTTGTTGTGTCTAAAATTTGCTGGATGAGTGGGAAACAGTGTAGACCCTAATGAGACGCAGCATTCTGTAACATTTCATTTGGGTTTACACTGTTTGATCAAGTCTGTCTGTCTGAATACTTTATGGTATACACTATACTGTGTATTAAATCAAAACAAGACATTCCAGACAGAATCAATGGCAGACTTGTATTAGAATGTAAACAGATTCATAAACATAACATTCCATGCTGAATTTAAATACTGGCAGCAATACTTTAAAATAAGTCCCTTATCTTCTGAAATTAGGGCTTCATAATTCATAAGTTACCTTCTTGGTAAACTGTCTTCTCAGATGATGATTTACATGAAATGACAAACTTTATTTTCTAGTAAAAATGTTATTAATTTTTCACCCACTATAATGTTATCAACAAACTGAAAATTAAAATATCACCAGTATTCAAAAATTCCATAATGTTTTACCCTCAAAAGTGCTAATAATAATACTAAGCGAAATTGTAGCAGACAACATTCTGATTTAACGTGTATCATGAATCACATGAAATGTCAAACCTTATTTTCTCTGATAAAAAAAAAAAAAAAAAAGAAAAAAAAGAATTAAAATGTTATCTGCTGCAGTTGTGATTATAGTGGTTTAACACTAATTAGCACCCTGGGCCCAGTTGTTCAAAGCGTCGTTAGCTTAACGAGCTCGTTAAGGGTCATTTCGTTAACTGATTTAGCGGATTCAATATACAATATTCTGATATTTTTTGCTAAAAAAATGTGAGTAGCTTTTGCACTGCAAAAGCTACTCACATTTTTTCAGCAAAAAATATCAGAATATTTGCTTATCACTCGATGTAAATGTTAACGAATCGTTAACTAACGACATCGTTAGCTTTGAACAACTGGGCCCTGGATAAAATTTTCAGCAGAAGAAATATTGAAATATTTTTTTCTTATTTTTCCCAGAAAACAGAATTTGGCACTTCATGCAAATTGTCTCCAAGAGACACAATTTGCATGAAATGTCAAATCCTGTTTTCTGGGAATATAAGAAAAAAATCATCAATTTGTCGTATGCGGAATTTGCCCAAAAGAGGGAATAAAGGTTAAGGGATAATATTCTAGAGGGCTACCCAGATCAGATATTTTGTCTTCTTTCTCCACAAAAACTTATATTCTAGGTTCTCATTAGAAATGCCAGACGAAGGAACCTCTAATTAATACTTACCACAACCTATAATTTCATGGAATCAATATATTTTGGCTAAAAATCCCACCTAATCTAGAGCAATGCCAACATGTGGGAATTTTGATGATTTGGTGTTTAACCGTACCAACCCTAAATGTTGGGACACCTTAACTACTTGCCATACTTGTCATAAAATTTGAAAAAGTCTGTTTTACAATCTCTTAATGTGTCTAAAATACTGCTGAATGAATATAGACAGTGTAGACCCTGATCAGATGCCGCATTCTGGGTCTACACTGTTTGCATAGGTCTGTCTGCCCCAAAACTTAAGGTTATTACTGTATGTCCCTTTCAACATATCTAAGTCATATGAAAATGATGGAAGGGTGATATTAAAGGAAAGGCTCTGTGTAATATAGTACTGTAAAACCTATGAGCTGAAATCTGTCTCTAGCAGGATTCGAACCTGGGACATCATGATCCAAAGTCAGCAGAACTAACCAATTGGCCAATCAGGCTCTTTTGTGGGAATTCATTGTGAACATCATAATGCATGGTTTACTGACCCGCTTACTTGAAAACATGCCTAAATAATTAAAATGTGTCCACTGTGACCTGCGCTAAGAGGCTGCCTGCTTTAACCCATTATAGTCGGGAGACCCCTAAAAGGGTAACTGACAAACAGTGCAGACCCAGATCAGATGCTGCAGAATGCGGCATCTGATCAGGGTCTCCACTGTTTGCATTAATTTGAGCCATTTTTTTCAAAGAATATCTAAATCTCATAACCTGACCTACCTAAACTTTAAATTGGACTCTTCCATTATATAATATGGGTGAGTTCAGTCAGTCTACAATGGGTTAAAAGACCATATGTTATGAAAGTTTTGGACTCTCAGACATGTTTGACTGTATGTTAATGTATATGAAGGCCCCTTATCGAATTGTACCACTTTGCTGGCTGAACAAGATTTGTAGGTTTAGACAGACAGGCCTGAGCAAACAGTGTAGACCCCGATGAGACGCCGCAGAATCGTAGTAAATTGTACTTGTCCAAATTTCAGAACAAGTATGACGACATTGGGTAGTAAATTGTACTTGTTCAAATTTTAGACCAAATATGTTAAGAAGCTGAGGTGTCCGAATACTTAGTGGTGTCTAAATACTTAGTGTAAATATGGCAGCTTAAATTTAACTTTTTGGTACTAATTACTACATTTACTACCACTTGGACACCTTAATTACTTACCTACTAGTAACAGATGAGTGTGCCTTCATAACTCAGTTACAGTGGGGGTGGTCGGGTGTGGCGAAGGTGTCGTGTACCTTATGTCACCGGGGCGTCCAACCGAAATTGCCTTAAAGTTGGGCAAGGCCTGCTATCCTTTATAGCAGGTAAGGGTAGAGAGGGGAATGTTTTTATTTCTTCTGTTTCTTCACTTTCATTCCTGTTCCTCTTTCTCCCTGTCCCTCTCTTTCATCTCCTCTACTTTCTCTTTTCTCCCTTTCTCTGCGAGACGATACAAAATGACCCACAAGGGTTGACGTGTTGTTAAACCCCAACACAATCAATCAATCATAACTTAGAGCACTCACTAGACTGAAGATGTAAAATGAAAAGAAAGATCCATTGACTGGAAGGCTGGTCTACTTCTTACCGTAATCATCCTAAAATTCAAAAATGTCCATTTCTAAAAACTACTGGATGAATGGCAAACAGTGTAGACCCAGATCAGATGCTGCATTCTGCAGCATCTGATCTGGGTCTTCACTGCTTTCTTGGGCCTGTCTGTCCTATCAGAATAAATATGGTATGAACGCCTACTCAGGCTGCTGTCAAAATGGCACACATTTCAGAAGTTTCTCATTCATTCCAACTTTATCTCTGCTTTATAATCAGGAAAAAATAATGCAAAAAAAAATCTAGCTTGAAAGAATTCTCATATATTTAACCAAGAAACAAATCAATGTAAATATTCTTACCAGAGAAAGAGCCAAGGTTACAGCCTAAATTGGATCCTTGTGACCTCTGATGTGGTAATCAAGCTACTGTGTCTGCTACCAGGTAATGTACACAGGTTCCTGTAGAAATAACAAGCATTAGCTTTTCAAAGAATGAAGAAGTCAGCTAAGATACCTAATTTACAATTGTCTAATGACAATATGTAATAGCTTCCCTAACAATTAGCATGCTGGGTAAAATTTTCAGCAGATGACTCTTTAATATATATATATATATATATATATATATATATATATATATATATATATATATATATATATATATATATATATATATATATATATATATATATATATATATATATATATATATATATATATATATATATATATATATTTTTTTTTTTTTTTTTTTTCCCAGAAAACAGGATTTGATATCTCCTTAGGAGACAATTTGCAGAAATGTTGACTCCTGCTTATACAGAAAAATATCAATTGGTCGTCTACTGAATTTGCCCATAAAATCCTCAGTGTTAAGAATTTGTACAGACAGACCTGAGGAAACATTGTAGGCCCAGTTGAGCTGCTGCAGACACTGCATCTCTTTCAGGTCTATACTGTTTGCCATCCATCCAGCAGTTTGTACACATATCTGCAGGTGGTAATAAATATAGACATGATCAAATTTTAGGACAAATATAGTAAGGAGTTTTGGGTCCAAATATATACAGTGAAACCTGTGTAAGAAAGCCACCTTTGAGACTGACTACTGGTTGATGTGGAAAGGTGGCTGTCTTATAAAGGTACATGTCATGTAATTTTGTTAGCAAAATTACATGACATGTACCTTTATAAGACAGCCATCTTTCCACATCAACCCTCACTGTTTAAAGTCTGTCTCAGAGGTGGCTCTCTTACAAAGATTTCACTGTAGTGTATACAAGGTAAGAATTATCTTCATCAGTAGCACTTACATCATTACCTAAATGTAACAAAAATCATGAATGTTTATTATGAAAGTTCAGTGAACCCTTGTTATATAATGACGTCCACAGCATTCCTTCCCAAAGATGTTGACTTAAAATGAATTTGCAAAGGCAGAGTGTATCTGGGTTCAACAGGACAAGAGTTAATAATGTTATTTCTTACCCTGATTGCTCTAAAGTTTGAACATTACTTTTTTACTACCTCGGAGGCTCAGTTGGATGCGCCGTCCGTCTAGAGACCAGGAGGTCGCGTGTTCAACCCCCGCCGAGGTCGGCAACATTCTTTTGTGGAGATTGATCATAAAATATTTTCTACCATCATTCTCTCCCTTCCGCTGATTCAAGAAGGGCAGTTGTCAGTTTCTGGTGAAAGAATGTGCACAATACTGGTTAACCGCTTAGAGGACTAAGCCTGCCCAGTAAACGTGTGGCTAGGTAAACTGACCGTGCTCGACATGACCCCACTGGGTTGACTGGGCCGTAAAACCTCAACACAAACAAACAAACTACTAGTTAATGTGTTTAAAATCAGCTAGGTGCATGGCAAACAGTGTAGACCCTGATCAGATGCAGCATTCTGCAGCATCTGATCTGGATATTTTTCACTCAGGCCTGTCCTTCCCAATACTTAGAGTGAATGTGGTATGGTTTTATTAATGACAGACTTCTATCTGTCATTCCTTGCTGGCATACGCATTCTCAAGTTGCATCCGGCTTTCACTACCACTGAAATATGTGTCCACTCAAAATGTAGTCCGATGCTATTAATATCTTTATAGCGCCATGCAATTTTTAAAGCAGATGACATTCAGAATTCTCCCTTATTTTGCAGAGAAAACCAGACTAAGCATTTCATATGAATTATTTGCCAGTGGATGAATCACATAAAATTCTCTGATAAAATAAGAGAAAAAAATGAAACTGACATCTGCTACAGTTGTAGTATGCAGTTTAAGGGTTAACATATCAACATACTTGTGTATCAATACATCTGCGCTGGACTAAAGACGTGGCGCGAGAAACTAGACCGTAAGCTACTGTTACCAGCAATATAAATACTGTCTAATCAGCTATTACTGTCCAAATTTAATATAGATTCTGAAGATTTTTTATGCTTGATAATAAAAGAAAAGGCTGTGCTCATAATCATGCTGCAAAGTGTTTTGTTCGATATTATCTGAGTGCGTTAGATAGGTTGTAAGGTTGATCTGCACACATTGTTGTTAGCTATTAATAGAACAGGCGCTGCCTCATGACCCGCATGTCAAAAATTAGCAGATATTTTTACTGTAAAACATAATTTGATATTTCATGCAAATTGTCTCAAAAGAGGAATCAATTTGCATGAAATGTCAAATGCTGTCTCCTTGGCAAAATAAAAAAAAATATTTCAAAATATGGTATGATAAAACTTTTACACAGAGCACTTGCCCATTTGTTTGACGTGTGTGAAAAATTCAATACTGTCGCATTAAAGGGACAGGGCTTTAGTCAAACATTACAAGATGTATTCTCGCTGTTGTTGATTTGCTTAACATTAAAATATTTTATCTGCAGCATTTTAATAAAAAGGATGCTTGGGTTTAAAGTGTAACTATTTGTCAGAAAAAAAGGAAAGTGTTGAAAATCTCTGTTGCTATCTGCAGCGCATTTTAGCTATTCAAGATACTTCGGTTATTTCCTCTTATTGAATGCTTGATTGTGAAAATGAAAATAGACAACAAGTTGGCTTCTTTAAAAAGAACCCAACGAAAGGTCCGCATCTTGTTTTAAATTTGAAGGTTTGCACAGCAAATTTAATGACGTCATTTGCAACCAATTTTTAAGGACAGGTATTAAGTTATTGAAGAAAATTTATCACAATTTTAGCTCTATATTACATGTGATAACTGGCTTTTTGCAACACTTTGAGACAAAATATTTCTTTTGAAACTTCAAAACATCAAGTGGGACTTCATAGCACTATTTATATATATACATCTGCAAGCATTTGATAACTGAATTTGTAGTACTACATTTTTAAACAAATTTGAAACCATTTTATTGGACGGATTTTCAAAAATTCGTCCTTTAAAATAGTGAAAACCCCGGCAGGTTTACCTTTTGGTTAACCTTTCTGATAACCCATCCATAATGCTGTTAGGCGTTCTTCTTGTAAAGGTTTTATACAAATTAAGATTTTTTTTTTTTTTTTTTTGATGAATTTCTGATAGAATCTGTCATTTCAGTGCCTTTGACACTTTGATTTAATCTGAAATATTGTGAAACTGCAAATTTTAATTAATGATATTAGAAAATTAGCTTTAAGACATCATTAACTCTATTACTGATAGCAGAAAATTGTCATAAATTTGTGATAATATAAAATCAAATACCTGACATGTCTTAGTTATACCATGGTTCATGTGCATGTACGATGCAATAATGCACGAATGTGAGCGAGTGCATTATCGCATGTACATGCGCAAAACCATGGTATAACAGATTTATCACATTTGCATGCATGTAGACCATCTACATCACGAGATATTTCATGCTGAATGTTGGGAATTTAGGCCACTATGTGAAGATAATAAATATTCTCCTGTTTTAGGTTTGAGAGGAATCATTGTATGTTTTCATATCAATCAATCAAATTATGGATATAAATTTAAAAAATGGGGCGATTCTGAAGTCGGTCATTTGAACAAATGATACTACAAAATTAATTCTGTGATATCTCAAACATTGATTAGATAATATCAAGAATTTGAATGGATACAAAATACTGACTTCATGACATCAGAAATAATATTGTTAAACTATAATACCCCATGTATGTTTTCATATCAATTTTCGTGTCGCGGGCAGGTAATTCTGTCAAATATTGACCAAATTTGCCCATTAGCAATCCCAAACCAGATGTCCTTAATATCAATGCATGTACCAAGTTTGGGTAAAATCCCTTGACATTTACACGTTATTGTTTGGAAACGAAAATATGTATGTGTCTTGGGCAGATAACTCTGTCAAAATTTGACGAAATTTGTCAATTAGCAAACCAGATCTCCACAATATCAATGCACATACCAAGTTAGGGGAAAATCCATTGATGTTTACTCAAGTTATCATCGGGAAACGAAATACGGATGGAGGACAGACGGGGGATGGAGGGACAGACACACGGACGTCCAATGTGAAATCATAATACCATGCCACTATCGTGTGGCGAGGTATAAAAGCATATTTATTAAACAGATTTTGTTACAACAAGTTGAATTATATATTGATAGCACAAATAGATTTTGTGATATCATAAATCAATTTGTGTTATCAGATAATAAAATGCAGAATAAATTGTCAAACAGTACCCGCACAAACTGGGTACTTACAGCTCTTGAACCAGATGACCAATAGTTTTTGGATTTACTTTCTAATGCAGAAGTTTTTTTTTAATAACATATCATTTAACTGGGGCAAAACTGATGCAAAGAAAAGAATTCCCATGTATAACATAAGCATGGCACCCAACTTGGTTACTTACGTGTGAAAAGACAAACAGATGGCTTACAAAAATGTTATTACAGCCAACTCTTGTTATCTGGAATAACCGCTTATCTTGAAGTGAAAATCTGGTCCCTGTTTTAACATGGAAATCTAATAACAGGTAACAAAATATTGGGGAAAAGAGGAGAAATTGCTCCTATACATGTACTTCTAACTTCAGGAGTCAAATTATGTATTCATTTGTGAAATGTGGTTGTATGATTTATTTTTCCTCAACTCTGCAAATCTGATATGCCAAGGTACAGATATCTGGAAGTATTTCAGAGAGTCCCTTGGATTTCAAGATAATGAGAGTCAACTGTATTCATGTTAAGCCATCTTAGAATCGTGCCTGCTACTCAAAAATAAAACTGAGAATTTAATATGCTCATGGCAGGGATGGATGGTTGGGTTGGACCTTAAAATCCCAGCCAACACCATTAAGGTCATGTCAAGCTGGTCAATTTACCTAACCACACTTTTCCAGGGCAGGCTTAGTCCTCTGAGCAATTAACCAGTACTTGTGCACACTTTTTCGTCAGAATACTCATGGCAGGGTAATGTTTTTCCCAATCCTATTTTCAAATGAAAATAAGGATTGATTGATTGTGTTGGGGTTTAATGACACATCAACCCTTGTGGGTCACTTTGTGTCATCTCCCAGAGAAAGGGAGAAAAGAGAAAAAAGAGATAGTAGAGATGAAAGAGAGGGACAGGGAAGAAAGAGGAACATGAATGAAAGTGAAGAAACAGAAGAAATAATAAAAACATTCCCCCTATACCCTTACCTGCTACAAGGATAGCAGGCCTTGCCCAACTGGAACTTGCCCAACTGGAATGAAAATAAGGAAAATAATATTTGAAAGTACACCCCACTAATATTTGAAGTCAATAGGCAAAAGGTTAAATAGCTAGTGTTTTAACCCTTGAAGTTGCTTACTGAATTGCAATTTCAACAAGATGTAGTTTTCTTCTTCTTTCCTGAAAATAAGCCATGACATGCCCTGCAAATCATCTGAATGATTCACATGAAATGTTCTTCTTTTCTTGGACAAATAAGAAAAATATTAACAAGACAGTTTTCTTCTCTCTTTTTTTCCCTCATGAAAATAAGCCTTGACATTTCATATGATTCATCTTGATGATTCACATGAAATATCAAGGTTTATTTTCCTATGTGCTATCTGCATTCACCTTCAGCCTGCTAATGGACATGATGGAATCATTTGGAATGGATAATGTCCAAAAGATTTACTGATACAGACAGAACAGATGGATAAGACCTATGACTGAGTGATGCTTTACCATAAACTAACAGTAATGAATATCGATTAAGAAAAAAAGAGCTAAGCCATTGAAAAAAGCAGCTTCAGGCCATACCTAAACAGTGGTGGTCCAGCTCATCCTGCCCATTTAAGACATCAGGGCCCAGTTGTTCAAAACTAACGATGTTGTTAGTTAATGTATCGCTAAAACTTTGATAATCAAATATGGCATATATGCTAATATTTTTGCTGAAAAAATGTGAGTAGCTTTTGCAAATGCAAATGCTACTCACATTTTTTTCAGCAAAAATACCTGTGAATTAGATATTTGCTCATACATTTTGACCATCAACAAGCTTGTTATAAGCTAACAATGCTACATTTTGACCATTAACAAGCTTGTTAAGCTAACAATGCTGCTTTGAACTGGGCCCTGATCAGGGCCTTCATTGTATGCCTAAAGTCATGAACTGAATTCCACCTCCAGTGGTTGATTGATTGTGTTGGGGTTTAACGACACATCAACCTTTTTGGGTCATTTTGTGTCATCTCCCAGAGAAAGGGAGAAAAGAGATAGAAGAGATAGTAGTGTAGATGAAAGAGAGATTCAGGGGAGAAAGAGGAAAATGAATGAAAGTGAAGAAACAGAAGAAATAAAAACATTCCCCCTCTATCCCTACCTGCTGCAAGGATAGCAGGCCTTGCCCAACTGTAAGCCAATATCAGTTGGACATCCTGATAAACAACACCTTTGCCTCACCCAACCACCCTCCCTCCCCCACCTCCAGCGAAATTTGGGCCTAGGGCTAACCACTCGGCCACCTAGACACTTCATGTAGAAAAATAATGCTTAGTAAAATCCATGTCATCATAAGGTATGTTAGGCAATTATTTTTTTGATATCTCCTCATATATAAGCAGAAACTTTGGAGAAAATTTGCATGAAAGATCAAAGCCTATTTTTGGGGGGAAAATAAGAAAAATATTTCCGAATATCACCTGCTGAAATATTTACCCAGCATCCAAAGAACTAGAAATGTGTTTGTAAAGCACTATGCCCTCAACTATAAGCTTATCCCTATAAAATTCCAAAGTTGAAAAGGGGCATAACTCACAAAATCTGACTGTTTTCAGTAGTTAACTAAGTGATCTACTTTGGCCCCAATAAGTTCATCAAGTTTTAAGACCCTACGTCCGAGTCAAATTGCTATCCTGCTTGCTGAGAAGAAAATGTGTGATAAATGATAGAAAGAACCAAAAGCAATACGCTTCTCCATATTTTTTGAAGTTGGGACACAATTAATCCTTGCACTGCTGAATAAATTAAGATGCCACACCCACTTCTAATTTTCAGCCATTCAGATTGATTTAGGTTGTTGATACAAATTCACATACTTAATGACAAATAGTGTAGATCCAGATCATTTGCCTTCTTCAGAAGCCAACTGATCTGGATCTACACTGTTTGCAAAGGCAGGGCATATAAGGGATCAGCAGGGCAAGGGTTAAGAGACTGATGCATGATGATATGAAAGATATTTTACAAGACCTAGGCTGTACAAAAACTAGAAATTAAAACTCCTTAGCAACTGGAGCAGTCATTAGGTTTAATCGGTGGAATATGGTAAGCTGTAGACTTTTGTACTAAGGTCTCTGTGTCATTAACCCAAATCAGCTTTCCATCTAGTACAAATACATTTATCAATCAGAATTGGAGCCTATATTGATTTTATTAAGTGTAATCTAACTTGACAAACAATATATTTTGCCTTCTTAAAAGTAGAGATTTTAACCCTTGCCATGCTGAATAAATTAAAATGCCACTCCCACTTCTAATTTTCAGCCAATCAGATAACTTGATCCAGATTGTTGCTATAAATTCACACAGTGCAGATCCAGATCAGTTGGCTTTTTCAGAAGCCAACTTATCTGGATCTAAAATGTTTGCAAAGCAGGGCATATCCGGGTTCAGCAGGACTAGGGTTAACATAATGCTATAAAGTTATGACAATATAAAATCAAAGAGTACTGAGAGGGTTATGAGGTTATTTGGTTGATATTAAAGGTGCATCATTTTTTAATTTATCTGTCATTTTTAGTTAACATCAACTTTTCCAGTGTTAGTGGCTTTCATCACCACTGAACATGTTTCCACACAAAAAGTTGTGCAACTTTGCAGCATTTACAAATGGCTTTACTCAAAATCATATTTATTTGATGTTTGAGAGCATTTACTCTCGAATTTTGAATATAGTAATGGATCAATATGAAAAAAAAATCAAGAATGAAAAATGTCTAGTTTAATTTAAGTGACAAATGCATATGCATGAAGAAAATGTAAACAATCCAAACTAATTAACATATGACATATCAATACGCCATCTTTGTTGCTGCTAGTGAAATTTCTGTCAATGAAGGCATACCACTCGTCAGTGTTGGCATCTGCCAAAAATCTTGCATGGTCTTGAAATCTGTTATTTCAGTGCCTTTGGCACTTTGATTTATTTTTTTGGTTTGGAGTTTTACAGTCCAGTCTGAGTCATGTTGAGTCAGTCAGCTAACCTACTCACACTTTTTTCCGGGCAGGCTTTCTCCCTGGAGTGGTTAATCCATGAGTTTATTCGTGCAAAAATGGGTTAATAAAAGAAGGGTGATTGTGGTTATCATTTTAGTTAGTGTATTTACCCTATTCGGACACCTCAACTCCTTACCATACTTGTTCTAAAATTTGAACAAGTAAAATTTACTACCCGATGTTGAGTCTAAAAATTGCTGGATGAGTGGCAATCAGTATAGACCCTAGTGAGATGCTCCGTTCTGCAGCTTCTCATCTGGGTCTAAACTATTTTCTCAGGCCTGTCTGTCCAAATACATATGGTAAATATGTTAGTCCTAAAGAGCTATTGCAGATGGCTAGGCTAGGCAGATGTTTCACATTTAATGTCAAAGCCTTATTTTCTCTGAAAAAAATCAATGGACCATGAATATAGGTCACTGACCCACATATAGTTTACAAGGTCAGTCTCTGAGTGACACTGATCTATCATCCTAAGTGCACTTTTTCTGGAGTAAATAGTCTTTAAGACATGAAGCTAAATCGCTGGACCATAAAATATAGGTCACTGACCTACATAAACCTGACCGATCAATCTGATGGTCACATTGATCCATTATACCAACTTTGATGTTTATCCATTAAATAATCTAGAAGATATTAAGCAAAATCACTAGAGCATGAAATATAGGTCATGCTGATTTATATTTACTTTGAGTCAAAGTTTGGGTCACAGTCTGTCATTATATATATAATGTAACACTTAGGCATCAAATAATGGGAGATATAAGACAAAGTCACAGGGCTATGAAATATAGGTCACATAATCCCAAACTATGATAGTCATACATCAAACTGTTTTCAAGCTGTAACATAAAAATCACTGGACCACGAAATATAGATCACAGTGACCTACATTTACTTTTAGGTCAACTGTCCGATCATAGTGATTCATAATCCCAAATATCAATGCTCATAAATAAAATAATATTCAAGATATAAGGCAAAATCACTGGATCATAAAATATAGGTCAAGGTAACCTACATTTGCTAAGATGTCAATTGTGGTATCACACAGAACCAATATCCCAAGTATCACACCAATCCATGAAATAATCTTCAAAATATAAGGCAAAATCACTGGAGCATGAAAATAAGGTCACAATGACCTTGACCTTATTACACTGAATGCTGATGTGATAAGCATGTCTGATGCCCATCCTTCTTTATTAAGAAGTTGTTTGTATAAACAAACTGCAATATACTATTTTATTTGGGTGTACTTGATTTTGACCTCTAGCCCCACCCCGGGGCATGACCCTGGGGTTCATAGATGTACAATGGAAGAGAACCCTCCCAAGTGCCCCCGTACCAAATATGAAAAGTTTTTGATCAGTGCCTGCAAAGCTGTAAGTAATCAAAAAACTTCAAAGTAAAACTTGGTTATAGAAAGGGTTAACGGACGGAATCACGGACGGATGGACAGAAAGATGGATGCACGAATGGAACCAACGAAAACTACATATCCCTTCCGCATACTTTGTATGCCAGGGATATAATAAATAAATGGTAGAGTACATCCAAATCTAGGTCAGTGTAACAAGTGGGCATTATCGTATTTATTCTAGGTATTTGGACACAACTCCTTGCTGAACTTGTTCTAAAATTTGAGTAAGTTCATTTTACTATCTATTTATGCATCTAAAAATCACTGGATGAGTGGAAAACAGTTGTAGATATTCCGCCACATCTGGTTCTACACTGTTTGCATGGGCCTGTCTGTGTGTATACTTGGATGGTTTTGTTTGTTTGGTCAACTGATATAAGTACTATTTACAGTAACCTGATCAGACCCTAAATATCATGACATCTTAACTTTAAAGTAATAACCACAATTGCAGCAGATGTCATTTTGATTCACATGAAATGCACTCTTACTTTCTCTGAAAAATAATATAAAAAAAATTAGAATGTCATCAGCTACAATTTCACTTAGTGCTTTAATGAGTTTTCACCCTTTATGTGTTCCAGTGACAGGATTACATAATTTATTAAGATCAAGTTATGAACATAATCTATGAGGTACACGAACAATGTCAGATTGGCCAAAGCAAACTTAATGGGGCCTTCTCTGTTTGCCGACATATTCTGCTGTATGTAATGATTCTGTTAAGAGGGCAATGAAGGCTTTGACTGACTCTAAATAAGCAGGATGACCTGGGACACTGATGCCCCCGTGCAATGAGGGTCCTTTTACCATTTTGCGACACAGTTTTTTTTTATGTGGAGTGCCAATAATTATCACTTGAATATTAGCTTACCTAATGCCCTGTATTTTTGTATGCACAGGTGCATTCAGGTGCACGTAACATTATACATACTGTATCAAATGAAAAGTAACCCTTTTCCTGCTGAACACGGATATACCCTGCCTTTGCAACCAGTTTAGAGCCAGATCAGTTGGCTTCTGAAGAAGACAACTGATCTGGAACTGCACTGTTTGCCATTAAGTATGTGAATTTATGTCAACAAACTGGATCAAGTAATCTGATTGGCTAAAAATTAGAAGTGGGCATGGCATCTTAATTTATTCAGCATGGCAAGGGTAAACCTTTACAACATATCCAGTTATAACTGCAGCAGACTACACTTCAAAATATTTTATCATCATCATATTTCAAAGATAATAAGACTTGACTTTTCATGTGAATTGTCAGCACATGAAATGTGAAACCTTCTGTCCTCTGAAAAATTTATAAAATAATAATAGACTGTTTTTGCCTGGTAACATATATACCATAAGTATTTGGACAGACAGGCCTGAGCATATAATGTAGACCCATACGAGACACTGCAGAATGTGGTGTCTCATCAGGGTCTACACTGTTCACCACTCATTCAAGCGATTTTTAGACATAAGAATAAGTAGTGAATTGTACTTGTTCAAATTTTAGAACAAGTATGCGAAGGAGCTGAAGTGTTGAAATACTTAGTGTAAATAGGGTATGTCAGATACACAGATTTAGCTAATCCTGGAGATTGGCATGGTCTGTGTTGCATTCTGAGGTATCAAGTGGTTCTGTAAGCTGACAGCAAAGATCCTGATCAGATTGTACAGATGTGCAGGCTGATATGGGCCTTAGCTGTCCACAAGCACCTTGAAGACTCCTTTTCACCTGACACGGATTATACTGTTTGGTAATATTATATTTGTAATAGAAACTTATGTAAGTTTCAAAAGCCCATGCCATTCTGCACATCCACACCGGCTGATCAGGACCTAACAGCTGCTCTCACACATGACAGTAGGACTTTCAACTCTCAAAAAGCAATGGCCATGGTTTCTGATTGGATTGTTTTGGCAAGGCTGATCTTGGCCTTCATGTTTTGCACTATGGCACAGCACGTAAGGCCAGTTTCCATGTAACACAAATTATACAGCATAAGTGAATGAACAGATCAGATGTACAGAAGCCAGATTCATGACCAAATTTTTATGGAAAAAAAAAACAAAAACAAAAAAAAACGTAAACATATACCGTAATAACCCTAAGTATTGGGACAGACATGCCAGAGCAATCAGTATATACCCTAAGATGCCGCAGAATTCAGCATCTGATCCACTGTTGACACTGTTTGCCACTCATCCGGCAGTTTTTATACACATTAATAGGAAGTAAAACAGAGTTGTTTAAACTTTACTACTCTATTGGCTAAGTCAGCAGATGACAAATTGGTGAAATTTTTCTTATTTTTGCCAGAAAACAGGATATGACATTTCATGCACATTGTCTCCATTGGTGCTATGCATTAAAATTTTAGGTTAAGTAAGGTAAGGAGTTAGGTTATCTCAATATTTAGGGTTTTTATGGTACCGTATTCGATCTAATTACTGCACATACCCCTATAAGCGCACAGTAAAGAGATTCCATAGTCTTGTCAGATTACAGCCAGTGTACTTTTTCTTTACTTCTTTATAAAGCCATATGTTGTGGGTACTCATTTGAATTGTATCGATGCCAATGCAAATCAAATGAGTACTCACAACCAGGCTTTCAAGTGCCCTCCAGTGAAAAAGTAGGGATAAAGTAGGGCTCAAAATTTTGAAAAAGTAGGGCAAAAGTAGGAATTTAAATCATGAAAAGTAGGGATAGTAGGGATGTTCTGTGTGTTTTCAGACTTAGAAAAAGATAAAATAAGAAAACAGTTTTCTCTGAACAATAACACTATATCACCATGGTAAGGAAATACCAAAATAAATGTTCCAAAAAAGGAGTTACAACTGAAGTAAAAATATTTCATAAACTTTTGCATCGTGACTGCTCAGATTATGTTGATCCAATTTTTACAAACTTCAAGCGAGCGAGGAAAAAAATTACAATTTTTGGTCACTTCAAACATTTTTGGACTAAAAAGTAGGGATAGTAGGGCATTTTCAGAAAAAAGTAGGGAAAAGTAGGAACACAAAAAAAAAAGTAGGGAAAAGTAGGAATAGTAGGAAAAGTAGGGCCCGCTTGAAAGTCTGCACAACATATGCCTTTATAAAGAAAATCAGAAAAAATTGCATTACCATCATCAAATAAATCCTATTCTGATTTTTTATCGTGTACCCTTAGTAGGTAGATACATATTTTACCACAACTGAGTGTTCCCAGTAATTTTGCAAAACCTAAGCGCACAGTGCAGTAATTAGGTCGAATACGGTATATTACATATCTGAAGCTGTTTTCTGTAATTTATTTAGGAAATAGAACTCGTAATTCCTTGAAGGAAATATGTCTTTCCAGAGGAAGGAAACACTTAGGACCATACTATCATGCTGCATGATGGGCAAAGATGATGTCACATAGCAAAACTTGTTGACAACATCTGAAAACATATCAAAGAACATAAAACAATCAGAAGGACAAAGATCATTTTATGTCATTAGGAAAACACGCCTATTCAAATATATAGAAAATTTTATCTTCAAAAACTGAAACTTTAGGGATGAAAAACTCAGACATTTTTCATATTTCTGCACAAAACACAGATTGTGGGTACTCGTTAGAACCGCCTCACCGAGACGGTTCTAACGAGTACCCACAACATACGTTTTAAGCAGAAATAAGAAAAATAATGTATACCCCTGTAAACCCCAGTTTTACTATATAAAAGTGGGGTTTAAGGGGGTCAAAATTATATAGGTATGTTTTCGTGATGTTATAAGCCACAACGTGAGAAAAAGTACCTTCTGACATCACCTGAGGAAGATTCAAATCAGTCTGCAGATCCACACCACAGTCTGATCATCGTTGTTGGCAATCCCAAATACGCTCAATGAGGATTCTGATCAGACTGTGCAAATGCACAAAAAATCTACAGATTTAAATTAGCTAGATTATTCTAAAATGAAAAGATAAAGCGTTTTGTATGTCTGCAAATTATATATTTGAAAAAGAAAACTGCCAACGTGATCCTTAAAATTTTCAAAAGATGACATATTAAAGTATTTTTTCTTATTTTTCTCAAAAAACAAGTTGACATTTTATGCAAATTGTCTCCAATGAAGAAAATTTGCATGAAATGTCAAATCTTGTTTTCTAACAAAAAAAAGAAAAAAAAAAAATACGAAACAGGATGAAACAGAAACATTGGTCAGTGCTCATTACAAAACAGGGTGAAAAGAAATGTAACAATGAAACAGATACTGTTTCTTGGCTTTTTTTAAACTCATTTCTGTTTCGTAACAAATGAAACGAATAAGATTACATTGTTTCGTTTCATTACACCCTGTTTTGTAACGAGCACTGACCAAGGCTGTAGGTCCGTTTAATTGTTAAAAAACAGAAATGAGTTGATAAAAAAAAGTACATGTATCTGTTTCATCATTTCATTTCATTTCACCCTGTTTCGTAATGAGCACTGATCAAGGTTGTAGATCTGTTTGTTTTAGTTGTTACGAAACAGAAATGGGTTTATATATATATATATAAAAAAAGTATCTGTTTCATCATTTCATTTCATTTCACCCTGTTTTGTAATGGGCATTGACCAAGGTTTCTGGTTTGTGTCATCCTGTGTCAGAGTTTTCCCTATATATCTTATATAGATTGTTGGTCTGTTTCATCCTGTTTCGTAACAAATGAAATGAATGAAACTGACCATCAGTGAGAATTGCTATTGATCAGTTTCATTTATTTCATTCTGTTTCAGTACATTTTAGAGTTCTCTTTATATATTTTAACTGTTTCATTTGTTTTCTATAACACAGAAAAAAAATATGCCCCCCCCCCCCCCCACCTCCCATCCATTAAAAAAAAAAAAAATGCTCGCTTTTTGTGTATATATGTGACCTGCTATACTTTTTGATCCCTAGCCCTACCCCAGGGCATGACCCTAGGGCAACTCTAGCACAGAGTTGAAGGTTAAGGGTTAAGGTCTGGGTAAGTAGCATAGTAAATTTTAACTTCCTAGCGTAAAAGGTACCCAAGTCATAACCTCCAAGAGAAACGCAGTTGTAAACATCAATGTACACTAGAATGAAAACTTAAACATTGACCCCTAGTCCCACCCCAGGGCATGTCTCAGGTTAACTCTAGCACAGAGTTGAAGGTTTAAGTCTGGGTAAGTAGCATAGCAAGTTTCAACTTCCTAGTGTAAAAGGTACCGAAGTTATAACCTCCAAGGGAAATGCTGATGTAAACGTTAATGTAAACTTGAATGTAAACTTAACCAGAACTTTATTTATCTAACTACTTCTCAGACCACTCGCAGGAAGCGTACCCTTAAAACGCCAAGCAAATCTGCATCTGAAAATGTCTTCTGTTTATGCCATCTGCTGAATATTCTTGCAAACTTTTCAAACCTATTTTTGCATATAGGCAAACAGTGTGGACCCAGATCAGACTGCTCCTAAAGGAGCAGTCTGATCTGGATCCACACTGTTTGCAACAATGACTTTTAAATTAACCGGCAGAAGACAAACCAGACGACAATGTGTGTACTCATTAGAATTGCCTTGATGAGGTGATTCTAATGAGTACACACAACATACAATTCCATAGAAAAAATCATTAAATATTTGTTTTCTTGAGCTATTGGAAGAATTCTGTAGGGACTGAAAAAAGAATTCGAATCATCCACGGTAAACAAGCCATCTGTGTTCGAGCCATTGAGGTTATACTGTACCAAAGTTATAACTTCCAAGAGAAACGCAGACTTAAACGTCAACGTAAACTTGAATGTAAATTTAAACATCGATTCCTAGTGCCACCCCAAGGTAAGACCCAAGTCAACGTAAACTTGAATGTAAACTTAAACATTGATTCCTAGTGCCACCCCAAGGTAAGACCCAAATACAACTCCAGCACAGAACTGAAGGTTTAGGTCTGGATAAGTAGAATACCAAATTTCAACTTCCTGGTATAAAAGGTACCCAAGTTATGACAAGTTATAATCTCCAAGAGGAATCTGGACGTAAATGCCAATGTAAACTTAAACATTAATCCCTAGTCCCACTCCATGGCATGACTGAGGGGCAACCCTGGGTAAGTATAATACTAAATTTCAACTTCCTAGCATAAAAGGTACCCAAATTATGATTCTGGTTATGAATGTGACATACTCATGTACAGACATAACATCATGGTGAAATACTAGATATGCCTCACTCCTGCCTTTGGCAGGGGACGTAATACCAAATTTCAACTTACTAGCATAAAAGGTACTCAAGTTATGACTCTTGTTACGGATGTGACATATGTACGTATGCACGTACGGACATAACATCACAGCAAAACGCTGTTAACACCACTCCTGGCTTCCGCAGGTGGCGTATAAAAAGCTCTTAAGGGGGATGACTACAGATTCAAGGGAAAAAACTTTGACAAAGAAAATATTTACATCCTTTTTCATTGGCTGGACTCCTCTTAAAAGATAAATAAAGAATTTATTCCCCCTGACAGCAAATTCTTTCCTTTAAAAGTGGGACCTATCTTTGAAAGATACATGAAAATTCCTGCCTCCAAAAAAAGGGTGAGTGAATTGAGATTATCTACATGTACATACTCTGTCAATCCTCTCTGATACATTTATATTATATGAAATATTAAATCAACAGGTATATGGTAAATAAAATACATGAAATGCTAAATCAACACATAAATAAAATATTATTTTGGTACACACAGAAAGGTAATGCAAATATTTTGATCACATCACAGAATTTGGACAGGTTAAAAATACTAGTAAGTCAACAATAAAATTTTCAAAACCAGCTGCTTACTTATGACCCACTTTCTGGAACTTTCATTGTCTGTCTGCCAAATTAACTTTCCCTGAATTATTTTAGAAATTTATATTTGCATGACTCCATAAATTAACCTTTCATAGCTTACAAATACATTTAGGTTTCTAAAGCTTTTAGTTGCATTTCCCCTGGGAAGGCAACAGAATGGCTAGAAAGATACTCCATGTAGGAAGAAATAATTTGCCACATATCAAGCTGAAAGGGAAATTAACATTGATATGGATTTATTGTGTTGGGGTTTAACGACACATCAACCCTTGAGGGTCATTTTGTGTCGTCTCCCAGAGAAAGGGAGAAAAGAGATAGAAGAGAGAGTAGAGGAGATGAAAGAGAGGGACAGGGAAGAAAGAGGAACAGGAAGGAATGAAAGTGAAGAAACAGAAGAAATAAAAACATTCCCCCTCTACCCTTACCCACTACAAGGATAGCAGGCCTTGCCCAACTGTAAGCCAATATCAGTTGGACGCCCCAGTGATGTAAGATACACAGCACCTTCGCACCACCCGACCACCCCCAAAATATGGATGATATAGACCAAGATAAGCCTGGGATTCATATGTAAAATGGCCAGATTTTATCCACTACAGGTGTATCATATTTCTGTAGGTAAAAGCCATAACCCTGATAAGATTGCATTAGTGTTTCTGCAGGTAAAAACCAGAACCCAGATAATACTGCTTTAATGTTTCTGCAGGTAAAAGCCAAGGCCCTGATAAGATTGCATAAATGTTTCTGCAGATAAAAATAAAGACTCTGATAAAATTGCATAAATGTTTCTGCAGGTAAAAGCCAAGGCCCTGATAAGATTGCATCAATGTTTCTGCAGGTAAAAGCAAGACCCTGATAAGATTGCATAGATGTATCTACAGTTAAAAGCCAGGACCCTGGTAAGATTGTACAGATGTTTCTAGAGGTAAAAGCCAGGATCTTGATAAGATTGCACACATATTTCTGCAGGTATAAGCCAATACCCTGAGAAGATTGCATAGATGTGCAGACAGTAAAGTCCTGATCAGACTGTGCATGAGAAAATGTGAAATATTGGTCAAGGACACTTTTTAACTGCTCATATATCCATTCTGTATTTGGTTATAATATTTTCGTCTTTTTATTTAGGAATATATATGAATGGGAATTGATGCACTTTAAAGGGGGGCAACTGCCAAAATTATTTTACCTTCCTTTTGAAAAGAGGTCTACTCTAAGAGGAAAGAATTTGCTCCCTGTGGGAGCAAATTCATTCTACTTAGAGTAGCCCCTTTTCAGAAGGGGTTTGGTATGCAAGAAAACAAAATGGAAGTCACTAAAGTTGTCTCCCTTCTGAAAATGGCAGAAACCTCAGCAAGCGTTTCTAGTCCCTTTAAAACAATTATCTTTCGCTGTGATGTTCCTTCATCCAGTTCCATGACTGAAAAATGACTTTACCATTCCATTGTAGTAAAAATATTTAATTCTTAAATCATGAAATGACTAATGTATTGCGTAAAATTTTCAGCCGACATATTTTAATACAGTTAAATTCCGCTATTAACACCATTGGCAAATAAGACTAGCTTTTGCCAGTCTCAAATGGGATTTTTCTTGTTATTCTAAATTCAATATTAAGACCGCCCCACTAAGTCCACTTTCAAGCAGTACCAAAGGTGGTCTTAACCCTTGTCCTGTTGAATAAATTAAGATTCCATGCCAACTTCTGATTTTCAGCCAATCAAATTACTTGATCCAGGTTGTTGACACAAATTCATATGCTCAATGACAAACAGTGCAGATCCAGATCAGTTGGCTTCTGAAGAAGCCAACTGATCTGGATCTACACTGTTTGCAAAGACAGGGTATATCCGGGTTCAGCGGGACAAGGGTTAATTAATAGCAGAATTTTAATGTCTACAATCCTAAACAGAGTCCATAAGCTCATTATCATTGCTGTACCTTTTTCCACTTAGATGTTTTTTCATTTTTTTTTTTATATTTTTTTTAACAGAGCATTTCAACTGTGAAAGTTTTGGGAACCCATCTTGCACAGACCTTTACATATGTAAATGTTCATGATGTTTCTGTGGAACCATGTGAGATACCAGTATTCTCCTCTAGCTCATGAACTGAAATAGTCCTGTTATGTAGAACTAGCTTATACATAAGTTCAATTTTTCTTGTGTTATACTGGCTGAAGGTCATCCAGAACTTGCGTCAGCTTAAAGAACTCTCCCACCATGACAAAACTCCCTTGCCCACCTTTTCACAGCAGCGTTAGAAGGATAGGGTTTACCACAAACTGCAACCAAACAACCATGGACATTTTGGGAGACTGGCCTTCTTGCATCAAAAATTTTACCAATGTCCTGTACTTCTTTTCATCCATTTTACTGTTAGTGACGAGAGTGACACAACAATCACTTAAAAATCTTAGTACATGTATTAACAGTCCTACTAAACTTTTGCAAAACTTGTAAAATATATAAGGATACTTCAGTGATTAACGCTTAGCACTCTGGGTAGATTTTCAGCAGATGTCATATCAAAATATTTTTCTTATTTTTCCCAGAAAACAGGATTTGACATTTCATGCAAACTGTCTCGGAGACAATTTGCATGAAATGTCAAAAACTGTTTTCTGGGAAAAATTTAAAAAAATATCACCAATTTGTCGTCTGCTAAAACAGGTTTGAATGTATATAGAAGATTATGGGATATGTCCTAAAATTTCAAATACTTTATTCCAAACTTTTTCGGCCTAAAGTTTGCTTTATATGCAGTTGTTTCCTTAAATACTTAATGGAATGGCAAACAGTGTAGACTCTGAGGAGCAGACAGATCGGGTTCTGCACTGTTTGCATAGGTCATTTTGGCAGAAGCTTTGGACATTTATATTGTTAACACAAATCCCTAGGCTACATATATCAGGCTCAAAACTTATTGATATATCCTCATAGTTCACTACATACTGAGGCAACAGTCTGACCTGTGAAATTACTGTGAGCCTAAATGGCATCACAAACCATATCTGTCATTACAAAGATCAAAAACATTATTAACCCTTACAACGCCAATCACAACTGCAGCAGACATTTTGAAATTCTTTTTTTTTTTGTTTTTCAGCAAAAACAAGCCTTGATATTTCATGTGAATTGTCTGCCAAGCAGACGGTTCACATGAAATATCAAGACTTATTTTCTCTGAAAAATGAAATAATAGAATGTTGTCTGCTGCAAATTTTACTTAGCATCTCAATGTTTCCACATATAAAACTGAAATACGACATTCTATTTCTTTCAATAACCTTTTTTTCTCATCAAAATCCAGCTGCTCAAAATATTTTTATTAGCATTTTTGTTGTCTGAGAAAATGAGGCTAGCTTACAGTTCACAAGAAATGTCAGGAAAAAAATATAAAAAAAATCCAAAATGCTGTCTGCTGCTGTGGTGACTAGTGCTTTTAGGGTTAAAAGGTATATGTGAATATCAAATACCCAGATCAGCCTTCATAATTGCCAGTCTAGACTTATCAGATTGTCCTGTAATTCAACAACCACAAACCTACCACCTGAAGACTGCAAATAAAGGTGAATAACCTATATAATCCTCCTAAGTACAGGCAAAGATTAACTCTTAAAGCACTAAGCAAAATTTGTCGCAGTCATTTTTTTTTTTTTTTTAATTTTCATAGAAAACAAGTCTTGACATTTCATGTGAATCATCTGCTTTGGAGTTGATTCACATGTCAAGATTTTTCTCTGAAAATTGGAAAAAATCAACATTGTCCTATGATTGTGCTTTAACCCATTGTAATCGTGAGACCTGTGAAAGGGTAATTGGCAAACAGTGCAGACCCAGATCAGAAAGCAACATCTGATCAGGATCTTCACTGTTTGCAAATAGTTTAGCCATTTTTCTCTAGGAATATGTAAATCTCATAGCCAGACGTACCTAAAATTGAAATTGGACTTTTCCAATATATAGTGTGGTAGAGTCTATTCAGTATACAATGGGTTAAAGGTTAAAATGAAAATATAACCTCTTGTCTGTGAAACCAGCAAACTACAAAGCATACAATCCCATTCACTTTTGAGTCTCATGGAATACAATGTTACTGTATTCATTTTTCACCAGCAACTATTTGTTCCTTTTTTTTTTAATGGGGTGGGTGATAAAGAGTAGACCCCTACCCCTCCCCACCAACACACTGCTCCAACCCCCCACCCAACCACCACACACACACACACTTTGAGAATTGTGACTAAATGGACTGATACCTTTGTTTACTTCATCATTCTTGAAAATTTTACTTAAACTACCAATAATGCTGGTTCTCAGTTACATCCATAAGATAAAACAAGAGGAGCATGATGGTCCTTAACGCTAACCTGTGCTGAAAAGTAAGTCAAGGTCACTCAATGTCTACAACATTTATTAATCTGGAGGACATAACACTTAACATACCCATGTCCCCTTCATCTGCAAGTTTAAGCAAGATCCAGTCAAAACCGATGGAGATGCAGCAAACAAGGTTAATTATATCAAGGGACATAACTCTGTATCAGATTGTGTAGGTTTTCAAACTTTTTCAAAATCTTTAAAGGGTTATAACCTTCTTTATGTTTGGTGTACTGTAACCTCAAAAGAATACATGCTGTTCCACCTCATAGTCTTATTATCCAATAACTTTCAGCTTGATAGATGAAAACTGTGGAAGAAGTTGGCTGCCAACAAAATCCTGTGTGAACTATCTCTAAAGAACAAAAATTCTATCAAAATTTGGTGTACTGTAACCTCGAAATTGTCTGATATAAACTGTAGGAGGAATAAGCAGGAAATAGTCATATCTGAACAATCTTTAAAGAGTATAAATGACTACCAAAATTTGGTGTACTGTAACGTCAAAACAATGTGCGCTGTGCCATCTCTTAGTCTTGCTGTCCACTAACATGAAAAGTGTAGGAAGAGTTATTTAGAAAATAAGTCATGTCTGAAAAATATGGCAAGCCATTTTACTATTTATTCTATAAATTAGATATCTGATTTAATATATCAGATATCTTATATAATATATGATATATATTTTATCAGATATCTTATATAAATAAGATATCTTATATGTCAATTAAGATATCTTAAAGGCTATATAATATATCTGATACGCTATTTAAGATATCTTAATTGGCATATAAGATATCTTATATGCAATTTAAGATATCTGATATGCTATATAAGATATCTTATATAGGATATAAGATATCTTATTTACTAAAGAAGGTATCTCATTCATTCAATAAAATAAGATATCTCAGTACATCAGATATCTTATTTAGTATATCAGATATCTATATTAATACATTAGATATCTTATTTAACAAATAAGATATTTTATATGGTAAAAAAGATATCTTATATGTGAAATTAAATAAGATATCTAATATGACATATCAGATATCTTACATAGGATATAAGATATCTTATATAGGATATAAGATATCTGATATACTAATTCAGATATCTTATATCCTATATTAGATATCTTATATCCTATATAAGATATCTGATATAATGCATAATAAATAGTAAAACGGCTTGCCAGCAAGCCGTTTTACTATTTATTCTATAAATCAGATATCTGATTTAAATATATCAGATATCTTATATAAGATATCTGATATACTATTATATAAAATAGATATTTTATATGTTAAATAAGATATGCGAAATAAGATATCTGAATTGAAATATCAGATATCTAATATGCTATATAAGATATCTGATATAATATATATGATATCTATTTTGCTAAATAAATAGTAAAACGGCTTGCCATAGAAAAATCTTTAAAAAATAGTGATAACTATCAAAATCAAGGGGACATAACTCTTTGACAAATGATGTGATCTGGCCATGTTTTGAACATGCTCGAGATTCCATCCATGTCCACCTTATCTGCAAGTTTAAGGAAGATCTGATCAAAATTGAATGAAGTATGCTGATGACATAGACTTTTTAAGCAATCAAGGGGATGATACTCTAAGATTAATGATCTGCTCTGGACAGTTTTCGAACTCATCTGAGATTTTATCAATGTCCCCCTTATCTGCAAGTTTCAGGAAGCTCTGATAAAAACTAAACAAGTTATGCTGATGACAAAGTCAAACAGAGGCTTTTTCAGCTGTCAAGGCAAAGTAACTTTAAGATTAATGATTAGATCTGACCAGTTTCTTCAACTTATCCGAGATTTCATCCACGTCCACCTAATGAGCGAGTTTCAGGAAGATCTGATAAAAAATGAATCAGTTGTGCTGATGACAAAGTCAAACAGAGGCTTTTTCAGCAATCAAGGGAACTAACTCAAAGATTGATGATCCGATCTGGACAGTTTTCAAACTTGTCTAAGATTCATCCATGTCCACATTATCTCCAAGTTTCAGGACGTCTGATCAAAATCGAAGGAGTTATGGTGACGACAAGCATTTTCCTGTTGTAAATCTATGGGACCTTGTGGTTGCCATAGCAACCAAGGTTTTCATTGGATTTCCATGAAAAGCTTATACAATCAATGCCCCACCAGAGGCATGCTATAGGTGAGAAATGAATGAGATCAGCCTGCAAACTGTGGAGTTATAACTGGGAAAAGGTGCTAAAGGACTACAGATGGACAACGGACAGACCACTATCCATAACCTATAAGCTCCCCTGGAGCTTTCCACCCAGGTGAGCTAATAACATTACCAGAACAGCTGAGCTGCAACATGAGAAAAAGTACCTTATTAGAGACTGATCAGCCTGCCCCTTTGCTTAATTTGATTAGTCTTTGGCATCTGCCCGAATAGGTCTTGTATCCTTAACTACGTTAAATGTCCTAAAATTTTGTATACAAAAGTTTCTGACAAAGTGGCATATGCAAACAGTGTAGACCAAGATCAGACTGCTCCTGAAGGAGCAGTCTGATCCGGGTCTATATTGTTAGCTGTTCCACTATGTATTTTATGGAACAACTGCATAAAATGCAAAATTTAGGCCAAAAAAAAAAATTGGTACCGATTGTTTGAAATTTTAGGAGATTTACTGTACATACAGAGTGCCCAGCAAACTGGTCAGGCTGCAAGAGTGTGCTGACCCGACTCTTCATAGGGTACACGTCAGAAGTACATTTTTCTCTTCTTGTGATTATAACTATTTTGTTTACAACATGGTTGTTTGCACTCTTACTGACTTCTCTGTATGTAAGGCAGCTATTCATAGTTCATAAACATGGTCAATTACTAACGCTATCTATTGAGACACCTTAACTCTTGCCATGCTTGATAAATTATGATGCCAGGCTCATTAATTATTTTCAGCCAATCATATTACTTGATTCAGGTTATTGATACAAATGCACATACTTAATGACAAACAGTGCAGATCCAGGTCAGTCAAAAGCCAACTGATCTGTTTGTTTGTGTTGAGGTTTTACGGCCCAGTCAACCCAATGGGGTCATGTCGAGTCGATTTACCTAACCACACATTTACTAGGCAGGCTTAGTCCTCTAGGCGGTTAACCAGTATTGTGCACATTCTTTCACCAGAAACTGACAACTGCCCTTCTTGAATCAGCAGAAGGGAGAGAATGACCGTAGAAAATATTTCATGATCAATCTCCACGAAAGAATGTTGCCGACCTCGGCGGGGGTTGAACCCGCGACCTCCTGGTCTCAAGTCGGACGGCGGATCCAACTGAGCCACCGAGGCTGGCCCAACTGACCTGAATCTACTCTGTTTGCAAAAGGCAGAGCATATCGGGGTTCAGCAGGACCAGAGTTAACTCACCATATTTTTCCTAAAATAAGTCTTAACATTTCATGTGAGTCATCTGCTCAA
This sequence comes from Anodontia alba, assembly GCA_964016985.1. NCBI lineage: Eukaryota > Metazoa > Mollusca > Bivalvia > Lucinida > Lucinidae > Anodontia > Anodontia alba. Next base: position 94,318,651 of record OZ024827.1, read on the forward strand.
GAAATGCAAAAACTATGTAAAAACTAGACTCTCCCACACTATGTATTGGAAGAGTCCAATTTCAATTTTAGGTACGTCGGACTATGAGAGTTACATACTCCTAGAGGAAAATGGCTAAACTATTTGCAAACAGTGGAGACCCTGATCAGACACCACATTCTGCGGCGTCTGATTTGGGTCTGCACTGTTTGCCAATTACTTTTTTACGGGTCTTCCGACTACAATGGCTTAAAAACATTTGGAATGCTGTATGCTACAATTTTTACTTGGTGCTTTAAAAGATAACATTAAATATTGAGGAAGCTTTAACTTGAGTTTAACCTGGAACGACTCCATTCTTCTACCTCTTGATGTGTCTAAAAACTGCTGCATGAGTTACAAATAGTGTAGACCCTAATCAGATGAGGTAAACCACAATACAGGCAGCTTGTATGGACATATACCTTATAAAGTTTTCCATGTGATAATCCACTCATACAGAATAAACTTCATCTGAGCCATCTGATCTGAGTCTGTATTATTTACAGTAATAACCTTAAATATTGGGACAGTCAGGTCTCAGCAAAGTGTAGACCCAGAGTAGATGCAACAAAATGCAGCATCTGATCAGGGGCTAATGTTTGCCACTTATTCAGCATTATTTTAGACACATCAACAGGCAGTAAAAGAGACTTATTCAAATTTTAGGACAAGTATGGTAAAGAGGTGTCCAAATAATTAGGGTAAATACAATACTCAGATCTTTCTGTCCCATTACTAAGGGTAAATAATGTAATTTTGAATGATCAAAAGCCTAATTAGTAGGAAGAAAACGTAAAACAAACATTGAAAAATTAATTTATTGCTGATTTGCAAGTTAATAATATAAGCCACATCATAAAAAAATAGCCCTTATTATATACCTATCAATGATATAAGTTAATCATATACCTAGAAGTGAAGTACAGTATAGGGATTTCTGTTATATTCTATAATTCATAGTGTGATGATATGATAGCCGTAACTAGTGAATTATTTCCCAGTGTCGTAACTGTTTTTATTGACTGCTTCCCATTTTATCGAATTTGACCTTGATGTCCTCGGCTGCCAAAAGGGATGTTAATCCAACCAAATGAGAGACTGTAGGATGACATCATAAAACTGTTGACATTACATCTTGAAGTGATGTCAAAGTTGCTAATCAATAGACAGAATAACGCCATTATCTTACGCTGATTATTGTTCTTCTGCTCAAATCTGCTTGTATCTCAGGTATTTTCAAATACATTGATATGTTTGCTATAAAAGCAACTCACATTTTTTTCAGTAAAAAATATCAATGTATTTGCCATATTTCAAGATAGACACTTTAACTTGACAAGTTAGCAAACAACTGGTCTCTGATGTTTGCAAAGGATATCTTAGATTATCATCATGAAAGAAAATCAAAATATAGTCCATAGAACAGACTGTGTCAAATACAAATGTCACAAAAACCAACAAATCAATTTAATGTAATTATATGATCTATGAATAAACAACCTTTCATTGGCTTGGACATGCTTCAAGAAAACAAATATTTAATGATTTTTGGGGGAAATTTTCTCATCTTATAATGAAAATATCTGTTGTATATACTCATTAGAATAACCTTGTTGAGGCAATTCTCACAAGAACACAAAACATACCATTATTTTACAGGTCAAAAATACATCCCTATATTATCCCTTTTTTTTTTTTTTCTCGTGACCTGGCACTATGAAAGTCCCTCAGTTGCTCGAACTACTCAAACTTCCATGGTTCCTAAGCTATTCAAGCCATTAAGTTCAATTGTACAACAAAGTGAGTATGTATGTCAATCTTCTTTCTATCTCTTTACACTGCTGCATTGCTGCAGCTTTTTTTTTTTTTTTTTTCTCCTGAATGTAAAATGTACATATAACTCTCTCTCTCCCTTTCTGATTAGTCTTCCCACTCTCTCTCTCCCTCTCTGATTGGTATTCCCTCTCTCTCTCTTTCTCTCCTCTCTCCCTCTGACTGGTTTTCTCTCTTTTAAATTATTTAAAACACTAAAAAATAAAAATGATGATTTGTAGTTAAAGAAAGACAGAAAGAAAGAAGCAGAGTTTGCCTGTATATATGTACTGAACAGTGATTATCTGAGCAGGCTTTGTCAGAGATAAACACAGGGCACAGTGACCTACTTTTGGTTTGCAATACAGTTTTCAACAGATGTACCCCTAAAACAAAATCTGATCATTCGTGGCCATATAGAACAGGAGATACCAAAATAACCATAAGTATTGTGACAGACAGGCCTGAGCAAACAGTGTAGGCACCAATCAGATGCTGCAGAATGTGGCATGTGATCGGGGTCTAGACTGTTTGCCACTCATCCAGCAATATTTTAAACACATCAACAGGTAGTGGAACAGACTTTTACAAATTTAAGGAAAAGTATGGTAAGGAGTTAAGGTGTCCCAATATTTAGAGTTAAACTGGTATACCCAAGACAAGAGCTTAACTAGACCAATGCAGTGCAAACCTACAGTGACTCAACAGTTCTTGTTAAGATGTTTTTTTGACCCAAAAGTATTGATATTTTTTCTTATTTCTTCACGAAAACATATGTTGTGGGTACTCCTAAGAAGTGTCTTAGTGTGTGTGTGTGTGTGTGTGTGTGTGTGTGTGTGTGTGTGTGTGTGTGTGTGTGTGCTGGGGGGAGGGGGGGAGGGGGGAGCTTCTAATGAGTACACATAACATATGTTTTCATGAAGAAATAAGAAAAACATTACCTGATACCCACTCTAATCTAGACCTAGTCCCAGGTGGAAAATGGAAAATCTACCAAATATCTCAAATCCCCTAAAACTGATTTGCTGTGGTATGAAAAAACTCAATCCCAATATTTAGGGCAAACATGGTACCATAATAACTCTAAGCACTAGGTCAGACAGACCTTAGCAAACAGTGCATACCCAAATCAGATGCCATGGAATGCAGCATCTGATCAGGGTCTACAATGTTTGCCATACATACAGCAATATTTTAGACATATCATGAGGTAACAGAATGGACGGTTTCAAAATTTTAGGACAAGTATGTTAAGTAGATAAGGTGTCCCAATATATAGGGGAAATATGGTAATTCTAATGAAAACCAACACAACAAATTTTCATTGAAAAATGCCCTATTTATCCCAAATATTTGAACATCAGAGCCCAGTTTTTCAAAATTTAACAAGTTGTTAGCTAATATGACTGAAAAAATGTGAGTAGCTTTTGTATTGCAAAAGCTACTCACACTCTGAAGCAAATATATCAATATATCTTAGCTACAACAGTTGATGAGCTTGTCATAAACAAGTTTGTTAAGTTAACAATGCTTTGAACAACTGGGCCCTAAACTTATTATACTTATGCTAAAATTTGAACAAGTATATTTTACTACCATTTAACGGTCCTAAAAACTGCATGACTGGCAAACAGTACAGAACCTGATCAGATGTGTTCTGTGTCATATGACCTGGGTCTACACGGTTTGCTCAGGCACAGCAGTCCAAAAATTTAGGTAGTACGATAGATACATAACATCATACTCTGCAGTGCCTTCCATATTGCATCTTTTATTTTTCTCTAAATTCTGGGAAAAATTAACTCTTAGAATGCTGGGTAAAATTTTTGGCAGACATATTGAAATACAATAAGATTCTGCAATATCCCTTTTCTTGCTGAACACGACATGCCCTGTCTTCGCAAACAGTGTAGATTCAAATCAGTTGGCTTCTTCAGAAGCCAACTGATCTGGATCTGCACTGTTTGTCATTAAATATGTCCATTTCTATCAAAAGCCCAGATCAAGTAATCTGATTGGCTGGAAATTATATGTGGGCATGGCATCTTAATTTATTCAGCAAGGGAAGGGTAAAGACCTTAGAAAAATTAAGACTACTGTACTATTACTATTGCTAACTGTTTGCCATGCCAAAATGGTTACTTTCTTATTATTCTATATTTAATATTAAGACCTACCCACTATAAAGACCACTTTCAGGCAGCAAAAATGGTCTTAATAGTTGAATTTTACTGTGTCTTTCTTATTTTTCCCAGAAAACTGGAGGAAATATCAGACAGTGATTGAAAACCCTGGGTACAATGATCAACATATTTCCAACAAGAAAAACGCCTAACCACATTATGGATTGGTTTTTCAAAAAGGTAACCAAAAGGTAAACCTCGGACTACACCCAACCCCTGCTCGCCTAACACCCACTCGCCCTCCTGGACATCACTATTTTAAAGGATGGATTTTGAAAAACCCATCCAAAAATCGGTGAAAATATTTTTTTTTTTTATTTGTCAGAATAGGTTAAAGTATTTCACATATAAAATCCACGTAGAGATATTTTTTCACCATAAAATCAGCATCTGATTAAACTTGCTAACTTGCTGTCTCCATGAACCTGTATATTGTGGATGCTCATTAATTGCACTTATACACTTTAGGAGCAGTTTGATCCAGGTCTACTTTGTCTCTCCAGGCAGCAATGTCCAAATACACCACAACCTTTTATAACACTATTGCTGGGATCCAAAGCCAAAACTGTGTTAGCAAAACAACTGTGTTGTATCCAAACCAAAATGTAGAGATTATATAGAAAAATGACCATAATGGTCATTTTTCTATATAATCAATACATTTTGGTTTGGATATAACACTTTTAGGGTCCACCTTTAAATCGTCTTATATCAGAAACAGTCTTATAAAGAGGTTCCTGTGTATTAAGGACAAATATGAAGTCCTACAACAGCTTCATTGTGTTTATTTAAGAATTCTTTCCTGATTTCTGTGCTTGGATGATACTTGTCAACATATTAACCACTTTAGTCATGTGAGTCTTAGCATCAGTAATTTCTATGTCATCCAATACCGAATAGTCTTCTAACAGTTGATCAAACTCCTCGCCTTCTGGAAGGGGCAGGACTATTGTCTGAAACAGACAGAGATGGATACAGTTTATCAAACAAAGCTTCCGATGAGGATTTTTTTGTGTTGGGGTTTAACGACACGTCAACCCTATTGGGTCATTTTGTGTTGTCTCCCAGAGAAAGGGAGAAGAGAGATAGAAGATATAGTAGAGGAGATGAAAGAGAGGAACAGGGGAGAAAGAGGAAAATGAAAGAAAGTGAAGAAACAGAAGTAAAAACATTCCCCTGCTAGCCCACCTGCTGCAAGCGCAGCAGGCCTTGCCCAAATGTAAGCCAGTATAAGTTGGATGCCCTTGTGATGCAAGATACCCAAAACACCTTTGCCTCACCCAACCACCCCCATCCAGAAGAAGAAGATGATGATGATGATTATGATGATGATTTGGTGTTTTATGTCCCTTTTAACATTACTGAAGTCATATTGAGACAATAGAGGATAAATAATGAAAGGTTCTGTGCTATGAAGCATCGTACAATCATGAGCTAAATTCAACCTCCAGCGGAGTATCAACATAACAGTTTTCTTATTTCTCTGCAAAAACATATGCTATGTGTACTTATTAGAAATGCCTCGGCAATGCACTTCTAATGAGTACCTACAACATATGTTTTAACCCTTGTTCTACTGAACCCGGATATACCCTGCCTTAATAAACAGTGTAGATCCAGATCAGCTTGAAGAAGCCAACTGATCTGGATCTGCAGTGTTTGTCATTAAATGTGTGAATTTATACCAACAACCTAGATCAAGTAATCTGATTGGCTGAAAATTTGAAGTGGGAGAGGCATCTTAATTTATTCAGCAGGACAAGGGTTAATGGAGAAATAAGAAAAATATCAGTACTTTCCAGTTGAAGAAGGTGCATTATAAGGAGCTATGATTTAGACCAGACCCAGTTTGGATGCAGTTTACACTTGAGGTTCTACCAGTATTCCCACTACACGCTTACACCTTAATCTCTAGCCTAAAAGTACTTGTTATTGAATATTTATAGTCAAGACTTGATGATGATGAGTTCAGGTTTAACCCTTCTCTTGCTGAACACGGCATGCCCTGTCTTAGCAAACAGTGTAGATCCAGATCAGTTGACTTCTTCAGAAGCCAACTGATCTTGATCTGCACTGTTTGTCATTAAATATGTGAATTTCTATCAAAAACCCGCATCAAGTAATCCGATTGGCTGCAAATTAGAAGTGGGCATGGCATCATAATTTATTCAGCATGACAAGTTTTAATGACATGTTAACCCATGAGGGTCATTTGCATCAAAACGGTATATTAATTAGGGTTAAGTATTTAAACGGTTATAATAATGAGTTAGGTATGCATGAAAGTATAAAACTGGAAGAATTTAAAATCAAAGTAGTTATACATTTTTAAAAGGAGTTAATGTGTTTTGAAATATTATAAGATATTTTTTCTTATTTTCTTAGGAGACAATTTGCATGAATTGTCTAAGTCTGTTTCTGTATTATTATACTACCATAAAAACCATAAGTATTGGGACAGACAGGCCTGAGAAACAGTGTAGAGCCAGATGCTGCAGAGTATACACTGTTTGCCACTTATCCAGCACTATTTTAGACAAATCAACAGGTTCTATTTTAGACAACCAACAGGTTCTATCTTAGGCAAATCAACAGGTTCTACTTTAGACAAATTAACAGGTTCAAAAATAGATTTTATCAAATTTTAGGTCAAGTTTGGTAAGGAGTTCAGGTGTCCCAATACTTCATGTCATTACGGTAATCAATTATTTCCAAGTAATTGAATAATGCTGCTGTTCATTTATGACATTATCAGTGTTAGGCTAACATGACTTCATTCAAAATGGTGTCTGAAGATAATACAATGTTTAACATGCCATTCGAAAATGGTTTGACAATTTCCACATAAATAGGGCATTCAAATAAATATTTATCTTTCTTCATGATAGTAGTAGCTTACTCTTTCTTTTGGCCCTTCAACAGGGCTCCCAGCCATTGATACTGTTGTTTCTCCTGGTCTTGCTTGTCTCTTCTGAGCAGGCGTAATAGGTAACCTGAATAAAAGAGCAGGACTTCTTTTTACAGAAAGATAATCCAAGGAATAAGGAAGCTAGAGTTGTCATTCCTTTACATGACCTATCCACCTATGATGACTTGGCATTTTACATCCCTTTCAACATTATTCAAGTCATATCAAGACGACAGAACGATGATAATGAAAATGTTGTTTCTTTGTCCACAGAAGGAAAACTGAACACATGATCAATACAGCGGGAAAGGTGACGTCATACAGGTATTGCCTTAAGGAGCTTCTGTATTAAGACTTAACAAGAGGGCCATGGTGGCCCTGTAACCCTCACCTGAGCAACATAGCACTTTGAGAGCCTGATCTAGAACTGATCAAAGCAAACATTCTGATCAAAGTTCAAAATGATTATAACAAAGTTTTCCGCTGATTTGGCCCGGTGACCTAGTTTTTGATACCAAGTGACCCAGTTTCGAACTTGACCTAGAACTCATCAAGACAAACATTTTGTGCAAGATTCATGATGATTGCTTGAAAAATGTGACCACTAGAGTGATAACAAGATTTTACGCTGATTTGGCCCGGTGACCTAGTTTTTGACCCCAGGTGTTCCAGTTTCGAACTTGACCTAGAAATCATCAAGACAAACATTTTGAGCCAGATTCATGATGATTGTTTCAAAAATGTGACTGCTAGAGTGTTAACAAGGTTTTCTGCTGATTTGGCCCGGTGACCTAGTTTTTGACCCCAAATGACCCAGTTTCAAACATATCCTAGAACTCATCAAGACAAACATTTTGAGCAAGATTCATGATAATTGCTTCAAAAAATGTGACCGCTAGAGTGTTAACAAGGTTTCCTGCTGGTTTGGCCAGGTGACCTAGTTTTTGACACCACGTGACCCAGTTTCAAACCTGACCTAGAAATCATCAAGACAAACATTTTGAGCAAGATTCATGATTATTGCTTCAAAAATGTGACCGACAGAGTGTTAACAAGGTTTTCTGCTGATTTGGCCCGGTGACCTAGTTTTTGACTCCAAGTGACCCAGTTTCGAACTCGACCTATAAATCATCAAGACAAACATTTTGAGCAAGATTCATGATGATTGCTTCAAAAATGAGACCGCTAGAGTGTTAACAAGGTTTTCTGCTGATCTGGGCAGGTGACCTAGTTTTTGACCCCAGGTGACCCAGTTTCGAACCTGACCTAGAATTCATCAAGACAAACATAATGAGCAAGATTCATGATGATTGCTTCAAAAATGTGACCGCTAGAGTGTTAACAAGGTTTTCTGCTGATTTGGCCCGGTGACCTAGTTTTTGACCCCAAGTGACCCAGTTTCGAACTTGACCTAGAAATCATCAAGACAAACATACTGAGCAAGATTCATGATCATTGCTTCAAAAATGTGACTGCTAGAGTGTTAACAAGGTTTTCTGCTGATCTGGCCAGGTGACCTAGTTTTTGACCCCAGGTGACCCAGTTTCAAACTTGACCTAGAAATCATCAAGACAAATATATTGAGCAAGATTCATGATGATTGCTTCAAAAATGTGACCGCTAGAGTGTTAACAAGGTTTTCTGCTGATCTGGCTCGGTGACCTAGTTCTTGACCCCAGGTGACCCAGTTTCGAACATGACCTAGATTTAATAGAAGCAAACATTTTGAGCAAGTTTCATCAAGATTGGGTCAAAACTATGACCTGTAGAGTGTTAACAAGTTTTTCCTTTGATTTGACCTGGTGACCTAGTTTTTGACTCCAAGTAACCCAGTATCAAACTTGGCCTAGATTTCATAGAGGCAAACATTCTGACCAAGTTTCGTCAAGATTGGGTCAAAACTGTGACCTCTAGAGTGTTAACAAATTAATTGTTGACGACGAACGACGGACGACGATGGACGACGGACATAGGGTGATGACAATAGCTCACCCTGAGCTTTTGCTCAGGTGAGCTAAAAAACTCTGTGGAAGGTAAAATGAAAAGAAGAAAATAGCATATTATCCATAGTTTAATGTATTATGCAGTTAAAACAAGTTGTAGGTACCCATTTAAAGTGCCTTAGTGAGGTCTGTTTGTGTTGAGGTTTTACGGCCATGTCGAGCAAGATCAGTTTACCAAACCATAAGTTTTCCTGGGCAGGCTTAGTCCTCCAAGCAGTAAACCAGTAATTGTGCACATTCTTTTGCCAGAAGCTAACAAATGCCCTTCTTGGTCTTAGTGAGGTGCTTCTAATGATAACCAAATAACCAACATGTTTTGTGGAGAACTAAGAATAATATCAATACTTTTTGAATGAGAAACAAACCAGCTTATCTGGAGATATACTTATACCATCTTGCTAGTGATGTCCCTGTGATCAGTTATAATCAATCACCAGTCACTTTTGCATCTTGTGAATGACGATCGGAAAATTTTTAGAGTCGACTAATTAGAAACTTCTATTTTTAGGATCAAAGATGAAATACTTAGCAGAAAAGAACTGAATTTTTTTACTTATTTCTCCATGAAAACATTTTTTTTCTCACTTTTTAATATGCAAGCTGCCAAAAATGAAATACTAAGCTATCTGCTGAGGTTAATTTAGATTTGCGGTCAATAAAGGTAGAAAATTTTGATAAAAAATAGCCTGGAATAAGCATAGCTCCAGACATTAAAGGCAGAAAATACTGATATTTTTTTTTATTTCTCCATGAAAACTTATGTTGTGAGGGGTCACACGAATCACCGAAATACCGGAATACTACCGAAATACCGGAATACCCGTGAAAAATATAGGTATACCTATGAAAGACGCCTATTAAAGACACCAATATTGGCTTTAATAAATCAATTCAGTAATATTATGTCAACCTAATGGAAAAGGGATAATACTTTAACCTAAAATAATTTGCAAATTGTCTTTGCAAATTTTTATTTTTATTTGAAAACATTGTTGATAGTCCGCTAAATCAGAGCCGGAATACGACCGGAATACCCGCGAAAAACGTGAATTACCTACACTTCAAACGAAAAGTACATACAGAACAGATCAGGTAAAAGAACAAAAAAAAAACAAAAAAACTCTTTACCCCGAATATCGGCGTTTTGCGGACTTCCCCCAAACGCTCGGAATCAAACCGAGTAAATGTAATATTCGGGGGACAACACTCGCAAATCCGCGCAAAGTATGTGTTATGCAAAGTTGTGCGAAGTGCTTAGTCTACTCCGGTCACATAAGCGGGTCCGCCATGGGCATTTTTACTTAATATGCTGTAGAAAGCAAAACAAACACATGAAAATCACAAAAATCACAAAGAGAATCAAACATCTGCCCCCAATCGACGAATTACATATTTATATTTGGTATTCCTGTAACTGCCTTTTCCCATGCAACAACCGCACGCGCTCACTATAAATGACGTACTATGGTAAAAGACCGGGAAATTCTCACTCGCGTGCAGCAACCGCATGTGTCAATATTAATCAACTTAAAGGGGCGCTTCTGCTATCAAAGAGGCATTGAATCAATAAGATAGCCCAAGTGAAAAGGGTGTCTGTCACACAAAAACACACTTTACGCACACAAGGGACAAGAGAGGCTAATGACAATTCAAATGAGTGAGTTTTTTTTACGTCCTAGTAACAGCCAGGTCATAGAGAAATGTGGACCATGGTTTAAAGTCCCATATTAAAGGCTTGAGAAGCCTGGGATCGAACCCATGACCCTGGGAGACAAAGCGAGCAGCTTTACCACTGTAACACACCATTTCCCAATATTTCATACTGTTTCAAAATGTCAGAAAATATCTAAAATAGTTTTCAAGTTATAGAGTGGACATAAATATATTACAGAATTCACTAAAATATTTTCGGTGTTCAAAGGGCCATAACTCCAAAAGTAGGCTCTATCGTCAGAGTATATGAACTGTTGAAATGATTAATAGCTTATGAATAAGCCAACCCCGGAAAAGTGTGTGGGCTCGACAAGACCTACATAATGTTGACTGGGCCGTTTTTAACTCCAGTTCAAACCAAAATTACGTCGGTACAAAAGCATGATTTACAATGTTCTTACAATGAACCAGACGACAAAACGTACTATAGTACAATGTACGTGCGACCAGCAAAGACTCGGGGTCAGTCTGTGCATCGACCCACTATATAAAGCAAGCTTCTTGGATAGCCCGGAGTCCGAAGAAGGTACATACTGTACGGTCAGCGAAGGATCTGATCAGAATGTGATGTTACAGTCACACTGTTTATCCCGCTTTGGGCAGCCCGGCTATCGAAGGTAAATACGATCAGCGAATGCTCTGATCAGAATGTGCATTTGCGCAGACTGACCCGAGTCTTCGCTCGTCGCACAAGACGTTTTGTTAAACCCGTAGATTGTAGGCGGTACATACGATTAGCGAAGGCTCTGATCAGACTACTGATGTGCAGGCTCAGAGTGTGCAGGCTAATTCGTCTCTTCGTACAAGTTATAGGTTTTACCGTGCACAGACCCATGCGCGATTTGTTTCTGCAAACCATAACGCTTACCATTCTGGGTAAAGTTTTCAACAGACATTTTGAAATATTTTTATCATTCTTCCAAGAAAACAGGATTTGCATTTCATGCAAATTGTCTCCATTGCATGAAATGTCAAATCCTGTTTTCTTGGTAATAAAACAAATAACGATTTTTTTTCTTTTTTTGTCGTCTACTGAATTAGCCCAGATAGTGGTGTTTCGATACCTGCGAGCACCAAGTGTCGTGTCTTTGAGGTCTTTGAAAAAGACACTTTATCCTCGTATCTTAGTATTGGTTTCTACCCAGGAAGACGCTGTCCAGAATGTCCGCGAAGACATGTGACAATATTATGTGAAGATGCTTTCCCGCCGATGCTAGGTTTATACGTGCGTCTCTTTTACTCGTTAAATAAATTACGGTCTTGGTTTTGCATATCGAATGTTGAAGAAACAAAAACAGAACACTTTACACGGAAACGAAAGTTTTGAAGATTGCTCTATAAGCAAATAAAGATAATGTTATTAATTTATATACCGTAAGAGAATAACATAACAATATTCATTTGTACCCTGGTAAATGCGGGGTAACGTCCTCACACTGCAGGGTTTTACTCTTTTAAGGGAGCTAACTGCAACTGACTATTAAAAGGGAGTTAACTGCAATTGCTTTACGAATCTGGCCCATGCGAAATGGGATGGGGAACAGCATTTTTTTACGAATCGCGCCAATTAAGCTTATAAAATAAGCGTTTAACCAGTACACTGAACCCTCTTCCTCCAGAAACTTGTAACTGCCAATCTTGAAGCAGTGGAAGAAGCGAATGACCGTAGCAAATACATGTGTTTCATGTTAAGTGGGGATCGAATCGCGTTCGATTCCCGCCGGTGCGATATCATTTTTCCAGTGAAGTCAGTGCAAACAACTTACAGCTCGAAAGGAGACGTGTCATATTTATATGAGGGTAAAACGAAAGAGCTTTCCAGAGAGAGAGAGAGAGAGAGAGAGTTTGGAGGGTAAAATGAAAGAGCTTTCCAGAGAGAGAGAGAGAGTTTGCAAAACTTGTAAGATTCTGGCTGGTCCATTTCAGGTACATCCGGCTATGAGGTTTGGTTATTCCTAGAAAAATGGCTAAACTGTTTTTGCAAACAGTGAAACCTGACCAGACGCCGCATTCTATTATCTCAATATGACTTTTTTTTTTTTTTTTTTTTTTTGCTGTTGTTGTTGTTGAAAGAGGCATAAATAAGACACCGAGTCACGGGGATTTAAATGGACAGTCGTATCCCTGGTCCAATCATCAACCGTCATGGCCTAGATCCGAGCAGTGTAGATACATTCCAGCGTATCCGTTTCTGTCTCCCTTGTCAAATGAAATGTATCCATACTTTAACCCTTGAAGCGCTTAGCATATTCAGCAGACGGCATTTACATGTTTTTCTTATTTTCCTGTGTAAATTATGCGTGACATTACATGTGAATCATCTGCTGGGGCAGACGATTCAAAAGAAATGTTCATCCTAATTTTCACCGTAAAATACTAAAACAGTTAGATCGACATCTCCTCTAGAACTTTCAGCAGTGCTTCGGGGGTTCAAACTATTTTCTTGGCAGCAGCAGCACCTGCAAAGTATTTTTTTTTTTTTTTTTTTTTTTTGTGGGGAGAGCGCTATATATAAAATTTCGCGATGTATTCGGGGTAATATTTACACAGACTGATGCAACGATTCTCATATTTATAAAGGCGTGCTGCTGGAACACATTATTTATATTAATATATTTATATTATATTTAAAAGAATATTCATACAAGCTACATGGGTGTAAGGATGACGTTACTCATCATGACTGCATTGGTTGTTTAATCTGCGTAACTTTCAAACATGCGTAAATGATTAACTTTCGGTGTGTCGTGTTTGAGACTTACTACTGGCCATATATATATTTTTTTATATACATCATACATAACTAATCAATCGGAAGAAATTATTCACTCAATTGATAAATATTTTATACAAAAAGTCGTATGTACTTTTTGTTTGAAGTGTAGGTAATTCACGTTTTTCATGGGTATTCCGGCTCTGATTTAGCGGACTATCAACGTTTTCAAATAAAAAAAAAAAAAAAAAAAAAAAAAACACTTCAAAGACAATTTGCAAATTATTTGAGGTTTAAATATTATTCATTTCCCATTAGGTTGATATAATATTACTTAAAGGGCAAATATAAAGGTTTTTAAAATATTCCTGGTTTTCAGGGTGTTGATAGAATGCTTTAAGAGAATTATTTTGTTGAAAACCCCATCAAAAAATTCCAATCCAATCAAAAGTTATGGTGATTAATTTACGATACCTACCTTTTTTCCTGTTAGAGTAACCTACCTTGGATTGTGTATTGATTAAGGCCCACAATGCAATATTCTGTGATGTCATAGTGGAACTTAAATTTTAAATTGAAATTTTAAACAGGAGTATTCTGCATTTCCTTATATGCTACACAGTTTTTCTCCTTAACCATTATTGAAATTGGTCTCTGTCCACAAATAAGCCCATGAATAGAGAATTTAACTCAAAATTTAATCTGTTATTTAAATTTAAAGCTAAATTTTAAAATGTTTAAAACTTGACTAATATTAAATTTTTCGTAAGTTTTTTTTAATAATAGTGAATTTTGGGTGTATATCATATAAATGAATGCCAAAAAAGTCAATTTTGGCTAATTATTAAGCATTGTAACTGGATTTTAAATTATTTAAATGAAATTTTTAAATTTGAAATGTAACTCTTTAAACGGAAAATAAGAGCTAAATTCCTATGTATATTAGTTTAAAGGAGCTGAATAAATTAAACAATATGAAAACTGAATTGATGCAGATTAAAGAGCAAAAAATATTGGCAATTTAAAAAAGTTTAAAATTTTACTGTTCCCTTATGATGTCATAAAAAGGCTCATGAATATTAATGAGGCAGCCTGAATTCAATCCTCTTGGATGTTAAATATCAAATTTCAAATCGCAATATTTCAGAAACCGTTTAAGATAATTTGATGCGGTTTTCGGCAGTCACCTCCTTACTGAAGTGCCCTTAAATATTTAGTAGAATTAAAACCTTTATATTTGCCCTTTAAGTTGATTAATTTAAGCCAACATTGGTATCTTTAATAGGTGTCTTTCACAGGTATACCTATATTTTTCACGGGTATTTCGGTAGTATTCCGGTATTTCAGTGATTCGTGTGACCGTGTTGTGAGTACTCATAAGAAACACCTCACCAAGGCACTTCTAAGGAGTACTCACAACATATGTTTTCATGGAAAAATAAGAAAAATATTATGCAAATACCATCTTATCCGCAGCTATGAATAAGTACCTGGATAAGAACTAAAATAAAAATATAATTTCTACAAGTCTACTGTTAGTCAATGATCCATTGGTTTTACAAAACCGATGATCAACTATGAGATTCTAAGCGATTTCCAACATTACATCTTGCTTACAGTAAAGGAAAGACAAGACAAGCTCACACTCAGAAAGACAAGCTCACACAGTCTTCACTAAGTCTTACAGCTCCTGATAAGAGGGGGTATTCACATAATTTTTTTATCATTTCTCCACAAAGACAAATGTTGTAGTATTCATTAGAAGCCTTTTTTTTTTTTTTTTGTTTTTGTGGAGAAATAAGAAAACCAGAGGACCGATGGTCCTAAACTGCTCACCAGAGTGCTGAGTGTTTTTTTTTAAATGAATCTGAAGGTCATTGTAGAAGGCTGTCCCATGGACCGTTAATATGCTTACTGGATGCCAGGCTAATGTTATGGGGCTTTACACCCCTCCTCAGGATCATGAACCCAGGGGTCTGTACCATGAATACCATGCTGATGATGTTAAATTCGACCTTGACCTTTGATACTCACTTAGCTTCATTTACTCATTTAGTTGAATGCAAATACAAACAAGAGCTGTCGTAGGACAGTGAGCTCGCCTGCTGGGTACATTTTATAATGTAACATTTGTATCGTTAAGCCATATAATATAGGTCACACTGACCTAGATGTATTTGTATGTAAATCATTTTGTCACATAGATATAATAATCCAGGTATGGCAATTCTCCATGAAATAGTAATAAAAATAAAAGGCAAAATCACTGAAGCATGAAATATAGGTCACAATGACCTAGATATAGTAAGTGGTCATTCACTGGGTCACATGGAACAAATATCCCAGGTGTGACATTTATCCAACAAATAGTATTCAAGATATAAGGCAAAATCACTGAACCATGAAATATAGGTCACACCAACAGAGATATATTTTGATGTCAATAATCGGGTCACAAGGAACTAATATCCCAGGTGTGACATTTATCCAACAAATAGTATTCAAGATATAAGGCAAAATCACTGAACCATGAAATATAGGTCACAATGACCTAGATATAGTAAGTGGTCATTCATTGGGTCACATGGAAGTAATATCCCAGGTGTGACATTTATCCAACAAATAGTATTCAAGATATAAGGCAAAATCACTGAACCATGAAATATAGGTCACACCAACAGAGATATATTTTGACGTCAATAATCGGGTCACAAGGAACTAATATCCCAGGTGTGACATTTATCCAACAAATAGTATTCAAGATATAAGGCAAAATCACTGAACCATGAAATATAGGTCACAATGACCTAGATATAGTAAGTGGTCATTCATTGGGTCACATGGAAGTAATATCCCAGGTGTGACATTTATCCAACAAATAGTATTCAAGATATAAGCAAAATCACTGAACCATGAAATATAGGTCACACCAAAAGAGATATATTTTGACGTCAATAATCGGGTCACAAGGAACTAATATCCCAGGTGTGACATTTATCCAACAAATAGTATTCAAGATATAAGGCAAAATCACTGAACCATGAAATATAGGTCACACCAACAGAGATATATTTTGACGTCAATAATTGGGTCACAAGGAACTAATGTCCCAGGTGTGACATTTATCCAACAAATAGTATTCAAGATATAAGGCAAAATCACTGAACCATGAAATATAGGTCACAATGACCTAGATATAGTAAGTGGTCATTCATTGGGTCACATGGAAGTAATATCCCAGGTGTGACATTTATCCAACAAATAGTATTCAAGATATACAGCAAAATCACTGAACCATGAAATATAGGTCACACCAACAGAGATAATTTTGACGTCAATAATCGGGTCACAAGGAACTAATATCCCAGGTGTGACATTTATCCAACAAATAGTATTCAAGATATAAGGCAAAATCACTGAACCATGAAATATAGGTCACAATGACCTAGATATAGTAAGTGGTCATTCATTGGGTCACATGGAAGTAATATCCCAGGTGTGACATTTATCCAACAAATAGTATTCAAGATATAAGGCAAAATCACTGGACCGTGAAATCTAGGTGACCATGACCGTAAAATGTAGGTCACCATGACCTTCACTCTCTTACACTTAAACCGATGTCACATAGTTAGCTGATGTATAACCAGTTGTGTCTATAACCTGTAGGCATATAAGATTTTACAAATCTGTCCTAGATTTTGACCCCTAGCCCCACTCCAAGGCCCACCCTAAGGTATGAACCCAGGGGTATGTTCTTTTGGAATCTCAGAAGACTCCTCCAGGTACCCAAATTCTAAATATGAATGCTCTATGAGGAGTGAAAGTCAAGATATAAGAATTTGAAAAACTTTAACACAGTATTACAAAGGTGTCCTAGATTCTGACCCCTAGCCCTACCCAGGGGCATGAACCCAGGGGTTTATTCTCTTGGAATCTCAGAAGACCCTCCAAGGTACCTAAGTTCCAAATTTGATGCCTCTGTGAGGAGTGACTGTTGAGATATAAGCATTTGAAAAACTTTAATGCAGTGTGACGGGAACGGGAACGCAAACGCAAACGTGGACGACCGGGGTGACTACAATAGCTCTCCTTGTACTTCGTACAGGCGAGCTATAAAAGTTCACAGGCAACAATTGTTTCCAAAAAATTAACAATTTCCACTTTTTTCCCAAATACAAAAGCATAGGCGACCAAATTTGACCTTGATGTAAACTGGGTCAAGGTCAAGCCAGTCATCTTTTGAATAAATTACGATGGGCTCCGAGACCCCATAACTAAATACCAAGTTTCAAGGCAATCAGTCCATTGGTTCTGGAGAAGAAGGTTTTTTAAATGATTTTACCATAAACGGGCATGGCAGCCATATTTGTCATGTGACCAAACTCATATTTAATAATTTTCATTTCCTTGTTCCTAAAAGCTTTCTATGAAATTTGGTTACAAATGGCCCAGTGGTTTCTAAGAAAAACAAGTTTTAATTTTCATATCTGAATGACCTTGGGCCAAGTTTCATGATGATCAGCCCACTGTTCTTGAGAAGATTTTTGAAAGGTTTTGATCTTATATGGGCATGGCGGCCATATTGGTTACATGACCAAACTCATATTAATTAATTTTCATTTTCTTGTTCCTAAAATAATGTCATATGAAATTTGGTTACAAATGGCCCAGTAGTTTCTAAGAAAAACAAGTTTTAGTTTTCATATCTGAATGATCTTGGGCCAAGGTCAAGGAATGACCCTGACTTTGAATACTCATGTAGTTTCATTTAGTCATTTAGCTCACTGCATCTATTAATTTTCAGCCCACAGGCTGCAATAGTTTCTGAAAAATACATTTTGACTTTTTCCCAAAAAAGTCTATGCGAACAAATTTGACCTTGGCCTAAAATAGGTCATCCAAGTGTCATCATCTGAACTATGATTGGCTCGAGTCCCCAATGCTACATACCAAGTTTCATGACAATGGGCCTACTGGTTCGAGAGAAGATTTTTGAAAGGTTTTTACCTTATATGGGCAGGGTGGCCATCTTGGTCATGTGACCTGGACCCCGCAAACAAACTTTCGTTCCCCCATCCCATGGATGCTCCACATGAAATTTGACTTCAATTGGTTTCAGAGGAGAAGATGTTTGAATATGCTGACAGACTACAGATGACAGATTACAGACGATGACAACATAGGTTAGTCATACTATAAGTGCACCAGTGAGCCTTTGGCTCAGGTGAGCTAAAAATATCAGTACTTTTCAGTTTCAGTTGAAAGAAAGAGCCCTATCTGGAGCTATGACTCTTTTTATTATAGTTTATAAACCCTATCCTCCTGAAGGCTAAGAAATGTTACAAACCTTGGGTCAAATTTAGGAGTAATAAGTGGTGTGTTCATTCCAAGTACTGATAAGTTCTTCTGATTGGCTGGTGTTATAAACCTGAAAAAGAACATACAGAGCAAATAAAACCTATAAATTAGAGTCTCAGCTTTATTGAGACTTGGCATTTGACAGTAATGTAGATGCAGAGTTGCATATTCCCCTCAGTACCAGCTTAACCCTTGTCATGCTGAATAAATCAAGATGCCCCGCCCACTTCTAATTTTCAGCCAGATTACTCAGTTCAGCTTATTGATACAAACTGACATTCTGAATGACAAACAGTGCAGATCCAGATCAGTTGGCTTCTTCAGAAGCCAACTGATCTGGATCTACTCTGTTTGCAAAGGCAGGACACTTTAGGGATATAAACCATACCAACTGAAAGCTGATACCATTGTCATGAAACTGTTGCTGTTACATCATGAATGTGATATTGACATTGCTCATGAACGGACTCTATGATGCCATTGTCTGATGTTGTTTAGTGTTCTCACACTCAGTTTGAAACAATTATATGGCACTTTTGAAAAAAGTTGTACTATTACACTTGCAAAAAGGACATGTATAAAATATATAGAATAATGAAGAGTCATATGAAAAATCTGTCACTTGAGAGCATTTATATATTGGTAAAATATTTATTCTTTTGGAACTCTATTTTCACCAAATTACCAGACTTCTTCATGACAATTTTTTCATATCAATCCAACACTGCTGATTATTATCTACACAGCATATAAAGAGTTAAATTACCTTGAATTTCTTGGAAGTGTGGATGGTGGATCAGCATTGAAAGTAACTCCCTGACCTTGGAGATTTCTGCCCCCTTTTCTGTTCTGAAAATAACAATAACCAACAACCTATGTTTGAGCTGGAGTTTTAAGGCCAATCAACTCTGTTAAGGTCATGCCCGGCCGGTCAATTAACCTACTTGCACTTTTCCTAGCAAGCTAAGTCCTACTTGTACACATACTTATACCAGTAAATAAATGCCCATCTTGAACTAGTGGAAGAGAGGGGGAGAATGACCAAAGAAATGATTTCATGATCAATCTCCAAGAGAGTGACATGCCTGAGCTGGGATTCAAACTTGTCATCCCTAGATCTTCAGTCAGACATACTACCAACTACCTATATGTTGCATTCTCTAAGATCTCTGTGTTAGGTTTCAGCTTATGATATTTACCCTATTCTGAGCAAACAGTGTCTATCGCTAAGGCATGATTGTACGGAACTGGAGATACATACAATGGGAGTTTGTGATTGAATCGCGTCGCAAACAAATCTACATTGGGATAATTGAGCATTTGGAAAATGGAATTCACTACTGACTGACCCAAACCCATTCTGTTTTGAGAGGTCTGTCCAATCTCGAGAGATGGTCTGCCAATATACTGAATCTGCCTGGAATATGATGAACTCTGATCATGATACCATGTTCCAGACACCAATGGAGGATCTCCCATACCTCTACGCATAGGTTGGGAGAATGTGTTCCTCTTTGTTTGTTGATATAGGAGATCACTGTTGTATTGTCAGTGATCATAACACAAGAGTGGTATATGTATGTTACGGCTTATATTATGAGTAATGATTTGAATTGCATCGACTTGTCGATGCAATTCAAATGAGTACCCAAAACATATGCCTTTATAAAGAAAATCAGAAAAAATTTGCATAATTATCATCAAATAAGTCCTTTTCTGATCTTTTTTTATAATGTACCCTAAGAAGGTCAATACATATTTTAACACAACTAAGTGTTCCAAGTAATTTTGATAAACCTAAGCACACAGTGCATAATTAGGTTGAATAATGTATTTTTTATTTGGCCTATATAAAAACAGAGCTGGCATTAAGGGAAGTCTGGGAGTCAGAGACTCCCAAAAATTGCCCTGGGACTTCTAAAAATCAATGCCAGGAAGTCTAGAACTCCCAATTTTTAAAGATATTTAGTCATTTATAACAAAAATTTACAATGAATTTATGTATTATTTAGCTTAACAATGGCAGTTTTACTCCATAAATGAGAGTTTAAGAATACTGAGGTTGAATTTCTGAAAGTGAGTGAAAATAAAAGCACCACAAGCATAATACCCAGCCATAGCAATTATTTGTTTATGTATTAAAGTTATCTTTAGGAAAATGTCTGGAAAGAAAATGACGGAGGGACAGATAACAATCCTAAACCAGACCTTGATAATATCAATGGACAGATAACAATCCTAAAGCAGATCTTGATAATATCAATGCATATAGCAAGTTTGGTTAAAAGGCCTTGTTATTTACTCAAGTTATCATCCAGAAATGAAAATACGGATGTGTCTCGGGCAGATAACTGCGTAAAAATTTGACGAAATTTGCCAATTAGCAATTCCAAACCTGATCTCCTTACTGTCAATATATATAGCAAGTTTGGTTAAAATCCCTTGTTATTTACTAAGGTTATCATCCGGAAACGAAAATATGGGCGTGTCTTGGGCAGGTAACGCCATAAAAATTTGAAGAAAATTGCCCATTAGCAATCCCAAACCAGATCTCCTTAATGGCAATGCAAATAGTAAGTTTGATGAAAATCGCTTGTTATTTACTCAAGATATCATCTGGAAACGAAAATATGGGCGTGTCTCGGGCAGATAACTCCGTAAAAATTTGACGAAATTTGTCCATCAGCAAATCCAAACCAGATCTCCTTAATGTCAATGCATATAGCAAGTTTGGTGAAAATCCCTTGTTATTTACACAAGTTATAGTCCGGAAACGAAAATATGGGCGTGTCTCTGGCAGATAGCTCCGTCAAAAATTGACGAAATTTGCCCATTAGCAATCCCAAACCAGATCTCCACAATATCAATGCACATACTAAGTTTGGTGAAAATCCATTGATGTTTATTCAAGTTATCATCCGGAAACGAAAAATGGACGGACGGACAGACGTACATGTAAGTACGACAGAGGGACGGACTCACAAATGACCAATGTGAAACCATAATATTCCGCCACTATTGTGTGGTGGGGTATAAAAATTGATCACCAGGACTTCCAGATATTGGAGCTAGGAAGTCTTGGGACTTCCTGATTTTGACAGTAAGTGCAAGCACTGTAAAAATCAACAAAGGTAAAACTTTATGTGCCAAAATTCCACCTTTTTCTGTGTTGTTGTGGTTCCTCCATCTTCCTCAGGTATTGGCTCAATCATTCTCTTTGGTTGACTTCGATATTTAGATCTGTAATAAATCGAATGAAGCAAATTTTATATCAGCACAGGAAAACATCATGACACATGATTGCAAAGTCAACCTCGAGCATAATATCTTAAGTCCAATCAAATTACTACTGCTATAAAATTCCATCAAATACTGACCATGGACAATTTATGTGAGTCATTAATGCTTAGCACTCTGGGTGAATTTTTCATCAGATGGCATACTGAAATATTTTTCTTATTTTTCCCAGAAAACAGGATCTGACATTTCATGCAAAATGTCTCTAATGGAGACAATTTGCATGAAATGTTTAATACTTTTTTCCAGGAAAAATAAGAAAATATCATCAATTTGTCATCTACTGAATTAGCCCAGAGAGTGGTAAAAGCTAACTAGCTTATGGTAGAAACCTACGCCAAGAAAATAGTTTAAAGATTCAAACCCAATGGATTTATCAAAGTATAAATGCTCTCAACCAATCAAACTGCAATAAATTAGAGTTGGCCTGTTGAGTTGGAATTATAATAGGTTGAACAGAGAATGTTCTTACAGAGTCTGACAAATGCTTCCAAACTGTTGTGACTGTAACATGGGATCTTGTATCTGTAGGCTACGAGTTGCTCGTTCAGGTACTTTATAAGCTTCATCCAAGGTGATGTCTCCATTTGATTTTGGTTCTGTAGCTTTCAACTTCTCTAATATCTCCATCTCCTCCATTTCAGCTGAAGTATACAAGTTTCTGATTTATAAGTCCTTAAATCACCAATCAAAACTGCAGCAAAATACAAACTAAAATATCTATTTTTCCTTTTTCATAGAAAATGAGGTTTGACATTTCAGTAAATTGTCTGCTAGACAAACGATTCAAAAGAAATGCCAAGCTTTACTTCTCTGAGCAGACAACATTTTGAAACATTTTTCTTATTTTCCCCAGAAAATAGGATGACATTTTATGCAAATTGTCTCCTAAGGAGCCTATTTTCCAGGAAAAATAAGAAAAATATTATCAATTTATTGTCTGCTGATTAGTGCTGAATCTGTCCAAAGAGTAGTAAAGGTTAAAGGTAGTATGAATTGTTTTGTTTTTGTTTTACTGCCCAATCAACCCATTAGGGTCATGTCAAGTGCTGTCAGTTTACCTAACCACACTTTTGCCTGGACAGGCTTAGTCCTCTAAAATGGTCAACTAGTACTTGTTTCCCGAGAAATAAAGGTAGCATGGAACAATTTTAGTCAAGACATGAGCACTCCTACATGTACAAGTGCCATTCGCTAACGACATTGGCCATGTCTCAGTTTCAACACAGACTAATCAGGGTCTTCACTGTCTGTGCATATAGTATATAGACTTGACAATCTATTTAAACAGCAGTTTTTACTCGATCAGATGGGGTTAATGCACAAGCTCATTTCTTTTTTCTGTCAACAAATGCATATGTATAATACATTGTACATTTGTAAGTTAATTTTACCAAACTCCCCAAACACACACACACACACACACACACACACACACACACACACACACACACACACACACACACACACACACACACACACACACACACAACACAACACAACACACATACACACACACACACGGGGATATTGTAATCTGGATTGTGGAATTATCAAATTTTATTGGACAAATGGTCAAAATCCACCAAGATTTACTTGTCCGAAAATCGACGTTTTTCTTATTTCTAGAAGAAAACATATATTGTGGGTACTATTAGGCGCTTCTAATGAGTATCGACAACATATATTTTCTTCAAGAAATAAGAAAAATATATATTTCATAACCTGGATACTATTCTTAGCTAGAGCTATGAAGTCCTTGTCCCAGGACAAGTAAAACGAACTTTCTTACTTGTTCTCAGGGAAATGGGACAAGTTGGACAAGTCAGGCATGGTATTTCCACAGCCCTGTTTTAATTGCATCTGTCCATGGGTCCATCCCTCCATTGCTATATCTTCTCCTACACTAATGGGCACATTTCATCCAACAACACTGTGGTTTTTGTCCCTGACCCCTGATTTCCATCTACATATATCAAGTTTCATCCACATTATCTATAAGGTAGAGGAACTAAAAGCCAAAAGCCATTTCTCAGACACTCAAAAAAAAAAAAAAAAAAAAAAAAAAAAAAAAAATCACATTATCTAGAGCTCTGTAATTATCTCAGTCATAAGGTATCATCTTAGCTTGCTGCAGTGCAGCTTCAGAGAACTTGTCAAGGAGGAGTATTTGATGATTTCTTGTGTATTTTTCTTATTTCTACATAAAAAAACATATGTTGAGGGTACTCATTAGAAGTGCCTCCCTGAGGCACTTCTAATAAGCACCCACAACATATGTTTTTATGGAGAACTGGAGAAAATTATCCCAGAATTATAACCAAATACTCCTCTTTAACAATTCCTCTGAACTTAATGTGTAGAGCTACATGTGTCAAACTTACCACAATATTCTTCCACCGTCATTTTCCTCTGTCTCTGAAAGAAACAGGCACAAAATAGGAAATAATTTCAGTTCTAAAACAGTATATGAAAAGCAAGAACATACTTTATTGCAGGTGAAAACAAGAAAAATGCCTAACGGCATTATAGACGGGTTTTTCAAAAAGGTTAACCAAGAGGCAAACCTCGGACTACTCCCAACACCCACCCAGACATCGCTATTCTAAAGGACGGATTTTTGAAAAACCTGCCCAATAAAAGCAATGTAGACACTGTATGATACTCTACCACTGTGGAAAACAAGTATGTAATTTTTCATATGATATTTAGCAAAATCACAATTCTGACATCAATCAAGGGCCATAACATAAAGTAATGATATTGGCACATTTTCTACCTCAACCTGGTGTAGTCAATGTTGATATGTGCATAAAATTTGATCAAAATCCATTCAGCAAAAACTCAATTTTGACATCAGCCAAGAGCCATAACTCTGTTGTACTTGAGAAATGGGGCCATTTCTTATCCCAATCTAGATCTAGTTAATATCAATGATTATATAAATTTGATCATTCATTTGTTCTCAAGATATTGAACGGAAACAAAATTTTGATGTCACCAATGGCCATAGCTCATTTGAGAGATAATAAAATATCCCCATCAACATTCTTAAACCACTTCGCCCCAGTAAGAATGCCTATGCAAAGTTTCAAGAAAATTCATAGAAACTACTCAAATTGGAAAGCAGAAATGAAGCACAGACAGACACACTGATGAACACTCACGTGTTAAAACATAATATAAGAAAAAAATGCTGTGATGAGAAACAACCTCACATTTTAGCGTAGAAAAAAAACTAGAAATGTGTCAATATGACACAGATGCCCCCGACCAGGGCCATCCTCACCCACATGCAGGCATTTTGCAAAAAATGGAGTTGAAAAAAGGGCCATAACTCTCATAATAATTGGCCAATTTTACTCTAAATCAAACTTGACCATTATTTTATGATTATATACCTGTGTCAGTGATTTATTTACCTTTTGGTTCTACTGAGTCCAAGGGACTCACATGATTGATATCTAATGAGTCCCAGAATAAAATCAAGAGTCCTTTACATATTTTCGAGCAGTTTTCCATTGTATTTTGTGAGTTTAGGGACTCACATGTATAAATTTTGTGAGTCCCAGAGACAAGGTTGTGAGTATATGAAGTGGGACTCGCAGGTAAAAAAATCACTGCTGTGTATAAAATATGAACCCAATACACCAATCTTTTTTAAAAAAATGTTGAAAGGAAAACATTTTTTGAAGGTGAAAAAGGGCCATAACTCCCATAATAATGGGTGGATTTTACCCTAAATCGAACTTGATCTCTATTTTATGATTATATACCTGTGTATTAAATATGAATCCAATACACTAATGTTTTCAAAAGATATCAAACAGAAACTATTTTTTCAACATTGAAAAAGGGCCGAACTCCAAAAATAATTGGTGGATTTTACCCTAAATCAAACTTGACCTATATTTATAATTATATGCTCTTGTGTATAATATGAATCCAATTCACTAATCTTTTCAAAAGTTATGGAACTGAAACCATTTTTCAAAGTTGAAAAAGGGCCTCTCCCAAAATAATTGGTGGATTTTACCCTAAATTGAACTCGGCAAACATTTTATGATTATATACCTGTGTATAAAATTTGAATCCAATACACTAATCTTTTCAAAAGGTATCGAACGGAAACCATTTTTTTAACTATTTTTCAACATTGAAAAAGGGCTGTAACTCCAAAAATAATTGGTGGATTTTACCCTTAATCAAACTTGACCTATATTTTATGATTATATGCTCATGTATACAATATGAATCCAATTCACTGATCTTTTCAAAAGTTATGGAACGGAAACCATTTTTCAAAGTTGAAAAAGGGCCATAACTACCAAAATAATTGGTGGATTTTACCCTAAATCGAACATGACCTACATTTTATGAATATATCCCTGTGTTTAAAGTTTGAATCCAATACACTAATCTTTTTAAAAAACATGAAACGGAAACCATTTGTCAAAGTTGAAAATTTTTCAAAGTTGAAAAAGGCCCATAATCCTCTGTATAATTGGTGGATTTTACCCTAAATCGAACTTAACCTACATTTTATGATTATATACCTTTGCATAAAATTTCATCCCAATACACTGATCTTTTCAAAAGATATCGCATGGAAATCATTTGTGTTACATACGAGATGGGACGGATGGGACAGACGTACGTACAGACAGTGGTGATACTATATGCCCCCCACCCCACTGAAAATGGCTGGGGGAGTGGGGGAGAGGGGGTGGCATCAAAAAATATCTGGATATCCTCTCTTATCTGGAGCTATGAACATGTCTTGAAAACTGAGGACAACATACTTTTTTTGTGGAAACATAACAGCAATGTTTGGTTATTATGTTTAACTAGGGGCCCAGAACAAGTCAGAGGGAAAAGGCTTACAGGTAAGAACTCCACCAGCATAGCATTAAAGTGCTTCTTTGTCGCCCGCTGCAAATTCACCTCTTCATTCCTGAACTTCTTTATTGTGTTTTCCACTGTAATAATAAATATGTTATGTTAGGGCTATTATGCTGATTTTCGTGTGTATTGTTGTTGTAATATCAAAGGACATGGAAGTGACCTTTGATAGCCCAGTGATGGACAATATTCACCAACAGCCATGCAATGATGGCTTATGAAACAGCTATGATTATCTTGTGCCATTTTAGGTTGTTTGATGCCTCAAAATTAGCATTTTTTACCATTTAAAATTCAGAGCCTGCACCATTGTGTGACAAATTTTGGCGCTACGCAATTGCCCTAAGATTTCATCAAAAGCAACATAATGTATTTAGGTAAATTTCGAAGGCATCCGAGTAAGCTTGCAATACTGTATCAAGTAAGCATGTTGATATTGAGTGATATCTGCGCACTTGCTCCTCGAATTTTATCACACATGCATCATCATTCAATACCTAAAGCTATAAAATAACAGAATTTATCACAATACATGACATGTAATATGAGAAAATAACTCTTATGTCATATGCTGACAACAAAGGCCCAGATCAGCCTGTGCTTTTGGTCTGATCAGGGCCTGCCTTACCCTCTTAAGGCATTCTGACACACTTGGTAGAGTTTGGGCTATATTTTACAAGGTAGACAACTCTTGTGACTTCCTGTTTGCTTTCCTGCATGCCAATTCTCCTCTGAAAAGGCTTCTACTCTACATGGAGAGAATTTGCTCCCATAGGGAGCAAATTCTTTCCTTGTAGAGTAGACCTCTTTTCAGATGGAAGGCAAAATAATTTTGACAAAGCTGTCCTTGCTGAAAGCATATCCATTCCTCTTAATAATCAACTGATGCTGTTGAATATACTGATTCATTATGTACCTAGCCGCGAAGTATAGGGATTTCTCAGTTATTTTCTATAATTCCCAGTTTGATGATATGATAGCAGTAACTAGTGAATTATTTCACAGTGTCGTAACTGTATTTTATAGACTGCTTCACGTGTTATTGCATTTCATCTTGACGTTCTCTGCTCCCAAAAGGGACGTAAACACAACCGAAATGAAACGCATTCCATAATGTCATCAAACTGTTCACATTACGCAAAATTACTAATGCACAGACTGCATAACACCATTTTCTTACATTCTTTATTGTTCTTCCATTCAAATTGGAATACTTTTATGACACTTTCAAGAAGAGAGTACTAGCAAAAATGTATATAATAAATAGAATAATGAACAATGTTTGCTCAATATGAAAACATCTGTCACTCAGGAGCATGGATAATTCAGTAAAAATCTTTTTCCTTTGGAATAAAAAGTATTGTATCAAAGTTGCTGAGAAATTAACTTTAACCTTTACCGTACCCTGAGTGAATTCTGCAGATGACAAGCTGATGACATTTTTCTTATTGTTCCCAGAAAATAGGATTTGATATTCCATGCAAACTGTCTCCTAAGTTGCCTAAAGTGAACAATCTGCAAGAAATGTCAAATTTTATTTTCTGGGAAAAATAAGACAAAACATATTTCAAAATGGCATTTGCTAGAATTATTACTAGCATACCAAGCATTCATTCACACAGGCAACAAAAGTATCACAAACCCTGAACATCAAAATCCTGCAGGTAGCTACGTAATCTCTCAGTCCTCGCTTTTGCTGATAAGCCATTTTTATTTTCATCTGTATCTTTTAGCTCTGGCTTTGCTCTCACCTTCTGTGCTCGGGTGTTGCGCTTTCTGGGCATCTTCACCTCAACTGTAACTGTGTAAGAAAAATGAACCCTGAGATTTTCAAGCTTTTCTTTGTGCTCAGCTGAGTATGAAAATTTCTCTGCTAATAAATATGAAAATGCCAACAATACTTGGCATATTGGCATTTTCATATTTTGTAAGCAGAATTTATTTTATGCTCAGCTATGTTTAGCAGGAAAGGATTTGCAATTGTTAGTAATTTGACATTTATTAGCATGACAAATTTCATGCTCAGCTGAATTGAGTGTAAAAAAACGGGTTTAACCTTTACCACTCACTGGGAAATTCAGAAGATGACAAACTGATTGTATATTTTTATAGTCTGATAGCAATCTAGCTTTGTATTCCTTTTTCAACATACTCTTTTGAGTATTATAATGAATTTTTAGTTGCTTACATCAATAGGTAGATCTTTGTTTGTTTGATTTGGACTCAACGTCGCTTTCAACAATCTTTCAGTCATATCGTGATGGTGTCTGGATGTGGCAGGGAGCTCAATGCTCACTTTTAGAGTGCTGCCTAACTGAAATATCATGCCCCAGACACTTTGACATGATATTCCACCCAGTCACATTATACTGACACTGAGCTGACCAGTTCTGGCTCTACTTTCTTAATGCTGAGCGCCAAGTGAAAGAGCAGCTAGTACCATTTTTAAAGTTTTTGGTATGACCTGGCCAGGGATCAAACCCGCAACCCACCATCTCCCCCCAGTCACAAAGTGGACACTCTACCACTGAGCCACTGTACCGGTATTAATAGGTAGATCTACACTTTTTGGTAGATCTACACCTTTTGCATGGAGCTTCCAATCTGATCAAATATTTTGTAGAATTGGTTGCTATTTCAGCCAAATATATGATGAAAAAACAAAAGAAAAAAGATTTTCCTTCAGAACAGTTTAAAACTAGACAAGAAAGCTAAAAGCACTGACAACTACAGTATTTATTTTCATTGGTATGCCTTATCGGTAATACAAAGAAGCAGTTGGCTTTCACCGGCTATCATTAGTTGCTAGGTAACCCGCTTGCTGTGATGTCACAGCATTCCCAAGAATGGTCAATCATAACATAATGTACAAAATATTTTCATATAAATTAAAGCCATGCAAAAAATGTCTAAGTGATATCAAAAGGACAGTAGCGGGGCAAACTGACTAGTATAGGGGCAAAACAATAAATTTTAATAATACATTAAAATGCTTAATTTCAGGATGACTGTAACTAAACTTGGTGCAAGCTGTCCTTAAGTTTTGATTCTGTTCTATTCAGTTTCCGACGAGTTGACTTTTTGTGAGCAATAGATGAAACTGGCATTTCATTCGTCAAAATTATTTCGTGTGATAGAACTAGTTTTCAACTAGGTCAAGATAATGTCAAGAAGTCACTAAAGGGAAATTTCCCGCCGAACTTCATAGTTGTTCTTGGTCAGAGTGGTGACACAAAAAGTTATGAAAATTTGAGAATTTGGTTGCGCCATGGTGCACTGCAGTGCAGGTTTGACTTGTGAAATGAAAGAGACCTTGATGTGAATAAATGTGTTCGCTATCATGCTTTATTCAGTCTCAAAACTGTATTAAATTTGTGTCATTTTAGTCACAAATGAAAACAATACAAGAATAGTGACAAGTAAAACTTTGACACTCAGCAGAAAGGTGCACAAAAACTCTGCTGTTATCGGCATTCTTTTCTTTCATTGTTGTATTGACGCTCTGCGGTTCTCTCTTTCTAGACTTTCTAGACTCCAACACCCTCTTTCGAGTACAGTCTTCGTGAAAACTGCAGGACTGTCTGACAAAACCGACAAATTTTCATTCTGTCCTGCAGAAAATTTCAGTTTGTCTGACAATTGTCCTGTGATTTCTGGCAAAATGAGGTAGTCATTTGATAACAGACAAGCCTCCTGTCCTGCAGAACTTTATTTTACCCAGTGAGCAGCACATCGCTGGTCCACAGGGCCTGACAAATCCATTGCCCAGCTGCCCGGGACGTCCAAATTTTGGCTGAGCAAGTGATTTTTTATTTTACTTGCCCAGAAACAATGTATAGAATATATAGGGAATATTGTAATTCCAAGCCATTTTCAAGATGCTGTGGAATGCCGGGCAAATGGCTGAAACTTGGATTTGTCAGGCCCTGCTGGATCATTTCAACTGTATCTGTGTTAAATTTGGTTGACAGACTCCACACAGTGGATGCATATTCCAACTGTGGGCGAACAAACAGCTTGTAGGCTACCTCTCTAACAGACTGATTTGCTGTATTTACATTTCTTTTGATAAATCCCAGTGTTTTATATGCGTTTGAGGTAATGTTACTTACATGTGTATTCCAGGTGAGATCCTTGCTGAGACACACATCAAGATATTTGGCACTGTCTACTTACTCCAAGGTCTGAACATGCAGTGTGTATTGAGAGATGGGGAGCCTTGCTTTATGTGGAGTACCTGGCATTAACTAGGGTTAAACTCCATGTCCCAGGTTCATTCCCAGATTTCTAATGTCAGCTTGGAGTATGTTGGTGTCACTGGTATTTCGGACAGCAAGATAAACTGCTATATCACCAGCAAAGAGCCTCACATGTGACTGGATATCCTCAGGAAGATTATTGATGTACAGTAAAAACAGAAGATGCCCAAGAACAGACCCTTG
Organism: Anodontia alba; assembly: GCA_964016985.1. Classification (NCBI taxonomy): domain Eukaryota; kingdom Metazoa; phylum Mollusca; class Bivalvia; order Lucinida; family Lucinidae; genus Anodontia; species Anodontia alba. The sequence continues at coordinate 94,350,006 of OZ024827.1, forward strand.
AGGCTCCCCTGAATTTACCTGCATCTCCTCTGAGGACTCCCCTTTGAGTACAACTGCTTGGGTGTGACCCAGGTTTGTGTGGGCATTTGATAATGCCTGGGAATCCACAATTACTTGGGGTCAGTAGAGCAGTGCAGGCCCAAAAAAATATCTTGTAAATATTTTTTCTCTACTTATTTTTGTATTTTAGTACAACAGAAACATTGCTGATAAAATATAATTATATTCTGTGACTTCAGAAAAGGTTCTAAAAACATCACATTTCTCTCAAATGGTAATATATGGACAAGATAACAATCAATGGCCAGCACAGATCTGGGGGGTCCCCGCATATTTACACTGCTACGCTAACTAAAACAAATGCAACATGCAACTAACTTGCATCCGCTAATTTGGCAATCATTAGTCTTTGCTGCCATATGGGTGTCATAACCATATCTTGTTGCATCGCTTCATTTTTGGCTGAAATATTATCACCAAATGTCAATAAATTCTTCTACTACATCTATGAGCCGTAGATCAGAAATGGGTCATGATCTGGATGCTGGCTTCCGTTACTTAAATTATATATATATACAGCACAAATCAGCCAAGAACCAGAATTAGACGGGTTTCACGATTTATTGAACTAAGACAACGATTTCAAACCCGTCAAATTCTGGCTCTCAGCTCAGTTGCCATGTATCTATAATTTAATAAATGGAAGCCAGTATCCAGAACTTGACCTATTTCTGATCCACGGTTCGTAGATGTAGTAGAAGAATTTATTGACAGTTGGTGATAATATTTCGGCCAAAAATGAAGCGATACAACAATATATGGTTATGACACCCATATGGCAGCAAAGACTAATGATTGCCAAATTAGCGGATGCAAGTTAGTTGCATGTTGCATTTGTTTTAGTTAGCGTAGCAGTGTAAATATGCGGGGACCCCCCAGATCTGTGCTGGCCATTGATTGTTATCTTGTCCATATATTACCATTTGAGAGAAATGTGATGTTTTATAGAACCTTTTCGGAAGTCATAGAATATAATGATATTTTATCAGCAATGTTTCTGTTGTACTAAAATACAAAAATAAGTAGAGAAAAAATATTTACAAGATAATTTTTTGGGCCTGCACTGCTCTACTGACCCCAAGTATCTGTGTGGGAATCCTGAGGAGCCTAAAGCAGCTGGCGACATAGGAGTTGGTGCTAGGCTCAAAACCTCGGGTGATATGAAGTCGGAGACTACAGCCCGTAAATCCTTCAAGGGGGAAACGATTAGTGGGGAAACATCAAGTGTAGGAAATGGTTTGGCCCAAATTGGAGGGCGAAACGACATGCTTCAATAGAAACAGCGACCCCCGCTTGCAAGTCAGGAGCTCTACCAACTGAGCTAACCGGGCAGATAATTTTGCCAATCACCACAATACAGTTTATTTCACAAAAAAATCTAATTTAGGGATTTACCTTTCCTGTCGTCGAATGAAGCAATCGAATTTACCGCGACTGTTCAATTTTCGCCAATCAAAACACCGGAAACGGATTTTGTTACAAACACCATCGACATGCAATTGTCCGAATGTACGTTAATGGGCACAGCCAAAACGCGAACGGAACATCCTTTTCTATTAAATTTAAACAAGTATTACCAATGAAGTACCTTGCACACAAGATGAATAAAGTTGTGAAATAAGTATATAAACAGAAAAATATGAATTCCCAATAGTTCTGAAAGGAAGATTTGCTTCATAATAGAAAGAATTATTTCCTCCTTTCACTTTTTTTTTCTGTCTTTTCGTAATTTATTTATTTATTTTTTTTTTTTAATGAAAAGTTGAGATATGACTGAATAATTTTACATATATGAGGAAACATTATATCTTCAGCTATCCAAAAATGTGTCCGGTGTAGATTCTAATCAGACTGAACGAATACATGTACAGACTGATCTCAATCTTCTCTTGGCGCACATGTCCAAAAGTACATTTTCTAACGTTTGGCTCATAAAAAAAAAAAAAAAAAAAAAAAAAAAAAAACTGTCATGATTTTCAGTAACATGTCACCTACTGTTTTATCTGATTTAGTTAAACTCAGAGATTGTACATAATATAATTTTAGATAAAACAATATTTTACAGGTTTTTCAGGTGCGTACTTCCAAATATGATAAGAACAGTTTTGCAATAGCAGTCTTGTGGAACAGTTTCCCAGGTGATTTTAGGAACGTGAGTAATTTTAATGAATTCAAATATTTAATTTCTAAACGTAATTGTGGGGTGGGGATGGGGAAGTGTGGAGGGGGATTGTAAATGTAACTTATGTAGATAACTAATTCCACATGACTGTTTGTGTTTGCTATTTGTGCTGTTTTATGTGTGTTTGTCCGTCTGCTGTGTGCTTTAGTTTCTTAGCCAGTATTTGCATGTTTTTTATGTTGTAATTTTTTCTTTGCTCGATTTTTGAGTCGTATTTTTACTCTTACCTCTTAAGTTATGCTGCTTTTTAGTAGCTTTATGCTTCTTAATTGCTAGCTTATAATGTGGTTAAATTTTATGCTTCAGTTTTCCATTCTAATTAGATTAGTATTAACTTGTGCTCTTGTACTGTCAGTTAGTTGTCTTTTCATGTCACTTGTATGTTCTACTATTATCAGTACTAGTTAACAGTTTTTATCAACTTTGTCAACTTTGGCCAAGGGGCCCCACCCAATCACTTTTGCTGACCTTTCTCTGGTTGACTATATGATTACTGTGCTGTTTCATACACTGGCGTAACCAGAACGGAATTATTGTTACGCACAACCAGGAATAATCTAAAAAAGAAAACATAACATAACATAACATAGCTTTATTTGACTTAAGCATATACAGCTCATCGCCATTCAACATATATACAATACGTGAAACAATACATGCAATATACGTGAGAGTGACAAACATTTTTAACACATTTTAATGAAATTAGCCAAACAGTAAAATAAACTTCAGAATCTATGTAATCTGATTTAACAAATTCTGTCTCAATTTGAAGGACTTAATGATATAGGTAGCGAAGTTGTTTTTAAAAGTTTAAGCCTGTCTGAATTCAGTAAAGTAATAAACTTAGCAACACTTGGTCTTACATAAAAATATTTTTGTAAATACTGCTTTCTTAAGTCATTATATATGGGACAAACAAGGGTAAAGTGAAATTCATCTTCCAAATCATTTAGGTTACACAAGGTACATTTTCTTTCTGCTCGTTCTATGTTTCTATGTCGACCTAATTCTATATTAAGATGGTGAGATGAGAGTCTTAATTTTGCTATTGCATTTCTAAAATTCTTATTTTTCCATAATTAGAAGATATGGTGAAGGAGTAAAAGATTGCTTTAATTCTCTGTAAATGTTAAGAGATGAAGATAAGTGCATCCCTTGTTGCCATTCTGCAATATATAAATCTCTTAATCTACGTTGAAAAATAGGGATAAACTTGCTGGTAACGACTGATTCTGGATATAACCATACATCAGGAAAACCACTGATTTCAAGAAGGTTCTTAACTTTTGATGACCAATTTGAAATATTCGAATTTTTCAGTGCTTCGTCTCGTTGAGTAAGATTCAAAGTGCGTAGTATACAATTTACATTTTTTTGTATTATTCAAATTTAACCAGTATTTAATAATTCTTATATGACGTCCAATGAAGAGTGGAAAGCGTCAAAGTTCCCCAGCTAACGACAAATTATTTGTTGACATTTTCACGTTTATTAACCATTTACAGAATTTGCGATGTACCCTTTCTATATTTTCGGCCCTTGAAAACCCCCAGATTTCACGACTGTAATTCAGAATTGGTGCAATAAAAGAATCAAATAGATTAAACATGATGTCGACTGGTACCTGCATAGTTTTAGTAATTGAGAAAAGAGCGTTCATAGCTCCCCCTAGTACCTCCCCCTAGTATCGCTTCGTAAATAGGAGATACTCTTAAAGGAAAGAATTTGTTCCCAGAAGCAAATTTTGGAAGCGATTAATTATCTTCTTTATGAGCATCCCTATGGTAAAAAGCAAAACGTCTTATGCTAGTTGGCATCTCTTTATTGCAAGTAATTTCATTTTTTTTTACTCATATTACACATATGCGTAACGTGCGTAATGGGCGCTACGCCTGTGTCATATATTACAATTATGATTGCAATCCTTATTAGGTTTAAATTATTTATAATTATTTACTATGTGTGTATTATACTGTATATTACTTGATTGTAATATATGTATAGACGGTCAAAAGCTCCTGAGAGCTTATGTTGCCTGTTATACATATGCCCGCCTAAAATTAAAATTTCTTATCTTATCTTATCCTATCTTAAAAAAAAAAAAAAAAACAAAAAAAAACAAAACAAAAAAAAACGAGGTGACATCACATTTGCATGAAAATATGTGGGTCGCACCATGCGAAAACGTATCTTCAAGAATATGCGGACAGCGAAGGCCAGATTAGTCTGCGCATCCGCTCTGGTCAGGGCAATCGCTGTCCGCAAACAGAATCGTTGGATATCATAAAATGTTTCAATGGAGAACAAAGGAAAAGGTGAGACTACGCATGCGCAGGATGATGTGAACGCACATTTTGCGCATGCTCGAAGGTATTTTTTCGACTGACGCGGCCCATGTTTCGTTAAATAGGTGATATCAGGAAAGAGGGTTCTTGTCGCGAAAACCCAGATCAGCCTGAGCATCCATGCAGTCTGTGGTCAGGGCCTTCATTATCCGCTTATTGGCACCAATGTATGGACAGAAAAGACCGAGATCCGCTCTGATCAGGGCCTTAATTGTCTGCTTACAGACTCCCATGTATGGACACCAAAGACCCATGCAGTCTGATCAGAGCCTTCATTGTCCGCTTACAGACTACCATGTATAGACAGCAAAGACCCAGATCAGCTTGCGCATCCATTGCAGTCTGATCAGGACCTCCATTGTCCGGTTTCAGACTCCCATGTATGGACAGCGAAGACCCAGATAAGCTTACGCATCCATGTAGTCTGATCAGAGCTTTCATTGTCCGCTTACAGACTCCCATAAATAGACAGCAAAGACCCAGATCAGCCTGTGCATCCATGCAGTCTAATAAGGGCCTTCATCATCCGCTTACAAACCCATGTATCTACAGCAAAAGCCAAGATCACCTGCGCAATCATGCAGTCTGATCAGGGCCTTCATACTCCCATGTACGGACAGTAAAGACCCATATCAGCCTGCACATCCATACAGTCTGATCAGGGCCTTCATTTTCTGCATTTTACACGCCCATATATAGACAGCAAAGACCAAGATCAGCTTTTACATCCATGCAGTCTGATCAGGGCCTTCATTGTTCGCTTACACACTCCTATGTATGGACAGCAAAGACCCAGGTCGGCCTGCACATCCATAAGTCTGATCAGGGCCTTCATTGACCGCTTACAGACTCCCATGTATGGACAACAAAGACCCAGATTGACCCACACATCCAAGCAGTCTGATCAGGGCCTTCATTATCTGTTTACAGACTCCCATGTATGGACGGCAAAGACCCAGATTGACCCACGCATCCAAGCAGTCTGATCAGGGCCTTCATTATCTGTTTACAGACTCCCATGTTAGACAGCAAAGACCCAGATTGACCTGCACATCCATACACTGACCAGGGCCTTCACAGTCATTCTTATAGAAAATATTACCACTATGATTAAGAAAGTAAACACGTAAGTCAAAACAAAGCAGTGAGTAGAAGCATATGAGGTCAACACGGACCAAACAATAAGAATCAGAGTATTCTATTGGTGACATATCAAAAGGCATTCATTCACTAAGGCCAACGATTGCAAAGACTAGTCTCTAGATCTAACAAGTGATGAGAATCTAGCGACAGAGTCCGCAGAACTTTCAGTAGAGGATATTATAAATGCAGGGAATGCATTCCAAGAAACTGTTCTTGTAAATGTCAGTTCTAGCATATGGTACTTGATATGCCATTGGATGCTGATTCCTACTGCACCTATTTGGGGGTTGAAGGTAATCACAAGGTATACTAGGTCTACCTTTCAGACCTGTGAATAGACATATGAGTTTATTACCTTTGGGTCTCTTGTAAAAAGACTCCCACCCTAGGGAGTGCCGCAATCACAAACCGCAGCCCTTCTCAGACACTAAGAGTTTGAGGAAATTGACAAAACCAAATAAGCGCAAATTATACAAACGTACGAAAAGCACCAAGACTAGCTGTCTCTTCCCCAAGCGAGGTAATCGCAATGCTAAAAGGATTGAAAAACACAAGAACAAAATAACATAAGGCAAGACATAAAACAAATCTTCCCGTAGAATAAACCACAAAGCAACAAAGAGTAAGATTAACACCGGGACCACCGCCTTAGAACGGTCTGTAGAATAAACCACCGGGTGTGTGTGTGTGTGTGTGGGGGGGGGGGGGTGGGGAGGTGGGGCGAGGGAGCGGTTAAAGCACTTTTACGGTCAGCCAACTTCAGCCTGGGTCCCGATGTAACTCTTAATACAGAAAAACATAGAAATTCGGTTCTCATAAAGGCTAACCTAGCTGCACGATTCTGAACCTTTTCCAATTCTTCCCGGAAAATTATTCTATCTGGGTCCCAAATAGGGCTAGCATACCCCAGGATTGGTCGCACCAACTCACTGTATGCCATTCCTTAACATCTTGGGGGCATGACAATATGTTACGGCAATAAGCAGTGCGTATTAGATACCCCCGCTCGGATACTAAAACAACGGGCGAACGGACGGACAGACAACGTGAAAACACATACATATGGCACCAACAAACACAGGACTAGAGTTCAACGCGTCTAGATCTTACGAGGTTTATGGCCACCGTGTTTGGGGAGAGTAAATGTATAATCCATACAGATTATTGACCACGTCACAAAATAAATGGTGGCTATTACGCCATCTTGTTGAAAAGGATGCATCAATCAGTCAAATGTCCCGTTTATATGCATAAGTTTGTCACTAGGGGCAAATTTACTCCTATGGGCAAATATACCCCTAGGGGCAAACTTGTCATGTTAACGCATTTGCCCCTACGGTAAAATTTACCCACGTGGGTGAAACATCACTGCTCAAGGATAGGGGCCAATATATTTGTCCCTAGGGGTATTTTACGGTTAAAGCACTTTTACGGTCAGCCAACTTCAGCCTGTGTCCCGATGTAACTCTTAATACAGAAAAACATAGAAATTCGGTTCTCATAAAGGCTAACCTAGCTGCACGATTCTGAACCTTTTCCAATTCTTCCCGGAAAATTATTCTATCTGGGTCCCAAATAGGGCTAGCATACCCCAGGATTGGTCGCACCAACTCACTGTATGCCATTCCTTAACATCTTGGGGGCATGACAATATGTTACGGCAATAAGCAGTGCGTATTAGATACCCCCGCTCGGATACTAAAACAACGGGCGAACGGACGGACGGACGGACGGACAGACAACGTGAAAACAGTATACCCCACATACATATGGCACCAACAAACACAGGACTAGAGTTCAACGCGTCTAGATCTTACGAGGTTTATGGCCACCGTGTTTGGGGAGAGTAAATGTATAATCCATACAGATTATTGACCACGTCACAAAATAAATGGTGGCTATTACGCCATCTTGTTGAAAAGGATGCATCAATCAGTCAAATGTCCCGTTTATATGCATAAGTTTGTCACTAGGGGCAAATTTACTCCTAGGGGCAAATATACCCCTAGGGGCAAACTTGTCATGTTAACGCATTTGCCCCTACGGTAAAATTTACCCACGTGGGTGAAACATCACTGCTCAAGGATAGGGGCAAATATATTTGTCCCTAGGGGTATTTTACGGTTAAAGCACTTTTACGGTCAGCCAACTTCAGCCTGTGTCCCGATGTAACTCTTAATACAGAAAAACATAGAAATTCGGTTCTCATAAAGGCTAACCTAGCTGCACGATTCTGAACCTTTTCCAATTCTTCCCGGAAAATTATTCTATCTGGGTCCCAAATAGGGCTAGCATACCCCAGGATTGGTCGCACCAACTCACTGTATGCCATTCCTTAACATCTTGGGGGCATGACAATATGTTACGGCAATAAGCAGTGCGTATTAGATACCCCCGCTCGGATACTAAAACAACGGGCGAACGGACGGACGGACGGACAGACAACGTGAAAACAGTATACCCCACATACATATGGCACCAACAAACACAGGACTAGAGTTCAACGCGTCTAGATCTTACGAGGTTTATGGCCACCGTGTTTGGGGAGAGTAAATGTATAATCCATACAGATTATTGACCACGTCACAAAATAAATGGTGGCTATTACGCCATCTTGTTGAAAAGGATGCATCAATCAGTCAAATGTTCCGTTTATATGCATAAGTTTGTCACTAGGGGCAAATTTACTCCTAGGGGCAAATATACCCCTAGGGGCAAACTTGTCATGTTAACGCATTTGCCCCTACAGTAAAATTTACCCACGTGGGTGAAACATCACTGCTCAAGGATAGGGGCAAATATATTTGTCCCTAGGGGTATTTTACCTCTAGGGATATATTTCGTCATGTAAACACAATTTTTAATTTACTCGTATGGGCAAATTTTATAAATATGTTTGGAATGCCTCAAAATACATGTATACAATGCTTATTTTGCATACATTTTATTTGTTTATTTACTTGAGGTCTGCAGGTATACGTGTACCTTCCCTATCACAAATTAATGTTTGCAAGCTGTGATCAGAAGTGAATTATTTGACAATAATATATTATGATAGCATTCAGGATACTGATTCAAAGCAAATATGATTTATATCTATTATGACATGGTGCTGATCTATAATGAGTTAATGTCATCAGGAAAGTTTTCACAGAAGTATTTTTAATCAATTTGAAGACTAAATATAATTCCCACTTGTTAACGCTTGGAGGGTAAAAAATTTAGCAGACAACACCTTGAAATATTTTCTTATTTTTTCCAGAAATTAGGCTTTGACATTTTATGAAAATGGTCTCATGCCTTATTTTCTGAGAAAAATAGGGAAAATATTACAAATTTGGCGTCTGTTAATTTTGCCCAGAGAGCGGTAAAGGTTAATACATTACCAGGCTACAGAAATACCAGATAAAAATAATGGTACCGGATCAGACTGTATGTCTGATCAACAACCTCTGCGCAGTCTGATTATGGTCATAGGTACTCACACGCGTGGTATTTCAACAGTTCAATATGTGTACAATATTGAGTACAGACATCTACAAACGCACAAAATACTAGCATCCAAGTGGATTGACATGATCATGGGCGGTCATTACCGATGAACAATTACTTCATCGTTATATGTAGAATCTAATCTGTAAATTACCGATGAACAATTACTTCATCGTTATATGTAGAATCTAATCTGTAAATAGGAAAAACCCTGACCAGACTGTGCAGATCTGTGGGCCGGCAATGGCTGTCTGCTGCTTATATATATATATATATATATATATATATATATATATATATATATGTGTGTGTGTGTGTGTGTGTGTGTGTGTGTGTGTGTGTGTGTGTAAAAGTCAAATAATTTGTTTATATGTATTATTGTTAGCAATTTTATTTAGTTAGTTAGTTCTGTTTATTAGTGCTTGTTTCATGTCTGGAGCACATAGCTAATGAGTGGAAAAAGTGTAAATATGTTACTCCAAATAGAAACTGACTTTATTACATAAGTGACCTGCATACACGCAGATGGGCCAGCACATCTGGGCAGTCTAATCAGAGTCTACACTGTTTGCAAACAGAATCTTTACAGTATAGTGACTAGTGTAGACACTGCGGATGCACAAGCTGATCTGAGTGTACCCTGTTCGCATGTTTATATTTCGAGCACTTCAAATGATTATTAGGTCATCCTGGAATCTGATGACCATATCTATACGTACATGTAGAGTGCATGCAAAGTACTGTGGCATATTTTTTTTGTTTACAGTAGAATATTATAAACCCCGCCCAAACCTTGTTGGGGCTATACCGTCTTGCTGCTGGGGAATATTAGCAAACATTTTAGGATACAGCAGTAAACTGGGAAACATTATATTACTGACCACCAATTAATACTTTTTTCTTTCATCCAAAACTTTCTTTCCCTACTTACTGCAGCAAATTGCCTCTGAAGCTTTCTCAAATAATTCTTTTTTGATAATGCGGATTAACGCTATGCATTCTGGGTAAAATTTTCAGCAGACGACATTTATGAAATAGTTTTCTTATTTTTCACAGGATACAGGATTTGATATCTCATGCAGATTGCCTCCAATGGAAACAGTTTACATAAAATGTCAAATCCAAATCTCTGAGAAAAATAAGAAAAAAAAATATCATCAATTTGCCGTCTGCTAAATATTCTCAGAGATTGGTAAAGGTTAACGAAACAATGTTTTTTTTTTTTATTATTATTATTATTATAGATAGGCTTTTAAATAAAAAGAAACCTATCATTTGCCCGTTCTTCCTATAACATACATTTATAAACGCAACCATTTACCCATGGGGTGGGTACTTAACAGGGTGGGGCAAATATTTAACCCAAAGGGCAAATATAGGGTATAAACGGAGCTGAAGATACACACGCGTGGTAAACTTAGGCATGGTGTTGATTTCGTTATTTTCTAAACGTTTCGCCACTTTCTGCTTGTTAGCTCGTCCCTTTCGACGTTCAGTAAGACCACAAAACAAGGGAGACAACGCTTAAATTTCCGTTTTATCATTAAACACGTTTTTCAGAGACATATTGTTTATTTTAACGAATAACTGATTATGACAACGAAAAGGAAGCATAGAAAGGCTTCGAGTGAAGTAATAGATACGGTGGTAAGGCTTATGCGGCAATTACATTGTGCTTACCAGTTTTGATAACACTGTATTTGTGATTGTAATTAGATTTCGTGGTAGCCAATAACCCCATTATTAGAATACCGTTGTTTATATTAATAATCGGCGCAGTGAGCACTCTGGAAGAAGAGCATATATCAATAATACTCATTCGACTGTTGAAAACAAGTCTTTAAACATTGAATTGTGGGTCAAAGCATATTTTAGCAATTTCCCAAATTCACAGTTTGGTGTGGGTCCTGCCATTCCACTGGCACTTGAGCCTCAAACCTTGAATAAATAGATCAAATACACATCAAACACACATCAAATGTCCCCAAACCACCAAATATCAAAGTTATCATGCCTCAGCAGTATTGTGTTGACTATGCTGTGTCAATAATGATAGGAAGTTATACAATCTCATTTAAGAAATCACTTAAATGGACCTTTTTTTTTATGGTTACAACGTCTGATTTCAGGACCATTAAAAACAAACAAAACAAAAAAAAACTTGCTGTTTATTTCATAGTTCTCAGCGTATATTAATGTTATAAAAGTATAATAGGTTTAAAGTCTTACTAATGTAGCGTGAAACCGGGTCCTCTACGAAGTCAAGCACTGCAGTCACCCATCCAGGTACTAACCACGATCTCCGTTGCTTAACTTCGTAAAAAAGCCAATCACTCTACCAGTGTCAAAAGCCAATCACTACCAGTGTCGTAAAAAAGCCAATCACACTACCAGTGTCGCCATAAAAGCTGGCTTCCACAGCGAGGCTGTAGAAGTGATATATATACTATTCCGTTACATTTCTCCCCCTCTTCTCTTGACTTCGTCACGAAGTCACACACGCCTCACTAGGCAAATCAGAGGGCGGAGCCTATGTAACACACCAAGGACACCGTCTTCCATCCCACTGCTGCCACCAGTGTAGCGTGAAACCGGGTCCTCTACGAAGTCAAGCACCGTGGTCACCCATCCAGGTACTAACTGCGATCTCCATTGCTTAACTTCGTCAAAAAGCCAATCACTCTATCAGTGTCGCCATAAAAGCAGGCTTCCACAGCGAGGCTGTAGAAGTGATATATATACTATTCTGTTACATATATACTCCTCTCTTGACTTCGTCCCGAAGTCACACATGCCTCACTAGGCAAATCAGAGAGCGGAGCCTATGCAACACACCAAGGACACTTCCATCCCACCACTGCCACCAGTGTAGCATGAAACTGGGTCCTCTACGAAGTAAAGCACCGCGGTCACCCATCCAGGTACTAACCGCGATCTCCGTTGCTTAACTTCGTAAAAAAGCCAATCACTCTATCAGTGTCGCCATAAAAGCCGGCTTCCACAGCGAGGCTGTAGAAGTGATATATACTATTCCGTTACACTAAGAGAGATTCGGACCTTGAGGTCAATGTCACAGACTATATGAAAGTCAAACTTTTTGCATTAAAGTTTATATAGCTATATTATCAAGACCCTTTGATTGATTTCATTGATATTTGGCATGCTGGTATTCATAGGTCTAAAGTTTTTCTGAGCGCCATTTCCAAGCTGGGGCATGGCTTTGAGGTCAAGGTCACAGATTTAGATTTTTCATACAAATGTCAAAGTTTTTGTTTAAATTATAAAGACTGATTGATTTCACTGGTATTTGTTATGGTGATAGTTATGGGTCTAAAGATTTATTTAGCATGATCCCTGCACCCTTGCCTTACCTTTGAGGTCAAGGTCATGGGTTTCACATACATGTAATGTGTGACCAAATTCTTTCAACATTGTATTAATATAGCATATAACTGCCATCTGCAGAGTCAAAGCTACATACTTTGTGTTTTTTTAAAAAGAGGTGGTAGCACTGGTCAGAGGTGTACATGCCCCAACTGGGCACTTTGTCTAGTTTCAAGCAATTTTTATCGAATTTCTTCACCTTTATTAACCACAAATCTAAAATGACCCAAATAGACAGCTTAGTATTTCATTGTTTACAACTTGCCTGTTACAATAAAAAAGTGATAAAAACTATGTTCATAAAAATAGAATTTTCGGATTAGTCAGCTATGAAAATTCCTTCTGATCACCAGTCACAAGAGACAAAAGTGGCTGATGATCAATTATAATCAATCATAGGGTAATTGATCATCAGAACAACACTAATTGCCTGACAATGTGTTTTATTGTTTATACCAGAATGATCTGTTTCCTGACAAAACAGCCATTGATGAGAAGAAGAACAGTGATTCAGGCTCCTCTGACAGTTCTGATACTGATAGCACAGACTCGGAGGAGAGTGTTTACTCAGACCTAGAGGAGGAAGATGCAAGTTCAGATAGTGTAAGTAGACATTTTTGACTGATTGGTGGCAGTAGAAGAGAATATTCACTCTGAGCTGGAGGAGGGGATGCCAGTTCAGAGAGTAGAAGTAGATATTTGACTAGTAACTGAGATTAGGTTAAGCTGTGATTGAAACAGATCATACATTTTTTATTAGCACAGGGTGCCAGTCTCAATAACAGCAAACTGTAGTCTATCTTTTTATTTTCAGAAAAAAAAATAAGCCTTGATAAAGGAAAAGAAAGCTATCAATAAGGGATTCGCTAATGATAAAAGTAGGCATCCAATTAATTGGGCCTAGTTTGTACAAAGAGTAATCAGAATTTAACCACATGTTGTCTTCCACTAGACGAACTGGTTGTACATTTACAGTACAGCTTTCACGATGGTTATATCGTTCGCTCTAATGCGTGATCGCGGAAAAGATTAAATCCCACGCTATTCCCGCGCTTATCCCACGCTAAACCCCGCTAAACCCACGCTAAATCCGCGCTCAGCTCGCGCTGGGATATCATGCAGCGTGAAAACGATCACTGGCGCTCGCGCTAGCTTCCACTCTTATCCAGGCTCGCCTTATGCAGTCTCAGGTAAAAATGCTCGAGTTATCTGAACGTAAAATTTTGAATATAAAAAAAGTATGTGCACATTTCTCCTAACATACATGTACAACAAAATAGAATAATGATTTATAATTGACTTATTATGTTTAGTCAGAACACAAATAAACTACAAAGTAATGTGTGATTTTGTAGTGTTTTAGTTGTAATTTTATTCTTCCCAACAGCGATGCCCCAAAACAATCTGCTCAATCTGGTCAGGGTCTTCGTTGTTCGCCTTACGTATTCTACACGGTCCCTAGAAGAATCTTAGCAGAATGTACAGATGCCGACAATCACGTTTTCCCCTAAACCTGACAAATTCTATATTCAGGCTGGCTCATTTTTTCCCGTGTCACTTTAGCAGCGGAAATGTCCCTTTTTTAAACCATCTTATTGTTTGTTTACCAATTTATCATGCTTCTCTTCCTAAGTCGGAAATTCCCGCCTTTCACCCATTATTTTCAAGGTTAGCACGTGCTGCTGCTGCCAAGAAAACTGCTTGAACCTCTGGAGCGCTGCTGAAAATTTTAGAGCAGATGCCGATCTGTTTTCAGTATTTTACAGCAAGAAGGCTGAACTTTTCATGTGAATCGTCTGCTCAGCAAACGGTCCATATGTAATGTCACGCCTTATTTGCCCCGTTATTTGCACTGGAAAATAAAGAAAAAAATATGAAAATGCCGTCTGCTGAATGTGCTGAGCGCTTCAAGTATTAAGGGAGGCCTTAAGGAGTATGGATACATTTCATTTGTCATGGGAGGCAGAAACGGACAGGCTGAAAGGTATCTACACTTCTCGGATCGAGGCCTCGGCGGTTTCTCATGATGACTGGACCAGGGTTAGGGCTGTCCATTTAAGTCACCACTTAATGATGCTGGTGATTTGCTGTCTTATGTCTCTTTCAACATAAATTATTTAAATCATACCGAGATTATAGAACGCGGCGTCTGATCAGGGTCTTCACTATTTGCAAAAAAAAAACAACAACAAAAAACAAAAAAACAAAAAAAAAAAAAAAAACCAGTTTAGCCATCTCTAGCAATACCTAAATCTAATAGCCGGATGCTCCTAAAATGGGTGGACTCTCTCTCTATCTCTCTCTCTCGCAAATATGATATGCCTCCTTTCGAACTATAAGTTGTTAGCACTGACTTTATTTGAAAGAATGTTATCGCACCGGCTGGAATGGAACGCGAGACCTGATCGCGGATTTGATTCTTGATCCCTACAGATTGTGCGGTTTATTAGTAAACAA
Organism: Anodontia alba; assembly: GCA_964016985.1. NCBI lineage: Eukaryota > Metazoa > Mollusca > Bivalvia > Lucinida > Lucinidae > Anodontia > Anodontia alba. Next base: position 94,365,072 of record OZ024827.1, read on the forward strand.
ACATGTATTTGCTATGGTCATTCGCTCCTTCTGCTGCTTCAAGATCGGCAGTTACAAGTTTCTGACGGAAGGGTGTTCAGTGAACTGGTTAACCGCTAATGTAATAAGCCTGCCCCCTCTTCATCCCATTTCGGATGGGCCCCGATTCGTAAAGCAATTGCAGTTAGCTCCCGCTCCCTTTAGTCAATTGCAGTTAGCTCCCTTAAAACAGTAAAACCTGCAGTCACAGTCATTCTCTCCCTTCCGCTGATTCAAGAAGGGCAGTTGTCAGTTTCTGGCGAAAGAATGTGCACAATACTGATTAACCACTTAGAGGACTAAGCCTGCCCAGTAAACGTGTGGATAGGTAAACTGACCGCGCTCGACATGACCCCATTGGGTTGACTGGGCCGTAAAACCTCAACATAAACAAACAAAAACCTGCAGTGTGAGGACTTTGCCCGGCATTTATCACGGTACAAATAAATATTATGTTATGTTATTTGCTTCCAGTATATAGATTTAAAACATTATATTTAAAGGCTTACAGAGTATTCTTCAGAACTTTCGTTCTCATGTAAAGTGTTCTGTTTTTGTGACTTCAGCATCCGATATGCAAAACCAAGACCTCAATTTATTTAACGAATAAAACAGACGCACATGTAACTCTAGCATCGGCGGGGAAGCGTCTTCAAAATGATATATATTATATACCCTTGCGGACATTCTAGGCAGAGTCTTGCTGGGTAGAAACCAATGCTAAGTTATGAAGATAAGGTGTCTTGCTCAAGGACACAACACTTTGTGCTCCCGGGTATCGAACACGAACTTTCTGGATTACCACTCAGGGCTAATTCAATAGACGACAAATAAACGGTTATTTTTTTTATTTCCCAGAAAACAGCAGATTTGACATTTCATGCAATAGAAAACAGGATTTGACATTTCATGCAATGGAGACAATTTGCATGAAATGTCAAATTGAAGAATGAGAAAAATATTTCAAAATGCCTGTTGAAAATTTTACTCAGAGTGCTGCGTAAAGGTTTGCACAAACACTACGCGCACGAGTGTGTGTATGGCAAAACCAACAATAAAATTTGTATGAAGTGTCAGGTCAGCATGCACACTCTGAATCTGCACATCAGTAGTCTGATCAGAGCCTTCGCTAATCAGATGTACCTCCTGTAATCTCTGGATGTAACAAAACGTCTTGTGCGACAAGCGAATACTCGGGTGAGTCTGCGCAACTGCACATTCTGATCAGAGCATTCGCTGATCGTATTAACCTTCGATAGCCGGACTGTCCAAAGCGGGATCAACAGTGCGACTGCAATAGAACATTCTGATCAGACCTTGGGGTGGGGGAGGGGGCGGTAACTTTGGGGTAATTTTGGTACGGGTGTGCGAGCCAGTATTTCAAAACCTACCCTATTCATATACCCGCCTTTGAAAAAAAAAACGGACCCATTCATATACTTGATCATCTAAAATGTTGACCTATTCTTTGATTTTTTTTGTACCCACTTTTTTGCTGGTTGTTACACAAATATCACAAATATCACAGTCAATTCATGTAATACCAAGAGGATAAGCAGCCTCGAAAAATCTCTGAGCGAAAAACATGTGCATATACCAGGATGTCAGAAAAATGGGCCCTTTCACATAGGAAACCAGAAAAATCGGGCCATTCATATACTTTTTGCTGGAAAAAGGGGGCCAATCATATACCTGGCAGTGCTGAAAAAGGGGGCTATTCGGCACGCACATCCGTACTATGCCATATATAGGACCCCCGCCCCCGAGGATCAGACCCTTCGATGATCATACAGTATGCACCGTCTGTGGACTCAGGGCTATCCAAGAAGCTTGCTTTATATAGTGGGTCGATGCACAGACTTACCTGAGTCTTTGCTGGTCATACATACATTGTAGTATTGTAGGTTTTGTCCGGCGCAGGCATCGTAAATTATACTTCATTCATAATAACCTTGTACCGACGTAGACGGCCCAGTCAAAACTATTTCGGTCTTGTCGAGCCCGCACACATTTCCGGGGCAGGCAGTCATTAGCTGTTAATCATTTCAGCAGAAACTGACAACTGCCCTTCTTTTCTTTCATATACATTGATGAGTGAGCCTACTTTTGGAGTCATGGCCCTTTGAACATCGAGAATATCATGATAGTGATTTCTGTAATATATTTGTGTTCGCTCTGTAACTTGAAAACAATTCAAGATATTTTCTTGAAACTTTATTAATTTATTAACAGAGTTATGACACTTGCTTGATGTTAGTATAGTGGCGGGGCATGGTGCAATATCTGCGACCCATTTATAAAATATTTAACAGTATGACATATTAGGAAAGGGTGCCTCGGAGTCGGTGGTGTAGTGGTAAAGCTGCTCGCCTTGTAACCCATGCAGGGGTCATGAGTTCGATCCCAGGCTTCTTCAGTCTTTCATATGAGACTTTAAACCAAGGCCCCCATCTCTCCATGACCTAACTGTTAGTTGGACGTAAAACACTGACTCACTCATTTGAATTGTCATTAGCTTGAAGGTGAAAGACACATTCTGAAGACACCAATATTGGCTTTAATTAAGAAAAGCATACACTCGGAGAATGATCTTGAAAAGCCCAGAGGCCTAAGAAGCTCATACAAACGGCGAAGACTGATTCGCAGGTTGATCTTAGTATTCACTGGTCGCACAGGTCTCATCGTCCTAAAAGTGTTTTCCAAAGTGTCATGATTCCTGTTCCCCTAAATTAGTTTCATTCCCTTGTTCTCTGCGGCGTCTAATCTGGGTCTGCACTGTTTGCATAGGCCTATCTGTTCCAATACTTAGGTTCTTTATATTTTTAATACGTGCCAGTTTTGTGTACATTTCTGACGAGAAAAGGCTCTATAAATTAAGTTGTGTTTTTCTCCCGAAGCGGTTTCCCGCCACGATTTCACGTGACGTTATCGCTGCGAGCACGTGGTTTCTTCATGCGGGGCAAGGGAAAGAATGTTGCTTTGTGACTGTTGCATTTTAATAATCCTAATGTTCTCAATATATAGATGATGTAAAAGAATAACAGTGCCAATATTTATTTATACCCTGGTAAATGCGGGGTAAGGCCCTCACTCTAGGTTTTACTGTTTAAAGGGAGCTAATTGCATATGCCTTGATAATGAAATTTACGAGTCGAACACAGCATTTCTTTTATGAATCAGGGGCGGATCCAGGATGATTTCTGAAAGGGGTTCGATTTGATCTAATTTCCGTACTTACTCTACGTATTCGGACAGACATGCCTGAGCAAACAGTGTAGACCCAGATCAGACGCCACAGAACGCATTTGAACCTTCACTGAAACGGTGATGTATTTAACCAGAGATTTGTAATCTCTTCAAGAACTGAAGTTTACATGTACATGCCTGTTTGTCACCACAACCGGCAAAATCTGACCGCCCTTGCATCGGAAGATGATCTGAGTCTTCACTGGTCGCACGTCTTATGTCCTAAAAGTGTTTCCAAATTTCCATGTTCCCTGTTCCCCCTCACTAGTTCCATTCCCCTTTTCTCTGCGGCGTCTGATCTGTGTCTACACTTTGCATAGGCCTTTCTGTCCCAATACTTAGGTTCTACTTTTTATACATGCAAGTTTCATATGCAGTTCTGACGAAAAAAATTCTGTATAATTTAACGCACATAAGTGTGTTTTTCTCTTAGCTGTATCCGCCTCGATTTCTCGTGACGTTACCGTTACGAGCACGCGGTTTCTTCATGCGGGGCAAGGGAATGTGACTGTTGCATCTTCCGGGTATCTCCACTTGTATTTTTGTAATCTATACTGGAAATGCGAACGTCCCAGAATTGTGTGTCTTCGTCTGGTGGCGTATCATTGCAACTTTGGAAAATATTTTACGAGAACAAGGGAATGAACCTAATTTTTGGGGACACGGAGTGCGGCGATTGGGAAAACTCATTTGGTACAATGAGACTTTTGCGACTAGTGCAGACTCAGATCAACTTACGCATCCGCATGAGAATGGACGATATAACCTCCACGCTGACTGTACTATATGATGGAAAAACAAATAAATAAAAATCGGCCAGGTATTTCGTCAAATTACACCAAGGAACTCCGGTTAACGTCGGGCTGTACATGCTGGTCGCACTATACGCAATAACTCATCTAAACCGCTAACAAAAAAAAAAAAAAAAAAAGAAGCATTTTATTGCCAGATTGTGAAATACTTCCCCGACTGGACATAAATTAAGTTGAAGGGGAATCTCAATTTCCCGACGGACAATTTGTATTTGTCGCGTTGGCATTGAGATCACAAATAAGCGAAATGATATAAAACAAGGAAGACTCGGCTCAGGTTGCGCAAGTCCACACATACATGTAGATAATGTGCAATTTTATTTATTGTGCTGTGGTTTTCTGTCAACAGAATGAGAACTTCTGGATCAAAATCTACTGCAAATGTACCGTGAATCGATCTTTATTCACAGACTCACCTGTGATAGAAATATTTTACTACTGTCGTTAATCCTTTCCACGCTTGTCACGCTCGTGCCAGTAATACGTTTCGCGCTACGATTACGTAACCTCGCGTTCCATTCTTCACGCGTCGCGCAAAACCCACGCTAAACCCGCGCTAAACCCACACTCATCCCACGCTTGTTTCGCGCTAACGAGCAAAATTTTTTATCGTGGAGCGCGAACGATATAACCTTCGCGAAACTTGTACTGTAGTCAAGTCTGTGTTTCATAGGGTGTTTTTTTTTTTTTTTTTTTTGCACAAAGTTAGAGTTCTTGAGTACTCATTGGCATTGCCATTCTGAAGTTTAATATCCTAATGACTACTCACAGAAAAGGTTAAATGCAGTTTAACCCATTTAAGCCTTGCATCCCATAAAAGGGACATTGGCAAACAGTGTAGAATGTGGCATCTGATCAGGGTCTACACTGTTTGCATTAAGTTCAGGAGTTTCGATAAAACATAGTAATAATAAAAGCTAACCAGACATCCCTGATCTGGGTCTACACTGTTTGCCATGTCCCTTTTATGGGATGCCAGGCTTAAATGGGTTAAAGAAAATAATTGCTGCCAGAGGGAGACATTTTTTTCCTTTTGGAAGGGAGGTAAACATTTTCCCATCAGAGTTATTTCCCTTTAAAGTATGATCATTAATTGTCACCAAATGTATATATGTATAGTAGTTACATGTATCTTGATATTTCTTCATGCACTAAGCCTGCCAAGGAAAAGTATGGTTAGATAAAGTCTGATAAACTGACAGACACGACATGACCTTAATAGTGTTGACTGGGCTGCTAAACCTCAATCCAACCCACCAACTTAGGATAAGTATTGTAGTTTGATAAATCTTAGGCTTTTATTGTAGGAGGAAAGTGATGAAGTCAGTGATGTGGATAATGATGATGATAATGAAACAAATACTGAAAAAGCTGATATTAAAATAGAAGAAGTGAGAAATCAGACTGACAAGAAAGCTAATACAAAGCAAATTAAAGATGTGAAGAAAGATAAAAAACCATCAGAAGGTAAACAGCTGCCAAAATCTACTGTTGATGAATATGAAGATGATTCTTCGGATGAAGAGGTATGTACAGTGTAGCTCTAGATAAGACCGGGTAAGTAGTTTTCTTATTTCTCTGTAAAACATATTGTGGGTACACATTAGAAGTGACACTCTGGGGCGCTTCTAAAGAGTACTCACAGTATATGCAGGGGTCATCCTAGAGCTTTCTGAGAGGGAGAAGTTTTGCAACAATTTCAGGATTTCAGGGAGAAGTTTTGGTCCAAATTTTGGATTTCCCTATACATTCTATACATTTTCACTTCTCCCTCAGCTCAAGACAGGGAGGTCAGCCAGCTTACAAATACTTTTTCTCCCAAATCGCCCTCTAGGATGACCCCAGATATGTTTTTGTAGAAAGATAAGAAACAATTTTACATATCAATACTTTTAGGTTAAAAAAACCCCAAAAACACCTGGGCCCAGTTGTTCAAAGCGTCGTTAGCTTAATGAGCTCGATAAGGGTCATTTTGTTAACTGTTTTAGTAGATTTAATACACAATATTCTGATATTTTTTGCTGAAAAAATGTGAGTAGCTTTAGCACTGCAAAAGCTACTCATATTTTCTCAGCAAAAAATCTCAGCATATTTGCGTATCACTCAATGTAAATTTTAACGAATCGTTAACTAATGATGTCGTTAGCTTTGAACAACTGGGCCCTGACCTTGAGCTGTGGTACAGTTAATAGCATTTACCCTAAATACTGAACTCTTTACTATACTTCTAAAAGTCTATTTTATACCCGACCACATGATAGTTGCGGGGTGTTATGGTATACCTTTCAGTGTCTGTCCGTCCATTTGTCGGCACTTCGTTTCCAGATAACTCCTCCTACAGCTTTCATTGGATCGCATTGAAACTTGGTGGACAGTTAGACATGACGTGGTACAACATGCTGTTTTGAGGTTGCAGTACACCTAATTTTGATAGAGTTATTACACTTTAAAAAAAAATCAGATTTGACTTTGTTTACGGATAACTCCTCCTACAGTTTTCCTCTGATTGGGCTGAAAAATGTTGGACAGTTAGATTATGAGGTGTTGCATCGCATATTATTTTGAGGTTACAGTACATCAAGTTTTGATATATATAAGCTGTCTAAAAATTATTCAAGCATTTCATTTCCAATACACTCCTCCTTTAGTTGTCATCTGATCAAGCTGTTATTTGTATGTTGTTGGATATAAAGAACATGCAGAGAATTGCAGCCAGGTTACAGACTTACAGTAAACCAAATTTTCATATTCTTTCATGGTTACAGTACACCAAATTTTCATAGAGTTAGTACTTAAAGCATCCTCACTTGCTTCAAGGCTTACTTCTCCTACAAGACTATGAAGTGATACAGCACTTATTGTTTCGAGGTTACAGAACTCCCAATTTTTTGGCACAGTTACTACACATCAAACACAGCCATCTTCTCTACATGTTTTGTTGCACTGCAGTGGCGGGGTATCATGCAATGTCTGCAAAGCTTTTATATTACCTGTTGATGTGTTTAAAAGCTGCTGGATGAGTTGCAAACATGTATAGTCTCTGATTAGTGCCCGCGGCATCTGATCTGTCTGTCTAACTGTTGGTTAGGTGAGACTGTCCCAATACACATACATACACATATATAAGGTGCTCTTAATAACCCTTGTCTTGCTGAATAAAATAAGATGCCACATGCACTTCTAATTTTCAGCCAATCAGATTGCTAGATTCAGATTTGTGCTATAAATGCTTAATGGCAAACAGTGCAGACCCAGATCAGCTGGTGTCTTCAGAAGCCAACTGATCTGGATCTGCACTGTTTGCAAAGGCAGGGTATATCTGTGTTCAGCCTGACAAGGGTTAATTACTGAGAAATAGCAGTGAAAAGCTCCATATTCAGGTCCAATCCCATTCAGTTTCAAATTGCATACATACAATAATATCAACATGAATGAATGATGTTTCTAGTGTCACATTCACCTATAACCTAAACCTGAACACTGAAAAACAATTAATATCTATGGCTTCAAAACATTGGCAGCTAGACCAATCAGGATCTTTAAACAAGTTTAATATAAAAGATATAACTTAATACAGTTATAAAGTTGCCTATCTGCTAGTAATTTTAAAGTGAGGCTGTAGAAGATAACTTGTTTAGATTATGCCTCAAGTTATTTATGTTAAAGTAAAATTAATAAACCCTTCAAAGATAACTGTCTTATGTTATAAAGTAACATTTTTCCTGATCTTCAAGAGCCTTGCATACAAATTTCTAGACGATACATACAGAGTTTTATTGCTTGATTATGAATTTATGCAAGAGATCTATCAGCAAAAATTATTTTCTTGTTCATAAAATTATGATAACCAGAATATGAAAGGTGAAAAATGACCATGTAACGTAATCAAGTTACATTTAGTAAAGTGGTGAAATAGTCTTTTTTTGGCAGTTTTTTACCTTGATCGCCTGTAGTGACAAAATAAAGATACTGCCATATATGCGTTAACATTTTCTGTACACAAACCTCCAGTATTGTCTTTCTATTTCTCCACCATATATAAAATAATATGATATAATAAAATTTTAATTAGATTATGATATATTCAGAAATACACCACTGATGTGATTCTGTTAAGTATTTTGCCAAAATAAAGGGACCGCCAAATATAGCCAGTCCTCTTTATACTAACATGCGATACAGCGACAAAATTCTTTAAGATGTTAATTTAACTGGCACGAAACCTCCACTCAAGAGGTGGCAGTTAATCCGAAATTATGCAAGAACATTGTATTTAATACTGCAAGAAACATATGTTCTTTGAGAAAATAAGAATAAAACAAGGGCTATCTTATACATTATTCTGCTTATCAAGGATTCTTTACAAGAGCAAATTACATTTGATTGGTGACATCTTTGGGAAAAAATGCTGTCATTGTAATGAGAGTTCACTGTACAGTATGTATTTATAAGTAACTGAACTCAAATCTCTGGTAATATTTTTCCTTTTTCTCCACCATACTTAAAATATGTAATTTCATATGTGTAGATAAAGGAGGGTATGAGTTGAATATTTTTCATATTTCTCCACGAAAACATATGTTGTGGGTACTCATTAGAAGTACCCAAAACATATGTTTTCGTGGAGAAAAAAGAAAAATATCAATTCCTTTGGATTGAAAAAAGTGCCTTAACTGGTGATGGATCATAATATTTTTTTTTTTTTTTTTAATTTTTATCAAACAATTCAAACATTTACAGAATGGTTAAAAAAAACAACAACAACAATATTCAGACATATTTATGTTTTTGGGTTGTTTTTAAAAGTTTTCATAATATTTCATACATGGTGAAATGAGAACAAAGAAGATTAGTGTATAATGTAGTGTACCATCAGTCCTCATAAATATAAAAATCATTTATAGGACATTAGAAACACGGTAGGAAACATTCCCATGGAGTGGTACAGGAACTTGCCCCATATAGGGTACGATGTGGAGGGGAGGAAGTTGATCAAGCCACAACAAGGAGATAATCTTGATGATTTCCTTAACAAAGTTGATGATCCAAACTACTGGTGAGTATAGCTTATGCTGAAAAGTGAGTTCATGTGGTCATTCCCAAATACAGTAGAACATCTTTGATCCCATGGAAATTTGTTTTAGATATGGGTAGTTTGAGCCACTGAGGGTTAATCATAGTGCCAGTTCGGATGGCAAATGGAGATAATTTAGGGATGCCTTTTTGATCTTTTATAAAATAATGTTATGTTGAGAAGACAAAACATACATTTTCATGGTAAAATAAGAAAATTTTCCTAAATATTTGTTTACTTGAGCTATCAGACGAATTTCCTAGGGACTCAAAAATAAGTTCGAATCATTGTCTCTAAACAAGCCATCCAAGCCACTGAGGTTTTACTGTAATGGGTCTGGTCCCGTTTCAGCAGCACAATATGAAAGCAAGGCTGCTGGCTGTATGTTGATAACAAGGGTCTGATCAGTGTGCACATTGACACTGTCTGATCAGGACCTTCACTGTTCCCTTACTGATTCATTGGATACTGTAGAATCTCTGTTTGGCAAAGGCCCTAATGAGTTTGTGCAGCTTTGCACACTGATCTTGCCCTGAGATTATAAAACTTTTTTCATGCTTAATTCAGCTGAGCAAGAAATTTTCTCTGCTAATAATATATGAAAATGCTAACAATAGTTGTAGCTGTAGGGTGCGCAGGTATCTGATAAGCATTGCTTATTGACTTTTTAAATTTCTCAACAAAAATATACATCGCTGAACACCAGCAGCATAGTTTTATGGCGAACTGGAGAAAATTATTCCAGAATTATCACAGAATACTCCCCGTAACAACTCATCTGATGTAGTTAAACTGCATTTGTCAAGAACAACCAGACTGAGACAAGCCATTGCTTCCTGTTAGTGTGATCAGAGTCTGTAGTGTTTGTCTGAGCAATAGATAAGGTGTTGTTTTTTTTCACCACAATGTATTGATACACAGGAACCTCTTACTACAGTCGAACCTCAGTGGTTGAAATGTCTTTGGGACCATGGAAACTTGTTCTGGTTTGGGTAGTTCGAGCCACCAGGGATCAATTTTAGCACTTGCTAACTTGCTAAATGCTGGTTAATTTCCTCAAAAAGCAAGCTGCAATTTCCATCACTTGCTAATTCTAGCAAGTTGGAAAGATTCTCTTTAATTGGCTGAACCTGAGGCACTGTTGCTGAAGTTTTGCAATTTCTTTTCCAAAAGCAAAGATGACATTTTTCTTATTTTTCCCAGAAAACAGGTTTTGACATTACATGCAAATTGTCTCCATAGGAGACAATTTGCATGTAATGTCAAAACCTGTTTTCTGGGAAAAATAAGAAAAATATTTTAAAATGTCTGCTGAATTTTTCACCCAGAGTGCTAAGGTTTAAAGCCACATTTAACAGTGTTTATAAGTGTGAAAATAGCAAGTTGGCTGAAAGGTTTAGCAAGTAAAAAATAATGCCACTTGCTAATTTTAGCAAGCTGTCAAAAAAGTTAAATTTGAACCCTGGTGGCTGAGGGTTAATTATAGCGCAAAGTCAGGAGGCAAATGGGAATAATATACGGATATCTTTTCGATGTATAAAATAATGGTATGCTGAGTGTACTCATTAGAATCACCTTGATGAGGCAATTCTAATGAGTACACAACATACATTTTCCTGATGAAATAGGTAAAATTCCTAAAATACACTGGAACGCTGTTACAACGCGGTCCCTTATAACGCGGAAACCGTTATAACGCGGTTGGTCTGTGGCTCCCATTTTTAGCTCGCCTGTACGAAGTACAAGGAGAGCTATTGTAGTCACCCCGGTCGTCCACGTTTGCGTTTGCGTTTGCGTTTGCGTTCCCGTTCCCGTCACACTGTGTTAAAGTTTTTCAAATGCTTATATCTCAACAGTCACTCCTCACAGAGGCATCAAATTTGGAACTTAGGTACCTTGGAGGGTCTTCTGAGATTCCAAGAGAATAAACCCCTGGGTTCATGCCCCTGGGTGGGGCTAGGGGTCAGAATCTAGGACACCTTTGTAATACTGTGTTAAAGTTTTTCAAATTCTTATATCTTGACTTTCACTCCTCATAGAGCATTCATATTTAGAATTTGGGTACCTGGACGAGTCTTCTGAGATTCCAAAAGAACATACCCCTGGGTTCATACCTCAGGGTGGGCCTTGGGGTGGGGCTAGGGGTCAAAATCTAGGACACATTTGTAAAATCTTATATGCCTACAGGTTATAGACACAACTGGTTATACATCAGCTAACTATGTGACATCAGTTTAAGTGTAAGAGAGTGAAGGTCATGGTGACCTACATTTTACGGTCCAGGTCACCTAGATTTCACGGTCCAGTGAATTTGCCTTATATCTTGAATACTATTTGTTGGATAAATGTCACACCTGGGATATTACTTCCATGTGACCCAATGAATGACCACTTACTATATCTAGGTCATTGTGACCTATATTTCATGGTTCAGTGATTTTGCCTTATATCTTGAATACTTTTTGTTGGTTAAATGTCACACCTGGGATATTACTTCCATGTGACCCCATGAATGACCACTTACTATATCTAGGTCAATGTGACCTATATTTCATGGTTCAGTGATTTTGCCTTATATCTTGAATACTATTTGTTGGATAAATGTCACACCTGGGATATTAGTTCCATGTGACCCAATGAATGACCACTTACTATATCTAGGTCAGTGTGACCTATATTTCATGGTTCAGTGATTTTGCCTTATATCTTGAATACTATTTGTTGGATAAATGTCACACCTGGGATATTAGTTCCATGTGACCCAATGAATGACCACTTACTATATCTAGGTCATTGTGACCTATATTTCATGGTTCAGTGATTTTGCCTTATATCTTGAATACTATTTGTTGGATAAATGTCACACCTGGGATATTAGTTCCATGTGACCCAATGAATGACCACTTACTATATCTAGGTCATTGTGACCTATATTTCATGGTTCAGTGATTTTGCCTTATAGCTTGAATACTATTTGTTGGATAAATGTCACACCTGGGATATTAGTTCCTTGTGACCCGATTATTGACGTCAAAATATATCTCTGTTGGTGTGACCTATATTTCATGGTTCAGTGATTTTGCCTTATATCTTGAATACTATTTGTTGGATAAATGTCACACCTGGGATATTACTTCCATGTGACCCAATGAATGACCACTTACTATATCTAGGTCATTGTGACCTATATTTCATGGTTCAGTGATTTTGCCTTATATCTTGAATACTTTTTGTTGGATAAATGTCACACCTGGGATATTAGTTCCTTGTGACCCGATTATTGACGTCAAAATATATCTCTGTTGGTGTGACCTATATTTCATGGTTCAGTGATTTTGCCTTATATCTTGAATACTATTTGTTGGATAAATGTCACACCTGGGATATTAGTTCCTTGTGACCCGATTATTGACGTCAAAATATATCTCTGTTGGTGTGACCTATATTTCATGGTTCAGTGATTTTGCCTTATATCTTGAATACTATTTGTTGGATAAATGTCACACCTGGGATATTACTTCCATGTGACCCAATGAATGACCACTTACTATATCTAGGTCATTGTGACCTATATTTCATGGTTCAGTGATTTTGCCTTATATCTTGAATACTATTTGTTGGATAAATGTCACACCTGGGATATTAGTTCCTTGTGACCTGATTATTGACGTCAAAATATATCTCTGTTGGTGTGACCTATATTTCATGGTTCAGTGATTTTGCCTTATATCTTGAATATTTGTTGGATAAATGTCACACCTGGGATATTACTTCCATGTGACCCAATGAATGACCACTTACTATATCTAGGTCATTGTGACCTATATTTCATGCTTCAGTGATTTTGCCTTTTATTTTTATTACTATTTCATGGAGAATTGTCATACCTGGATTATTATATCTAAGTGACAAAATGATTTACATACAAATACATCTAGGTCAGTGTGACCTATATTATATGGCTTAATGATAAAAATGTTACAATATAAAATGTACCCAGCAGGCGAGCTCGCTGTCCTCCGACAGCTCTTGTTTTTTGTTTTTTTTTGTAGTTTTTCCCCCAATTTTGAAAGTTTTGCCCTTTTTCTTCGGAAATCAGCAATCAAAAAAAATTGTTAGCCATGACCATACCCTCACCAATTTACACATTCTGTTTTACCAAAGTTGTCATCAGTATTTTGCCTTTTAGCTATTTCAGAGCACTAAATAGGTGTCGTATTTTTCATTCATCTACCTGGTGACTGATAAAGGATTAACCCTTAAAGTGCCAATCACAACTGCAGCAGAAAACAATTTTGCTTTTATTTATTATTTTTTTTTTCAGAGAATAAAGACATTGCAGGTGAGTCATCTGCCCAACAGATGATTCACATGAAATGTCATGACTTATTTCTCTGAAAAATAAATAATAATAAATAAAAAAAATCAAAATGTTGTCTGTTACAATTTTTTGCTTAGAGCTTTAAGGGGTAGTTTAAACTGTAGCTGTCAATCAGCTTTGATCTAGCCACAATAACCTCATGTCGTTTATGAGTGAAACCTGAGCAGATCAAAGAATGCTGAAAATGCTTTGATGTTATCCTAGGTTGTGAACACATTTAACCCATAAAGTGCCAAGCAAAATTTGTGGTAGACGGCAATCTTAATTTATTTTTTCTATTTTCTTAGAAAAAAAGTGTTGTCATTTCATGTGAATTGTCTGCTTGGCAGAGGAATTCACATGAAATGTCAGGACTTGTTTTCTCTGGCAAATAAACAAATAGTCAGAATTATGTCTGCTGCAGTTGTGATCGGGGGTTTAAGGGTTAATTGAAATATAGATGAGCTGCTGAAAAAAAAAAAATGTCCGAGAGTGTAAAATTAATATCCAATCTGTACAGGTAATTGCATCAAGGATAACTATAAAGGCTAATACACTTATGCTAATATACTGATTCCGGGCTTTTCAGTACATTCTGGTCTCCTGCTCTTCTCTGCGTGTCTTTCTGTTTCAACAGACAGAAAGGATGAATTTATTTATTTACTCTCAAAAGAATCAGGCATCTTGGGTGTATAAGAAGAACTGACTAGCTTTCTTCATTAAATAAAGTTTATTTATGTGTAACAATTCATGTGTATCAATTTTTTTTTCATTGGATTGCACACAGAACTTTGATAGTATAGAAGTGGATGGGGTATGAGGACCGAGTTTATGTCTGACCGTTATGTGTGATCACTTACAACACTGTCAGCTACCTTGGACCCCACCGACCACGTTATAACGGCATTGCAGTGTATCCTTAAATAATTGTTTTCTTGAGCTATCTGAAGAATTTATTAGGGACTAAAAACTGAGTTTGAGTCAGTGTTTGAGTCATTAAGGTTTTACTGTAGCATGATTCAGTTTTAGATATAAGATGGTATAAAGATGTAATCACATTTATCACACTTTATTCCAGGAGAACGGTGACCAACAAACTTACTGGACAGAATGTGTTGTTGACAAAGGAGGATGTTAGTATGATAAAAAATATCCATGGGAAGAAGCATCCAACAGCTTCACTACAGGAACTCTATGCTGTAAGAAGAAAATTTATCCAAAACTGCTTCTAGTGGCTTACTCTCTTTTTGACATCTTTTGGAAAGTCATTTTTTTTCCTGGCACTTTACACAGAAGAAGTAAATTTGCAAATATTCCAGCATGCTTTAATATAAAACTATTTGTCATAACTGCTTATGCACAAAAAGTTTTATTTTAGTAATTGGTTTTAAAAAATTCAAACATTTCCATTTTTTCCCAAAGTAAAAATGCTGCAAAATATGCAAAAATTGATAGGATGGGTAGTTTGGATGCAGGATTTCAACAAGTTCCACTTGTTGAAAATTTCTGAAATTTTAACTATATTGTTATGGTACAACAGTAATTTAAAATCAGTGAATAAAAGCAAAAAAAGTATTTTATGATAAAAATTTTCCAAAAATCCAGTTTACTATAAAAATAGCATAGACCAGACTCATTTTTGGCCATAAAATTAATTTTGCCATAAATATTTGATAATAAAGCACAGGAACAGAAACAAAAAACCAAAGATATTGTCAATTAACAATCAACTTTTCCACATAGAAAAATGGCGAATAAAAATGTCTTTCTGAAGAGTGCCAAAAACATGGTAGTTGGTAGTAGCATGGCTTCAGATATGTTACTTCTTTTCAACAAAAGGTATTGATATTTCTCCACGAAAACTTATGTTGTGGTACTCATTAGAAGTGCCTCAGTGAGGTGCTTGTAATGAGTACCCACAACATGGTGAATCTCTTCTAGTGAGTACCCACAACATATGTTTTCATTGAGAACTAAGAACAATATTTTCCTGATATTCTCTAATATCTAGAGCTATGTGATAGTGGCAAGACTCAGCTGAAAGCCTTCAGTGATTGCTTGTCAGTTTTTGACCACTGGCTGATGATCTTGTAAATGTCAATTAATGAAAATGCAAAAGTGCATGTATAAAGTATGAAGTCTGTTCCAATATGTATTCCTTTCTCATGTCTAGCTACATGTACAGTCAAGTCCAGTAGCATGGCACATCAGTTAATATTGCACACTTGCACCCATAGGCAGTCTTTCAGAATATCTTGGCTTTCAGCATTAGCATTTCTAAAACATGTTCACTTCATTTTATTTACTATAGTAAAATTGCAAATACCAATTTGGCAGACATTTTGGTATTTGATGTTTTATGGGAAAGTCCATACTGTTCTGAATTGATGTCTGACATTGACATGCGCTATGTGCAGTATTTTATGCCTCCACCATTGGAAGAATGGTGGAAAGGGCATATAGTGTTACCCCTGTCCATCCGTTCGCCAGTCTCTGTCCGCGTCCGAGATGGCATTAGCAATTTGCGTTTAAAGTTTTTCAGGTGTTAGTAGTTTTCATTTAAGCTTTTCAGGCGGGGCATCTATGTCCTTTGGACGTATTTCTAGTTCTGTTCAAAATGTTTGTAACATTTTTGAGATATGCAATGCATTATAAGAAAGCATAAAAATGGTATACCAGTATATGGCATACTGTAAGACTAAGAAGTTATCCCTGCACAATGTTAGGGACAGAATTGCCAAAGAAACTTCAGTAGGGTATTTAGATTAAAAACAAGGATGGTATTGTTGCATTTTATAACAAATTTATATGTCCTAAAGTATTTAACACTTATCTCCAAGGGCAACAAGCTACATCATCAACATGGTGATTTGTATATAGCTGTAACTGTAACATTTGTTCAGATTTTTGCCAAAATCACAAAGTGTGCTTAACACTTAACAGGCTGTGGGCAGATTCAGCAGACGGTAAATAATTGATGATGTTTTTCTTATCTTATCTTTCCTAGAAAATAGGATCTGACACTTCATTCAAATTGTCTCCTGAGGAGACAATTTGCATGAAATGTCAGATCCTGTTTTCTAGGAAAGATAAGAAAAATATTTCAAAATGTCATCTGCTGAAATTGTTACTCAGCCTGCAAAGTGTTAATGCAGCAAAACACCGCTAAGGACACCAAAGATGTCCATTTTAGCACTGTCTTTCACCAAAAACGCAAACTTCATACATATTCTAGTTGTTGTGGGTACTTTGACCAATTACACTTTAATAATTAGTGATATTTAGTATCAACATGGATGGTGGGAGTGTGAAGAGCAGTCTGATCATGGTCTATGCTTTTTGATATTCCACTATATGCATAAAGAAATAAATAAAAAGAATTCAGCCAAAAAAGGATGGAATAAAGTATTCAAATTTTTAGAGTATTTACCATAAGTAAAATAGAATAGAAGAAAACAAGTAAAATTATTATAGTAATAATGATTCGGCATGTTTCTTTTTTTCTCAGTTGGTTATACTTGAACTAGCTCTGACAACAGTTATAGTTCTGATTTTTTCTTTTTTTCTTTTACAGCCTTGGGTAGACTTCTTCACAAATGAAGTGATGATACATCCACTGTCTAACAGACCAGAACACAAGAGAAGTTTTATACCATCAAAATGGGAGAAGTTAAAGGTAAATAGTAATTAGAGCTATGCTTGAAAACAAAAACCTAGGCCAACTTCTTCAAAACTTAATCAAGTTGTTAGCCAACTTGATGTTAAAATTTCTGTCTTGAAATATCGCAAATACATTGATATTTTTCACTGAAAAAAATGTGAGTAGCTTTTGCAATTACATTTTTGCAGCAAAAATATCAATGTATTTGAAAGTACCTTAGCTACAACAGTTAACCAGTTTGTCATTAATGAGCTTGTTAAGCTAAAGATGCTTTGAACAACTGGGCCCTGGTGTCATACAATGCAAATAAAATAAAATATATTGATAGTTTTTGACAAAAAATGTCACTGTATTTGAGGCTATGTATGACTCAGTTCTCTTTTTTATTATGTAAGGTTGGTCAGTATGTGCGTGCATTAAAGATGGGTTGGATGAAACCCACAAAGACAGAAGAGGACAAAGAAGAAGATGATGACACTCCAAACTATTACATGTTATGGAAGGAGGATGAAGAGGTATTATTAAGATAGGATCCTATTTCTGCTGCATTTTAAATGAGGAAGAAACACCTTGCTTTTGAATAACAGTTTGGTCTGGGCTTTGTCTCATAGTGTTTGAATGTTGCAGAATCATGTTGGGAACACAGCATTCCAGTGTAATGCAACTGGTTGCCAAAAGTTTATTGATGATTTTTACTGTGCAGTTGATTGTCAAAAGATTATTGACAATTTTTGCTGTGTAGTTGATTGTCAAAAGATTATTGACAATTTTTACTTTGAAATTGATTGTCAAAAGTTTATTGATGATTTCTATTGTACAATTGATTGTCAATAAATTATTGACAATTTTCACTGGGAAACTCATTGTCAAGAGAATATTGACAATATATACTGTGCAGCTGATTGTCAAGAGATTATTGACAATTTTTACTATGAAATTGATTGTCAAGAAATTATTGACAACTTTTACTGTTAAATTGATTCACAAGAAACTGGAAATAAATGTCATAAGTTGCTGTGTAAATTAATTGTAAACATAATTTTCTGATGTGAAGCATCCACATGGTCAAGTGGATAATGCTTCTGACCTCTTTAGAAGGTCTCGGGTTTGAAAAGCCATAATTCAGCTTGTGACTGTAATTCAGTTCATTATACACAGACCCTTTCATTATCACCCCTCCATTGTCTCAGTGTGACTTAAATATTGCTGAAAGATACATAAAAAACCAAAATAGTCAGTGTATAACATATATATTCCAAGTACAACCCACATTCTTACAAGGGTTGACCCATCCTTTTATTGAAGCAAAAAGAGTTCAATTTTAATTAAAAGAAAGTGTATCACATTTGATTAAGGTTCATATTGTTACTTTGTTAAAAGTCTGTCAGACATGGAAGTTTGAATCTCATGTTAATCTACTTTTAAATTATCAGCACTGGCAATGTTGATTCTTATTCATTTATATTGTTTTCTTTCTTTTTGGGTCCCACATTGAAAACTTCAAGAAAAAAGAATATACTTGAATATTTTGCAACCATTTTCCTGAGGGAGACACATTTTGCATACAGGAATTTAGTTCCCTAGTACATGAATCCTTTCAAAAATGGGGCTACTCTTTAAGGAAAGAATTTGCTCCCAGTTGGAGCAAATTCTTTCCTTATAGAGTAGCTCCACTGAGAGCAGGGTAGTAAATATTTTCATATCAGATTCTTTTCCCTAATATATTGACATACCCTTTCACCTTAATAAATTATGCTTTATAAGTGTTTTTTTTTTTTTTTTTTTTTTTTTTTTTTTTTTTTTATAAAATGTCTTATTTGACGCCTTAGGTGTCACACCTATAACATTACTTTTGAGCCACAATGTGAGAAAACATACCTTCTGACACGTGCATCCAAGGAAGACTCAAATCAGCCTGTGCATTGGTGCAGTCTGATCAAAGTTTTCATTGTCCGCATGAAGAACCTTTGCATCCTTGGCTATCCAAAGTGAACTCATGAGCAAATGCACAGGCTGATCTGAATTTTCACTAGGTGTGCCTGTTCGAAGTATGCTTTCTGACATTGTTGCTCATTTGTATGATGGAAATAGATGTTCGTCAACTGAGCAGCTCCATTAACATGACATTATTCATCTATATTTGTAGCCAGAGATTAACAAGAGATTTCGACAACATATTCCTGCTCCCAGGGTACCACTTCCGGGTCATGCCGAGAGCTACAATCCACCACCAGAGTACTTGTTTACAAAAGAAGAGGTACATGCTCTTCAGAATTAATTTAACCTTATCCTGCTGAAACTGGATATACTCTGCCTTTGCAAACAGTGTAGATCCATATCAGTTGGCTTCTGAGGAAGCCAACTGATCTGGATCTGTACTGTTTGCCATTCGGTATGAGTCTATATCAGCAATATGGATCAAGGGATCTGATTGACTGACAATTAGAAGTGGGCATGACATCTTAAATTTTTCAGCATGACAAGGGTTAATAAGGCCTTTTGGGCATATCCTAGCAGCAAAGGCCCAGATCAGCCTGTGGATCTGTGCAGTCTGATTATATCATTTTCAGTTTGTATTTTGCTTCTGTAGTATCCAGTGATTCTTTTACTAGCAACAAAAGCTCTTATCAGATTGTATAATTGATTCTGGTCCTATGCTGTCCATACATGCCCTGTAAATCTATTTGTAGCTTGCCTGTACGAAAGTACAGGTAGGGCTATAGCAGGCACCACTGTGTTGGTGTTGGTTGAAGGTTTTGGTTAAAGTATTTAAAAGGCTATATCTCCTCAAACTCTGGATGGAAGTAGTTCATACTTGCCCAGTATTTGAAGTTTCATGCTATACCATCCCAACGCACATGGGTAACCTTGAGATTGAGGTCACATAATTAGAAAAAAATGATGTTAAATGTTTTGGTTAAAGTTTTTAAAAGATTGTATCAGTTGAACCTCTGGATGGAAGTTGCTCATCCTTGCCCTGATGTAGATATTGGTCTGAAGTTTTATACTGTACCATCCAGACTCACATGAGTGACCTTGAGGTCAAGGTCACAGACTTAGAAAAACTATATTTAGAGGCAAACTCCATTCATGGGAGCTACAATGATAAGCTGATTAGGTTTTGATGACCTTGACCCAAGGTCATTATTGGACTTACAGTTTCAATGTCAGCATACATCACCTCAAGATATTATAAGCCTTATTTGAGCGGTTCACCGCGAGATCGACCTTCAAAAGAAAGACAACTAGGAAAAAAAATTGTTTGAAACAGACTATAGCTCGTCCTAGTTGTCCCCCCTACCAAGCGTCCTGTTTCTAGGTGACCAAGATCGGGTACCAGTCACGCACTGGTTCCCTTCCGTCCACGCCACCGTAAGCAACCAATCAGGACGCGCCAGGTATATTCCCGCCAAAGCACGCACCAAGCGTGTGGCACGCCTAACGCATGCGGTAGACATTGTTACTATAAAGGGTAGACGCAAGGTAGAAAACATCACTATTTTTTGGTCGCTTGCGAGGTCAGCACCTTCTGTATAGATTACGACGTTTGGATTTGGAAAGAAGTATTTTTAGCTAGAACAGATAAGTCTGTATCTTTATTTTCACTAAAGCTTTTCTTTGTAGCCCATATCAGTAGTAAGATGTTGTGCATTAATTGCAAGCAAACTAAACTTCCGGCAGACAGCCATGTTTTATGTTTTAGATGTTGCGGGTTTTCGCAACTATCTCCTTGTGCCAGGTCTGCCAATTGGGCTTCAGAGATCTGGGAAGAATTACCCCACTACCCCTCTTATGTATCTTCTGGTCGGGGGCAGGCTCAGGGATTCCCTTCTTGTACTCTGGTGAAAATAATTTTCAATTGAACTCTGAGCCTGCTCCAGATTTGGAAAACAGACGTAGGGGACCCCAGGTCGCCGTTACTGTCACTAGTAATGAATGCTTGACTAGGGGACCTCGCCCCGCCCCCAGCGATGCTTCCCGACGGAAGGCAACGCAGGGGGCGTTGGCGAACCCCTGTTCCGGCGGAAATTCCAAACCTAGGTACCTGCCGGGTTATCGTACACCTTATAGGTATGTTAGCTCGGCGGCCTTTAATACGGCGGGCTGATTCCCAAGTAATGTAACTGTGCCTTCCTCTCAATTTTCTTGGCAGGAAGGCGCAGATCAGGGGGCCTTTTATTGGCCTTATTTTTATCCCTGGGGTTCATGGGATGGCTTTAGTGGGTATGGTTATTACCCCAACTTATATTTGCCCTGTCCCGAAGCCGTTCCTAGCTCGTCCAGTTCAATCTGTTTCCCAGGAGAATGGTTCTCTCCCTGTAGTTGCTGGCATTCGTACCACACCAAATATCCAGGTAACAGGATCTGTTTCTCATACTTCTCCTGCGGTGAATTCATTTAGGAATCCAAAACCTATTCAAAGTGGTAAGGCCAAAGTATCTCTTTCCACTGTGCCTACTATTAGTAAGGCTTCTCAACATAATAATACTATAGCCATTCCGACTTGCTCGGTATTATGTTTCAGGAAGGTTCATTTTCAGATTCTTTGATAGCGGAACCAGTTATTGGTACTACCAACTTGGGTAAAAGTAGAAATAGTAAGAATAGACTGGGTACCTCTTCCACATCATCTGCTCTTCCTTCAGTCAGGGTAAGTCAGAATGTTAATGAAGCCTTCGGGCATTTGTATACGGAGGTACAGAATAGCAGCAGGGTTCCATTTGCTGACTATTCATCTGTAAGCGCACTGGGATCTGTAGAGGACGATGTCCCTATAGGTCCTAGTGTTTCTGCAGCCAGACCTTTTGTGGCTATTCCTGCTTTGAGCAGGGATAGTTCTTTAGGTCTTACAGCTACGCCATTGAGGGTAACAAACCCCTCACGTAGCACCCCTGACATTGCCTCAGCCATATCCCAGGCAGTATTGAGGACTCTATCAGGGTTGGGCAACTTGGCTTCGTCAGTGGATCTCCCTTCTGTTGCTGAAGAAGGGGAGGGGGAAACTTTCACGGGTCAGTCTGGATCCACTGGCAATGGTCGCGACCATGTTCGGACCATTAGCCAAGACCCCCGGGCTCCATATCATGGATGTGATTATGTCCCGGACCAGGCTCTGTCAGAGAGTTCATTAAGTTCTTCTCAAAAGAGCCAGTCTCATGAGCCTGCCACAAACTACCATGAGACACTGGAGGAAGTTTACTCCCTTTTGGGAGACCTTTGCCCCAAGGCTGACCAAACTCAAGACAGCGCGCGAGTCCATTCCCTGCTTGAGTCTATTTTGGACCAGCCTACTTCCTCCAGGTCAACACTTCCAGAATCCTCAACAGTGAACCAGTTGATGGGGAAGCTGTTTGACAACACCGCAGAGGCTAGAAATAATCCAAATTGGTATGTACCTAAGAAAACAATTGATTACAATTGATTACCTTGCTTGACCACATTCTTACGCTTGTCATACGGAATTTTGGCCGAGTAAGATACCCACCCTTGATGCTGACGCTGGCAGGCTAGGCATCTCAGTGGGCAGATTCGCCTCTTTACCAGTGGCTCATTTAGAGTACCTGGAGCGGTTAGCAAGGAGAGCGGTGGCCATCAGTTCACATTGTGATTTTTGGTTCGGCTGCATTTCAGGCCCTCTGCGCAGAGCATGTTGACCCGGATGTTCTGCGTAGTCTACTTCTAGCAGTGAACCGCTCTGCTAAGCACATCATGGCCCTAGGCCTATCTGTGTCTGCTGTGCTGTTGCATCAGCGCTGTAACGCTGCTCTAAATACCTCTAATTTACTTTTATCTCATAACAAGGACAATCTTAGAGCAGCTCCTCTGAATTCTTCCTCTCTTTTTGGGTGTAAAATAGAGGAAGTTTTCAGAGCAAATTTAGACGATAGACATCATTCCCTCCTGAGAGCAAATTATTCAGGAGTATCGGCCAACAGAAAGAGACCTTCCTCCTCTACTTTTAATTCAAATCCAGCGAAGAAGTCTAGGTGGGAACCAAAAGCTAACCGGGTTCCCACTTCCACTTCTTTTTCGTCTGCTGTCTCTTTCAAACGGTTTCGATCCACCAAGGGGGGCCGTGGTGGATCATCTTCTTTCAGGGGGGGCCCGCTAGGAGGAGTAAATGACATAATCAGGGCCCTTCCATCTGCACCTCATCCTTCTCTTCCGGTGGGAGCTCGTTAAAATTTTATGGAGGCTTGGTCAGCCATAACTCTGGATTCCTGGGCCCTTTCTATTCTCCGGAAGGGCTACAGGATTCCTTTTGCAAGGGAACCTCCATTATCGTTGTCTCCAATTCTGTTCCCTGTAGCTCAACAACATTTAAATCTCTTGAGGGAGGAGGTGCAGATTCTACTGGAAAAGAAGGCTGTAGAGATTGTGAGAGATACCACCTCTCTACAGCCGGATTTTCTTAGTGAAGAAGAAAACCGGCCGTTTTTTCGTCTCATTATAGACCTATCATCGCTCAACAAAATGATGAAGGTAGATTACTTTCAAATGGAAACTGCGGCCTCCATTCGGAGAGCTATTCCTCCAGGGGCTTGGGCGGTTTCTATAGACTTTATGGACGCATACCTCCATATTCCTATTCATCCAGCGTCTCGCAAGTACCTGAGATTTTCCCTAGAAAGCACTATATACCAATTTCGGGCGCTTCCATTCAAAATCTCAACAGCGCTTTTCGTTTTTACAAACTTGATGGAGATTGTGGCGGGACATATTCGATCTCTAGGACCAAACATTTACCAATATTTCGACGATTGGCTTGTCCATCGTTTTTCGCAGGAGTCCCTACTGTCCGACTTTTCAGTAGCTTGGGAAATCATTACAAGTCTGGGTCTAATACCAAATCCTCTGAAATCAGACCTAGTTCCATCTCAGGACTTCGTGTATGCAGGAATGAGGTTCCTGACTCACATTGGCATTGTCAGAGTTCCAGAAGAGAGTCATCAAAATTCTTGTCCTTCTATTTCGGGTTCTACAGGTTCAATTCATTACCGCCCGAGAATTTTTGTCCATGTTGGGATCACTCAATGCTGCAGCAGATTTAGTTCAGTTGGGTCGCCTTCATATGAGACCTCTTCAGTTCCATCTTCTGGCCAACTGGAAACCTCACCGCGACAGTTTGGTCCAACCTATTCCAATATCCCATTCATGTCGTGTAGCAATCAAATGGTGGATGAATCCTTCCATTTATGTGGCTGGAATTCCCATTGTTATACCAGCCCCAGATTTCCATCTGTTTTCAGATGACAGCCATTCGGGCTGGGGCGCACATTTAGAACCCCTAGGTCTAGAGGTTCAGGGACTGTGGGATGTTGCTTCCCAAGACCTTCACATCAACAATTTGGAGTTACGAGCAGTTTTCCTAGCACTCCAACATTTTCAGAGTCACATTTACAATTCTTGCGTGATGGTAGCGTCAAACAATTCATCAGTAGTGGCTTACCTCAAGAAGCAAGGGGGTACCCACTCTCCATCTCTGTGCATGCTAGTGTGGGAGCTTCTTTACTGGTGTCATCATAGGAATATTCACATTCAAGTCGGGCATATTCCAGGGAAATTGAATGTTTTGGCAGACAGCCTGTCTCGCCCAGACCGAATTCTCCCCACCGAATGGTCTCTAGATCGGGAGATAGCTACCCAAATTTTCAGTCTTTGGGGTACTCCTCAGATAGATCTTTTCGCCACCAGATTAAACCATCTTCTGCCCCTGTTTGTTTCTCCAGTACCGGACCACAGGGCTTGTGCAGTGGATGCTATGTCACTAGAATAGAAAAACCTATTCGCATACGCATTTCCTCCATTCAAACTTGTTCCCCTGGTTCTAAACAAGATGAGGGATTCCAACAGTCGGTTCATTCTCATAGCCCTGTGTTGGCCTCAGAGGAGCTGGTTTTCAGTCATTTTGAGTCTCATAATAGACTTTCCCAGGGAACTTCCGGTTCATCGGGGGTTGGTATCACAACATCAGGGAAAAGTACTCCATCAGAATCCAGCTATGTTGCATCTTCACGCTTGGAAGTTGTCAGGAGTCAAATCAGAGGTAGACACATTTCTGAATTCGCTACCCAGTGTATCTATCAATCCCGCAGAGAGTCTACGCTCAAGGTCTACTCTGCAAGGTGGAAGATGTTCTCGGATTGGTGTTTGCAAAGGGAAGTTAATCCTGTCGATCCCGCTTTAAAATGATTTGGTAGATTTTTTTATTGCTACCTTTTTAACACCCTGAAATTATCGGTAGCTTCTATTAAAGGCTACCGCTCCGCCATCTCAAATACACTGAATTTTTTCAAATCAGCAGACTGTACGGCGGACCCAATCATTTCAGATCTTATTAAAGGTTTTGCCCTGAGAAAACCGGTTTCCAGATCTCTTACGCCCAAATGGAATTTGACTTGTGTTCTTTGGTCTCTTAATAAAGCTCCTTATGAACCACTAAAGACTGCTGACATCAAATATATCACGCTTAAAGCAGTGTTTCTTCTTACATTTGCGGCTGCTAGAAGAAGTGAGATTCATGCTCTGTCAATTGAGGAAGGCTGTTTTAGGTATGACCGCAACTCTGATTCCATTACCCTCCTCACACAACCTGGGTTTTTAGCAAAAAAAAAAAAAAAAAAAAAAAAAAACAGCTTCCAGAGTCATTACCAGAACCTATTGTTATTCCAGGTCTTTCTCAGTTTTGTGGTTCTGATACGGATATTAGACTTTTGTATCCGGTCAGAGCTGTTAGAGCTTATTTGTCCAGAGTGAAAGCTAAGAGATCGGGAAGGAAGAGACTGTTTTTTACCACTGAAGGGCTCTAAAGATATTTCACCTTCCACTATTTCTTGTTGGATCTGTGACGTTATCAAACTGGCTTATGCAGATTTATCATCTTCGGATCTGTCATTCATGAAAATCTCGGCTCATGAATTTAGAGCTTTGTCTTCGTCTTGGGCTTATTGGAATTCTGTCGCCCTTGAGGATGCCGTAAGGGCTGCATATTGGCGTACAAATAGTAACTTTTCTTCATTTTACTTTAGATATTTGGCCCCAATTAGGCAGGATACATCGTCATTGGGACCTCTCGTGGCGGCGCAGTCTATTACTGGCTGCCATCGTTCTGTATCTTAAGTCTCTTCACAATATTTTAAGCCTGCTTGAATCCGGTGTGAAACTTTTCTTCAAAGGGTCTGTCTTATTCTTCTCCATCAACGGATATTGGCATTCGACCCGCAAGCATACCTACAATGCAAAAATATTCCCCTAAAAATACTATGAATTACCAGGGGACTGCTGAACTTCACCGGATTCCAACATGGGTGAGTAGAGATTTATATTGTTTTTATTATTACCTTCCCACCTATGCTTATTATTCAGGCTTATAATATCTTGAGGTGATGTATGCTGACATTGAAATGAAATTTTTAAAGTAAAATTAATTTCAATTAAAGCATACTCACCTCAAGATATTATCAAATGTCCCTCCTCCCACCCCGCTTTCATTGTTAAATTTTATTGCTCCCAAAAAATAGGGATGTTTTCTACCTTGCGTCTACCCTTTATAGTAACAATGTCTACCGCATGCGTTAGGCGTGCCACACGCTTGGTGCGTGCTTTGGCGGGAATATACCTGGCGCGTCCTGATTGGTTGCTTACGGTGGCGTGGACGGAAGGGAACCAGTGCGTGACTGGTACCCGATCTTGGTCACCTAGAAACAGGACGCTTGGTAGGGGGGACAACTAGGACGAGCTATAGTCTGTTTCAAACAATTTTTCTTCCTAGTTGTCTTTCTTTTGAAGGTCGATCTCGCGGTGAACCGCTCAAATAAGGCTTATAATATCTTGAGGTGAGTATGCTTTAATTGAAATTAATTTTACTTTAAAAATTTCATATTAACCCTGGTCCTGCTAGTCCTGGATACGCCCTGCATTTGCAAACACTGTAGATCCAGATGTTGGCTCCTTCAGAAGTTAGCTGATCCAGATCTGCACTGTTTGTCATTCAGTAGATATATTTCTATCAACAAGCTGAAAATTACAAATGGGAGTTGCATCTCAATGTATTTAGCATGGCAAAGGTTAAAATAAAGCTTTTCAGTGTGCTGTTTCCATAAACAGTTGATAGATTTTGGTCAGACTTGGTATATAGTATAACTGGGATAGTCTTAATTGCTCATTGTATTGAGCAATTATCCAATTATCAAAGTCACTACAGGACTCACATTAATCATTAAAAAAAAACCAAACTTTTAAACATTATATTTCCTGAATCAATGGATGAATTCAGGTCAAATTTAACCTGGAGATTTTCATCAAACTTGCATCGATATATTTCTGGGACATGCATTTGAGTTGACTAGATTTTGGTGACCCCTGACCATGATTGTTTTCAAAGGCAGCATGTAACTTAGAATGGAGGTGTGGGGACTCCTGTTTGCTCTGAAAACTCTGTTCTTGTTTACTTTCCACTTGCCTGTACAAAAAATACAAGATGAGAATATTGCAGTAACTTTGATGTCTGCAACTGCATAACATTATTGGTTGAAGTTTAAAGAACCTCAAAACTCCTTATATATCTCCTTGAATATTATATTGATTTGGTTGAAATTTGGACAGATGTTAGATATTATTGTACAGTTTTACTTGGTTCCACCCATACCCAACTAGTGATCTTGAAGTCAAGGTCATGGACTAAGAAATTTCATTTTAAACTTTTCAGTTAACGTTTTTAAGGACCCATAGCTTCTCAGCTGCTGAATCGATTTAGTTGATTGTTGGAGAGATGTTAAGATACTGTTTAACTCTTTCACTGCCATAGGCGATAATAATAGGTTTTTGCAATAATAATAGGCTTTTGCAAACAGCGTAGATCAAGATGAGATGGTTTCAGTTAACGTTTTTAAGGACCCATAGCTTCTCAGCTGCTGAATTGATTTAGTTGATTGTTGGAGAGATGTTAAGATACTGTTTAACTCTTTCACTGTCATAGGCAATAATAATAGGTTTTTGTGATAATAATAGGCTTTTGCAAACAGCGTAGATCAAGATGAGATGGCTCATAATGAGCCGTCTCATCAGGATCTATGCTGTTTGACATTCAGTCTTTCAAATTTACATATAAACTTCTTTCAAATCGATAGTTTGGTAAAAAACAAAACAAAACAAAAAAAAAAACAAAGCAGGCAACAATGGAAGTCTGAAATTTTGCACCGAAAGAGTTAAAGTTTTACATGGTATCACCCCACCCCACTCAGTAACCTTGAATTTTAGGTTATCGATTGAGAAATGTTATGTTAAACGTTTTGGTTGAAGAAAGTTGTGTCTGTACCTACTCATCAGTAATTTTAATACTTTCATAATTTTGAAAACAAAATATTTTGATTCCTTGCACGTGCACCTTCATGCAAATGAGCATTTGTAGATTGTTGTAACTGAAATTTCAATGATAATTTATGACCTTTGCTACAAAATCATATGAACTTAAGCTTTCACTTGATGGCTCACAAAACACTTTAAAGCTCCAAGCAAAATAGTAGCAGATGACAGTCTAATTTTTTTTTCCAGAGAAAATAAGACATTTCATATTAATCCTCTGCTAGGCAGACAGTTCATATGAAATAAGAAGCCTTATTTCCTCCAAAAAATAATTGAAAAATTATTTCAAAATGTCGTCTGCTACAGTTGTGATTGGCGCTTTAAGGGTAATGCCTGTGTGTTATTGTTTTCTAGGAGGACAAATGGAAAGAACAAGAACCTGATGAAAGAAGAATCAACTTTATTCCACAGAAATTTTCAAATCTTCGCAGTGTTCCTGGCTACAAGGGATTTATTAAAGAAAGATTTGAAAGATGTCTGGATCTTTATTTGTGTCCAAGGCAGAGAAAAATGCGGGTAGGTATCGTGAAAGGCTAAATTGAGAATGAGGGTAGGTATCATGAAAGACTGAATCAGGAAAAAATATAACATTGTCATAGATGCATTTGCATGTTCATGTATCATAATGTCCAGTGTCACAAGGTATCCAGTGTAGTTGTTTGTTTGTGTTGAGGTTTAAAGGCCCAGTCAACCCAATGGAGTCCTGTCGAGCATGGTCAGTTTACCTAACCACACGTTTACTGGGCAGGCTTAGTCCTCTAAGCGGTTAACCAGTATTGTGCACATTCTTTCACCAGAAACTGACAACTGCCCTTCTTGAATATGCAGATATGCAGAAGGGAGAGAATGACCGTAGAAAATATTTCATGAACAGTCTCCACGAAAGAAGAATGTTGCCGACCTCAGGGCCGGCAGAGGGGGCAGGGTGGGTGGGGGATAAAGTGGTTTGAACCCGCGACCTCCTGGTCTCCAGTCGGACAGTGCATCCAACTTAGCCACCGAGGCCGGCATCCAGTGTAGTTGATAGAAAAAACTAAAAATGTCTTCAAAGGTAAAAAAAACCCAATCACCAGAATATTTAAACATTAATGCTTAACCCTAGTCATGCTGAATAAATTAAGATGCCACGCCCATTTCAACTTATCAGCCAATCAGATTACTTAATCCAGACTTTTGATATAAAGTCACATGCTGAATGACAAACAGTGCAGATCCAGATCATTTGGCTTCTGAAGAAGCCAACCGATCTGGATCTACACTGTTTGCAAAGAGAGGATATATCCGGGTTCAGCAGGACAAGGGTTAACATGCTGGGTCAAAATTTCAGCAGATAACATGCTGAACTATTTTTTGTCGCACCTGCGTTAACACGCAGGTGCGATATAGGCGTGCTGTGACCCGTCCGTTCGTCCGTTTGTCCGTTCGTCACTAATTGACTTGTGAGCGCAACTCCTCCTACAGTTTTTTGCCAGTCATTTTGAAACTTCACAAATGTTTTGGCCATAGTGTGTAGATGTGCATATTGTTTGCTCATAATTCTCAGATTTTTTTTTTTCAACTTTTTCCACTTTGTTAACTTAGTCGTTTTTTACCTAAAACCCTTATAGTCAGTGGGTGTCTTGTGAGCGCAACTCCTCCTACAGTTTTTGGCCAATCATTTTGAAACTTCTCAGATGTTTTGGGCATGGTGTATAGATGTGCATATTGTTTGCTCATAATTCTCAGATTTTTTTTTAAAACTTTTTCCGCTTTGTTAACTCAGTCAGTTTTTACCTAAACCCCTAATAGTCAGTGGGTGTCTCGTGAGCGCAACTCCTCCTACAGTTTTTGGCCAATCATTTTGAAACTTCACAAATGTTTTAGCCATGGTGGGTAGATGCGCATATTGTTTGCTCATAATTCTCAGATTTTTTTTTTAACTTTGTTCGCTTTGTTAACTTAGTCAGTTTTTACCTAAAACAATAATAGTCAGTGGGTGTCTCGTGAGCGCAACTCCTCCTACAGTTTTTGGCCAATCATTTTGAAACTTCACAGATGTTTTGGCCATGGTGTGCAGATGCGCATATTGTTTGCTCATAATCCTCAGATTTTTTTTCAACTTTTTCAACTTTGTTTAAAACTTAGTCAGTTTTTACTAAAACCTTTATAGTCAGTGGGTGTCTCGTGAGCGCAACTCCTCCTACAGTTTTACGCCAATAGTTTTGAAACTTCACAGATGATTAGGTCAGCATCTGAAGATTTGCATATTATTTGCACATAAATCTCAGATTTTTTTTTTCAACTTTTTCGCTTTGTTAACTTAGTCAGTTTTTGCCTAAAACCCTTATAGTCAGTGGGTGTTTTGTGAGCGCAACTCCTCCTGCAGTTTTAGGCTAATAGCTTTGAAACTTCACAAATGATTAGGACATGGTCTGAAGATGTGCATATTTTTTACACATAAATCTCAGATTCATTTCAGCAGGGGTCCTTGATTTATCCTCAAAATTGGTTTCCGCTCAATATCTTGTGAAAGAATTGATGGATTAGGATCATATTTTGCATACATATTGTTGTTAACAATACCTAGCTTGGGATTTCGTCAATTTTCAGCTGAGTTACTGGCCTTGATTAATGGGCAAAAATGATATCTGCTCAATATCAATATCTTGTGAAATAATGGACAGGTTTAGATAAAATTTTGCAAGCCAATATTCCAAATTTTCTACTTTGTCCATTTTTCTAACATATCAGTTTCTTGACTACTGCAAAATAGATTTTTTTCAATACAAATAGGAACTTGTATGACTTAATCCCCGCAGGTGCGACATCGCTTTCCGCGGATTTCTTGTCTTATATTGCCCAACAAATTACGATTTGACATTTCATGTAATTGTCTGCAAAGGGAAAAAATAATTGGCCCGGGCAATGGAAAAGGTGAATAAAACTGTTACATTAAAAGAAAATACTGCCAGATTCAAAGATAAAAGAGCATGTATAACTTGAGCCAATGCATGACAAAACCTACAATAAGACCTGTGTGGCCAGCGAAGACTTGGACCAGCCTGTACGTCCACCCAGTATGGCAAGGGTTCTCTTTTATCCCTTTTTGGATAGCCTGGAGGCAGTAGAAGGCACACACATTCAGCAAAGACTCTGATCAGACTGCATGTATTTGCAGGCTGATCTGTCTTAGCTGGTTACACAAGTCTTACTGTAGGTTTTGTTATGCGCTGGCTCATTTTCTCTGATGTTTTGAAAAATCTGTAAACTAAAATTCCTTTGAGCATTTATACACTGCAAATGATTAACATTGCAGAAATTACTCCAAGAATGTGCCTTGCTTGAAGGCAAAGGGCTGTCACACAGCAAACTTAATTCTGTGAAAAATATTGTAAACAGGCAACATTGCACAATATTGAACTGCACAGTTAGCAAACATATTTGCTGGCAGCAGATGTCTTTGCACTATACACCATAGAGCAACATGCCCCAAGGTCAGTTTCTGCCACAGGCATCTGTAAAGATGTTCTGGGCCCAGTTGTTCAAAGCATTGTTAGCTTAACGAGCTCGTTAGTGGTCAAAATGTTAACTGTTCTAGTAAATACAATATCTAATTCACAGCTATTTTTGCTGAAAAAATGTGAGTAGCTTTTGCAAATGCAAAAGCTACTCACATTTTTTCAGCAAAAATGTTAGGGTATATGCCATATTCAGTGATTAAAGATTTAACAATACGTTAACTAACGACGTCGTTAGTTTTGAACAACTGGGCCCTGGAGTGGAACTTCAATTTATGCAATTTATAGTGCAGAGAGGACTTATTACAGAGGAATATTTGATGATAATTCTGGGAGAATTTTGTCTAGTTCTCGGTAAAATGTGGGTACTTAAAAGTGCTTTGCTGAGATAGTTCTAAGGAGTACCCACAACATACATTTTTATGGAGAAATAAGGAATATTATCCCAGAATTATCATCAAATACTCTTCTTTAACAAGTCCTATGAGTGCAGACAAAGCCAGTCTTGAGAGAACAATGCATACAGGTATATCATTTTAGTCATTTAAACAGCATTCCCACAGCCATTCTGCAATAATATTGAACTGAAGTTTTTCTCTAATCAGAAATAAATTTCAGTTCATCAAACAGAAAGGAACATTTCTGCTCTTTATATTACTTTCACTATACGGCCACTATCCTATGTACATCTAGTTTTGTTTTAACGCTTAGCACTCTGGGTAAAATTTTCAGCAGATGACATTTTGAAATATTTTTCTTATTTTTCTCAGAAAACAGGATATGACATTTCATGCAAATTGTCTCCTAAGGAGACAATTTGCATGAAATGTCAAATCCTGGTTTCTGGGAAAAATAAGAAAAATATCATCAATCTGTCGTCTGCTGAAAATGCCCAGAGAGTGGTAAAGGTTAAAGAAAATTGTTCTGGCCTTTTTCAAAGGGAGACAACTTTTATAGACAGGACTGTTTCCTAGTACATTAGCCCATTCAAAACTGAGGGCTATTCTGAAAGAAAAGAATTTGATCCCAGAGGGATCAAATTCTTTCCCTTAAGAGTAGCCTCCAGTTAGACAGGAAGTTAATATTTTCTTTTCAGAGTTATTTCTCCTTAAAGATGTGTCCATTCTTCTTCAGTAAAGCCAGACATTGGCATGGCTTTTTATACTCAGCCACATGATTGTGGCGGGGTATTTTGGTATTATGTTGGCTGTCCGAGTGTCCGTCCATTTGTCTGTCCGTTAGGGCAGATGCCAGGTACATTATGAGGTTAGCATTTCTATTGATGTGTGGTTTATTCTGTCATTGTGGGGTTAAATTTGCTTTGTGGGGTTAAAAATTGGTGTTGTCGGGTTAAAAAGATCAAAGAAAGATCAAAGGAATAACCTCATCCTGTACCTCTTGTAAGAATGCCCATCCGGATGTCTGTCCGTCCATCCATATGTTCGTTTCCAGATGATAACTTGAGTAAATATCAATGGATTTTCACCAAACTCGGTGTGTGCATTGATGTTGTGGAGATCTGGTTTGGGATTGTTAATGGGCAAATTTTGTCAATTTTTGACAGAGTTTTCTGCTGCGACAGATCTTTTTTTTCATTTCTGGATGTTAACTTTAGTAAATATCAATGGTTTTTCACTAAACTTGGTGTGTGCATTGATATTGTGGAGATCTGCTTTGAGATTGCTGAGAGACAAATTTCGTAAATTTTTGTCAGAGTTATCTGCCTGGGACACGTCCATATTTTCATTTCTGGACGATAACTTTAGTAAAAATCAATGGATTTTCACCAAACTTGGTATGTGCTTTGATATTGTGGACATCTGATTTGGGATTGCTAATGGTAGAATTTCGTCTATTTTTGACAGTGTTATCTGCCCGCAATACATCCATATTTTACTTTCAGGACAATAATTTGAGTAAATCTCAATGGATTTTCACCAAATTTGATGTTGGCATTGATATTGTGGAGATCTGCATTGGGATTGCTCATTGGCAAATTTCGTCAATTTTTGACAGAGTTATCTGCCCACGACACGATAATGGCAGGGTATTATCGTTTCACTTTTTATTTAATAACACTTAGATTGGTTTGGAATTTAACGGCCCATTCAACAGTAATAAAGTCATATTGAGCCGGTCAGTTTACCTACACCTTTTCCTGGGCAGGCTTTGTCCTCTACGTGGTTAACCAGTACTTGTGCACATTCTTATACCAGAAACTGATTTTAATATAATTGGGTAAATTTAGATGCTTATTTTTTTCCACATATTTCAGATGAATGTCGACCCAGAAGATCTGATACCTAAACTACCTAAACCTAAAGATCTACAGCCTTTCCCGACTACACAAGCATTGGTAAGTGTATGTTGGTAAGTGAGTGAGTGAATGAGTAAGTAATTAAGTAAGTAAGTAAGTAAACACTTTATTTAAAGAGGGTAATAACATTTAGCATACAACAGCTAATTTCTATGAGGCCCTCAGAATTACAAAACATATATTTACATAAAATATACAGCCAATATATAGACAGATAGTTTTTAGTAAAGTAAGTAAGTTAACACTTTATTTAAAGAGGGTAACAACATTTAGCATACAACAGCTAATTTTCTATGAATCCCTCAGAATTACAAAACATATATTTACATAAAATATACAGCCAATATATAGACAGATGGTTTTTGAAACAGACACAAGTTCTCTGACCACTACACAGCATGGGACAGTCATGTTCAGCATTCCCTGGTGCAGTGGCCAACAAGGATTCACTAAATTACATACATACATGTATATTACATATGAAGAGTCAGATTTAGCAGGTACCAAGGAAAAATAAAAAATCTAGCTCCAGATAAGGTTTAAATAATGACTGTTTACATGTCTCTCCATGGGAATGCAACAAACACTAGTGCCTTTCTGAATGTTAAGGATGTCTCTGACAGACTTCTGTGGGTCATACCCATAGAGATGTGGTGCCAGTCTGGAGCAATTTTCAAATGAAGGTACAATACTCGGCCATACATAAATAAAGTGAAGAAAAATGGTGAATGTGAGCATTAAAAACTTTCCCTTGTGCTCAAGGGCAACATAGCTCTACCTAACATAGTTCACAATAGTAGCCTACATACATAGGTCTAGATAAGAGTTGGTATCAGATAAATATTTTTTTTTTATTTCTCCATGAAAACGTATGTTGTGGGTACTCATTAGAAGCACATCACTGAGGTGCTTCTAATGAGTACCACAACATATGTTTTCCTGGAGAAATAAGAAAAATATTAATACTTTTGGATTGAAAAAAGAATCTTATCAAAAACTATGTATATAGCATTAGATTAGAGGATTATCCGAATTAATATTTTTCAAATTTCTTCATGAAAATCTACATCATCAGCATATAGCTGTGACTGTATTCTTTGTTCGGATTTATGCATAAATCATATAGAGTGCAAAATGCATGGAAAAATCAAATTGCACCAGACATGTCCAATTTAGTACTATCTTTCATCCAAATTACAGTCTCCATACATATTCTTATGCATATCCCCTTGGGAGCAAATTCTTTCCTTTTAGAGAAAACCCTTTTCAGAAGGGAGGCAAAATTCTTTTGACAGAGTTACCTCCCTTAAAAATGTGTCCATTCCCCTAAAATCCCTGTCATCCTGAGTGTTAGTGACATGACTTTTTGTTTTACAGATGTACTTGGGGCACACAGATATGGTGCGGTGTGTGTCTGTTGATCCTTCGGGACAGTGGATTGTGTCAGGGTCTGACGACCACACAGTACGGGTTTGGGAAGTGTCGACAGGCAGGTGTATGAAGACGTTACAGATGGGTGGGACAGTGAAAAGTATAGCCTGGAACCCAAACCCTAGTGTGTGTCTAGTTGCCTGTACAGTGTAAGTTTGATTAACTTTTTAGCTCACCTGTTGCATAGTGACAAGGTGAGCCTTTGTGATCACAATTTGTCCGTCATGGGGGTGGTCTGGTGTGGCAATATTGTCATGTATCTTACGTCACCTGGGCATCCAACTGATATTGGCTTACAGTTGGACACGGCCTGCTATCATTGTAGCAGGTAAGGGTAGAGGGGGAATGTTTTTATTTCTTCTGTTTCTTAACTTTCATTCCTGTTCCTCTTTCCCCCTGTGTCCCTTTCTTTCATCTCCTCTACTAAATCTTCTGTCTCTCTTTTCCCTTTTTCTGGGAGAAGGCACAAAATGACCCACAAGGTTGACGTGTCGTTAAACCCCAACATGATGATTTGTTCGTCATCTGTCGTGCATGCATGCATCCGTCCATTCCCCTTCCGTCCATCCGTAAACAATTTCTTCAAACGACATCTTTTCCTAAACCACTGATCGGATTTTGACCAAACTTCACAGGAATGATCCTTGGTTAGTCCTCATACACGAGTACCTTTATATGCAAAACTATGCTGTAATGAACTGTGTTGTTAAGAGGTTTCTTTGTAAGAGTTTGTTTGAATTTTTTGATAATTGATTTGGTGTAAATGTCTATATTTATTGAGGATTGCTTTCCACTATATGTCATATCAGACTGACAAGGCTTCTCTGGTGCATACAGGAACAGTGAAAACCCTTTCCAGATGACAACGACATAAGAGCAAGGCCGAGTGGGTCTTTCGTGTTTCACATATGGAAAATATTTTTTTCCCAAGTGTGACTGAAATGTACTTTTATGAAAGTGAGATTTCTACTTTCAGTTGGGAAATATGTTTTTGTCATATTTACTACCAGTGATTATAACATCTTTCACTTAATATAATGCTATGCCATTCTATGGACCCCAAAGGTAGCATTATAAAGTGTCTGTCCTGTATATTTAAAAGAAATTTTCTTAGCAAACTTAGTAACATATAGCTCTAGGTAAGAGGGGTATGCTTGTTTCAAGATAGATGAGTTTTCTTGTTTTGCAATAGAACCTGTATTTTAAAGTCTGCAGAACCAGGCATTTTTATTTGAGTGATAAAGATTTCTTATTATCTTGTGAACTGGACAGGAACTTTTAAATGACATACCCATGAGATATGCATGATTTTGATTTATCAGTTTGAAGTATCAGAGTTCTGTTTTATCTGTTAACCCTTAAAATGCCAAGAAAACCTGCATCAAAAAATGTCATCTGTTTATGTCATCTGCTGAATATTCTTGCAAACTTTTCAAACCTATTTCATGCATACAGGCAAACAGTGTGGACTCAGATCAGTCTGCTCCTAAAGGAGCAGTCTGATCTGGGTCCACGCTGTTTGCAAAAATGACTTTTAAATTCACAAGCAGATGACAAAGCAGATGACAATTGTTGTGATTGGTGCTTTAAGGGTTAAACCATGCTATGGTGTTCATTGAGTAAGTGATAATTACTGTCTACAACATGTTTTCATTATAATTATGGCAAATAGAGTCTTTTTTGGGGACGACACAAAATGACTCACAAGGGTTGACTTGTGGTTAAACCCCAACTCAGTCAATCTTTATCGGGGAGGCAATGCTTTCAGAATTGTTTTATCTCCCTTCTGAAAAGGGGTCTACTCTAAAAGGAAAGAATTTGCTCCCATCCACTATAATTATGGCAAATAGATTCTTTTTCGGGGACAACACAAAATGACCCACAAGGGTTGACGTGTGCTTAAACCCCAACTCAATCAATCTTTATCGGGGAGGCAACGCTTTCAGAGTTGCTTTACTTCCCTTCTAAAAAGGGGTCTACTCTAAAAGGAAAGAATTTGCCCCCATTGGGAGCAAATTCTTTCCTTTTAGAATAGATACCTTTTCGGGAGCAAATTCTTTCCTTTTAGAGTAGACCCCTTTTTAGAAGGGCAGTGGGAACAAATTCTTTCTTTTTAGAATAGATCCCTTTTCAGAAAGGGGATCAGTGTGCAGAAGAATAAACAGGAAGCCACAAAAAGTTGTCTCCCTTGTAAAAATGGCAGAAAATCTTCCAAATGCATCCAGTTCCCTTAACCCTTGTCATGCTGAATAAATTAAGATGCCATGCCCACTTCTAATTTCCAGCCAATCAGATTACTTGATCCGGGTTTTTGATAGAAATTTGCATATTTAATGACAAACAGTGCAGATCTAGATCAGTTGGCTTCTTCAGAAGCCAACTGATCTGGATCTGCACTGTTTGATAAGACAGGGCATGTCGTGTTCAGCAAGAGAAGGGTTAAATGAGAAAAAAAAACAAAACAAAAAAACTTGATACCCTGCTTTTGTGGAGATACCAATTTAGCTTTTTAATTTTGTTGGAATCATTGTTTATTTCAGAGACAATACAGTAATACTTGTAAACCCTGGGGTTGGTGATAGATTACAAGTAACTAACACAGATAACATGCTCAGTTCGTATGACCCTACAGAGCACCAGTCAGGTATAGGTACCATGCCATAATTCCAGATAAGGCATGTTTTCAACAGAAAAGTGATTTTTTTTATTTCTCCATTGAAACATATGTTATGGTATGCATTGGAAGAGCCTCACAGAGGCACTTCTAATGAGTTTTCACGTTTTGTAGAGAAATAAGAATATTAACTTCATAAGTCTAGTTAAGAGTGGTATCAGGTAAATATTTTTCTTATTTCTCAACAAAAACATACGTTGTGGGTACTCATTAGAAGCGCCTCAGCGAGGTGCTTCTAATGAATACCACAACATATGTTTTTGTTGAGAAATAAGAAAAATACAGATACCTTTTGGTTGAAAAAAGTGCCCTATCAAGAGCTATGTAATTATGTGGATACTCCTTCTTAGCTGAAGCTATGCCATATTTATTGGGATACCTTAACTCCTTTCCATACTTCTAACATTTGAACAAGTCCATTTTACTACCTGTTGATGTGTCTAAAAACTGCTTGGTCACCTTAAATCTTTACCATACTTGTCCTAGAGTTTGAACAAGTCCATTTTACTACCTGTTGGTGTGTCTGAAAACTACTGGAAGAATGGCAAAATGTAGGCATTCTGTGATCAGGGTCTGCACTGTTTGATAAGGCCTGTCTGTCCATATATCTAAGATTATTTTGATGTAGAAATTTAATACTGATAAAGTGTGTTGTTTTAATGAGTGCTATCAGCTTTTTAGCTCACCTGAGCAAAAGCTCAGGGTGAGCTATTGTGATCAGCCTCTGTCCGTCGTCGCCCATTGTCCGTCTTCAACAAATGTTTATTAACACTCTAGAGGTCACAGTTTTGACCCAGTCTTGATGAAACTTCCCAGAATGTTTGCCCCTATGAATTCTAGGTCAAGTTTTATACTGGGTCACTTGGGGTCAAAAGCTAGGTCACCAGGTCAAATCAAAGGAAAAACTTGTTAACACTCTAGAGGTCACATTTTTGAAGCAATCATCATGAATATTGCTCAAAATGTTTGTCTTGATGATTTCTAGGTCAAGTTCGAAACTGGGTCACTTGGGGTCAAAAACTAGGTCATCAGGCCAAATCAAAGGAAAACCTTGTTAATACTCTAGTGGTCACATTTTTTAAGCAATCATCATGAATCTTGCTAAAAATGTTTGTCTTGATGAGTTCTAGGTCAGGTTTGAAACTGGGTCACTTGGGATCAAAAACTAGGTCACCGGG
Source organism: Anodontia alba (assembly GCA_964016985.1). Classification (NCBI taxonomy): domain Eukaryota; kingdom Metazoa; phylum Mollusca; class Bivalvia; order Lucinida; family Lucinidae; genus Anodontia; species Anodontia alba. The sequence goes on from OZ024827.1 coordinate 94,404,704, forward strand.
CCAAATAAGCAGAAAACCATGGATAACACTCTAGGGGTCACATTTTTGAAGCAGTCATCATGAATCTTGCTCAAAATGTTTGTCTTGATGAGTTCTAGGTCAAGTTTGAAACTGGGTCACGTGGGGTCAAAAGCTAGGTCACCTGGCCAAATCAGCGGAAAACCTTGTTGACACTCTAGTGGTCACATTTATCATGAATCTTGCTCGGATTGTTTGTCTTGATGATTTCTAGGTCAGATTTGAAACTGGGTCACTTGCAGTCAAAAACTAGGTCACCAGGCCATATCAAAGGAAAACCTTATTAACACTCTAGCGGTCACATCTTTGAAGCAGTAATCATGAATCTTGCTCAAAATGTTTGTCTTGATGAGTTCATGGTCAAGTTCGAAACTGGGTCACTTGGGATCAAAAACTAAGTCACTCGGCCAAATCAGCAGAAAACCTTGTTAACACTCTAGCGGTCACATTTATGAAGCAGTCATCACGAATCCTGCTCAAAATGTTTGTCTTGATGATTTCTAGGTCAGGTTTGAAACTTGGAGTCAAAAACTAGGTCACCAGGCCAAATCGAAGGAAGACCTTGTTAAAACTCTAGAGGTCACATTTTTGAAGCAATCATCATAAATCTTGCCCAAAATGTTTGTCTTAATGATATCTAAGTCAGGTTCGAAACTGGGTCACTTGGGGTCAAAAACTAGGTCACTGTCAAAAACAATATTTAGGGTCAACTGAGATGATTTAATAAAATGCAAGAGCAAATTTTTTATTTGGATTAATAAGAAAAATCCTGCATCTTGCGATTTTACTATTTTAAATCATCATTTTATCCCATCGTAGTCTGGAGACCCCTAAAAGAGTAATTGGCAAACAGTGCAGACCTGGATCAGATGCCGCAGAACACGTCTGATCAGGGTCTTCACTGTTTGCAAATAGTTCAACCATTTTTCTCTCGGAAAATCTTAACCACAAGGCCTGACATACTTAAAATCAAAATTAGAATCTTCTAATAAATAGTGAGGGGGAGTTCATTGAGTCTACAATGGGTTAAAATACGTAAGAGCTGCAACGTCGGAAAATGTACCTGTGGACATGTGCCCAGTGAAGATTCAAATCAGTCTGCATATTCGTACAGTCTGATCAGAATCTTTGCTAAGCACATTTTGGATAGCCAAGGATGCAAAGTTTCTTTATGCAAATAATGAATGAACAAACTGCGCAGATTTGAGTTTTGCTGATTTGAGTCTTAGTTGGGTGCACATGTCGGAAGGTACCTTTTCTTACTTGTGACTTATTAACTTATATACAGTAGAACCTCGATTATTCAGACTTCAATAATTCAAAATTCTCAATAATTCAAAATCATTTAGAAGTCCCGACTTAAATATAAGTATGCATTTCAACCCTCAATTATTCAAAGTCCCTTGGACTTTGAATTTTCGAGGTTCCACTCTACAGTGGAACCTCGATAATTCAAAGTCAAAGGGATCAAACAGTTTTGTTTGAATTAATGAGACTTTGCATACTTATATTTAAGTTGGGACTTCAAAATGATTTTGAATTATTGAGTATTTTGAATTATTGGTTTGAATAATCAAGGTTCTACTGTATATGTATTTTCAGATTCCCAGGCCCCTGTAACATGGAGTACATACGAGGGAAAAGAATATGAAGATGGTTTCCGATTAAAACTACCACATACTATAGTGAGTTTCCCTATTTATAGTTACATATGAACAGATAAATACTTATTGTTTGTCAAGAAATTCTTTGGAATGTCCTATATGATTTCGTGGCTTTCTAGGATTCTTATGAAGAAATACAAAAAAAAAATAATTCATTTTCTTTAAGCTCGTGTGGAGGTTAAAATTTAAAAATCATGACTTAAATGAAGCAAATTTATTTGGCCTTTTCTTCCTAATATTCAGGGCCCAGTTGTTCAAAGCGTTGTTAGCTTAATGAGCTCGTTAATGGTCAAAATGTTAACTGTTCTAGTAAGTACAATACCAAATTTACAGGTATTTTTGCTGAAAATATGTGAGTGCAAAAGCTACTCACAGTTTTTCAGCAAAAATATTAGTGTATATGCTATATTCAATAATCAAAGTTTTAATGATACATTAACTAACAACATTGTTAGTTTTGAACAACTGGGCCTAGTTTTATACATAAATACAGTGGTGACCTATTCATATATTTTCAGCCCTATAGATCCATTAATTGTTAAATCAAGCAATATTTACTAAACTGCCGTCCTTTTGGCTCATCTAGAAATATTATTTAGTATGCAAATACCACATAATTACTCTGATATATATTTATATAGCAATCTGATATTTAACCTCTATATCAAAGCAAGCCTATTTAAGAATGAATATGGTCCTATTCAGTTCTAACTACCAAATAATTCCAGTCATTGCATGTTAAGTGAGGTGGGACAGGAAAAAGTTTTGACACCACTGTCATCAGAGGCAAAGAATTTCAAGTTGTGCAGATTTGCGCTAAAATTTCCCTTAAATACCCCTATAGCAAATAATGAAAGCCTATCAAATTATTCAAAATATTCCTCATTAGATGAGGTAGAATAAAGAATGTAATGAAGGCCTAAAATCATCCAAATGATTAAGCATTTTAATTTGAATTAAAATTAGTCTGTCAATATTGTGAAATACTTAAAACTTGTTTTTTCCAGGAAATAGGAATGTATAGCCTTAGTGAATTATATGAAATGACAAATCTTGTTTTCTGGGGATAAAAATAAGTAAAATGTTTTTATTTGGTTATTTCTTAATTTACAGGAAGTTACACATGTCACATGGCATGGAAAAGGAGATTACTTTGCCACAGTGATGCCAAAAGGAAATACAAAGTCAGTGTTAATACATCAGTTGTCAAAACGCCGGTCACAGAATCCATTCTCAAAGTCGAAGGGTCTGGTTCAGTGTGTACAGTTTCATCCAATCAGACCATTCTTATTTGTTGCAGTAAGTCTGTCTTTAAGAGGACTGGATATACTTGATAGATTTCCTGCCATTCTGTATAAGGGAGACAACTTTGTTCCCTGTTTCTTTCCTACACACTAATTCCTGTCTGAAAAGGGGTCTGCTGGAAAAGGGAAGAATTTGCTGCAAAGGGGTGGTGGGGTGCAAATTGTAAATTTATTCAGGAGGCATTGGAATTAAGGAATGAATTAAGGTAGTAGATCTATTATATTTGTTTTTGTCATGTGTTTTCTGTAAAATGTTTATATTATTATTTCATTTGAATGGAGAACACCCGTATATGTAGGTTTTCCAGTAAATATTCTATTCTATTCTGAATGAAGCCCAAAGGGCTTTATGTTAGGTGTGCGAGTAATTCACTGGAATTTACACATTGATAAAATCCACAAAAATAAAATTCATTTCTTATAATTCCATCTGGGACATATTTATGTTAAAAATATGGGTAAAGTTGCCCATTTTAGAAGTTTTTGCAAAGAAAATAGTTCCAGGATTCCTGATCTTTGGATTTAACAAAGTATAAATCCTGTTTTCAAATTGCTTTTGCCCAATCAGATTGCACTAAATAATTGTAAGACTATTGAGTTGGAATTATTTACAAAAACTTATGTTGTATTGTTTTCAGACTCAGCGATATGTAAGGGTATATAACTTGCTTAAACAAGAATTATCTAAGAAGTTGATGTCTAACTGTAAGTGGGTGTCTAGTATGGCGGTACATCCAGAAGGTAAGTGCTTAGCTTGATCCAAGAACTTCTTACCTTCTTTACCAACATTTACAGTCATGATCATGTGCTTAAAAGAGATACGAGGAAGCATCCAGGTAGCTGAGTGGTTAGTGCCCCTGACTTCGGATCAGGAGGTCCCCTGTTCAAATCCCACTGGTGGCAAATTGAGCTCATGACTGTTCCAGAGGAATTCAGCTCATGATTGTATGGTGCTTCATTGCACAGAGCCTTGCATCACTAGTCCATCGTTGTGATATGACTCAAATACTATTGAAAGGGTCTCAAGACACCAAACTATCATCATCATCATCATCAGTGAGATATCTTACACTTAGCATCCTTATTGCTTTGCATGCTGGGTAAAAAATGCAGCAGATGACATTTTGAAATATTTTTCTTATTTTTCCTCAGAAAGTAGGCTTTGACATTTCATGCAAATTGTCTCCTGAATTTGCATGAAATATCTATTTTCTAGGAAAAATATCATACCTAGGAGACAATTTGCATGAAACATCAAAGCCTATTTTCGAGGAAAAATAAGAAAAATATTATCAGTTTGCCATCGGCTGAATTTGCCTCTAGAGTGGTAAAGGTTGAGAATAATTCTTAATATTATAATTGTAGTTAGCATTATTAACAATAATTAAAAAAACTTAGAATGTCATTTGCTACAGTTTTGCTTAGCACTTGAAGGGACATCTAAGTGCCTTACACAGTGGCATTAAAAAAATCACAAAAATAAATTGTGATGATCTACCAGGTATTAAGCAAAACATGAAAGTTTCTTGCCATGAAAGGAAGTTGATTTACAGTAAGTGAATAGCAGAGGCCAGGATCAGCCTGCACATTCATAGTCTGCTCTGGGATTTGCTTTCTGCCATTGTATTTATATATACTGAGGACGTTGCTCAGTCAAGTCTGTGTCTATTAATGCATTCTCGGAGGACTTGTTGAGGAGGAATATTTGGTGATAATTCTGAGATAATTACTCTTATTTCTCTGTAAAAACATATGTTGTGGTACTCATTAGAAGTGCCTCACTGAGGCACTTCAAATGAGTACCCAAAACACATTTTTATAGAGAACTTGAGAAAATTATCCCAGCATTATCATTAACAACTCCTCCTTAACTAGTCCTGCAATATCCAGTGAATGGCAATGAAGGTCCTGATCAGACTGTGAATTTGTAGGCTGATCTGAGCCTTCATTAACCGTGTGTGATAAAGGCCATTATCTTACATTGTGCATCTTTTGATTTATTTTCAGGCGATAATGTAATAATTGGAAGTTATGACAGTCGACTCAGCTGGTTTGATCTCGACCTTTCCACAAAACCCTATCAGACTCTGAGGTGAGACTGTAAATTAGTTTTGGCTTATACAATCAGTGCATGTACATAAATAGACTGAGAGGAAATAGAAACTATACACTTGATTTCAAATTGGGCTGGTGAAAAACTAAAAAGTGCAATTTCATTCTAATGATGGAATTTGATATCATTTTGATTTTACATTATGCACAAAATTTTATTTCACAGATTTGACATGGTTAGCAAATGGTTGTTTGTAAAAGTCAACTATTTGACACAGGGGTCGAAATCATGGTGTCAAGTTTTCACTCACTTTTGTATCTCTATTTGTAAAGTGATAACAAGTCAATTTCTGGTGTGAGAAGTTAATGAGAAGCCCTTGTATTGATAATGGCTTGCCTGCTGGAGGCCGAATTCACCTCATCACAATATGGCGCTTCATTGTTGCACAGAGCCTTTCATTATCACCCTTCAGTCATCTCAGTATGACTTAAATAATGTTGAAAAGGATGCAACACCAAACCATAATCGATAATGGCTCGACATCTCATGGATCTTGATAGACAATGAATTACATGCTGGTGTCTACCTCCATTCCTTGATTAGCACCCTTTCCAACTGACTCTGTCTTCATTGTCCATTTATTTTGTCTTGTATCTTGAAGACTTTTTGATGGCTGTCATACTTATATAATCAAAATTAAACTCATATGTAGTCAGTGTGACTTGTATTTCATGGTCACGTGATTTTGCCTTGTATCTTGTTCGATGGATGAATGTCAGCCTTGGCATTTTGGTCCTAGGTGACATCAAAATTGAACTAATATCATTTTATGTAGGTCACTATGACCAATATTCATGGTCTAGAGATTTTGCCTTAAAACTTGAAGACTATTTGATGGATAAATTTGGTACTTGAGATATTGGATCCATGTGACACCAAGATTAATCTCATATCATGTGTAGGTTCATGTGACCTTTATTTATGGTCCAGCAATTTTGCCTTGTATCTCACATCTTGAAGACTTTTTGATGGATGAATTTGATATTTGGGATATTTGTTCTATGTTACACCAAAATTGACCTTATAGTATATGTAGATCAATGTGACCTATATTTCACTGTCCAGCCTATTTGCCGTCTGTCTTGAAGACTATTTGAGGGATGAGTATCATATATGTAATGTAATTATGTAGCAATTTTGCCTTATACCTTGAAGACTATTTGATGGATGTCATACTCAGGATATTGGTTACATGTGACACCAAGATTGAACATATATGTAGGTCAATACAACTTACATTTCATGGTCCAGTGATTTTGCTTTGTATCTTGAAGACTATGTGTATTATTAGACTATCATTTGATGGATGAATGTCATACTTGGGATTTTGGTTCCATGTTACTAAGTTATAATATATAGGTCAGAATGATCTTTATTTCATGGTCCAGTTATTTTGTCTAATATACTGACAACTTTTTGATGGATGAACATCATACTTGGGATATTGGTCAAAATTGACCTTACAGTATATGTAGGTCAATGTGACGTATATTTCACTGTCTAGCAATTTGGCCTTACATCTTGCAGAGGATTTGGTAGATGTCATACTTGGGATATTGGTTCCAAACTTGAACTTATATCAGATGTAGTTCAATGGAACATATTTCATTGTCCAGTGGTTTACTATTTAAATGATGAAAGTCATACTTGGGATTGGTTCCATGTGACACATAGATTGAATTCATATCATATGTAGGTCAATGTGATTAGTATTTCATGGTCAAGTGATTTTGCCTTATATCTTGGAGACTATTTGATGGATGAATGTCATACTTGGGATTAGCTCCATGGAACAAAAATGACACAATATAAAATATGCCATGCATTTAAGCTATGCTGTCCTGTGCCAGCTCTTATTATTTTTTTATTGTTTTAGTACAGCCATTATAAACTGTTCAATACAAACAAGGCTTACCAAAAACACTTTTTCTTATTAAAAATAATTTGCATTGTTATCATAATTGCTATTTTATGTGACTGAAAGCTGTTTTCAAATAATCAGAAAAAACACTTGCCTACTTAAGATAAGTTCTCCCCAATAAAACGTTTGGGCAGGCAATGTTAGAATAGCCTTCTGCTATAAAATATTCAGTGTTCCAGGTAGCTCTAGGTAAGAAGTGTTGATGTTTTTCTTATTTCTCCATAACAAAAAACTTGTTTTAGGTACTCATTGGAATGCCTCAGTAAAGCAGTCACAGTGAGTAGCCTTAACTTATTTCTTTGGAGAAGTAAGAACAAATGCTGAGAACCTTTGGAGGCAAGAAAAAATATTTGGAGAAAAGTCTCAAACTGTGGCTGAATGCAAGTTTCTTTACCTGACTATTTGCTTATTGTAGACATCACAAGAAGGCAGTGAGACAAGTGTGCTATCACAAGCGGTACCCATTATTTGCCTCAGCCAGTGATGATTGTACCATCATTGTGTGTCATGGAATGGTGTACAAGTAAGTGCATTTACCATTCCTATTAAAGCTTATACACTGGAAACTCTGTATAAGATGGTCCATTATAAGACAGGGCCCAGTTGTTCAAAGCTTACGACGTCGTTAGTTAACGATTCGTTAAAATTTACATCAAGTGATACGCAAAAATGCTGAAATTTTTTGCTGAAAAAATGTGAGTACATTTTTTCAGCAAAAAATATCAGAATATTGTGTATTGAATCTGCTAAAACAGTTAACAAAATGACCCTTAACGAGCTCGTTAAGCTAGCGACGCTTTGAACAACTGGGCCGAGTTTAAAATTGAACCCCACAAAAGTGTTCCAAACAAAAATGTATAGATTGTATAGATAAATGACCATACCTTTTCAAAAATGTATAAAAGACCATTTATATAGAGGACCATTCATGCAGGCTAGTCAGGGCTATGGCTGTTTGCCAGTCAATTCTGCAGCAGGTTCTTGTGCAAACAGTGAAGACCTTGATCAGATGGTTTAAAATCTAGACTGATTTGGACCTTTGCTATTTACATATTAGCCATCCCCAGAGAATGTACCTTTGGACATGTGCACCCATTGAAGATCCAGATCTGCCCGCATGTTTGCACAGTCTGATCAGAATCTTCACTGGGAACATTTTGGATAACCAAGGATGCAAAGTTCCTTCATGCTAACAAGCAAGACTTATCAGATAGCTTAGATGTCTGCTTGTCAGAAGGTTTACAGCAGGCCTCAGTTGGATGCGCATTCAACTGGTGATCAGGAGGCTGTGGGGTCGGCAACATTCTTTCATGGAGATTGGTCATGAAATATTTTCTAAGGTCATTCTCTCCCGTCCACGCTCTTCATGACCCCATTGGGTTGACTGGGCTGTAAAACCTCAACAAAAACAAACAAAAACTGACCAGACTGCCTATATGTGCAGGCTGATTTGAGTGTGCATTGGGTGCTTGTCAGAAAGTACATTTTCTTTTGTTCATTATGTGCCCTTTTTTATACCCCCATCACACAATAATGGTGAGGTATTATGGTTTCATATTGGATGTTTATGTGTCTGTCCATCTGTACTTTCCTTTCCATATGATGAGTAAATATCAATAGATTTCCATTAAACTTGGTATGTGCATTGATATTGTGGAGATCTGGTTTGTGATAGCAAATGGTAAATTTCGTCAATTTTTGACATAGGAATCTGTCCGCCACACATCCATATTTTCATTTACGGATGATAACTTGAGTAAATGTCAAGGGATTTGCACCAAACTTTGTATTTGCATTGATATTGTTGAGGTCTGGTTTGGGATTTTGCTAATGGGCAAATTTCCTCAGTTTTGAAAAACAGAGTTGTCTCATCATTTTTTGATGGAGTCATCTACCCGCCACAAGATAGTGGCAGGTTATTATGGTTTCACGTTTTTATTTGCATAAAGCTTGACTAGCCTTGTTAGAACATTCAAGTTCTGTAGTGGGAAAGCCATCATATTCCCGTATTATAACTGAAAATCCAGATTGGCTGGCATATCAGTTTAACCCTTAAAGCTTCGTTTAGAGGTTAGCAGATATTTTAAATTCATTTTTCATGTTTATGAGAAAATGGAGCTCAAGGCTTCAAGAGTTGACTCCCATTCAAGCCCATATTTTTGTTTTGAAAAAATTGTGATCACAAAGATGTGGTCTGCATGTTTCTGAGAAAATTGAGCTCAACATTTCAAAAGAATCGATTCCCATTCACTTGAAATATCAAGCCCTATTTTTGTTTTGAAAAACAAGAGATCACAAAGATGTGGTCTACTAGGATAGTGTTATGCTTATTAAGGATTGTTATAGTCAGGCTATTCACTATTTCACCTTATAAGGTAAATGTCCTAAAATTTAGTACACCAAAGTTTCTGACAAAATGGCATATGCAGACAGTGCAGACCTAGATCAGACTTCTCAAGGAGTCTACACTGTTGGCCATTCCACTTAGTATTCTAAAATAATAAAAAAATAAACAATCGCATAACACAAAATTCAGGCCAAAAAGGTATTGAATAAGGTGTTTGATATTGTAGGACATTTACAGTACATAGTAAAAGTTTCTGTATCATCACGAAAACATGCCTATATAATATTGACCCCCTTAAACCCCACTTTTATATAGTAAAACTGGGGTTTACAAGGGTATGCATTATATTTCTTATTTCTGCTCAAAACATAGATGGTAGGTACTCGTTAGAACCACCTCATTGAGGCAGTTCTAACGAGTACCCACAATCTAGGTTTTGAGCAGAAACATGAAAAATATCAGAATTTTTTATCTGAAAATTTTCATTTTTTGGTAGTAAAGTTTTCAGTATATTTGAATAGGCATGTTTTCGTGATGTCTGTACATGAGCAGGAAAGTCTGCTCAAATATACAGCTGGACTGGGTCTGCACTGTTATCAAATGGGAAATATCCGATTTACCTTGTAAACCTCATTTTATCTTCACCCCACTTAATTACTTTACTGTTCTTGTATATTTCAGTGACTTACTACAGAACCCATTAATTGTGCCAGTGAAAGTATTACGTGGACATACAGCTGAAAAAAGTGTAGGAATATTAGACTGTGTATTCCACCCGTCACAGCCATGGATATTTTCTGCCGGAGCTGATGGAACTATTAGACTTTACACTTAGTGAAATATACAGGGCTGTATCCCAATTTAAAAAGCCATAGCTCCAGATATGGCGCTTTTTCCCTGAAGTTTTGATATTTTTCTTATTTCTCCACAAAAACATAAGTTGTGGTGCTCATTAGAAGCGCCTCAGGGAGGCGCTTCTAATGAGTACCCACAACATATGTTTTTATGGAGAAATAAGAAAACTATTCACTCTTATCTGGAGCTGTGAAAAAAACATAACTCTGGGAAAAACCTTTTTTACAAAAAAGTGTTGGTATTTTTCTTATTTCTGCAGAAAAACCTCTATGTTGTAGGTTCTCTATGGAATCAACTCACAGTAACGGTGTCAGTAACTCACAACTGCCCTTCTTGAATCAGCTGAAGGGGGAGAATGATCCTAGAAATGATTTCATGGTCAAATCTCCATGAAAGTTATGTGGCCGAGCTGGGATTCGAACTTGCACCCCTAGATCTGCAATGAGATGCACTACGGACTGTGCTATGGAGCCTAGTCAATAAGTTTAAGTTTTCAAAATGGCTTAAAACAGAGTGCTGTCTACTAAAGGCACTAGACTGAGCAGTATGTATGAAACATATGAAGGGAAAAAGGAGACACTTCTTGTCATCTGCATTTGGTTCAAAACAGCAATAACATGAATCAGTTTATGGATGTGTGCACCCTTGGTTTTGCCAGTACTGTACAGTGCCAAGATTTCTTCTCCCTGAGTAGCAAAGGTACTAATCAGATTTGCAGGCTGACCTAAGCAGTCACTGTCACTATCATGCTAAGTCTGTCTTATGTATGACTTATTTGAGAAATACAAAATATTTTTCTGTAGTCCTATAGTATGAAAAATATGAGTTCATGAATAAAGAAAAGCTGTTATACTCTGTACATTTTCCTGCTCTTTTGTTATTGTATGCTTTTCAGCTTTACAATCAAAGATAGTTGTGAAAAATATCCTGATAAAAAAATGGCTATATCTTGCTGACATAAGTATATCCTGTTGCACGGTCATTCTGCTGTAAATGAGTAGAAGTAAAATGTGAATTCTGCTGAAATTGACCATTAGTGAAATGTACATTCTGTTGATCTGGACCAGCGGTGAACTGAGCATTCTGTTGTAATTGACCAGCATTAACTTGCACATTCTGCTGTGGTTGACCAGCAGTGAACTGCACATTCTGCTGTAGTCGACCATCAGTGAAAGGCGCATTCTGCTGTAACTGACAAGCAGTGAAATGTATGGTCTGCAGCAAGTGACCCTCAGTGAAATGTACATTCTCCTGTAATTGATCAGCTGTGAAATATATACTGCTCCAATTAACCAGCAGGGAATTGTACATTTTCCTATAATTGACCAGCAGTGAAATGCCCATTCATCTGCAACTGACCATCAATGAACTGCAGTTAAATGTACATTGTTGTTATTGACCCGCAGTAAAATGTACATTCTGCTGTAATTGACTTGCAGTGAAATGTACAGTCTGCAGTAATTGACCAGCAGCGAAATATACACCTTGCTTTAGTTGACCAGCAGTGAAATGTACATTCTGCTGTAACTAGGCCTCAGTGATATGTACATTCTGTGCTGTAACTGAGCCTCAGTGATATGCACATTCTGCTGTAACTGAGCCTCAGTGAAGTGTACATTCTGCTGTAATTGAGCCTCAGTGATGTGTACATTCTGCTATAATTGAGCCTCAGTGAAATGTACATTCTGCTGTAATTGAGCCTCAGTGAAGTGTGCATTCTGCTGTAATTGAGCCTCAGTAAAGTGTACATTCTACTGTAATTGAGCCTCAGTGAAGTGTACATTCTACTGTAATTGAGCCTCAGTGAAGTGTGCATTCTACTGTAATTGAGCCTCAGTGAAGTGTACATTCTACTGTAATTGAGCCTCAGTGAAGTGTGCATTCTGCTGTAATTGAGCCTCAATGAAATGTACATTCTGCTGTAATTGAGCCTCAGTGAAATGTATATTCTGCTGTAACTGAGCCTCAGTGATAGTGTACATTCTGCTGTAACTGAACCTCAGTGAAGTGTACATTCTGCAGTAATTGAGCCTCAGTGAAGTGTATATTCTGCTGTAGTTTAGCCTCAGTGAAATGTACATTCTGCTTTAATTGAGCCTCATTGAAGTGTACATTCTGCTGTAACTGAACCTCAGTGAAGTGTACATCCTGCAGTAATTGAGCCTCAGTGAAGTGTATATTCTGCTGTAATTGAGTCTCAGTGAAGTTTACATTCTGCTGTTATTGACCAGCAAAGAAATGTACATCCCACTGTAGTTGAAGTGAAATGTACACCCTGCTGTAATTAGCCAGCAGTGAAATTTTCATTCTGCTGTAATTGATTAGCAGTGAAAAGTACACTCCACTCTAGATGACCAGCAGTGAAATGTACATTCTGCTGTAATTGATCAGCAGTGAAATGTACATTCTGCTGTAATTTGCCAGAAGTGAAATGTATACTGCTCCAATTAACCAGCAGGGAATTGTACATTTTCCTATAATTGATCAGCAGTGAAATGCCCATTCATCTGCAACTGACCATCAATGAAATATACATTCTCCTAATTGACCATCAGTGAAATGTACATTCTTCTACAACTGACCAGCAGAAATGTGCAGTCTGCTGTGATTGGCCAACAGTGAATGTATGCTCACTGACCAGCATTGAAATGTAAATATAATTGACCAGCAGTGAAATGTACGTTCTCCTATAACTGACCAGCAGAAATGTGCAGTCTGCAATGAGTAGTCAGTAATAAAATGTACATTTTGCTGCAACTCTCCAGCAATTTCACCCTAGCCATAAATTAGTAATTATTTGTCAAGCCAAACTGGTGTAAATGTGTGTTTATGTATTTACTGGGAGCTGTTTTACACTAGTGTTATCTGAAGTAACCTGTTAATACCAGAGCAATTACCACTTAGTTAAAAATTACAACTAGGTGAGTAATTTGGATAGGGCTGGTTGGATTAAAAAAAATTGTTTGAATGTTAATAATTTAGTGTGATTTGACTAAGTTTGGTTAGAACTGATTTATAATTGGTAACTGCCGAGTTAATCCTTTACACTTAGCATTCTGGGTATAAAAATCAGCAGACATCATTTTGAAAATGCTTATTTTTGCCCCAGTGCCTTTGAGAAACTTCTTTTTGGGAGTATTTGCCCCATAAAAATTTCTGAAAAAGTGAATCAAATCAAATTTATGGGCTAAATACCCAAATATCTTGCACCCATCAACAAAACAGATTACCCAAAAGAAATATCCTGATACACAGTTCAGTGAGAAATGGGTGGGTAAAAATTCCCCAAAATACCCAGTTGCTTAGAGCCTTATCTAAGGCACTGTTTCCCAGAAAATATGTTTTGAAATTTCATGCAAATTTACTCTAAAAGAGAAATGGAGACAATTTGAATGAAATATCGAAGCCTCTTTTCTGGGAAAAATAACAAAACTATCATCTGCTGAATTTGCCCGGAGAGGGGTAAAGGTTAAAACACTGCAAATAGACAATTTCTGTCCAGATCTAAGAAACGAAATTGTGTGCATGATCTCTCCTTCATCTGGATTTTGTTAATATATTTTATGTCGCCATAATGATTAATTTATTCAGCATGGCAAAGGTTAATAATAAAAAAAAAAAAATGATTCAAAGACATGGCTCAGCATGGACAGATGGACATTAAGATGGCAAGGCATATGGAGAATCCAGTTATATGCTTTTGCCTTCAATTGGGGATACATATGCATTTCTGTGGGGAAAAAGATCAACCATAATTATATACTCGTAAATGAGCCATTACACAGCATTTCCTACAGGACTACATGTGCGCTCAGCAAAGACACAGATCATCCTGTGTGTTTGCACAGCCTGAAGTCTTCACAGGGCAATCTGTTTCATTTTCTTGTGGGAAATGGTGTGCTCCTGCTCAGTTTTGTATGAGGTCACCTGTTGCGATTTTCCCTAGACCAATTAAAGCAAAACAACAAAAGTCTTTCAACACCAATAAGAATATGTTCCCACAAGAAACACTCTTGGACAAAAATAATATAAAATCTTTTTTTTTTTAAAAAAAAAAAACAACAGTAAAAAAAAAAACCAAAAAGGATGTCTCCTTGCATGTAAATTTTTTTACTTTTGACGAAATTGGTTCTGTGCCAACCTTGAAAATGAGGTCAAGGTCACCAAAGTCTAATCACCTGTAGAGTTTGTCCCAATGATGTATCCCTGAAAATCCACCACCCGGTTCAAACCCATCATGCACATTTTAAACTGTCATGCCAATGCTAATGTGATCTAGACCGAAAACAACCTCTTGTTGTAGGGGACACCTTTGTGGTAGGACACAGTTATACTTTGAATACTCTCATTACTTGGATGTAGGCAGAATACTGAATGTCAAGTGGACTCTTCCATCACAACTCTGGACCAGTCTATTTCCAATAGCAGGATGTAAGGTTAGTTTTTATCACTGTCCCCATATTGGAAAATATGGGAAATGAAAATAAAAGACTGAAGGTCAAAGGTCACCTGATATCTGAAGCATGTCAGACAATAACCCTTCTCACCATTTTCCAACTCCTTATGCTGCAGTAATAAAATATTACAGTGTACTATAGGACAGATTGAGCCACAAGATGACATGCAAAAGGATACAGTAAAGAAGAGAAGATTCAGATATGGTAAAAAGGTTAAGGTGTGAAAGAGTCGAAAATCCAAATTCAGGTGCACATCTTCAGATCACGTGGATGAAAATAGGCAGAATCTTATGGAAGCCTTAGGAGTTGGGGTCACAAGTTGTGCTGACAGAAATTTGAAGTCCGAAAGGGCCTTACTGTGTCAAAAACAGCTAAATCAAATATCCAGAATCATATCTCAAGAACCATGTGCACATCTTCACATCAAAGAAAGAAAATATGCAAAATTTCAAAAGTATAGGACACAAAGTATTGGTGTTTGAGGACACAAGTTTGTGGATGAAAATTCTAAGTCCTAAAAGGCCATAACTGTTAACAAGAGGGCCAAGATGGCCCTGTAGCGCTCACCTGATTACCAGACAACTGGCCTTTCAGATCAAGAGTCAACTGGCCTTTCGGATCAAGAGAAAAAGTTCAATATAGATTTCAAGATGGCGGCCACCATGGATTTCCAATCGGAACAATTTTAGCTACTTTTGATCTACAAGTCATCTCTATACTTCAAAACCGTTTTTCAACTTGGCAGCTAGGGCGACCATCTTGAATTTTCTATCATAATGATTTTCGCTATTTTTGATCTACAAGTCCTCCTGATATTTCCTATCAAGTTTCATGTCAATCCTTCAGTTCAGAAGAAGTTCAAAATAAATTTTCAAGATGGCGACTGTGGTGGCCATATTGTATTTCTGGTCAGAACAAACTGATGCTTCCTACCAAGTTTTAAGTCAACTGGCCTTTTGGTTCAGGAGAAGACAGAAAAATAGATTTTCAAGATGGCAGCCATCTTGGATTCCGATCGTAATGACTTTAGCAATTTTTAATCTGCGTCACCCCAGGATTCCTATCAAGTTTCAAGTCAATTGACCTTTCGGTTCAAGAGAAGAAGTAAAAAATAGATTTTCAAGATGGCGGCCATCCTGGATTTCCGATTGGAAAGAGTTTAGCTATTTTTGATCGGAATGATTTTAGCTATTTTTGATCTACAAGTCACCCCAATGCTTCCTACCAAGTTTCAAGGCAATTGGCCCAGGGGTGGAGGAGAAGTAGTCTTTTGAAGCAAATTGTTGACACCACACAATGCATGACGGACATTGACTGATCACAACAGCTCACCGAGCACTTCATGCTAAAATTTTAATAGCCAATTCCCTAACACATGTATGCACACACACACCTGTCTGTGAAACATGAAAAAAAAAATAATTCAAGTAAACTGAAATTTTAATTTCTTGCTAGTACATGTATTATTATCAAAAATCTCCAACAAATAAGTATGGTTTAACAAACAAAACAAAACAGCTGCACCTCTGAATTAAATGAATATAGGCTGCATCAAGTGAAAAAGTGCCTTCCAACATGCGCGAAATTCAAATTTTGTGCAGATTCAGATCATCCTGCACATGCACACAGCATCATCCAGGCTTTGCTCATCATTAATAACATTCTAAACTTTTCAATGATTCTGTTAGGGGACAATGAAGGCCCAGATCAGCCTGCACAGATGTGCAGGCTGATCTGGGCCTTCACTGTCTGCACATGCCCAAAGACAAGTTTTCACATGGCACAGCCCATATAGTGAAAACATAGCTCCACAGAAGAGGGGTGTCATGAGTAATCTCTTATTTCTCTACGAAAACAGTATGTTGTGGCACTCACTGAAAGTATGAGTCGAGTCTAACAACTACCCACAGGGTTTTCATGATGAAAAATAAAATCATCTTATCTGGGGGCTTTGTAATAAATTCACATTGCACTGATGTGATCTGATGCTCTATAGTGGCTGTTTCCAGATCTTTTTTTTTTTTTTCCCAGAAAATAAGGCTTGACAGCAGACAATTCGCATGAAATGTTAAGCATTTTCTTAAAAAAAAAAAAAATAACAAAAAAGAACATTCTCTGCTACAATTTCGAAGGGCACTTTAACAGCAGCTTGGAACAGTTAAAACATGCATGTCATGTTAAAGTAAATAAGCCTCGTTTGAGAGCGTGTGATATAGCACCTGCATTTGCCTGGTTTTATAATATAGCTGATGCAAGAAAATGACCTTAGACTGCCTAATGTCAAGAATGACATCATGAAACATTGTAAAAAGATGGTTCTTTGCATCACCTTCAATGACTTTGTTGCAGAATAAAACACAATGCTTTACCATTGCTGGTATAGGCCCATTGTGTTAGAATTAATATTTTAAAATGTTTATAACACTGAAATGTTTAGAATATTCAAATTGGTGGTATCCTTCTTCTGCCGGTTACTTTAAAAATCATTGTTGCAAACAGTTTGGACCAAGATCAGACTGCTCTAAAAGCGGTCTGATAAGGGTCCATACTGTTTGCCTATATGCAAAAATATGTTTGAAAAGTTTGCAAGAAGATGCAGCAGACGACATAAACAGATGACAATTTCAGATATAGTTTTTCTTGGCATCTTCATGTTAAAGTCATTAACTTGTTAGATTTTATCATCGAATTTGCATTTAACCCAATGTATTTGGGAGACCCATAAAAGGGTAATTGGCAAACTGCAGACCCAGACCAGACGCTGCAGAATGCGGCATCTGAGCAGGGTCTCCACTGTTTGCAAATAGTTTAGCCATTTTTCTCTAGGAATATGTAAATCTCATAGCCAGACGTACCTAATATTGAAATTGGACTCTTCCAATATATAGTGTGGGTGAGTCTATTCAGTATACAATAAGTTAATTGCATGGTTTGTCAAGATCTTTCCTCTCAGATACATTCTTTGCCAATGCCCCCTTTCCCTGTAAAGTATACACACAATCTTTTTGTTTTATTTTCAGGCTCCCAGAAGGAGCAAATAATTTTCTTTAAGAGTAGCCACAATTTTTGAAAGGTGTGAAATACTTGGGGACTAAAGTCTTGTCTGTAGAAAATGTTTATCTTTAATAGAAAAAAAAAAATAGTGACTTGATCTTCAGGTATTTTCCCTTTAAAAGGACTGAACAGGTAAATGTCCTAAAATTTTGAACACCAAAGTGTCTGACAAAATGACATATGCAAATTGTGTAGACCTAGATCAGACTGCTCCTGAAGGAGCAGTCTGATCAGGGTCTACACTGTTTGCTATTCCACTTATTTTTTTTTAAGAAACAGCTGCATAAAAAGCAAAATTTAGGCCAAAATAGTATGGAATACAGTGTTCGAAGAATAGTACATTTACCATACTTGGTTTGAACTTCAAATGAGTTCTCGCAATAAATCATAGCTCCATGTAAGAGGAGTAGCCAGCTAAATTTTCTCATTTTTGCATGAAAATAAGGCACTTCTAGTGAGAACCCGTAATATAAGCTTTCATGAAGACATAAGAAAAAGATCAACAGATTTTGGTTGGAAAAAGAGTGCCTTATCTGAAGCTATGAATATCTGATTTTTTGCAAAATAACAAAACTTAACCCATATAAGCCTAGCGTCCCATAAAAGGGACATTGGCAAACAGTGTAGATCCAGATCAGATGCCGCAGAATGCGGCATCTGATCAGGGTCTACACTGTTTGCATTAAGTTCAGATATTTCTACAAACATGACAATAAAACTAACCAGACAGCCCTTATAGCCCTTATAAAAAAATTAACTCGTCCAAAAGCTAAAGTGGAAGAATCCACTCGGCACAAATAGGTTAATCTGAGATTACCCACAGCTCCAGATAAGATGTGTTTTCAGCCAGGAAGTACTGATACTTTTCTTTCTTCACAAAAATACTCATTAGAAGCCGCACAGTAAGGTGCTTCTAATGAAAACCAACAACATATGTTTTCATGGAGAAATAAGCAAAATATTATGTGGATAACACCTCTCCAAAATTATCACTTATGTAACATGAAGAATATACATGTATGTGATTTTGATTTGTAAATGACAGATAAAACTCTGCCAATGATACAGGAAATGTACATGCATGTTTTGCCATTTCAATTCAGATATTTCTGATGCACTTGCCAATAAATAGCTTGGCAAAATGTTCTGTAACAGACAAGTTGAAATCTAGATTTGCCTGAGAATTAAACAAGAGGGCCAAGGGAGCTCTAAATCACTCACCTAAGTTTAATAGTCTCTTGTTTCAGATTCTGACAATTGTTTTAGCATAAGGTTTTTGAAGTTCTCCATTTAGACATACAGAAAATTAGTCCTATTGACGGTGGTCATGTTTTAAGAAAGTTGGTTTCTTTATAACTCTTTTGATTAAGGCTGACCTAGTAACGATCCTTGTAACATTACTTCAAATTCTTCTGACATCAGTTCTAAAGGTGAAAAAATTTCATATTTTCAGTACAATCATATAGGGAAAAATCATCCATCTATGAGGGTCATGTTCTTTTGCTCACCAAGTTCATTTTAGCTGCTTTTAAAGACTCTCTGCTAGGATTCTATATTTTTGGACAACTTAGTCAGCCCCATCAAAGGAACGTGCCTATGAACTTTGGTAAAATGGTAAAAATTGGCTTAGTCATTTAGGAGATGTCGAATGTTCACAGTCAAAGCACGCTGGACAATTGGCTTATCAACATGGCTCACCTTGAACATGATGTGCACAGGCAAGCAAAAAAACATGTACAGATAGCCCTCTTTATACTGACTTGCTACAAGGGAAAAATTTGTTATAATGACAATTTGACTGTCATGAAACCTTCGCTTAAGAGGAAACAATTAGTCACAAATTAAACAGTGAGGCAATTCTAACAAATATCCAAAGCATATAATGTATGAGGAAATAAGAACAAAACAAGACCTTTCTTACATATCAGTCTGCTCATTAAGTATTCTGTAAAACAGCAAATTCATTTTAATGGCAACATCTTTGGGAACAACTGCTGTCATTGTAACGAGGGTTCAATGTATGATGACAGATATACTTTACTAGCACAACTTATGATGTTTCCACCAGTAATGTGGTTTTTAGTAGAGCAGCTCTTTTATTTGATGCTCAGAATTAACACTTAGCAAGGCATAGCAAATTCAGCAGATGACAAACTGATGATAATTTTCTTATTTTTCCTAGCAAATAGAATCCAACACTTCATGCAAATTGTCTCCTCAAGAGACAAGGAATGTCAAATCTTATTTTCGGGGAAAAAAATCTGCTGAAATTTTTAGTCAGCATGCAAAGTGTTAAGAGAGTAGAGCTGAGAATCAGAATTAATTGGCCTGGGCCCAGTTGTTCAAAGTGTCGTTTGCTGAAAGAGCTCATTATGGGTCATCATTAGCTTTGAACAACTGGGCCCTGATGTCATTATAATGTGACTAGGTGGATTATCATGTCATATGTCTGAGCCATAGTATTTGATTGAGGCAGCATTCTAAGAGTAAGCACTGAGCTCTCTGCCACATCCAGACACCATTGCTACATGATGGTAAGATTGCTGAAAGTGACAGTATTCCCAAATAAAACAAATTGTGATGTTACCATGTTAACATGAAATAGTAAACCAACTATGCCATGTCCCAAGAAAAGGTACTTCATGGCATAAACCTTCACATGTATATGTTTTTAGGGAAAAATGATACACTTTTAAAGGAGGTAACTCTGTAAAATTGTTAAGACTCCCATCAGGATAGGGGTTTACCCTAAAAGGACAGATTTCCCCCCTTGGGAGCAAATTCTTTCCTTTCAGAGAAGACCCTTTCAAAGGGTGTACAGGAAAGCAAACTGGACACCTCAAAAGCTGCCTCCCTCATAAAAAAAAGGTGGAAATCTACTGGGTGTATTAAGTCCTCTTAATACAGTTGACTCTCGTTATCTCGAACTCGCTTATCTTGAATAACCACTTATCTCGAAGTGAAAATCTGGTCCCTCCCGAAACATGAACATCTAACAACAGGCAAAAAAATATTGTGGAAAAGAGGAGAAATTGCTCCTAAGGAGCAATTTCTCCTCTTTTCCACAATATTTTTAATATATCTCTTAACTTCAAGAGTCCAATTACATATATATTTGTTAAAAGTGGTTGTTCGAATAATTTTTTCCTCAATTCTGCAAATCTTATATGTCGAGGAACAGATATCTCGAAGTATCTATTTAATAGAGTCCCTTGGAATTCAAGATAATGAGAGTCGACTGTATACAATGCAGCCTCTCTACAACAGCCACCCTTGGAAACAAATAAAACTGGTGGCTATTGTAGGGAGGTTAAATATAATAAAATAGCACTTTAGGAAATCATAATAAAAACGTGAAACAATAAACGCCTGCCACTACTGTGTGACGGCGAACAAATCTAAAAAAAAATGATGGAATTCCTAAATCAGATCTCCACAATATCAATGCACATACCAAGTTTGGTGAAAATCCATTGACATTTACTCAAGATATAATCCCGAAAGGAGAATACGGATGTGTGGCGGGGAGATGACTATCAAAAATGGACGAGTTTTGCCCATTAGCAATCCCAAACCAGATCTCCACAAAATCAAGTCTAGTGAAAATCCATTGACAGTTATACAAGTTACTGTGCAGAAATGAAAATACCAATGTGTGGCGGAGCAGATAACTGTCGAAATTGGCGAAATTTGCCCATTAGCAATCCCAAACCAGGTCTCCACAATATCAATGTGTATACCAAGTTGAAACCTACTCATATGTATAATGAAAAAAAAAAAAAAAAAAGACAAACAGTTCTAGATAACAGGAAAGTCTAGACAAGTATTGCTCCACAAAACTGTGGGTACTATATGGTAAATTTCTTAAAACTTCAAACACTTTATTCCAAACTATTTTGGCCTAAATTTTGCATTGTATGCAGATGTTTCTTAAAATAATTAGCGGAACAACAAACAGTGTGGACCCTGATCTGTGTCTACACTGTTTGCATATGCCATTTTGTCAGACACTTTGGTGTTCAAAATTTTTAGGACATTTACCGTATTTACTAAAGTATTGGGACACCTTCATTCCTTACCATACTTGTCCTAAAATTTGAACAAGTTTACTTTACTACCTGCTGATGTGTCTAAAAACTACTGGATAGTGCATTCAGTGTATCTGACCTGGCTCTACACTGTTTACCCAAATCTGTCTGTCCCAATACTTCCTTATTACAGTACTAATTAGTGCTTCTAATAAATATCAAAAACATGTTTTCCTGGAGAAATAAGGAAAATACCAACAATTTTAATTTTGGATTGAAACAAAGTGCCTTATCTCAAGTTATGAGTGAAAAGAAAACTCAGTCCAGACTGTGCAGATACTAGCATAGCTTGATAAGGCCTTTTTTTCTACCAAAAAAAAAAAAAGTATAATATACATATATATAAGCAAAGTTCTTTTAAAGTGTACCCACAGAGTATGTTTTCATGAAGAAACAAAAAACTAACAAACTTTTCAGATACTCTTCTTATCTGGAGCTACACGTATATACCCAGCTGGTCAGGGTGAAATTGTGCAAAACACAGCTGGCATAAAGTTGTCAGGTTAACCCTCATCCTACTGACCCCGGATATACCCTGCCTTTGCAAACAGTGGAGATCCAACTGATCTGGATCTGTACTGTTTGTCATTACGCATTTGAATTTGTATCAACAACTTGGATCAAGTAATCTGATTGCCTGAAAATTACAAGTGGGTGTGGCATCATTATTTATTCAACATAACAAGTACATTAACACTTTGCATGCTGGGCAAAAATTTCAGCAGACATTTTGAAATATTTTTATTTTTCCTAGAAAATAGGATTTGACACTTCATGCAAATTCTCCTAAGGAGACAATTTGCATAAAGTGTCAGATCCTACAGGCTCCGCATACAACAAATTTTACCAAGAATTGAGGTCAGGAGGATGCTTTTTTTTCCTCCAACCGAATAGTGCTGTTATTTTTTGTTATTTCTTCACATAAAGATATGCTAAGGAACTCATCAGAAGCGTGCTTCCGAGGCTCTTAGCGCTTCTGGTGAGTACCCTAGGCATATGTTTTTATGGAGAAACACTAAAAATATCTATCTGATACCCACTCTTATCCTCAGTTATAAAGGAGTTTTTTTTTTGTTGTTTTTTTTTTGACTGCCTATTCTGTTTGGCTGGTGTTTTGTGTTTTAGACACCAATCTAGGCCATATGCCCAATAAACTGTATCTTCTTTTTGCAGGAAAATCAACAAGCAACAGATTTATTAAAAGAATCAGTACCAGCTGCTGTATGCACACATGCACACACAAATTCAGCTCTGTAAGAGTCTGGCTAATGTTGCCCTGACCAACTGGGCTCGGAACAACAGCTGTCAGATGGGACAGGGACATTTTCTCATCAAACAGCCATTTTGTTAAACAGTGTTTTTCTCAGATTTAGCAAGAAAAAAGCTTTTCGCACAACTTATATGGATGATTTTAACTCACTTAATACCAAATAAAAATATCTGCAGATCACATTTTAAAGTACTCTTTCCAGAAAACAGACTGACGTTTCATATGAATCTTCTCCTAAGGAGAGAATTCACATACACTGGCAAGCACTGTTTTCTGAAATAAAAAACAAACAAAAGTAGATATTTATTGTCCAGTGATGTTGCCTCCAGAGAGCGAAGAGTTTAAGTTCAAGCAATTCTAATAGAATTTGAGACATTCAATTATGCTGTCAAAATTCCCTTTATGTCCAAACTATATTCTTTTTGCATTTTCCATTTTAAACCCATTTGCAAGTTTACAGTAGCAATTGTTTCACAACTGAACAGTAAAGGCCCCTATGAGCCATCAGGGCCCAGTTGTTCAAAGCGTCGTTAGCTTAACGAACTCGTTAAGGGTCATTTCGTTAACTATTTTAGCGGATTCAATATACAGTATTCTGATATTTTTTGCTGAAAAAATGTGAGTAGCTTTTGCATTGCAAAAGCTACTCACATTTTTTCAGCAAAAAATTTCAGCATATTTGCGTAACACTCGATGTAAATTTTAACGAATCGTTAACTAACGACGTCGTTAGCTTTGAACAACTGGGCCCAGATCTGCAAGCAGGGCATATGCAGCCCTGCAAACTAAATTGCTGCCATATGAACAGTCTCAGTGAAACTGAGACTACTAGTAATGTTCTTTTTTGCGCTTGATGTTTCCAAGGGCAACCCTTATAGCTTTTATTTTTCCACTTTAATGGCAAACAGATACATTGTATACTTTCAAGGCAGGCAACTATGTCAAAACTGCTTTTGCCCTTTTTCTGAAAAAGAGTCTCCTCTTAAGAAATGTCTGCTCCCAGTGGCAGCAATTCTTTCCATTAAGAGACCCCATTTCAGAAAGAGTTTGGCATGCACTAAAGCAAATTAAAATTGTCTCCCTTGTATAAACTGGCGGTATAGCCAGTCCCTTTAATTCTAGTAATACGTCAATTAAATCAGAATATGTGTTTCTAACAGTTTGTACACATTAACTAAGGCATTCATGAAAGGAACTCTTTCTCTACAGCATCAGCAATTTCATCATCCACAGATCCAATTGATTCCTCATACTCATCAGATTCTGTTTCTGGAGCAAAGGCAGTCATTATATCGTCATATCGTTTCATAACATTCTCACTATCTGATTCCTGATCCTCTGTCTGCTGAAGGTTAACTTTTGAACAAACTTCTTCCTCTGAAGAAGAAGATTTTGGACTCAACATTTTCTTTAACCCCCAGCCACGAGGTGTCTCTCCACTTAAACTCTCCTCGCTGCTTGACTCATCATCCTTACAGAAAGATTTAAGAACAGACTGACGCATGCGAGCATCCCTTGCCTCATCCTCTTCAGAGCTTGGGTCATCTTCTTCATCCATGATATCATCCACTTCTTTATCCATATATGCAATGTCATCATCAGAGAATGCATATATGGGATTATATGATAATGAAAACTTTTTATCCCGAGTTGCTCCCACTGGACTTTCCTCATCTTTGGTCATTTCTGTTGTTTCAAAGAGATCATCCTCTACAGGCTTTTGAACACTAGATGCAGTCTCTATTTCCATTTCTGAAACATCTCTAACTATGAAGTCTTCACTAGAATTACCATTTACAGTTTCAGGTTCTTCCTTTCTTCTTTTGTCTTTCCTTTCAGAATCATCACTCGTATCCTTCTTCCTTTTTCTAGGGTCTCTGCTGTTTATTTTTACCTTTTCAGAATTAGCACTATCAGAATCAGGGTTGCCATTTGTGTCTTTTGTCAATGGAAATAAAACTTCCTCTACTCTATCCCATCTATCAGCGCAACACCATAACCAGTCAACATTCACAATCTGAATGTCTTTATATTTCTGAGCTGAGCGCACTTTTGTTGTTCCTAGTTTTGCAGCAACAACATGAGTTGTAGCTTTCTCAGAATCAACTTTCTTTGGAATGACATTCTGTTGAATGTTAGCTCCAAGAGCTTTTGCAACTGTATAAGCTCTGCTCTTTTCAGCAACCATATTTGTAGGAATTACGCCACTGAACACAATGTTACAGCCTTTCAGAACCTTTCTCCGAATGTAGGGAATGATATTCTTAAGACTTGGTTTTTCTTTATCTGGTAAATCATGGTTGTCTCTTTCTTTCATCTGGTCACAGAATGAAAAGAAAGCACTGTGAATTGTTTTTAAAGTTTCCTCTAGATAAAACAAGTAATCATCTTCATCATCCCATTCTATCAACTCGTCCTCTGTTTCTGGCACATCTTTATTGATATTTTCCTCACCATCTGCTATTTTTGTAGCTTCCTCAACAGACTTATTATTAATATCAGAAACTTCTTGCTCTTTATTGTTAGCTTCAGTCTGATTAATGTCCGCATTTGCTTTATCTGGTTCTTTTGGGTGATCTTTTTCTTTTGCATCTCCATCACCACCACAATCATTTATTGCATTTTGTGCAGCTTCATCCTCACTTTTCACAGGTTGCACTTCACTTCTTTCTAAAACATCTGTTTCTATCTCCACTGACTCATCTACAGATTGTTGTTTTTCTGTCTTTTCATTGCCTTCTGCATTACTTTGTATGGTGGCATCACCCCCTCCAACTTCAGGTGCAATATCATCTTTAACTGTTTTACTGTCTTCAACTTCTGTCTGTTCCCCTTTTACTTCATTTTCTGCTTTTTCAGACTGCTCAGTGCTTGCATGCTGTAACTGATCTTTTACCTCACTATCCTGATCTTTCTGACTACCTGTACTGGACTGAGATACTCTTCTGACTCTGTGTACAATAGGTGTATCATCTTCTTCAGTTTTTGAAAGACCTGGAGGAGCATTAATATCAGCTGTACCCTGGAAAAACCTATATGGTTTCACATGGATCAAATTTGGCACATGATTCCACACATCTTCTCTGTCATCTATGATACACACCATAGCATCTCCACATGGGAAAAGAGCTCTGAAACATAAATATTTTATGTAAAAGAAACTCACCACTACGAGTAAAAGGCATATCCAGGTAAAGGTAATTTAATTGTTTTTTTATTTTTTTATTTATTTTTCCTTTTAGTTTGCGTCACATGGATTAGTTTTCACTCTCTCAAATTACTGCAGTGACTCTTGTCTTTTTCTATCCATAATGGAGAAATAATCCTCAGAAAAATTTCCAAGTGGTTTTGCCTGGGGTTGAACCCATGCCATGCAAGCTCTGACCAATGCAGCGACATCGCTTAGCACTGCAATGTCCGTCGTCTTTACAAATTGAGCTACCTTCATTGGGGTTGTCTCGGTTGTGCAACTGGTGAAGACGCCGTATTGGTCAGAGCTTGAATGGCGTGGGTTTGACCCCAGGCAAAATCACTTAGAATGTTGTTGTTTTTTTTTTATCTTGTCATCAAATTTATGCTGTGTCAGCTAAAAAGAATCGGTTTGTTAACAAGATTTTTTTTTTTTTTTTTTGATGAAACAAGTATGTTTTCATAAACAGATAAAAAGTATAGCAATATGGGTACCACCAGGCAAAAAATGTGTCTGAGGCATATGCAAACAGCTAATGTGCTGATACCCCTACAGTCATATCAAGGTCCCGAGGTTATAAAACCTTTTTTCATACTCAACTCAGCTGAGCATGAAATTTTCTCTGCTAATGAATATGAAAGTGCAAACAAAAGTTAGCAATTTTCATCTTTATTAGCAGAGAAGCTCAGCGATGTTTAGCAAGAAAGAATTTACCATTGCTAGTAATTTGAGATTCATTATCAAATTTTATGCTCAGCTGAGTTCAGCATGTAAAAAGTTTTATAACCTCAGGGCCAGGCCTTTGCTGTTTCCTTAATTTGCTTAAAGAATCACTGGGTTCTGCAGAATGTATCAACAGAAGGCAACCACACTGAGAGTATTGTGCAAATGCTCAGGATTATCTGAATCGGTGCATTTCATATCCAATAGTACATGTAATTAGTAATTTGAGATTTATTAGCAGGACAAATTTCATGCTCAGCTGAGTTGAGCATGAAAAAAATTTTATAATCTCAGGGCCTGGCCTTCACTGTTTGCTTAATTTGCCAACGTACGCTCAAGACATATTTTCATTGATGCTGCCCATATTTCTTGGTCAAGAAAAGTATTTTATGTACAGTGCAGAAAAGCGGAATAAACTTATTGTAAGCAAAAGTGTGGACAAAAATTAAAATAGAAATATTTACATGTTAAAATTAGAATTTAATCTGTGGGTCCACAGTTTGCCATTCAGCCAGCACTATTTTAGACACATCAACAGGTAGTAAAATAGACTTTTTTTTCCCAAATTTTAGGACAAGTATGGTTAGGAGTCAAGGTGTCCTAATACTTAGGGTTAACCCTTGTCCTGCTGAATAAATTAAGATGTCACGCCCATTTCTTATTTTCAGCCAATCAGATTACTTGATCCAGATTGTTGATATAAATTCACATGGCTCACAAGCCATCTCATCTAGCATGTGCTTTCTACTTAACATGGACTCGAACACTGCAATGTCATGCTATGACCCTGGCCACATGTACAGCTCTTGTGTGCGGAGAGCAATGCTCTATGCCGGTGAGACTTGGTCATTGACAAAGCCAAACCTCCAAGGTCTGCAGAGGAGTGACAGTGCAATGATCAGACAGACGTGCAATGTCAAGCTTCAAGACATACGGTCCAATGAGCTACTTGCGCAGCTTGGCATTGAGGATCTGGACCTCATCCTGAAATAGAGAAGGCTCCACTGGTATGGACATGTGGAATGCTACAACAGTGCAGTAAAGACAGCCTGTGACATACAGGTTGATGGAAAGCATGGGCCTGGGAGGCCCAAGACAACATGGAAGCAGCTGACATTGAGGGATCGCAGAGAGTGGTAGCTCTCAGCTATTGACCCTCATGATAGACACACTTGGAGATAATGTGTGAGATCTGCCATGCATGCAGCCAGCCAGCTACCTGGAAGGGGGTCAACTGATGTGGATCTTGCCCCTGTACCTGCATGTTAACAAAAAATCCAGTGATGATGAAGACGTTAACAGAAAGTTAAACAGACTTGTTCAAAGTTTAAGACAAGCATTGTAATAAATTAAGAGAGATATTCCTAATGCCTTCACTGCTTTAGGTGGATATGTATTTTTACCATTTTCCAATTATATTTCTGCAGACAACTTAAAAGGCTGCAGAGATGACCTTATATACAATGGAAAAAAAGACATCAGAACAGCTCAAGCTGAGCATATCCCTACTGAAGGGAAAAGCAAAGATGGTGGTATGCATATGAGATGAAAGATCTTGACAAATCATGCATTTGGATGCAAAACTGATCAAAATCAGAGGCAAGCTAAGAAAGTTAACCCTTGTCCTGCTCAATAATTTAAGATGCCATGCCCTTTTCAAATTTTCAGCCAATTAGATTACTTGATCCAGAGTGTTGATATAAATTCATATACAGAATGGCAAACTGTGTAGATCCAGATCAGTTGGCTTCTTAGAAGCCAACTGATCTGGATCTACACAGTTTGCAAAGGCAGTGTATATCCCGGTTCAGCAGGACAAGGGTTAATGATGTTTAAAGATTTCAAAACTACTGTCAAAGGCATTTTGAATATTTAATGAGGTTCTAAGCACTTCAAATAAAATCTTTCTTTAGACAGAAAATATGTCAGATTTCAAGCAAAGTTAATGCATGCCCAAAGAAGCTACATACATGTATGTAGATGTAAAATTTTGCTGCAAATATTATTTCTTCAGTTTTTGCATATAAAGCCGCATGAATGGTCAAAGTGGCCACACTCATAAAAGCAATTTTGAAATCTTCATACTGAAATAAATTTCTTATTTTTCATCTATTTTGATCAAATCTGTACCAATACATTGTTCATCAGAATCTTTCATTTCAGATACATTCTTGACAAAAATTATTTTTCCCT
Source organism: Anodontia alba (assembly GCA_964016985.1). Classification (NCBI taxonomy): domain Eukaryota; kingdom Metazoa; phylum Mollusca; class Bivalvia; order Lucinida; family Lucinidae; genus Anodontia; species Anodontia alba. The sequence continues at coordinate 94,433,901 of OZ024827.1, forward strand.
TAGAGCTACAAAAATTCCCAAGAATGCCTGTACTGCTCATCTGAGCACTGGCTGACCAAATGCTAAACCTCAGGAAATGGAACAATTAAAGATGAATTTACATATATTGTCCCCGGAGGCATTAGAGCGAGACCAACCTAAGTATATTTCCACTTTTTAAGCTTACAAACAAAAGGGAGGTATCCAAAAACTATTTTTCTTATTTCTTAATGAAAACATATGTTGTGGGTACTCACTAGAAGTACCTAAGTGAGGTGCTTCTAATGAGTACTCACAACATATGCTTTTTGTAGAGAAATGAGAACAATATTGGTGCTTTTTGGTAGAAAAAAGTGCTAAATCTGGAACTATGTTGCTTGTACTTACTTAAGATTGGCCGTCTTCGATGTTGCATTGAAGCATTCATCCCTTGATAGAATCCTGTGTGAGAAGTACTTTCCATCAGGATCTAGTATCTTTGCAATCATGTGTGCATACATTCTCACACCAAATGTACAGATGTGCAGCTCATACAGCTGGGAAATGTTCTGAAGAAACTGCTGGGTCCCTGGTCGTAGGCGAGTGTGGTACCAGAGCAGCTGGTTCCCATGCCACAGCTGGAAGTGATGGACATCCTGAAGCCAGAGAATTGATACACCTTCAAGATGAAAATATGGTATGGATTTAGTTTTGGCCCAGTCAACAATATTAAGGTCATTTTGATCCGGTCAGATTATCTAACAACACTTTTCCTGGGCAGACTTATTTCTCTATGTGGTTATGGTAAGTATCCTAAAATTTCTTACACCAAAGAGCTTGACAAAATGGAATATGCTAACAGTGCAGATCCACTTCAGACTGCTCATTTAGTCTGATCAGGGTCTACACTGTTTGCTTTTCCACTATATATTTTATGAAACAACAGTCAAAAAAGCAAAGTTAAGGCAAAAACGATATGGAATAAATTGTTCATTAATTGAGGACATTTACCATAATCAGTACAGTGCACATTCTTTCTTTAGAAAAAATATGACCTAGAAAATATTTGTCTTCCATCTCAGTAGGGCCAATTCTTAAAGGAAACGATTTGTTTCCTCTGAGAGTAAATTCTTTTCTTTAAGAGTAGCTTCTATTTCTGAAAAGCATCAACTATAAGTCTTAGAGAGGCAACATTCTGTCATGCTAAAGTTGACTCCCTAACATTCTGTCATGCTTAAGTTGACTCCCTAACATTCTGTCATGCTTAAGTTGGCTCCCTTCAAAACTGGTGGAACAATATTTAAGGAGTATCCCATAGCTCCAGATAAAGCTTTTTTTACAACTGAAAAGTATTCATATTTTTCTTATTTCTCTACAAAAACATAAATTGTGGTTCTCATTAGAAGCCCCTTGTCAAGGCACTTCTAATGTGTACCCACAATATGTTTTCGTGGAAAAATTAGAAAAATATTACCTTGATGCCCCATCTTATCTGGTGCTATGTATCCATTCACCATGACACATGCTGAAGAACAAGTCAACATCTGCTCATAAGCAATCAGTAAAGATGATACATTTAACAATACCCGTTGAATCTGTAAGAAGACGATGAGGGTTCATGTGAAATGTGCAATATGATCTAGGCATTCATCGACTGCCTATGGCACAAGGGCATTTTTCTTGCATTCTGCATTTTTAACTTTGAAGTGCATGAATGAAACTGTAGAAATAAATGCATGTGCAGAAAAACAAAAAAAAAAAACAAAAAAAAAAAATGCATCTACAACTGTACAAAAAAATCAAAAAATCATTGAAGACCTTGGACAGCTTGTGCATTCATTCAGCAGGATTCCAACCCATAGCTCTACATTTATAATAGAGGTATCCTGATAATTAGTTTTCTTATTTCTCCATAGCTTCAGTTTTGCTATTTTTCTTGTTTATCCACAAAAACGTATGTTTTGAGTACTTATCAATAGTACCTTGTATGTTTTCATGGAGAAGCAAGAAAATACAAATTTATTTTGGACGAAAAAAAAAAACTTTTGTGGAGACTGATCATGAAATGATTTCTACAGCCATTCTCCTCCTTCTGCTCATTCAAAAAAGGCAGTTGTCAGTTACTGACCAAAGTATGTGCACAATTACTGGTTAACCACATAGTGGACTAAGTATGAGTAGGTTAACTGATCAGTTTGACATGACCTTAACTGTGTTGACTGGGCCATAAAATGCCAATTCAAACAAGTAGTAGAATAGACTAATGAACAGTAGTAAGGTCTTACAGAGTCCCAGCATTTATGGTAAATATACCGTATTCGACCTAATTATTGCACATACCCCTATAAGCGCACAGTCAAGCAATTCCATATTCTTCAGATTACTGCCAGTGTACTTTTTGTCTACTTCTTTATAAAGGCATATGTTGAGGGTACCCATCTGAATTGCATCGACTTGTCGATGCAATTCAAATGAGTACCCACAACATCTTTATAAAGGTATATGTTGAGGGTACCCATTTGAATTGCATCGACTTATCGATGCAATTCAATTGAATACCCACAACATAAGCTTTTATAAAGAAAATAAAAAAAATCAATAAAAAAAAAAATCACATAAACATTATCAAATAGGTCCTTTGCTGATCTTATTTTAAAGAGTAACCTTGGTAGGCAAATACATATTTTACAACAAGTTTTCCCAGTAATTTTGAAAACCCTAAGCGCACAGTGCAGTAATTAGGTCAAATACTGTAGAATAAATTCATGGAAGGTAGCAAGGATGAAGGTGTTCATAGCCCTAGATAAGAGGGGGTATCAGGCAAATATTTTTTCTTATTTCGCCACAAAAACATATCTTGTGGGTACATTAACCCTTGTCATGCTGAATAAATTGCCATTCCCATTTCTAATTTTCAGCCAATCAAATTTCTTGATCTGAATTGTTGCTATAAATTCACACACTTAATGGCAAACAGTGCAGATCCAGATCAGTTGGCTTCTTCAGATCTGGATCTACACTGTTTGCAAAGGCAGGATATATCCGGGTTCAGCAGGACAAGAGTTAATTAAAAGCGCTGGGTCTTGGACTCCTGATGGATGTTCTACTAAAGTCCTTTGCAGCAGTCTTTTCTCCCAAATAAAAACTATAAAAGTTACCTTGAGATTTGGAGGTATGTTATCATTGGTGGTGTGGATGAGTGTCTGGTCAAGATCAACAAGCAGAACAAGTTTCCTTGTTTTCAACAGTCTTTCCTCATCTGCCTTTCCCAGCTCCTTGGCTTGCTGTCAGATAAAATTGAGACAAATGAGATTGATAAATTAATCAAACATCAAATCTTCTGACAAAGTATCTTTTACAAGCAACATGTAGTAATTTTTCTAAGCAAAACCTAGCAGAGCACCTAGAACACATGACCTGCAATGTCAGCACATTCCTGCAGTCTGATCAGAATCTTCCCTGGGCACATTCTGGATAGTCAAGGATGCTAAGATTATTCATTTCGACGATGAAGACTCTCCTCAGACTGCGTGAATGGATTAGCTGATTTGAGTCTTTGTGTGGTACTCATCAGAGAGTATGTTTTCTCATGCCGGGGCTTATATGATTTTGTGGAGAAATGAAAAATATATACAACCCATTCCGCTTTTATTGACTCTTTAGTCCTGTTGACTGAATTGGTTTTATGCATTTGCAAAGAGTAACTTCAGACAGAAGCTGCATCTCAATATCTCTTTCATCTCGCCAAGCTGAACTAAATCACCTACCGTTTGTCACATTTTGCTACCTCACAAAATGTTGATAGCTCTGCCCATTTATAATGGCCACTTGATGACAGGACTGCCTATTTTTTTAGTGCAAAAGGAACAAAAATACTATACTAGAATGCACAGTTGATAGCGCGTCATTACAAATCCCCCATGCTCTTTGCTAATGTTAATACCATGGTCCGACTTGCTCTACCACACCATTACCATGAGGGGAGGTCATGTTTGGTTAAATTCCGCCCAGTGGTTTTGAAGAAGATAGCGTGATGGCAGATGCAGATGCCAGATGGATGGACAGAAAAATAATGTTGCTCTCGCACAGCCTAACCATCAGGAGAAGTGATGTAGCAAGTTTGGCTGAATTCTGCCCAGTGGTTTAATAGGAGACAGCATGACAGACGGATGGATGGACGAAGGAGGCATGGAAAAATAATTTTGCTCTCGCACACCCTTACCATGAGGGGAAGTGATGTTGCAAGTTTGGTTGAATTCCACCCAGTAATTTAGGAGGAGATAGCGTGACTGACAGATGGTCAGGCGGAAGATGACAGAAAAAAATGTTGTGCTTGGCCTGCAAACCCTTACCATGAGGGGAAGTGATGTAGCAAGTTTGGTTGAATTCTGTCCAGTGGTTTAGTAGGAGATTTCATGACTGACAGATGGACAAATGATGAATGCATGGAAAAATAATGTTGCGCTGGCACACCCTTACTATGAGGGGAACTGATGTAGCAAGCTTGGTTGAATTCCGCCCAGCGGTTTAGGAGGAGATAGTGTGACGGACAGATGGATGGATGATGGATGGACAGACGTATGGAAAAATATTGTTGCTCTGGCACAACCTAACCATGAGGGGAAGTGATGTAGCAATTTGGTTGAATTCCACCAAGTGGTTTAGGAGGAGATAATGCGATAGACAAATGGGGAGGCGACAGATGGACATGCGCACAGAAAAATAATGTTGCTCTCGCACACTCTTACCATCAGAGGAAGTGATGCAGCAAGTTTGGTAGAATTCAGCCCAGTGGTTTATGAGGAAAAAGCGCGACGGACAGATGCTCTAACATTTTGGGTTTATGGGCTACCTCAATATTAAATTTCCATTGGGATTTAGGGGCTATTTTTTGGAATTTAGGGGCTAGCTAATGTATTTTAAATGGAATAAACCTCAAAATACCTCATAATTATGTCCAAAATAACCCCTAAACCTTGGATATTCGGAGGGATGGTCAGACCGACGGATGGAGGCGTTAACAATATCCCCATTGCTTTTTTAAACAAGAGCTGTCGGAAGACAGCGAGCTCGCCTGCTGGGTACATTTTATATTATAACATTTTTATCCTTAAGCCATATAATATAGGTCACACTGACCTAGATGTATTTGTATGTAAATCATTTTGTCACTTAGATATAATAATCCAGGTATGACAATTCTCCATGAAATAGTAATAAAAATAAAAGGCAAAATCACTGACGCATGAAATATAGGTCACAATGACCTAGATATAGTAAGTGGTCATTCATTGGGTCACATGAACTAATATCCCAGGTGTGACATTTATCCAACAAATATTCAAGATATAAGGCAAAATCACTGAACCATGAAATATAGGTCACACCAACAGAGATATATTTTGACGTCAATAATCGGGTCACAAGGAACTAATATCCCAGGTGTGACATTTATCCAACAAATAGTTTTCAAGATATAAGGCAAAATCACTGAACCATGAAATATAGGTCACAATGACCTAGATATAGTAAGTGGTCATTCATTGGGTCACATGGAAGTAATATCCCAGGTGTGACATTTATCCAACAAATAGTATTCAAGATATAAGGCAAAATCACTGAACCATGAAATATAGGTCACAATGACCTAGATATAGTAAGTGGTCATTCATTGGGTCACATGGAAGTAATATCCCAGGTGTGACATTTATCCAACAAATAGTATTCAAGATATAAGGCAAAATCACTGAACCATGAAATATAGGTCACAATGACCTAGATATAGTAAGTGGTCATTCATTGGGTCACATGGAAGTAATATCCCAGGTGTGACATTTAACCAACAAAAAGTATTCAAGATATAAGGCAAAATCACTGAACCATGAAATATAGGTCACAATGACCTAGATATAGTAAGTGGTCATTCATTGGGTCACATGGAAGTAATATCCCAGGTGTGACATTTATCCAACAAATAGTATTCAAGATATAAGGCAAAATCACTGGACCGTGAAATCTAGGTGACCTTGACCGTAAAATGTAGGTCACCATGACCTTCACTCTCTTACACTTAAACTGATGTCACATAGTTAGCTGATGTATAACCAGTTGTGTCTATAACCTGTAGGCATATAAGATTTTACAAATGTGTCCTAGATTTTGACCCCTAGCCCCACCCCAAGGCCCACCCTGAGGTATGAACCCAGGGGTATGTTCTTTTGGAATCTCAGAAGACTCGTCCAGGTACCCAAATTCTAAATATGAATGCTCTATGAGGAGTGAAAGTCAAGATATAAGAATTTGAAAAAATTTTAACACAGTATTACAAAGGTGTCCTAGATTCTGACCCCTAGCCCCACCCAGGGGCATGAACCCAGAGGTTTATTCTCTTGGAATCTCAGAAGACCCTCCAAGGTACCTAAGTTCCAAATTTGATGCCTCTGTGAGGAGTGACTGTTGAGATATAAGCATTTGAAAAACTTTAACACAGTGTGACGGGAACGGGAACGCAAACGCAAACGCAAACGCAAACGTGGACGACCGGGGTGACTACAATAGCTCTCCTTGTACTTTGTACAGGCGAGCTAAAAAGTGTGGGGATAATCAGCAAGATTATATTAATGCTTAGCACTCTGGGTACAAAATACAGCAGACAACATTTAAAGTATTTTTCGTATTTTCCCCGGAAAACAATTGGAGACAATTTGCATGAAATGTCAAAATCTGTTTTCAGGGGAAAATAAGAAAAAAAAATAACATCAATCTGTTGTCTGCTGAATTAGCCCAGAGAGTGGTAAAGATTAAAAACAATCATCTTATCTGAGCTTGTGATATTTGAAATACAAATAGTGTACCTCTTCACTGACGATGAGCTCGGGAATACTGTGAACCATGGCAACTGAAGCACTAACATCTTCCTTACGGTCTCCAGCTGTAGCATGTTCTCTGTAATATACATACCATAATCAACCTAAATATCGCACTGTGCACTTAGGTTTTTCAACATTACTGGATAAACTTGTAGTAAAATATGCAACTTATAAGGACACTCTTTAAAGCAAGATCAGAAGAGGAATTCCTTAGGGGTATATCTAGTGATGCTTGCACATTTTTTTTCAGATTTTCTTTATATGTGCATATTTTGCTGGTGCTCATTTGAATTGCCTCAAATTGTCAGGGCAATTAAAATGAGTACCAGCAACATTATGCTTTCATAAAGAAGTAGATAAAAGTACACAGGCTGTAATCTAAAGACAAAGAAATTATAAGGTGTATGTGCAGTAATTAGGTTGAATATGATACCATAAATAATATTTACTCTTATGGACTGGGGCAGACAGGCCTGAACAAACAATGTACAAATGTAAACCTAGATCAGATAAATAAAAGTAAAAAATGATTGCCTTTGGAAACAAAGAACACACAAAATCACGGAAGTCAGAGACTCGGTTTGACTGAGTCTCTTCATATGCAACACTGTAGTTTGCGAGGCTGCATACACCCTCTAGTGCCGGCTTTAGGGTATTCGATTTTCAAAATAACCAGGATGGGCTCAATGATCCCAAAGGAAATAAAATACAACCTGCTTTATGATGGATGAGGCATCCTCAGAATGTGGCATCTGACCAAAAACATCACTGTTTGCTACTCATTCAACAAGTTTAAGGCACAATCACAGGTGAATATCCTAAAATTTCATACACCAAAGCTCCCAACATAATACCATGTGCAAACAGTGCAGTCACAGATCAGACTGCTCCTCAAGGAGCAGTCTGATCAGGGTCTACACTGTTTGCCATTCCACTAAGTATTTTAAGAAACAACTGTATAAAAAGCAAACTTTAGGCCAAAAAAAATATGGAACAAAGCATTAGAAACGGCTTTGCTGAAATTTTAGGACAGTACGGTAAGAGGTTACGGTGACCCAATATTTATGATAAATAAGGTACATGTAGATACAACAGGACCTGTCGCCATACAGGATAGCTCCCCTGAACTTGCGCTTGTTAATCAAATAAAAAAAAATAATGAGCTTAAAAACTTTGATGTAAAATTTTAACATGGAAATGCTAACTTTGTGACCTTGACATGACCTAAGGTGATGGGGATGGTACTGCACAAAATTTGACCAATATGTATAATTATACCAAAGATGACTCAAATCGATGATAAGTTAGGAGATAATGAGGTCTTAAAAACTTTAACGAAAGCTTCATCATTTGTGGATGCCAATGCCGCTGCCGAGGGTAGTACAATAGCTCTCCATGAACGTTGTTCAGGCGAGCTAATATGTCAAGTCTCAGATAAAATATTGTAAAGGACATACAATATTTTAACCTTTAAAGTGCTAGACAAAATTGTATATGACAACATTACCGGTATATTTTTTAAAAATTATTTTTCCGAGAAAATACGAATTTGCATTCAAATAAAAATCTAAAAGGTTGCCTTTGGAAACAAAGAACACACAAAAGAATGTAAATCAGAGACTAGGTTTTATTAAGTCTCTTCATAATATTATATAGCACTGCAGTTTGTGCATATGCCTGCCTTCCCGCACACCGCCCACCTCCCCCCCCCCCCACCTCCCCCCCCCCCACCAGCAAGATCAATGATCAGATCATCTCAAAGGAAATAGAAATATAATCTGCACTATGACGAAGTAAAGGGAAACATTTTACAGCCACCACAAGGCACTTAAGCCATAGGTACTTGGGTGAAAGTATCACAGTCAGAGACAACATCTCAATATAACTGAACTATTGTGGACTAGGATGTTAAACTTCAATCTAACATCAACAAATGAAGAACTGGAGAAAATTATCCCAGGACTATCTAAAACTGCTAATATGTTGTTAAACCCTTGAAGTGCTTATCACGACTGTAGCAGACCACACTTTGATTTTTATACCCCACCCAATGATAGTCAATGATAGTGACGGGGTATTATGGTTTCACGTTGTATGCCTGTCCATCCATATATTCATTTCTGGACAATAACTTGAATAAATATCAATGGACTTTCACCAAATAGTTTGTGGATTGATATTGTTGAGTTTGGGTTCGTCAGACAATTTTTACAGTTATCTGCCCACCAAACAGTATTGGGGTAATTCCAGATCTCTACAATATCAATGCCTACACCAAGTTTGGTGAAAATCCAGTGTTACATGTATTTACTCAAGTTATCATTTGGAAACAAAGTATGGATGGATGGACTGACATACGACAGACTGGCAGATGTTAATGGATGGACAGAGAGACACATGGACAACCAACGTGAAACCATGGTACTCAACCAATATCATGTGGGATATAAAAATGTAAACCGACCAACCAACACATTTTTAAAGATGGAAACCTGAAATACGGCATTTTTTTCTTGATCTTATCTGGTATTTCACTTACAGCCTAAGGTCTGCTCCACAATCCGCACACATATCTTTCATCACTGTTGGATGGCTGCATCTTATTGTCTCTATGGAAACAATTCCTTCCCTTAAATAAGAAAGAATCTAACATCTGAGCCAAATCACAAAAGAAAAGATCTTCACAGCATATTGCATTTAAACTAAAAAAAACAGGGCCCAGTTGTTCAAAACTAACTATGTCGCTAGTTAATGTATCGTTAAAACTTTGATCATTAAATATGGCATATGCACTAATATTTTTGCTGAAAAAATGTGAGTAGCTTTTGCATTTGCAAAAGCTACTCACATTTTTTCAGCAAAAATACCTGTGAATTAGATATTGTATTTACCAGAAAAGTTAACATTTTGACCACTAACGAGCTTGTTAAGCTAACAATGCTTTGAACAACTGGACCCTGGACACCATAACTCCTTACTGCAGTGGTGAAGACTGAACATAAATATAGCAGACAGTGAGAAAAGCTCACATAACCCCCACCATAGCTATCAGTGGTATGCTGAATAAGGCTGGCTAATCAGAGCTGAAAAGATAATCGATTATCAGTCCTGCTGTTGTGATCGATAATCAATTAGTAATCACTGAAAATTTGGTAATAATTTTACCTGTCTGTCTGAGCCTGACTCTTACCATATGTTATACTTTACTGTATGTATTTGGTCAGACAGGCCTGAGCTAATAGTGTACCCAGATGAGACACTGCATAATGCGGCATCTCATCAGGGTCTACACTGTTTACCACTCATCCAACTATTTTGAGACACAACATTGGGTAGTAAATTGTACTTGTTCAAATTTTAGATAAAGCATGGTTAAGTAGTTGAGGTGTCTGAATACTAAGAGAAAATATGGTAAAGTAACAGGCACAGTCAAATGATTGATTATTAGCAAATTAGCAATGCTGAATAGTTTTTTGTGGAATTTATCAATCAAATTCAATTGATTATCCGATTAATTGTGCCAGCCTTAATGTTGAACCAATTTTGTAGTAGCTAATTTCCCTTTGTACTGCATGGGAGAGATGGGCAAAAGAAATAAATCTCAACATCTTGGTTTTCTCTTGCACAAGACGCTTCAACATTGTCAGGGTGTATATAAAATTTGAAGACTCTGGTTCTAATAGCAGGTGAGAAATCTGTGATGGATTTTTACATGTATGAGAAAGAAAGAAAAATGGGCAAACACATTTGTAAAGGGAATGATAAGTAAGAGAATGCTGATTCTCTCTTACACGATTCAGCAAGTCAAACCAAATATTTGTACAAACATTCCAAATTGTAGGTCTTATAGTTCCTGAGAAAACTTTGACTCAAATTTGCCTATGTCTTATATTTGAGTGACAGATTGAAAAAGGAAAAAAATAGAAAAAGAAGGCAAAATAAATCACAGTACCTTGCTTTTCTTTTACACAATAGACTTGAACCCTCTGTAGGTGTATACAAAATTTGAAGAATAGTTCTCATAGGACCTGAGAAATCTGTGACAAAAATTTTCAAATGAGAAAAAGAAAAATTGATAAATAAAGGGAATGATATGCATGAGGATGCTGGTTCTCTCTTACACAATACAACTAGTCTTATTCAATGTTTGTACCAAATTTCAAAATCCTAGGTGCAGTAGTTTGACACAAATTTCCCTATGCATTACATTGGAGTGAGAGATAGAAAAAAGGAAAAAAGAATGCAAAATAAAATTTTATCATCATGGTTTTCTTTAACACAATATACTTCAACCCTCTGTATGTGTGTACAAAATTTGAAGACTCTAGCTCTGAAAGAACTGATAAATCTGTGATGAAAAAATTTCCTATGCATTACATTGGAGTGAAAGATGCAAAAAAGGAAACAAGAATTCCGCGGAAGGTGTCGTTGCACCTGCTGGGGCAAAAGTCACAGGAGCCACAATCAGAATGTGGTTATTAAATGAGTTTATTTCATTGTTAGCAGTGCTTAGTTGGAAAACTGGGTTGAAAAAAAAGTAGACAAAGTGCCTAGTGGGACACATATATTCCAGACCAGTGCCATTCCCTCTAATGGCTATATCTTCAGCACTGACTTTCTTATTATACAGCCCAATGATAATGAAATGTCGATGTAAAATGTGTAAAAGTCACTGGAGCGTGAAATATAGGTCAAGATCACCGGGTCAAGATACCTGCCAAGTCAGTACAGCAAGGAGAAGCATTATGCAAGATATGGTGGTTGTAGACCTTATAATTGAGGAGTTATCAAACATCAACGTAAAATGTGTCAAATATAGGTCAAGGTCACCAGGTCAAGGTACCTGCCAAGCCAGTACAATGAGGTAAAGCACTATACAAGGTTTAGTGGTTGTAGGTGTTATATTTGAGAAGATATCGAACATCAACGTAAAATGTGTCAAAGGCACTGGAGTGCAAAATATAGGTCAAGGTCACCAGGTCAAGGTACCTGCTGAGTCAGTGCATCAAGAAGGAGCACTATACAAGGTTTGGTGGTTGAAGGCTTTATAGTTGAGGACATATGGAACGGCGACGTAAAAGGTGTAAAAGTCAAAGGAGTGCAAAATATAGGTCAAGGTCACCAAGTCAAGGTACCTGCAGAGTCCGTACATTGAGGAGAAGCTCTATGCAAGGTTTGGTGGCTGTAGGCCTTATAGTTGAGGAGATATTGAATGTCACCGTAAATGTGTAAAAGGCACTGGAGCGCAAAATATAGGACAAGGTCACCTGGTCAAGATACCCGCCGAGTCAGTACATCTAGGAGAAGCACTATGCAAGGGTTGGTGGTTAGAGGTCTTACACTTGAGGAGCTCTGAAACGTTGACATAAATTATGTCAAAGTCACTGCAGCCAAAATATAGGTTAAGGTCACCAGGTCAAGGTATCTGACGAGTCAGTACATTGAGAAGAAGAACTTTGCAAGGTTTGATGGTTGTAGGCCTTATAGCTGAGGAGATATCAAACGTCGACACAAAATGTGTCAAAGTCACTGGAGCGCAAAATATAGGTCAAGGTCACTGGGTCAAGGTACCTGCCGAGTCAGTACATCTAGGAGAAGCACTATGCAAGATTTGGTAGTTGTAGGCCTTATAGTTGAGAAGATCTGGAAAATCAACGTAAATTGTGCCAAAGTCACTGGAGCGCGAAATATAGGTCAAGGTCACCAGGTCAATGTACCTGCCAAGTCAGGAGGTCAGGGAGATGTGTCATGCAAGGTATGATGGTTGTTGTAGAATTGTAGTTGATTAGAATACTAACTTTGACGTAAATGTTGAACTTCGACATAAATGTTGAGACGGACAAACGAATGGAAAAGGGGATGCCTATGTTGCAAAGTCAGGAGGTCAGGGAGATGTTTCAAGCAAGGTTTGATGGTTGTTTAGTCTTGAAGTTGATTAGAATACTAACTTTAACATAAATGTCGAACTTCGACATAAATGTTGACAGACAGACGGATGGATGGACGAACAGACAGACGAACGGAAAAGCGGACGCCTATGTAGCAAAGTCAGGAGGTCAGGGAGATGTTTCATGCAAGGTTTGATGGTTGTTTAATCTTGTAGTTGATTAAAATACTAACTTTGACATAAATGTCGAACTTCGACATAAATGTTGATAGACAGACAGACAAACAGACGGACGAATGGAAAAGCGGACGCCTATGTCGCAAAGTCAGGAGGTCCGGGAGATGTTTCATGCAATGTTTGATGGTTGTTTACTCTTGTAGTTGATTAGAATACTAACTTTGACATAAATGTTGAACTTCGACATAAATGTTGACAGATGGACTGACGGACGGAAAAGCGGACGCGTATATCGCACCCTGCTACAAGAAGGCAAAATACATTTCAGCATGGTTTTGTTTTACACAATATACTTCAACCCTCTGTAGGTGTATACAAAATTTGAAGACTCTGGCTCTCATAGGAGCTGAGAAATCTGTGATGAAATAGTTTTATTGGAGAGAAAGAAAAAATGGACGATTAAAGAAAGTAATAAGCATGAGGGTGCTGATTGTGTCTTACACAATACAGCAAGTCATACCCAATGTTTGTACCAAATTTCAAAATCCTAGGTGCAGCAGTTCCTGAAAAATCTTGACAAAAACACACACGCAGATGCAGACAAACATTGCCATAAATGGAAAAGACAAAAACTATATACCCCTATATACTTTGTATACCGGGGGAGGGTGGTGTGGGGTGGGGTGGGGGGGTATGATAAGATATTTGAGACAGACTAAAAGTAGTCTTATTAGTGGGGTGGTCTTAACTCTTGCCATGCTGAATAAATTAAAATGTCACACCCAATTCTTATTTTCAGCCAATCAGATTACTTTTTTTTTTTTTCAGATTACTTGATCCAGGTAGTTGATACACATATTTAATGACAAATAGTGCTGATCTAGATCAGTTGGCTTTGCAAACTGTCTATTTGGATCTACACTGTTTGCGAAGGCAGGGCATTTCCATGTTCAGCAGGACCAACATGTTAATATGGAATATTAACCCTTGTCCTGCTGAGCCCGGATATACACTGCCTTTGCAAACAGTGTAGATGAAGAAGCCAACTGATCTGGATCTGCACTGTTTGCCATTCAGAACGTGAATTTATATCAATAATTTGGATCAAGTAATCTGATTAGCTGAAAATTAGAAATGGGCGTGGCATCTCAATTTATTCAGCAGGACAAGGGTTAAAGAAACCATTCGGGACTGGCAAAAGGAGTCCTTAATAGCAGAGTGGTCTTGAGCAGCCTTAACAGTGGAATTTTACTGGAAACATTCTCCCCAGTACTGCTTCAAAAATGGGGGCTACTCTTAAGGGAAGAATTTACTCCCAGTGGGATCTCTCTTTGCTGCAAATATTTTTTCTTTCTTTCTCGAGAAATTCTATCAAAGCTATGAGACATTAGAGACAATAATAGATTAAATTACAAAATCCATGTACATTGGAGGTCTCTGTGAAATACAAGGTCCCCTAGTAATCCGAGTCTTCTCTGATGTTTTAGTGGCTTTTCTTTGTATAATTGAATAATTGACATTTTGGGGTAATAAATTGGCTACGAGGGTAGACTTTGACAGGTATAGTGAAAACGCTGGTTATGCAAGTTTCGAATCAAACAAATTATTTAAGTATTTGAAAATGATTTCTTTTGTTTATTCTAAAATCTGCTGGATGATATTCAGAATTTTCCTTCGAAAGTGCCTAGCCAAGACTGGCTGGGGAAATTCTGCATTTTGGATAGCTAAGTTTCTCTGACTGTAAGTGGTAAATATCAAAATAAAGAAAAGCCACTTAAATGTCAGAGAAGACTTGGACTAGTACCCTAGATGACAAGACTATCCAATTCTATTCCAACAAAATTACCCCGCTGAGGCCCTCATCAAACTGGCTGCTTATGCCATTAACTGTCATTAACTGTGACATCAGTGGTAAAGTGTTAAAAAAGATAACAATGTAAACATACTGAATTTCCGAAGAATTATAATGAAGTATAAATTTCAACTTTTATATTTATTTCTTGCAAAGTGACAAATGAAGGATTTAATATTATATGAACAGTCTCTTCAACTTTGGACTGGAAAACTGAAAGTAAATCACCTTAAGTCTGATTTTTTTGTGTCCTCTTTCATGGTCTAGAAATTGTAACCTGGCAAATGCAAGGTGCTCTCAAAGAGCTGACCTGGTTAGATTTACCAAACAAGAGCTGTCGTAGGACAGCGTAGCTCGCCTGCTGGGTACATTTTATATTGTAACATTTTTATCATTAAGCCATATAATATAGGTCACACTGACCTAGATGTATTTGTATGTAAATCATTTTGTCACATAGATATAATAATCCAGGTATGACAATTCTCCATGAAATAGTAATAAAAATAAAAGGCAAAATCACTGAAGCATGAAATATAGGTCACAATGACCTAGATATAGTAAGTGGTCATTCACTGGGTCACATGGAACTAATATCCCAGGTGTGACATTTATCCAACAAATAGTATTCAAGATATAAGGCAAAATCACTGAACCATGAAATATAGGTCACACCAACAGAGATATATTTTGACGTCAATAATAGGGTCACAAGGAACTAATATCCCAGGTGTGACATTTATCCAATAAATAGTATTCAAGATATAAGGCAAAATCACTGAACCATGAAATATAGGTCACAATGACCTAGATATAGTAAGTGGTCATTCATTGGGTCACATGGAAATAATATCCCAGGTGTGACATTTATCCAACAAATAGTATTCAAGATATAAGGCAAAATCACTGGACCGTGAAATCTAGGTGACCTGGACCGTAAAATGTAGGTCACCATGACCTTCACTCTCTTACACTTAAACCGATGTCACATAGTTAGCTGATGTATAACCAGTTGTGTCTGTAACCTGTAGGCATATAAGATTTTACAAATGCAGGGATTATTCTGGCCCCAGATTTTTGTGAGCGAAAAAATCCCATTTGGACAAAAACAGTGAGAGATTTTCAAATTCACTGAGATTTTTTTGTTTTCGCTCGCTTGGACAAACTGAGAATTTTTTTTTTTTTTTTTGTAAAGGCCAGATTTTGTATGTATAAGTATTATTATTGCTTATTTTGTAATGTACTCTACTAGTAAATCAGGTTAATAAAATTGTTATATATATGGTGTTTGATTATTTTAAGTATTGTTATTTTCATGTTTACTGAAAAAGTTTATATATAAATTAGAACTTTCTGGAAATTTATGTTTACTTGTAATATTGTTTATTACAATAATAAGTTGTTTATATTCTTTTTGGAATTTCCAGATGGAATATTCTAGATTAAGCTATTTTTGGCATATCACAGAACATTTAAAATTTTCTTGACAAATACTGGAGAATAAGTGGTGTCTCTAGTACTTTATTTTTTTTTTTTTTTTAGGATGTGCTTTGATATTATATAAGGAGAGAAGATTTTCATATGAGCATCTCTGTACTCTATCATTCTTTACTGGATTACTTAAATGTTTCATTAATTCTGGAATTAAACTCTGAATTCAGGGACTTTAAATTGTGGGAAACTGCAATTCAAAGGATTGGTTTCAGAAATTCTTCTGGAATATTTCTGAGGCATTTTTTGACATTATCTTGAAAGGTACGCTTGTTGCTGGTTTCACTTTCATTTCTTTATCGTTACGCCTGGCTCGTAACAAAATGCAAACGGCTGAATAAGGGCTTCATGAGCTTGGGAGTGGGTTTGTTATTCAGGCTCAGCTCGGTCTTGTGTTTGATTGTCATCCGAATCAGGGGAGGAGAGCGTGGCCGCTTCGGTCGAGCTGGGTTGTGCTCGAACAAGATAATTTAACATGTTGCCATCCCGACTGGACGGCTTTGGGGCGGATAATTTTCCCTTTTATTTTTTCCGAGTCGGCGGACATGTTTTTGCTGACTCGCGGTAGCGATAAAAAAACGCTTACTTAAACTAGAGACCGACAATGAGCTTTTACGATAAAGCTTTTCAATGATACAGATTAATGAATGGTTACCTGCGGTTCTATGTGTAATGAATTTTGGTGCCACAATAATTCAGAAACCGGTCAAACAGAGCAGTCCGATTGTCTCGAAATGAACCGCATGTGCAAAATAGGAACTTAACGGCGCGAAATGAGAAAAATTCAGCGTGCGATTTTTTTTCTCACTCCGGGAATTTTGATGCGATTTCTTGCAAAAAAATGCGAGAATATCGCGAAATCGCGCCAGAAAATGATCCCTGCAAATGTGTCCTAGATTTTGACCCCTAGCCCCACTCCAAGGCCCACCCTGAGGTATGTTCTTTTGGAATCTCAGAAGACTCCTCCAGGTACCCAAATTCTAAATATGAATGCTCTATGAGGAGTGAAAGTCAAGATATAAGAATTTGAAAAACTTTAACACAGTATTATAAAGGTGTCCTAGTTTCTGACCCCTAGCTCCACCCAGGGGCATGAACCCAGGGGTTTATTCTCTTGGAATCTCAGAAGACCCTCCAAGGTACCTAAGTTCCAAATTTGATGCCTCTGTGAGGAGTGACTGTTGAGATATAAGCATTTGAAAAACTTTAACGCAGTGTGACAGGAACGGGAACGCAAACGCGGACGACCGGGGTGACTACAATAGCTCTCCTTGTACTTCGTACAGGCGAGCTAAAAACAGATAATCTGGAGGCACTATGGTATCATAAAATCGCCAGAATCAGAATTTTTACTGGTGACACGTCTAATGTGATTCATTCACCAGGACCTTTGATATGGGAAGTTAATCCCTAGCTCTCACTAGAAAGGGCCCACCAGTCCAAACAGAAGTAATTCTTTACCTTAACAAAACCGTTGTGGAGAAACAGGCCCACCAGTCCGAACGGAAGAGCTTATTTACAGTAACAAAACTGTTTTCATAGTCTTACATTGTCCTGACAAAAATAAATTGTTGCGTTTTACAACTAATTTTATTGCCTTTTTTTCATTCCTTTTCTTTATGTCATCGTCATTTTTAAACAAACGTAAATGTAACAAATTGAACGTTTTGATGTTGCCGTTATCTATTGACAGGTAGCCTACAGGCATAACTAAAAACCATTTATGTTGCAGAGAAACAGCCCCAAAAGTCCAAACAGAAGTGCTTCTTGAAGTCTTGCTAAATATCAGATTTAAACAAGAAAAAGGGACCATGACAGAAAAGTTCCTCAGGTTTCATGTACACATCACAGTGAAATACTCACATATGTATCATATGTCTATTATGTTTGTAGGCTGGAACTGCCTCAAAACTCTTAATAAATAACTAAACAAAGCTTGCTTATTTTCTACATATTTAATGAGGACAAGACCAACTAGTGACATGTATACAAATTACAATGTGCAATAAGGGATATAGCATATAAAACATTGAGATTGCATAACATTTAAAACATAACAGTTGTCTGTGGTTGGCCATGTCGCCTATGGCTTCGTCATCGGGCCATGCCTTTATTAGCTTCGGCTTTTTTTCAGCTCTGCTCTGGTTTTCATACCGGACATTAGATGTGCAGACTAACATGCTGAAATCAGTAAATATGGCCAACAGATTCTAAAGTCTAGCCATCAGCAAGAGCGTGTCATTTAAAGAAAATAGATAGACAGAGAGATAGATTACTGGTGAATGAATGTCATTATAAATTCTAATAAAAGCCAGAAAACCCAGCACACACCCTGCAAGACATTCTTCTCCTTCTTTAACAAAGACATCTTTGACAGTCCCCGTCGTGTTCGATTTCAGTTTCAGCACTTTGTCATCTGAGTCTGTCTTGTACAGACACAAAAGAGTTCCTTTAGATACATTCTGGCCTTTCTTAGACTTCAATTTTAGAATTTTTATGATTGTTTTTACGCCAGGAACTCTCACAACTTCTATGGGCGCAGACATTTTGGAAACTTTTCTGCGGAGTATTTCAATCAAGTTTCATATCTGTATTGTATGAAAATATATTTTATTAAAATTAAACGTGTGAGTATATATGAGGCTTTAAAAACCTGATTATTTTCAGGTAAAATTTATTTTTGATAAATGAGGTAAAAACGCAAAAAAATATTAACCAATCAGCCACCAGTTTGTTACGAAGCGGGAAATGCGAATTTGACAAGTCGTAAACATTACAAAAAAAAAAAGAAAGAAAATAATCTCCTTTGTGCGACTTTTGCAAGAAACGTTGGTTTTATAGAATAATCTTCAAAAATAATTGTACAAGTGCATGATACATAACTGAAAGTATCTTCGCGTAGGTTTTTTGATAGATGGATATTTGTAAGTTTACAGTACGAGTAAACGACGTTTCGCCCCTCGGCCGTTTCGCCCTACTCTCTTGGGAAATGCGTTTTCATGTGGATTTTTAGCTCCCCTGAGCAAATGCTCAGGATGAGTTATTGTGATCACCCTCTCTCCGTTGTTAGCTCACCTGGAGCTTTGCTCCATGCCAGCTTATGCCATGGCCTGTTTGTTGTCCGTCTGTTGTTAGCTAAATTTCACATTTTCGATATCTCCAGAACCGATTGATTGGGCTGAAACTTAGTGGGAGGCATTGTGGCAACATGGAGATTCAGATTTGCTAAAATGGCTCCCTTCCGATATCCAAGATGGCCACCATGTAGGCCATCTTGAAATTCTTCAAACGACATCTCCTACCAAACTGTAAGTCTGATTGAGCCAAAACTTGATGGGAGGCATCACAGTGACATAGATTCAGAATTTCTAAAAGCGTTCCGTTCCGATATCCAAGATGGCCGCCTTGAAATTCTTCAAATGACATCTCCCAAATCTTAAGTCAGATTGAGCGGAGATGGGAGGCATCAGAGCAACATAGAGATTTAGAATTGCTAAAATCATTCTGGTCCGCTCTCCAAGATGGTTGCCATGGCGACCATCTTGAAATTCTTCAAATAACATCTCCTCCCAAATCTTTAGTCAGATTGAGCCGAAACATGATAAGAAGCATCGGAGTGACATAGAGATTCAGAATTGCTAAAATCATTCCGTTTGGCTATCCAAGATGGCGGCGGCCATCTTGAAAATCTTGAAACCACATCTGCTCCTTAACCCTAAGTCAGATTGAGTCCAAGCTTGGTGGGAGGCATTGGGGCCACATGGAGAGTTAGAATTGCTAAAATTATTCTGTACTAATATCCAAGATGGCTGCCATAACGGTATCTCCTCCCAAACCGTAAGTTGGATTGAGCTGAAACTTGAGGCATCAGAGTAACAGATTCAGAATTGCTAAAAACGTTCCGTTCCGATATCCAAGATGGCCTCCACCGTGGCGATTGTGGTGGCCATCTTGAAAACCTTCAAACCACGTCTGCTATCGAACAGTAAGTTAGCTTGAGCACAAACATGGTGGGAGGTATTGGGGTGTCATGGAGATTTAGAATTGCTAAATTTGTTTCGTTCCAATATCAAAGATGGCCGCCATGGTGGCCTGCTTGAAAATCTTGAAACGACATATACTCCCGAACCGAAAGTCGGATTAAGCTGAAACTTGTCGAGAGGCATTGGGGAGACATTGAGATTCAGAACTGCTAAATTTGTTCCATTCCGATGTTCAAGATGGCTGCCATGGGGGCAATCTTGAAATTCTTTAAACGACATCTCCCCAACCGCAAAGCCGATTGAGCCCAAACATGATGGGAGGCATCAGAGTCATCAGAGAATTGCTAAAATCGTTCTGTTCCAATATATAAGATGGCCCCGGGCCCCAAGGTGGCCATCTTGAAAATCTTCAAACCTCATCTCATAATGGTAAGTCAGACTGAGCCAAAACTTGGTGGGAGGCATTGGGGCGACATGGGGATTTTTTTTTTTTGATTTGGGATTTACGGCACTTTCAAGAATATTTCACTTATATCAAGCCGATAGATCATCAAAGGTGGGCGAAAACTGGAGAAACCAGGGAAAAACCACCTGACCATCCATAAGCAGAACTTATGCGACATGGAGCTCCAGACTTGCTAAAACCATTTTGTTATGATATCCATGATGGCTGCCACAGCAGCCATCTTGAAGATCTTCAATTATTAGCTCATCTGGAGCTTTGCTCCAGGCCAGCTTATGCTGTGGACCATGGTCTGGACCTCATCCGTATGTCCATCAGTAGCTTTTCACATTTTCGACATCTCCATCAGAGTGATATCCATGATGGACAGCATGGCGACCATCTTAAAAGTCTTCAGTTGTTATCTGCTCCTGAACCATAAGTCAGATGGAGCAGAAACTTGGTGGAAGACATCAGGGCAGCATGGACATTTAGACAGGGTTCTCACTAGGATTTTGAAAATTGGAGTAAAATGCTGTCCTCCAGAAAGAGTTGGAGTTTTACCATACTTATCTACTAAGACTTTCCAAAAAGTTGGAGTCAGAAATGAAAAGTTGGAGTAACTTACTCCAAATCTGGAGTTGATGAGATCTCTGTTAGAATTGCTAAAATGGTTGCACTCTGATATCCAAGATGCCCCCATGGCAGCCATCTTGGCCATCTTGAAAATCTTCAGATCACATCTGCTCCCGAACAGTAAGTCTGATTGAGCTTAAACTTGATGGGAGGCATTGGGGTGTTATGGAAATTCAGAATTGCTAAAATCATTCTGTTCCAATATCCAAGATGGCTGCCATCTTGAAATTCTTCAAACCACATCTCCTCCCAAACAGTAAGTCAGATTAAGCCGAAAAATTGTTGGGAGGCATCAGGTGACATGGAGATTCGGAGTTGCTAAATCCTTCAGTTCCAATATTCAAGATGGCAGCCATGGTGGCAATCTTGAAACTCTTTCAAATAACATCAGATTCTGGATTGCTAAAGGCAATCTGATCTGATAACCAAGATGGCACAATGTAGCATATCATGATCGGCCTAATCCAGGAGAGCAATTTCTGGCCCACTTGGGCCTTTAGTCAACAATTAGTTTGTTAACACTCTAGAAGTCACAGTTTTTACCCAATCTTAATGAAACTTGCTCAGAATGTTTGCCCCTATGAGATCTGGAAACTGGTCAATTCGGCCTGTAACCAGCTTGGCCTCTGGTCAGCTCGGTCGGATCAGCTCAGCCTTTTGCATCTTAAGGCTATCATCAGCATGTATGTATGGACACAGACCTGACCTGTAGATTAATGTAATAGAAAATTGAATAGGAGCACCTTTAGAATCTGTCCACCACTAAATCTTACCCTAAACGTCTGCAAATGTCCCAGATATAGGTATGCTAACTATGATCTCTCAACTGACCTAAAAAAAAACAACACTAGACTGGCTCTATTTTTTATTACGATTCCAGCCGAATGTCAACTTTATTAGCTATTCGTCCCAATGAGCGTCTCTTTAACGTTGACCAACATTATTGAAGTAGTTAAGAATAAATAATTATAATTTTTGAATGCTTTATGTAGCTTTGAAATTTCTGCAGTTGCTTCAATTAATGAAATGGAAGTTAAAGCAGTGTAGTAAAAAAAGTATATGAAAATGATTTCCGTAATACAGTGTCAAAATCCGACTGGTTCTATAGTGATTGTTAGTAGACGCTTTAAGTTATAGTATGAAAAGGTGACGAACTGAGATGAAAGCGCCAGGTGAATCTTTTGAAATTAGTTGTCTTTTTTTGTCATTTTTGCATTATTTATTGAAAAAATGTGTGTATGTTTCTTGTAATTTAAAAACATCTTTAAAGATTCACAAAAAGAACAAAAATCATTTTAAGAAAATAACTGTTTCTCGCCAGTTTTCAATTCGCGAGATTGGTAACTTTGACACGGATCAGCTGAGAGACATGGGCAGGATACAGTGGTGAGTTCCATGCGTGTTAACTATGGCATGCAGGCCATCGTTGCCTGCTGCCATTGACGCTGACTTCACAGGTGTCAACATTGCCTTCAGCAATGATGTCCATGCCTGTATGAACGAAAAATCACCATGCATCTGTTGAGATTTCGTTCGTGTTTTTTTTTTTTTTTTTATTTATTTTGTTTGTCTTGTAGTGTGTTGATCAGCTACATGGGTGCCAAGAGTGTTTAGTTACAGATGCATACACACGTGCATGTACATATTTGGCCATAATAAATTAATTGTTAGATTCTCATTACCGACCGCCTCGATTTTATTACCCCTGCCTCGATTTTTTTTATTGGCGCTTTTTGGTAAGTACGAGTACTGCTCCGATGTTCCAGTTTTTTATCAAAAATCTTATGGTTTGCCGATCGGCAAGTTCCGTTCCACTTAAATCTACATTAAATATGCAAATTGCGCATATACGACAACAAATTACATACTTCCGGTGTAATTACCAACACAAAATTGTTCGTTCAACTACGATCAATATCCGCTATTGTTTGATGTGTACTGGATCCCTGTTGCAAATGTGCTTCGTTATAACTTGCGTCCGGTCAGACAAGCAGTCGATTTCTACTTTCATTTTTGAATCCAGATAAAAAACACATTGAAAATAGCGTTTGTGATCGTGAAAATCTTTGCCAATTAAACTGTAATAAACGACTGGTATTGATTTAAAGCCAGCGATACCCAAAATCTTCTCAATCCCCACAATGTATTTAATTCAGGGCCGATTGATAAAGCAGTGCCATTTCCCAGTCGGCAAGAATCAAGGCAATTGCTGGGAGATAAAAAAAATATATATATATATATGCTGTTTGTGAACTGTGTCTGACAGGTAAAAACCGTTTATACAAAAGAGAAAGCGTTTGACAGGAAAGGAAAAATCACACAGAACAGAATAAATTGATGACTTATTTTGTCCAACAGTGTTCTCAGAGAAACTGAAAAAAGTGGGTATTTGATTATAGATATATTAACTTTCTTCAGCTCTACAGTTGCTCTTTCAAGGCTATTCTGATTATCACACACCATTTGTTTTTTCATAATACACTGGAATTATGAAAAAGTACTCTTTATTCACCAAATACATGTGGTTTGCAGAAATCAATATAATTTCAGCCACCCATCTCCGATTTCTGTAAAAATAAAAAAATAAAATTTCACCCCCCACCCCCATTTTGAAAAAAAAATAAATGAGAATCTGACTATTAATTTATTATGGCCTTAAAGTAGGAAGCATTTTTAAGCCAATCAAAAGGAAACAAATTACCTTAATTATAGCACATCAAAGATAGTTTGTTTTCTGACAGTAATTTTCCTAGGAATAATTTTCACACCTTAGGTACTTGTTTGCATAACTGCAAAAAGGTACTGATAATCAGTTATCATGTGGATGATTGACTGAAGACATATGATGAGCCATTAAAGTAATTCATACTTCAAAAAATTCTGCAAGTGAATTATACTTCAAAGGCCACCATCCATTCAATCTTACACATACATTCATGCATACAGGCCGAGTTGACCTGGCCCAGTTAATTTGGCCGAGTTGACCAGGGCCGAGTTGACCCAGATTCATAAAATCTAGGTTCGGACCTGTGTCACATGTATTAAGTTTTGAACTTGACCTAGAAATCATCAAGACAAACATTTTGAGCATGATTCATGATGACTGCTTCAAAATGTGACCTGTAGAGTGTTAACAAGAATTTCCTTTAATTTGGCTTGGTGACCTAATTTTTGACCTCATTTCAAAATTGACCTAGATATCTTTAGCCTCGCTTTGAAATTACTGGAAATACCTTATTTCCAGTAATTTCAAAGCAAGGCTAAAGAAGATAGCTTACATAAGCTACGTTTCAAGTTATTTAGGTCAGGGTGAAAAGTACAGCCCTGCTAATACACTGCATTGTAGTGGCAACTGGATAGTAAAAGCCCAGCTCTTTTTTCCCAGCCCCCTGGGGGACAATAAAAAATAAGAAATTGGTAAATATAACATCTTTGGAATACAAGTTGCTGGGTTCGAATCCCAGCTCATGACTGACTGTATGGCACTTTAAGCCTTCATTGCACAAAGCCTTTCATTTAATATCACCCTTCCGTCATCTCGGTACGACTTAAAATACTGTTGAAAGGGATGCAAAACACCAAATCAACAAATCAACATTCTTATTGCAATAAATTTTATATTAATATATACATCAGCAGCATAGCTTTAAATTTACTACATATTATGTTAACTGGAACATGTGGGGGCAACACAACACATCCAGGGCAGAAACATCATAGGAATGAAACATTCAAGTTGACCAAAAAAAAATTATCTGACTTGTAAGAGAAAACCATAGATTACATTATCTTTTATGAACACAAAATGATATACCGGTAACGGGTAAAGTGTTTTATAGGTGACTAATCTGATATTTGAGAGTACTTTAATATACTGAAATTTTGTTTGTTTTGAATTTTATTCATAAATTTATAAGTTATTTTTCACTTTTTATCATGTTTATTTAGACTGAAGTGATGTGAATCTATGATGGCTGAGGTATCGTCGCAAACACCTGTGACCTCAGTGAAAACACCAAGAGCAATAAACACTTTACTGAGGTCTCTGTTACGTGGAACGCCATTCAGAACACCAGATAGGAGACGGTTCGGTCCAACAGGTGAGTCTGCATTATGCTACAGGTTTGATCCTTAACACTATGCATTCTGGGTAAAATTTTCAACAGACATATTGAATTTTTCCAAGAAAGCAGGATTTGACATTTCATGCAAATTGTCTCTATTGGAGACAATTTGCATAAAATGTCAAATCTTGTTTTCTGGGACAAATAAGAAAAATAAGTACACTATCATCAATTTGTGTGTATTGAAATAGCCAAGAGAGTAGAGCTGCAACAATACACTCACCTCACACTTTTCAGACTTGAGATAACCAGTAACTGTATGAGGATTATACTATGGTGATTAACTAAGGTGCTCACCCTACTTCAAATTTTGTTTGAAATGGTTTACAATCACTGTCTTAGTTTAATATCATATCTGTAAAGTTTCATAATGTGAAAAGTTTAACCCCCCCTTTTTTTCTTCAGTGAAAAGAACCTAACATAAGCATATGGGGGTGATCAGGGTGTGCGGTGTCCTATATCTCGCGTCACCGGGGCGTCCAACTGATACTGGCTTACAGTTGAGCAAGGCCTGCTAGAGGGCAAATGTTTTTATTTCTTCTGTTTCTTCACTTTCACTCCTGTTCCTCTTTCTTCCCTGTCCCTTTCTTTCATCTCCTACTATCTCAGCTATCTCTTTTCTCCATTTCTCTTGGAGATGACACAAAATGACCCACACGGGTTGACGTGTCATGAAACCCCAACACAATCAAAAAACATAAGCATTCAAGTTCAAGTACTAAAGTTTCCTAGATATACAATGTTAGAAAACAGGTGAAGCAGTTTCTGTCCAGAATGCTGTTCCTCTCATTCAATGTGAGCCAGATTTATTGATTTTATAGAAAATCCCTTCTGCAAAATGGCATAAATGATTAAAAATTCTATGAAAGAGTGTTTGAGAACAGTTTCCTGAATGTTTTGAATGCTTTTAATATTCATAACAGTGTTTATTTCCTGAATTATAAAACATTTTTTCAGGAAGTTTCGGAAGTCATGAAAACTAATGACACATAGATTTTACGGCAATAAGTGCATGTTTTTGTTGGTAGCGGTCATTAAAAACTTGCCTAAAGTAGTCATGCAGTGGTACAACTATTCTAAATTGATCTGATTGAAGCAGAATATTTCTTTTGCATGCAGTAATTACCAATTTAATTGGCAGCTAATTAACAACTTTAGTTTACACTTGAGTGATCCGAGCCGTATCGAAACTCAGAGAAAAAGAATTGTGAACCGAATCGTGACCACTGATCCGCGATGGACCATAAATTCGGTGAATCATTTCACCACTACAAGAGAGTGGTACAGGTTCAAGCACCAATAACAACTGCAGCAGATGGCATTTTGAAATATTTTTACAAATACGTGTATTTGTAAGAGTAAGTAATAAGACTGGCACGATTAATTGGATAATCGATTAATTGATCGATAAATTCCACAAAAATGACTATCATTACAGATTTGCTAATAATCGATCATTTGATTTCTGTGTCTGTTACTTTACCATATTTACCCTTAGTATTCAGACTCCTCAACTCCTTACCATACTTTATCTAAAATTTGAACAAGTCCAATTTACTACCCACTATTGTGTCTAAAATAGCTGGGTGAGTGGCAAACAATGTAGACCCTTATGAGACGTCGCATTTGCGGTGTTTCATCTTGGTCTACACTGTTTGCTCAGGCCTGTCTGACAAAATACATGTACATACAATAAAGTATAACATGTGATAGGGGCATACTCAAATAGGTAAAATTATGATCAAATCTTCAGCAATTACTAATCGATTATTAATCACAATAGCAGGACTGATAACCGATTATCTTTTCAGCTCTGATTAGCCAGCCTTAGTAAATAAGGCTTCAAATTTCATGTGAATCATCTGTCTAACAGACAATTCATGGGACATGTCAAGCCTTGTTTTGTCTGAAAAGCACTTCCTCTAAAATATGAATTCAAATCTGTGATATCATTTTATAACCATGACCTGTATTTCATTATCCAATGACTGTTGTTTTTTGTCGCACCTGCGTTAGCACGCAGGTGCGATATAGGCGTGCCGTGACCTGTCCGTTTGTTCGTTTGTCCGTTTGTCTGTTTGTCTGTTCGTCAACAATTGACTTGTGAGCGCAACTCCTCCTACAGTTTTTGGCCAATCGTTTTGAAACTTCACAGATGTTTTGGCCATAACGTGTAGATGTGCATATTGTTTGCTCATAATTCTCAGATTTTTTTTTTTCAACTTTTTCCGCTTTGTTAACTTAGTCGTTTTTTACCTAAAACCCTTATAGTCAGTGGGTGTCTTGTGAGCACAACAGTTACTACTCCTACAGTTTTTGGCCAATCATTTTGAAACTTCACAGATGTTTTGGCCATGGTGTATAGATGTGCATATTTTTGCTTATAATTCTCAGATTTTTTTTTCAACTTTTTCCGCTTTGTTAACTTAAGTCAGTTTTTACCTAAAACCCTTATAGTCAGTGGGTGTCTCGTGAGCGCAACTCCTCCTACAGTTTTTGGCCAATCATTTTGAAACTTCACAGATGTTTTGGCATGGTGTGTAGATGTGCATATTGTTTGCTCATAATTCTCAGATTTTTTTTCAACTTTTTCAACTTTGTTTAAAACTTAGTCAGTTTTTACCTAAAACCCTTATAGTCAGTGGGTGTCTCGTGAGCGCAACTCCTGCAGTTTTAGGCCAATAGTTTTGAAACTTCACAGATGATTAGGTCAGCGTCTGAAGATTTGCATATTATTTGCACATAAATCTCAGATTTTTTTTAAAATTTTTTTCGCTTTGTTAACTTAGTCAGTTTTTACCTAAAACCCTAATAGTAAGTGGGTGTCTCGTGAGCGCAACTCCTCCTACAGTTTTTGGCCAATCATTTTGAAACTTCACAGATGTTTTGGCCATGGTGTGTAGATGTGCATATTGTTTGCTCATAATTCTCAGATTTTTTTTCAACTTTTTCAACTTTGTTTAAAACTTAGTCAGTTTTTACCTAAAACCCTTATAGTCAGTGGGTGTCTCGTGAGCGCAACTCCTCTTGCAGTTTTAGGCCAATAGTTTTGAAACTTCACAGATGATTAGGTCAGCATCTGAAGATTTGCATATTATTTGCACATAAATCTCAGATTTTTTTTTTCAACTTTTTCGCTTTGTTAACTTAGTCAGTTTTTGCCTAAAACCCTTATAGTCAGTGGGTGTTTCGTGAGCGCAACTCCTGCAGTTTTAGGCTAATAGCTTTGAAACTTCACATATGATTAGGACATGGTCTGAAGATGTGCATATTTTTTGCACATAAATCTCTGATTCATTTCAGCAGAGTTAGGGGTCCTTGATTTATCCCCAAAATTGGTTTCCTCTCAATATCTTGTGAAAGAATTGATGGATTAGGATCATATTTTGCATACATATTGTTTTTAACAATACCTAGCTTGGGATTTTGTCAATTTTCAGCTGAGTTACTGGCCTTGATTTATGGGCAAAAATGATATCCGCTCAATATCAATATCTTGTGAAATAATGGACAGGTTTAGATAAAATTTTGCAAGCCAATATTCCAAATTTTCTACTTTGTCCATTTTTCTAACCTATCAATTTCTTGAATACTGCAAAATATATTTTTTTCAATACAAATAGGAACTTGTATGACTTAATCCCCGCAGGTGCGACATCGCTTTCAGCAGATATCTTGTTTTTTTTTTATCAACCCCAGCATTTAATGTCCATATCTGATTAACAATATGACCTACAATCATTAAATCTGGCATATATTTCCTCCCTTACAAGGATTCAACACTATGTTATTATTTTGTGCCCGTGACATACATGTCACAGTCCAATGACTTTGTCACCTTTACATGACCTTTTGTTCTTGGTATAGCCCCACTTTCAAAAAGTGGGGTTATACTGGATTTGCCATGTCCTTCTGTGATTCCGTCATTCCATCATTCATTGGTTCCGCGATTCCGTGATTGCAAAATTAAAATACATTTTACTTAATAACTTTTATGTTTGTGGTCCTACTTCAATAAAACTTATATTACACTTAGTCTCTAAGGTAAGTAAGGTATAATCACAGAATTATGGCCAGAGTTATGAACCTTGGTAGGTTTTCAAAATTTAAAATGCATTTCGCTTGATAAATTTTATGTCCTACTTTGATGAACCTTATACCACACTTGGTCTCTAAGGTAAGGAAGGTGTAATGGCTGAATGGTGACTAAGGGCCCATAACTTTTGGAGTTATGTCCCTTGATAGGTTTTCAAATTTTGCCATTCTTGAAAATTTTCGTAACGGATTTCTCAGGAACTATGAAAGCTAGAAAGCTGAAAGTTCGTATAAACATGGACAATGACTGGATGTATCGTGTATACTGGACTAGGGGCCAAGGGTCCATAATTCTTGGAGTTATGTCCCTTGGTAGGTTTTCAAAAAATTAAAATGCATTTTGCTCAATAACTTCAATGTTTATGGTCCTACTTCGGCGAAATTTATACCACACTTGGTCTCTACGGTAAGGAAGGTGTAATAGCAGAATGGTGGCCAAGGGCCCATAACTCATGGAGTTATGTCCCTTGGTAGGTTTTCAAATTTTGATATTCTTGAAATTTTTTGTAACGGATTTCTCAGAACCTAAGAAAGCTAGAAAGCTGAAAGTTTGTATAAACATGGACAATGACTGGATGTATCATGTATACCGGAATAGGGGCAAACGGTCCATAACTCTTGGAGTTATGTCCCTTGGTAGGTTTTTGTTTTCAAATTTTGCCATTCTTGAAAATTTTCGTAACAGAATTCTCAGAACCTAAGAAAGCTGAAAGTTCATATAAACATGGACAATGACTGCACTTATAGTGTATACTGGAAGCTGCTACTTGTTTATCCCATCTTTCTCTCCAATTTTTAAACATCAAAAATTTTCAACACACTTGTGTCTTTCTCCTCTGATGGCACTATAGCCGGGCTATAGTCAGCTCCTCTGACAGCTCTAGTTTATAATACCGACAGGCACTGTCAGATGCAACACTGCCCTTCATGGAATTCTAGTGGTTTCATTGAACCCAAAGACCAGATAAAATATGGTTTTGTTCTTGTTTCTATCAAAAGTATGCATTGAAATCCGTTTGGTCATCTGGAGATAATAACATAATTTCCAGCAATACTGATAGGCTACGGTAAATGTCCTAAAATTTCGTACACCAAAGTGTTTGACAAAATGTCATATGCAAACAGTTTAGACCCAAATCAGACTGCTCCTGTGATCAGGATCTACACTATTTGCCATTCCACTAGGTATTGTAGGAAATAACTATATAAAAAGCAAAATTTGGGCCAAAAAGGTATGGAATAAAGTGTTCAACATTTTTGGACATTTACTGTATCTCATGTAGCATTGTAATATTATCAGTATTATCAAAAACATACTGAGCAGCAACAAGAGAAACATACTGTCTGAAATGTCTGCTCGATGATGATTCAAATTGGCCTGCACATCAGAGCAGTCTGATCAGTCTTTGTTTTCTGCATGAAAGACCTTGGCTATCCAAAATATGCTTAGTGAAAATTCTGATCAGACCGTGTGAATGCAGAGGTTGATCCTAATCTTCACTGGGTGCACATGTCCAGAAGTATGTTTTCTAACATTGCGACTCATACTATAGCCAGGGCTGTGAAAATACCATGCCTGATTGTCCAGCTTGTCCCATTTCCCTGGGGACAAGTAAGACATTTCAGTTTACTTGTCCTTGGACGTGGACTTCATAGCTCTAGCTCAGAAGAGCTTCCAGACTATGAGAGATATATGTTTCTTTATTTCTCAAAGAAAGCATATGTTGTGGGTACTTATTAGAAGTACAGGGATTTACCTGGAATTTTGGTGGATGGGCTTTTGGCCTATCCACCAAAAATTCCAGGGGCCCTTAACAAGCTGGGGGTCTGGGGACCACAGGCCCCCAGTGGGGTCCAGGGGCAATGCCCCGGTTAGGGGTCCAGGGGTGCAAACCCCCCTGGGTTCGAAATTGATTTTAAGCATTTTTTATGTGCTCAGACAGCATCTCCTGGAGTGTTTTTTTTTATAATAATAAACTTGCTTTTTCTCTCTCAGAAAAAAAAAAAAAAAAAATGCTGAAAATTTACATGTTTAACCAATTATTCAGAAAATACTGGCCTTGGAGAAAGTATGGACGACAGAGCCTTGCTATGCTTGACTCACCTTGTAAGCCATCTGCTCATTTATCAGGGGAGCTAAAATCAAACTGAGAAGACAGTGAGACCAGTTTCGTCAATAATGTTGACGTCATCATTCAGATGATTCCGGCATGGCAGTATCTGTGTATGTACAGAATTGCTGGATGAGAGCTGCAACACCCAGCCAGACAGTTTGGTCTGTTTATGATTATTGTCATTTCGTTTCCTTTTCCCCCATGTTCCCTGGCATATTTTGTAAATAGCGATGCTATCCATTTTATTGCAAAGCGCAAACCGGACAATAGTTAGTACTTGATCGGTTACCCTAAATTGCGAAAAAGGACTCCTTTTTGGGATTTCTTGTTTCATGAAAAGGACTCTTACTAGAAATAAGGCAGGGTGTAATCAAGATAAAATGCTTCGGTTTTGTAAATAAAAATATATTTTTTATAGATCAATGTCTGGCCGTACAGAGATTGGGTGGTTCCGGATGATTAAGTCAAACTCAACCTTACGATTACATGCGATAATAAAGCAGGCTAGGCGATATCATAGAAATGCTTTATTCACTGCAATAAAAATATATTGGCCTTATGATACGTTGATTACAGGCGCATTCGCGTAGAATTTGCTTGTGCAGTTGGTAACAGATTTTAACAACACCCATTATAACGACTTTTGATGCGCTTTTTGGAACTTCAGCGCGCCATTTTGGCACACTACATATTTTTCTTTGCACCTTTGTCTAGTGTGATGCGCAATTTAGCACAGGGCACAGCCCAGCAGAATCCCTGGAAGTACCTCCCCAGGATGCTTTTAATGAGTACCCATAACATATTTTCTTCGAGAAATAAGAAAAATGTGAATTTTTGGGCAAGTAAATCTTGGTTGGACAAGTAGATTTTGACCATTTACTTGTCCGTGGACAAGTAATAAGAAGTTGATTAGTCCACAACCCTGCTATAGCATACACTCCCAAAATTATGTAAAAATGGCTAGCTTAGAATAGTGCCAGTAGAATTAGAAACTAAAATTGAATTGTAATTGAATTGTATTCATTATGAAGGTTCTAAAACAGTGTCAAGAGCAAGAAGACGAAGAAGTGAAGATACACCTGTTAATGTCAGAACATCATCTCAAGATAGAAGTCAGCAGGGGTCAGCTGAGGTCACTTCGTCTCCAGACGTCGAGACAAGATCAGAAGAAGCAGAGCATAACATTAAAGGTAGTTGGTCTTACTTTTCAATGAAAACATACGTTAAATGTCCTAAAATTTCGCACACCAAAGTGTCTGACAAAATGGCATATGCAAACAGTACAGACTCAGATCAGACTGCTCCTGAAGTAAGTATTTTAAGAAAACTGCATAAAAAGCAAAATTTAGGCCTAAAAATTATGAAATAAAGTGTTCAAAATTTTAGGACATTTTCCATAATTACACTTTGCATGTCCTAAAAATTCAAACACTTTATTTCATAAATTTTTGGCTTAAGTTTTGCTTTTAATGGAGTAATTTAAAATATTTAGTCGAATGGCAAACAGTGTAGACCTGGTCAGACTCCTCCATTAATGTACATGCAGATACCAGTTAATCTTTGTAATACAGATATGTCTTTGTTACATAGGAAGGATGTGAGAGGGTATATAGTTTTAGTTGTGGGTGGTAAGGTTGTGCAAAGGGCCTGCATACTTGTAGCAGGTGGAAGCAGCTTGTGGGGGAGGGGGCATGTTTGTATTTCTTCTGTTTTGCACCGTTCACTGTTTGCTTTTTCCCTCATCATCCTCTATTTCTCCCTTTCCTCTTATCTACTAGCTTTCTTCCCATTTTCTCCTTTTCTCTGGGAGATGACACATAATGACCCGCAGAGTTTGATGTATCATGAAAAAAGAACTGAAACAAATATATGCTGCTCCATGCGAAAACCTGTCTTCCGGCAAAGACCCAGCTCAGCCTGGGAATGCATGTTTTGATCAGGGCCTTCCCTGTCGAACAGAATCACTAACAGAATCATTGGATACTACAGAATTTGTGAATGGAGAGCAAAGGCCTGGGCCCAGTTGTTCAAAACTAACAACATCGTTAATTAACAATTCGTTAAAATTTACATCGAGTGATACGCAAATATGCTGAAATTTTTTGCTGAAAAAATGTGAGTAGCTTTTAAAAGCTACTCACATTTTTTCAGCAAAAAATATCAGAATATTGTATATTGAATCGGCTAAAACAGTTAACGAAATGACCCTTAACGAGCTCGTTAAGCTAATGATGCTTTGAACAACCGGGCCCTGGATGATACTTGGTGCATGCACAGGATGATCTAAAACTGTGTATTTTGCGCATGTTCAAGGGCACTTTTTCGCTTGACATGGCCCATATATTATCTGTACACAGGAACTTCTTTATAACATGGAATGCTTCAATGGTGCGGTCAAGACTGCCTTTGACCTACAGGTTGATGGAAAGCCTGGGCCTGCGAGGCCCAAGATGACATGGAAGCAGCTGATAGAGAGGGATTGCAGAGAGTGGAAGCTCTCGTCTATCGATTATCATGATAGACATACCTGGAGATCTGGTGTGAGATCTGCCATGTGTGCAGCAAGCCAGCTATCTGGAAGAGGGCCCACTGATGTGGATGTTTCTCCTGTACCTGCATGTTAATCAGTCAAAAGATGATGATGATGAACATTGTTGATTATAAATGGTTTTGGATGTAATGCAGATTTTAGTTGTCTCCCCTGAAAGCATATCAATTCCCGTTGGTTACTGTTTTACCCTATATGTTCAATCTAACTGCTAAAGGAGCAGTTTGATCAGGGTGTGTACTGTTTGTCATTTAGCTTGCAATGAGCAGACATGGTCAAGTAATAATTTAGTATAATTGCAATACCTTATTATTCTTAAGTGTCCAGTATGTTCCGTATTTATTAACGCTTTGCACTCTGGGTAAAAAAATCAGTAGACAACATTTTG
The DNA here is from genome assembly GCA_964016985.1 of Anodontia alba. Taxonomy (NCBI): domain Eukaryota; kingdom Metazoa; phylum Mollusca; class Bivalvia; order Lucinida; family Lucinidae; genus Anodontia; species Anodontia alba. Next base: position 94,468,465 of record OZ024827.1, read on the forward strand.
AAATAATCTTATTTTTCCCAGAAAACAGGATTTGACATTTCATGCAAATTGTCTTCAATGCAAATTGTCTCCAATGGGGGCAGTATGCATGAAATGTCAAATCCTGTTTTCGGGGGGGGGGGGGGGGGGGGGGGGGTCACCAATTTATCGTCTGCTAAAGTAGTCCAGAGAGTGGTAAAGGAGGCGTATTTCGCGATATTTCTGGGATAATTTATGTTATTTCTCCATAAAAAAACATGTTGTGTGTACTCATTAGAAGTGCCTGAGTGAGGCACTTCTAATGAATACCCACACCATAAGTTTTTATGTGGAACTAGAGAAAATTCCCAGCAGGCACACAACATAAAAATGACGTCGTATCAACGTCGATGCGACGTGATCACGTCGCATCGACGTTTATATGACGTCATTTTAACGTTGTGTGCCTGCTGGGTTATCCCAGAATTATCATGAAATACTCCTTTCTAAGATTTCCTCTGTTTATGGTTTATTACTGTCTCTTTTTTTCAGAATTATGGAACAAAACCTGGCACACATTTCGAGTCACTCCTCTGTACAACTACAAAAAGAAACAGTCTGATTTCAAGTATTACTCAAATGCTCTTTCCTCGCACATAGCAGCTGTAAGTAGTATTAGCACTTTGCATGCTGGGTAAAAATTTCAGCAGACAACATTTTGAACTATTTTTCTTGTTTTACTTAGAAAATAGGATCTGACATTTCTTGCAAATTTTTCTTAGGAGACAATTTGCATGAAATGTAAAAGCCTATTTCCTTGGCAAAAATAGAAAAAAAATATCATTAATTTGTCATCTGCTGAATATTATACCTAGAGAGTGGTAAAGGTTAAAGTGTTGAGCAAATTTGTAGCAGACGTTATTTTAAATAATTGTTTCTATTATTACTTCTCTGAGAAAATAAAACTTGGCATTACATCTGATTTGTCTGCTAGGCAGATGATTCACATGAAATGTCAAGCCTTTTTTTTTTTGTCTGAAAAAAAAACAAAAAAAAACTAAAATGTCAGCTGCTGCCGTTTTGATTATCAATTCCACTTTAAGAGCTAATTACATTACAGTTACGGTAAATGTCCTAAAAAGTTTGTTCACCAAAGTTCAGACAAAATGGCATATGCAAACAGTGCAGACCCAGATCAGACTGCTCCTTCAGCTAGTATGGGTCTACACTTTTTGCTATTTCTCTAATTATTTTAAGAAACAACTACATAAAAAGCAAAAGTTAGGCAAAAAATTATAGAATAAAATGTTTGAAATTTTAAGACATTTTCTGTAAAGTAATGGGAATTTGCAATAACCATTACAATTACATTTTTAGATTCCGTGGTTGGAGTCATTACCATAAGTTACTCAGAAATCATAGCTACAGATAAGAGTGGGTATCTACATAATATTTGTCTTATCTTTTAATGAAAACATATGATGTGGGCATTCATGAGAAGCGCCTCACTGAGGCGCTTCTCATGAGTACAAACAACATATGTTTTTGTCAGAAGATAAGAAAAGCATTAATACTTTTGGTTGAAAAAAGTACCTTATCTGGAACTATGGAATTGTAATTGATTACATTTCAGCCTTGTATTTTCTGAAAAAAAAAAAAAAAGAAAAAAGCAACAACAAAAAAAATGAAAAACAAACAAACAAACAAAAACCCAAAAAACAAACAAAGCAAACATACAGAAAATCAAAATATCGTCTGCTACAGTTGTGATTAATAGTATTTAACACTTTCATCCCTGTGTTTTTGAAGTGGACTTTTCCATCTCTGATTTTTTATAACTCATCCATTGCTGCAAATAGGGGTTTCAATCAAAAATCAATAGCAAAATGGCAAACAGTGCAGATCCTGATGAGATGGTTCATTACATACCATCTCATCTGGACCTGCACTGTTTGCAAAACTATCTGTATTGGTCTTTAGGGATGAAATTGGCAAATTTACTTCTTTTGAGTAATGCGCCACGCAAAAAATCGACTTTCTGAAAGATGTCGTAAGCAGAGTAGGAATTAGTTATTTGCATACATGAATTTGACCTCAACAAAATTTAACCCTTGTCCTTCTGAACCCGGATATACCCTGCGTTTGCAAACAGTGTAGATCCAGAGCCAACTGATCTGGATCTGCACTGTTTGTCATTCAGTATGTGAATTTATATCAAATATCTGGATTATATAATCTGATTGGCTGATAATTAAAAATGGGTAAGGCATCTTAATTTATTCAACATGACAAGAGTTAAGATGAATGGTTAATCAACCAAGGAAGATGTCTCTAATTTGAGATTTTTTCTTTCCTTTTCAAAGGTGGCCCACTCTAGCAGAAAAAAAAAAAAAAAAAAAAATAGTAGAAGACAATTTCCATGAAATTCTAAGCATAACTCCAGATAAGATGGGTTTTTTTTTTTTTTCAGCCAAAAGTGCAAAACATGCCATGCCGAGGCACTTCTTACAAGCACCCACAACCTACTTCTTCATGGGGAAATACGAAAAATGTTACGTGGATAATCCCACTTATCTGGAGCTATGTCTAAGTCTTATTTTCTCAGAAAAATAATAGAATAAATTTAGGCTATTGTCTGTCACAGTTATACTTAGTGCTGCTTTAACCCTTGTCCTGCTGAACCTGCATATGCCCTGCCTTTGCAAACCGTGTAGATCCAGATCAGTTGGCTTCTGAAGAAGCCAACTGATCTGAATCTGCACTGATTGTCATTAAGTATGGGAATTTGTATCAACTACATGGATAAAGTAATCTGACTGGCTGAAAATCAGAAGTGGGCGTGCCATGTTAACTTATTCAACATGTTAAGGGTTAAAATGTCGTATATTTGATTTTGTTTTTCAGGAAACTAAAAAAGGAACTTTCATAGACGCAACTCTTCCAGGGGAGGCAACTTTTGGAACAATTTCTGGTTTCGATACTCTTGATGGTAGTGTATTTTTCATATACAGGCTGCTTCATGTACATATGTAATCAGAAAAGATCAAGAGTTGGTACCGTGATAACCCTACTTATTGGGACAGACAGGCCTGAGCAAATAGTGTAGACCCAGATCAGACTCTGCAGAATGTGACATCTGATCAGGATCTATACTGTTTGTTTCTCATCCAGCACTATTTTAGACACATTAACAGGTAGTAAAATAGATTTTTTTCAAATTTGAGAAGAAGTATGGTAAGCCGTTAAGGTTAAGGCTGGCTAATCAGAGCTGAAAAGATAATTGATTATCAGTCCTGCCATTGTGATTGATAATCGATTAGTAATCGCTGAAGATTTGATCATAATTTTACCTATTTGAGCATGACTCTACCATATGTTATACTTTATTGTATATTTTGTCAGACATGCCTGAGCAAACAGTATAGACCCAGATGAGATGCCGCAAACTCGGCGTCTCATCAGGGTCTACACTGTTTGGCACTCACCCAGCTATTTTAGATACAACAGTGGGTAGTAAATTTGACTTGTTCAAATTTTAGATAAAGTATGGTAAGGAGTTAAGGTGTCTGAATATAAAGAGTAAATACGGTAAAGTAACAAACACAGAAATTAAACGATTGATTATTAGCAAATCTGTAATGATTGTCATTTTTGTGGAATTTATCGATCAGTTAATCGATTATCCGATTAATCGTGCCAGCCATAGTTAAGGTGTAGAGTAAATATGGTAGCCTGGGCCCAGTTGTTCAAAAGTAACGATGTCATTTGTTAACGAATTTTTAAAACTTTGATCATTAAATATGGCACTTTCGCCAATATATTTGCAGAAAAAATGTGAGTAGCAATTGCAAAAGCTACTCACATTTTTTCAGCAAAAATACTTAAGAATTAGATATTATACTTACTAGAACAGTTAACATTTTAACCACTAATGAGCTCGTTAAGCTAATGACGCTTTGAACAACTGGGCCCTGGATGTCAGCACAGTTATTATAAGAATGCTATAGACTTCAGAAATTCATACTTCTAGATAAGATTCTTATTTAAAAGTAAAAAAATCTTGATATTTATACTCTCTGCCATCTTGTAGGTGGTTGGGGGGTGTTGAGGGATGGGTGTTAAAGTAACTGTTTTTATGTTCATCCATTCATCCGTCTTTCCATCCGTCTGTCTGCTACATTGGTTACCTTAACAATGTTGACTTGGCCTTCAAACTCCAAGTAAAAAAAAATATTTTACTTCTGCACAAAAACGTGGCTATTCATTAGAAGTGGCATTTCTAATGAGTACCTGCAACATTTGTCTTAGCCCTAGTCCTCACTGCCTTTGCAAACAGTGTAGATCCAGATCAGTTGGCTTCTGAAGAAGCCAACTGATCAGGATCTGCACCATTTGTCATTAAGTATATGAATTTGTATCAACAACCTGGATCAAGTAATCTGATTGGCTGAAAACTAGAAGTGGGTGTGGCTTCCTAATTTATTCAGCATGGCAAGGGTTAGTGCAGACATCAGAAAAATATTTATTTTGATGTCACTTTTATCTAGAGTTCTGCTGTAGGCTATTCTTTTCCTTTTTTCTTTGCAGCTGATGAGAAAGCAGTACTGATAGAAATTCAAGGCCAGAATAGAAACAGTGAGTTTTATTTAACCCATTTATGCCGAGTGGGGTTGTCTGGTTAGTTTTTGGACCTGTTTTTAAAAAAATCTGTCCTTTAAAATAGCGATGTACGGGCGGGCGGGCGTCGGGCCTCATCCGAGGTTAACCTTTTCGTTAACCTTTTTTCAAAGTTATATGTTACCTTTATTCTTCAGTGGGTTGCTTTCATATTTGGTAGGGATGAAGAGGAGGATCAGTAGGTATTTCCCATGCAAGAGAGACAACTCTCACTTTCTTCATTATTTAAAAAACCCGTCCATAATGACATTAGGCGTTTTTCTTTTTGTTAACATTGTTTTGAAGAAAATTCTGAACTTAATGCAAACAGTCTAGACACTGATCAGATGCTGCATACTGCTGCATACTGCGGCATCTGATCTGGGTCTACACTGTTTTCCAATGTCCTTTTTATGGGATGCTAGGCCTAAATGGGTTAAACTATGATCTTCAGCTACATACATGTATGCTGATTCTCATATTAATGTCCATTCTTATGTAGGTACTCCTGATAATAGGCACTTTAACCCATTTTAGTTTGGAGAACCCGAAAGGCTAATTGGCAAGCAAACCCAGATCAGATATGGTGTTTGATCAAGGGCTCCACTGTTTGCAAATAGTTTAGCCATTTTTCTCTAGGAAGTTTATTCAGTCTAAAATTGGTTTAATATAACAAAGTGGTAAGTTTCAAAATAGAAAGCCTTGTTCATAATTTGGGATGGATGACAGATCTGAAGAATTAGATGAGTAAAGGCAAAAAAAAAGTTTGCACTTAGTACTTCTTTTTGAGAAATATACTCAGGGAAGACGATACCATGAGAATCTTCCAAAAATGCATCAAGAGATTTGCACAAGCTGATAAACATCAAAATGACAGATTTTCTTGAAATGGTATGAAGACATTATTTAAAACAAGCTGACAAAAATTAGAATTTGCTCTTACTGTGATAACTACCTGATACAAGTAGTTCATGAAGAAATTTAGGTGAATGCCAGCGCTGGTGCCACCCAAGGGCGGGGAGTTGGTGATAGTGTTAGGAACTGGCCAGAATTTTATAGTCGATCATCGATTTTGAAAAACCAGCTGATCATCAACTAATATTTGACTAGTAGAAAATATTCATTCTTATTTTAGCCCTTCTACAGGTACTTATGAATAGCTCCAGATAAGATATCCACATAATATTTTTCTTATTTCTCCATGAAAACATGTTTAGGGTACTAATTAGAAGCACCTCATATGTTGTGGGTACTTATTAGAAGCACCTCAGTGAGGGCCTTCCAATGAGGACCCACAAGAGATGTTTTCATGAAGAATTAAGAAAAAAATCAGTACTTTTTGATTGAAAAAGTGCCTTATTTAGAGCTATGCTTATTTTGCTATTTATATCAAATTTCCTCACCTTCATAACCACAAGTCTAAACTGAACCAAGGAGACAGCTTAGTATTTCATTTTTTACAACTTGCCTATGAAAATAAAGTGAGAAAAATATATTCCAAAAAATAGAATTTTCTGATCTATAGTTTACTATGAAAATTCTTTCAGATCATCAGCCACAAGATGCAAAAGTGACTGATTATTGATTAATTCGATTATCGGATAACACCAGTTGGTAAGATGTAAAAACTCCCATAAAACATGTAGAACTGTGATAAAACAGTAGCCAAGGATATTCGTGATGAATTTTTCAGGTAAAGATAAGAGTGTGATATCACAGTGTGTGTTGTTTAGTACAGACCTTGAATATAACCCACTGAAGCCCTCCATACAAGACAGTTTTACATATTTCCCAGTTATGTTTGTCAGAGGACCAGAGGCCCTGTCACAGACAATTCAAAATTGGCTAGAGGTAGGGCAATTTTTTGAAGTCAATTTTTTTTCCTATACCATATTTACTAGAGTTGGGGATCTGCCAGAGTTCATAGTCGATCATTGGTTTTATAAAACTGATCATTGACTAATAGCTGATTGGTAGAAAATATATGCATTCTTATTTTAGCCCTCTTTTTAGTTACCTATTCATAGCTCCACATTAAATGGGGTATCTACATAAAATTTGTCTCATTTCTCCATGAAAACATATATTATGGGTACCCATTAGAAGTGCCTCAGTAAGGCACTTCTAATGAGTACCCACAATGCATGTTTTCACTGAGAAGAAAAATATCGCTACTTTTTGGTTAAGAAAGTGCCTTATTTGGAGCTATGCTTATTTCAAGCTATTTTTATCAATTTTTTTTTCACCTTTATTTGCGCAAATCTAAAATGACCTAAACAGACAGCCAAGTGTCACCTTCTTTACAACTTGCCTATAAAATAAAAAGTGAGAATATATGTTCCCAATAATAAAATTTTCCGATTATTAGACTATGAAAATTCTTTCCAATCATAAATTACTAGAGGCAAAATGACTGATGATCTATTATAATTGATTATTGGAACAATTTACCCTAAGAATTTAGATAGACCTTACAGCAAAAAGTGTACACCAGATCAGATGCTGCAGAATGTGCCACTCATCCAGCAAATTTTAGACATAAGAAAAGGTAGGAACTTAGGACAAGTATGGAAAGAAGTTACAGTATCAGAAAACTTAGGTTAAATGGAAAAGTTGATTCATCACCGATACTACAAATGAGATCATAGCTACAGAGAAGAGGGGGTATCCACATAATATGTTTCTTATTTCTAGACTAAAACATAATTTGTGGGTACTCACAGAAGCGCCTCGCTGAGGCCCTTGTTATGAGTACCAAGAACAGATTTTTTTTTTTTTTTTTTTTGAGAAATAAGAAAACTATCAATACTTTTTGGTAGAAAAAGGTGTCTTATCTGGAGCTATGGAAATGCTCTGGTAATTGTGGTCCACTGCACCTTAACCTTATCTTGACTCCAGATAAGATACTTTTTCAGCAAAAATGTTTGGATGTTTTTATTAGCTCACCTGAGCTGAAGGCTCAAGGTGAGCTTTTGTGATCACTCACCGTCTGTCGTCGGCGTCGTCGTCCGTATGTCCATCCATCTGTCAGTCCGTCCACAATCTTTAAACAACATCTCCTCCTAAACCACTGATTGGATTTTGACTAAACTTCACAGGAATGATCCTTGGTTGGTCTTCTTTCAAAGTTGTTCAAATGGTTCCGGTCCGTTGCATATTTAGGTCACAGGAGCTAAAAATAGATTTTTTAACTAAAAACTTAAAAAATCTTCTTGTCAGAAACCACTGGACCGATTTCAATATAATTTTGCAGAAATGTTCCTTTGGTGATCCTCTACCAAGATTGTTCAAGCCATTGGGATTCGTCAAAAAACATGGCTGCCAGGGGGCGGGGCTTATTTTCTTTATATATCTATATAGAAAACTTTAAAAATTTATGTCAGAAACCACTGGACCGATTTCAGTATAATTTTTCCAGAAATGTTTCTTCAGTGATCCTCTACCAAGATTGGTCAAGCCGCCATGATTCGTCAAAAAACATGGCCGCTAGGGGGCGGGGTTTATTTTCCCTATATAACTATATAGAAAATTTTTAAAATCTTCTTGTCATAAACGACTGGACCGATTTCAATATAACAGCAGAAATGTTTCCTTAGTGACCCTCTATCAAGATTGTTCAAGCAGTCATGATTTGTCAAAAAACATGGCCACTGGGGGGGGAGAGGGGTGGGGAGCTTATTTTCCCTATATATCTATATAGAAAACTTGAAAAAATCTTGTCGTCAGAAACCACAGGACTGATTTCAATATAACTTCGCAGAAATGTTTCCTTGGTGACCCTTTACCAAGATTGTTCAAGCCGTTATGATTTGTCAAAAAACATGGCCGCTGGGGGGTGGGGCTTTTTTTCCCTATATATCTACAGAAAATTTTAATGATCTTCTTTTCAGAAACCACTGGACCGATTTCAATATAACATTGCAGGAATGTTTCTTATGTAACCCTCTATCAAGATTGTTCAAGCCATCGTGATTCGTCAAAAAACATGGCCGCCAGGGGGCGGGGCTTATTTTCCTTATATATCTATATAGAAAACTTTAAAACTCTTCTTGTCAGAAACCACTGGACCGATTTCATTTTAACTTTGCAGAAATGTTTTCTTGGTGACCATCTACTAAGATTGTTCAAGTAATTATGATTCATCAAAAAACATGGCTGCCGGGGGCGGGGCTTATTTTCCCTATATATAAAACTTTAAAAATCTTCTTTTCAGAAACCAATGGACCGATTTCAATACAACTTGGCAGGAATGTTTCTTTGGTGACCCTCTACAAAGATTGTTCAAGCCGTCATGATTCGTCAAAAAACATGGCCGCTAGGGGGCGGGGCTTATTTTCCCTATATATCTATATAGAAAACTTTAAAAATCTTCTCGTATGAAACAGTTGGACTGAGTTCAATGTAACTTGGCAGGAATGTTGCTTTGGTGACCATCTACCAAGATTGTTCAAGCCTTCATGATACGTCAAAAACCATGGCCGCCAGGGGGGCGGGGCTTATTTTTCGTATATATCTGCATAGAAAACTTTAAAATTCTTCTTGTCACATACCCCATGACCAATTTCAATATTACTTGGCTGGAATGTTGCTTTGGTGACTTTCTACCAAGTTTGTACAAGCAATCATGATTCGTCAAAAAACATGGCTGCCATGGGGTGGGGCTTATTTTCCCTATATATCTAAATAGAAAACTTTAAAAATCTTCTTGTCAGAAACCACTGAACAGATTTCAATATAACTTGGCAGGAATGTTCCTTTGGTGACCCTCTACCAAGTTTGTTCAAGCTGTCATGATTCATCAAAAAACATGGCCGTTAGGGGGTAGGGCTTTATAGTTATATAAAACACTTTAAACCACTGGACCAATTTCAATATAACTTGGCAGAAATGTTCCTTTGGTGACCCTCTTTTAAGATTCAGTTCAAGTCGTCAAGATGCATTAAAAAAACATGGACGGGGGTGTGGTGGGGGTGGGGGGGGGGGTGGGGGCTGGGGAGGGGGGGGGTTGGTGCTATAAAATTTATACAAAAATCCTAGAGCAGTGAACTTGGCTGAAAATTTCAACAGTAAATATGCAAATCTGTTTGCTCAGGTGAGCGATATAGGACCATTATGGTCCTCTTGTTTGTTTATGTGGGTACTTATCAGAAGCAACTCTCCAAGGTGCTTGTAATCTCCAAGGTGCTTGTAATGAGTATTCACAACATATTTTCATGGAAAAATAAGAAAAAAATATTTTAGCTGATATTCTTCTAATTTGGCTATGGTACAGCAGCAGATGACACTCTAATTTTTAAACCCCTCCACACAATAGTGACGGGGTATTATGGTTTCACGTTGGATGTCCGTGTGTCTGTCCTTCTGCCCGTTTTTCGTTTCTGGATGATAACTTGAGTATATAACAAGGGATTTTCACCAAACTTGGTATGTGCATTGATATTGTGGAGATCTGGTTTGGGATTGCTAATGGGCAAATTTCGTCAAATTTTTACGGAGTTATCTGCCCAAGACATGCCCATATTTTTGTTTCTGGACGATAACTTGAGTAAATAACAAGGGATTTTAACCAAAATTGCTATATGCATTGACATTAAGGAGATCTGGCTTGGGGATTGCTAATGGGCAAATTTTGTCAAATTTTTATGGAGTTATCTGCCCGAGACACGCCCATATTTTCGTTTCCGGATGATAAAACAAGGGATTTTAACCAAACTTGCTGTATATATTGACATTAAGGAGATCTGGTATGGAATTGCTAATGGGCAAATTTCGTCAAATTTTTAGGAAGTTTTCTTCCCGAGATGTGCCCATATTTTCGTTTCCAGACGATAACTCGAGTAAATAACAAGGGATTTTAACCAAACTTGCTATATGCATTGACCTTAAGGAGATCTGTTTTGGAATTGTTAATGAGCAAATTTCGTCAAATTTTTACGGAGTTACCTGCTGGAGACACGCCCACATTTTCATTTCCGGACAATAACGAGTAAATAACAAGGCCTTTTAACCAAACTTGCTATATGCATTGATATTATCAAGATCTGGTTTAGGATTGTTATCTGTGCATTGATATTATCAAGATCTGGTTTGGGATTGCTATCTGTCCCTCCGTCATTTTCATTCCAGACATTTTCGCAACGATAGCTTTAATACATGAACAGATAATTGCTATGGCGGAAAATTATGCTTGCGGTGCTTTTATTTTATTATTATTTTTCCGAGAAAGTTAGACTTGACATTTCTTAAGAAATGTCTGCTCAGCTGAAAATCACATGGAATATCAGGCCTTATTTTCTCTGAAATTTTTTTACCAATGACTGCGCGAACCTTTAGCTCATAATGTGCCATTAAAAATAATCGCAGAAGACATGCTATTAAGCATTAAACAGTAAGAGTTAAAGGGCATTGAAAAGTATTTGGACACCTCAACTCTTACCATACTTTCCTTAAAATTTGAAAAGATCTGTACCACTACCCACTGATGTGTTTAAAATATTACTGGATGAGTAGCAAACAGTGTAGACCCTGAGTCTACACTATTTGCTCATTGCTCAGGCCAGTCTGTCCCAGTACTTAGAGTTATTACAATATTAGATATTATCTTGAGAGTTTGGCTTCTTTTACTTGAAATAATTCATAAATCTATTTATAATCATTTGAAATTGTCATTTCTATTTGATTTTAATGTTTAACATTTTTGTTGTGACTGCTTAACCCATTGTAGTTGGGAGACCCCTAAAAGGGTAATTGGCAAACAGTGCAGACCCAGATCAGACGCCACAGAACGTTTGATCAGAGTCTCCACTGTTTGCAAATAGTTTAGCCATTTGTCTCTAGGAATATGTAAATCTCATAGCCGGATGTATCTAATATTGAAATTGGACTCTTCCAATATATAGTGTGGGAGAGTCTATTCAGTCTACAATGGGTTAAGCAAGCCGGAGCGACATAGGGATCATTTTCCGCCGGCGGCGTTGGTGTTGGCATTATTGTTGGTGTCAACAATATGAAGTCTGTGCCTTTAGCTCTGTTTCTCCAACACCAAGGCTTCAAGGTTAATGAAACTTCACACACACTTCCGCCATGATGAACCTTACTCACTGCCATCAACTGTTACTGACCTTAACCTACTTTTCATGCTTGGCTCCCGTCCGCTGATTCAAGAAGGGCAGTTGTCAGTTTCTGGCGAAAGAATGTGCACAATACTGGTTAACCGCTTGCAGGACTAAGCCTGCCCAGTAAACGTGTGGTTAGGTAAACTGACCACGCTCAACATGACCCCATTGGGTTGACTGGGCCGTAAAACTTCAACACAAACACACATGCTTGGCTGAACAATGTCTGGTGTTAAGACTGTTGTAGACCTTTTTCATGCATGGCTGAACAATGTTTAGTCTGTGCAGGTAGCTCCATTTCTTGGAACACCACCAGCAGTTGCGACATACCCATTGGCGAATTCCTTGTTACTTAACCCATTTAAGCCTAGCGTCCCATAAAATGGACAAAGGCAAACGATGTAGACCAAGATCAGACACTGCAGAATGGGGCATCTGATCAGGGTCTACACTGTTTGCATTAAATACAGGAATTTCTATAAGATATGGTTATAATAAAAACTAATCAGACACCGCTTCTATTGGAAATGGATCAGTCCAAAGAGTTATGGTAGAAGAGTCCACTTGGCATAAATGGGTTAAACAACAGAATTCAGTTTTTCCTTCATCCTTTTCTATGCCTCTGTTTCCTCTCATCTACCAGCCTTTCTGTCCCTTTTCTTCCTTTGAAGATGACACAAAATGACCTACAAGTCATTAACCCTTGCCTTGCTGAATAAATTAAGATGCCATACCAACTTCTAATTTCCAGCCGATCAGATTACTTGATTCGGATTTTTGCTAGAAATTCACATATTTAATGACAAACAGTGCAGATCCAGATCAGTTGGCTTCTTCAGAAGCCAAGTGATTTGGAACTGCACTGTTTGCTAAGACAGGGCATGTCATGTTCAGCAACATAAGGGTTAAACAAGAGCTCAGACAAACAAAGGATATTGAATTTGGTCTGTTGCCAGTCAAGTTGAATCCTTTTCATGTACACATGATCAATTAACATTTTCAGGTGCAGTTTGACTGCCGTGTTATTCCGATGACATTTACGTCCCATGAGCTGGTTTTCATGGCAGCCATGTTTACAGGCTTCGGAGAAGGTAATTTGAATCAAGGCGCATGTGTATCTAGGACAGACTCATATCAGCCTGCAGTATAACTCCCAATAAGGGAGTATCCACCTAATTATACCCCCATCTTTGAACTTTTGGATCATTTGTCCATTTGTTCATCCATTCGTCACGCTTTTCTTGTGAGCAAGATATCTTGATAGCTATTTGAGCTAGGGGGAGCTTACTGGGGCTGGGGAGTAGATCACCTGTTTAACTTAGGGAAAAAAATGGGATTAATTTTATGAGTGTTATGTCCTTTTTGGTTATAGCCCCGCTGAAAAAATGGGGCTATACTGCTTTGAAAAAGGTGGGGCTATATTGGATTTGCCATGTCCTTCCATGATTCCGTCATTCTGTGATTCCGTGACAGCAAAATTAAAATGCATTTTGCTTAATAACTTTTTTGTTTGTAGTCCTACTTCAATAAAACTTATACTACACTTGGTCTCTAAGGTAAGTAAGGTGTAGTCGCAAAATAGTGGCCAAGGGCCAATAACTCTTGCAGTTACAGACATGTTAAGTATCACTTATTTTTAGTGAGACTTTCTAATTTATGGCTCAAAAAACCCTGTTTTATGCACTACCTCACTATCTTTTTTCTAAAATTTCCCTTTTTGCTTAATATATAAATAAGGACCTCACTAATTTTTTTCCAGAATCTCACTAATTTTTATTCTGAAAACTTAACATGTCTACAGTAATGTCCCTTGGTACGTTTTTAATCCCCAGCCGCAAAGCGGATGGGGGATTATAGAAATGGCCTTCGTCTGTCAGTCCGTCCGTCTGTCCTTCCATAAAACTTTCTTGTCCGCTCCATATCTCCTGAACCCATTGAAAGACTTTCATTAAACTTTTGTCAAATGTTCGCCTCAGTGAGTCGATGTGCAGAACCCTTAAGTCAACCATGTCAACTCAAGGTGAAGGTCACAGGTCAAGGTCATGGGTTTGAGCCTTGAATTTCGTGTCCGCTCCATATTTCCTATACCCCTGGAAGGATTTTCTTTAAACTTTGGTCATATGTTTGCCTCAGTGAGATGATGTGCAGAACTCGTAACTCAACCATGCCGACACAAGGTCAAGGTCACAGTTCAAGGTCACAGGTTTGAGCCTTGAATTTCGTGTCCGCTCTGTACCAGTGGAAGGATTTTCTTTAAACTTTGGTCAAATGTTCACCTTAGTGAGACGATGTGCAGAAGCAATAACTCAACCATGCTGACTCAAGGTCAAGGTCACAGTTCAAGGTCATGGGTTTGCCTTGAATTTCGTGTCCGCTCTGTACCTCCTTTACCCCTGGGAGGATTTTCTCTAAACTTTGGTCAAATGTTCACCTGTGGGATGATGTGCAGAACCCATAACTCAGCCATGGGGTTCAAGGTCGTGAGTTTGAGCCCTGAATTTCGTGTCCACTCGATATCTCCTTTACCCCTGGAAGGATTGTTCTTTTAATTTTGGTCAAATGTTTGCCTCAGTGAAATGATGTGCAGAACCCATAGCTCAACCATGCAGACACAAGGTCACAGTTCAAGGTCACGGGTTTGAGCCTTGAATTTTGTGTCCGCTTTGTATCTCCTTTACCCCTGGGAGGATTTTATCTAAACTTTGGTCAAATGTTCACCTCAGTGGGACAATGTGCAGAACCCATAACTCAGCCCTGCATACTTAAGGTCAAGGTCACAAGTTTGAGCCTTGAATTTGATGTCGGCTCCATATCTCCTTTACCCCTGGAAGGATTTTCTTTAAACTTTGGTCAAATATTTGCCTCAATGAGATGATGTGCAGAACCCATAACTCAGCTATGCTGACTCAAGGTCAAGGTCACAATTGTAGGTCACCAGTTTGAGCAATGAATTTTGAAGCCACTCCATTGCCATTTAGACTGCCTTGTTAAATTTGGGTCAAATGTTCGCCTTAGTGAGATGATGTGTAGAACCTATAACTCGACGATGCAGACTCAAGGTCAAGGTCACAGTTGAAGGTCATCCATCTCTTTCTTGTTCGCTCCATATCTCCTGGACCCTTTGAACGATTTTCATGAAACTTTGGTCAAATGTTGGCGATGTGCAGAACCATAACTCAAGCATGCCAACTCAAGGTCAAGGTCTTAATTAAAGGTCATGAGTTTGAACCTTGAATCTCATGTTCACTCCATATCTCCTGAATGCTTTGAAAGATATTTATTAAATTTGGGTCAAATGTTCGCCTTAGTGAGATGATGTGCAGAACCCATAACTCAACAATGCAGACTCAAGGTCAAGGTCACGATTGAAGGCCACCAGTTTGAGGCTTGAATTTTGAGGCCACTCCATTGTCATTCTGCGGTGGGGGATATAGCTGTCCTTCAGACTGCCTTGTTAAAATTTAAAATGCATTTTGCTTAATAACTTTTATGTTTATGGTCCTTCTTCAATGAACCTTATACCACACTTGGTCTCTAAGGTAAGGAAGGTGTAGTGGCAGAATGGTGACCAAGGAGCTGTGTCCCTTGATAGGTTTTCAAATTTTGCCATTCTTGAAAATTTTCTTAACAGATTTCTCAGGAACTATGAAAGCTAGAAAGCTGAAAGTTCGTATAAACATGGAAATAACTGGATGTATTGTGTATACCGGAATAGGGGTAAAGGGTCTATAACTCTTGTAGTTATGTCCCTTGGTAGGTTTTCAAAAAATTAAAATGTATTTTGCTTAATAAATTTTATGTTTGTGGTCCTAGTTTGATAAAGCTTATACAACACTTGGTCTCTGAGGTAAGGAAGGTGTTGTGGCAAAATTGGTGGCAAAGGGTCCATAACTCTTGGAGTTATGTCCCTTGGTAGGTTTTCAAATTTTGCCATTCTTGAAAATTTTTGTAACAGATTTCTCAGGAACTATGAAAGCTAGAAAGCTCTGATAGCGCTGCAGTGGGGCTATAGTCAGATCCTCTGACAGCTCTAGTTAACTTTGTCTAAATTTCATTTTGTAGGAACAGGCATATGGTTGGGGGCATAGTGTTTACAAACAGAAATCTAGTTTTTTTCTCCATGAAAATATATGCTGTGGATACTCATTAGTAGCGCCTCGTAAGGCTGAGTATTCTTACCACTCTCTGAGCAAGTTCAGCAGACAACAAATTGACGATACTTTTCTTATCCCTTGTCATGCTGAATAAATTAAGATGCCGCACCCACTTCCAGTTTCCAGCCAATCATGTTTTTGATAGAAATTCACATATTTAATGACAAACAGTGCAGATCCAGATCAGTTGGCTTTTTCAGAAGCCAACTGATCTGGATCTACACTGTTTGCTAAGACAGGGCATGTCGTGTTTAGCAAGAGAATGGTTATTTTTCCCTAAAAACAGGATTTGACAGTTAATCATGCAAATTGTCCCCATTGGAGACACTTTGCAAATGTCAAATCCGGTTTCCTGGGAAAAATAAGAAAATTATGTCAAAATGTCATCTGCTGAAATTTTGCCCGGAGTGCTAAATTTTAATCTATCAGACCACTGGCAAGGCAAGCAGACAAGAATATGTATTTTTCTCTAACCAGAAATGAAGGCTTGACCTTTAAGATACTCCCCAAAGAAGATGACTTGCGTAAAATGTCAGAAGTAAAAACAAACTATTGTAGAGTGCCGTCTGCTGATATTTAACTGTTACCACTCTATGGGCAAATTCAGCAGGTGACAGATTGATGATTTGTATCTTATTTTTTTATCCGGAAATACAGTTGGACATTTTGTGCATATTGTCACCTAAGGAGACAGTTTGCATGAAATGTCAAACCCTGTTTCCTGGGGAAAAAAAAACAAAAAACAAAACAGTAAATATTTCAAAATGTTTTCTGCAGAAATTTTTACCTGGCATTTTTAGAGTAAGTATGCCGAAGATAAATGAGCCAAGGCACAGCATTTCCTACAAGATTGCATGTGCCCACTCCACCAGCAAAGACTCATATCAGCCTGTGCATTGGGCCTTGGTGCAGTCTTATCAGTTTCTTCACTGTTAGTAACCAAAGCTCCAGGTAGACAGCAAAGACTGATCAGACTGCATGAATGTGCAGGCTAATCTTTGTCTTCTCTAGGCACTCTTGCAGAAAATGCTGTGCCTGGCTCAAATTAGATCTGGATCTGTATAAATTGCTTATGCATAGCTTTTTTAACCAAAAAGCATTGATATTTTTCTCCTTTTTGCACAAAAACATATGTTATAGGTACTTATTAGAAGTGCTTTGCTGAGATGCTTCTAATGAGCACCCACATTTTCATGCAAAAACAGAAAAGTATTTACTTGATATCCCTCTTATTTGGAGCTATGTTATGTGGTAAAGTACCATTTTCCTGGTAAAGGTCAGCTACATAGTCTGATCAGGTACTTTGTTTCTCTCTAATAGGAACATTGGTGACTTAAAATACAAGTCAAACCTCTTCTTTATACCGACACTCGATACAACAAATGGCCAAGAACACAGATACATTTTTTTCTGATTTTCTTTATAAAGGTATATTTTGTGAGTACTCATTTGAACAAGTCGATGCAATTCAAATGGGTACCCACAACATATACCTTTATAAAGAAGGAGACAAAAGTACACAAGCTGTAATCTGAAGATTATGGAATTGCTTGACTGTACGCTTATAGGGATATGTGCGGTAGTTAGTTGAATACGGTATTTTCAGTTTTATGTATGTGGTCTCTAGGGTCATTCCTTTTAGTATCTGTTCTTTACACAGAATGATAAAGTTTAATTCCCTGCCCTAGAATGGTAGAGTGGTAATTAAGGGGAAAAGATACATTTTCAAGGGGAGGCAAGTATCAAAGCTATTTTTGCTTCCAGTCTGAAAAGGGGTCTACTCAAAAAGGAAAGAATTTGCTCCCTTTCTTCCCTTTTTAGGGTAGCCCCTTTTCAGAAGGGACTTGGTGTGCAGGAAAGCAAACAGGATGTAATAAAATTTGTTTCCCTTGTAAAAAATGGCAGAAATTTGATTAAATGAGCTTATAATTTTTATCGCCTATATGCTTGAGGTATTGATAGATAGTAATGAAATTAGTGTTCTATGAATGTCTATTTACAGTTCATAAGCCTGTGGAATTGGTCTACTCAGTTCCTACAAAGGTGGAAGGCTTATCCAAAATTGACTACTCAACATCAGCCCAAGACTGTATAAAACTGTGGAACAGGTATGGTTATTTCAGGTCCATAGCAATAGATCTGACGTTTTTCATATTAGCAACCAAAAATCCTGTAGAAATTGTCTACATTTGGCATTAGCCTCAACACAAAATGTAGACAGTTTCACTGCAAAATGAAGAAATGTGGAGAAATTTTGCCGTTAGTGTATGTGATTGTGTTATGTCACCCCATCTGGAAGATGTACTGTTTTTGTCACTGACATCTGTCTATATATGCCTTGACAGTCACCTGATGACATAAAAATACATTTTATATTGATCTGAACACAGTTGTATTTGTATTATAATCAAACTAAAACTAACTATCCTACCTATCAATGCTGTGTTTTGTTGATGCTAATACAAAATGTAGAAAATTTCTATTTTTTGCTTTGACATCAATGCAAAATGCAGAGATTTCTACATTTTGCATTTACATAGCCACAAAATGTAGAAATTTCTACAATTTGCATTGTAACAAAGCCTCCTTGACCATGTGCAAAAATTTGTATTTTCATTTTGCATACCTGCACAGCAGAGCTTTTACCCATTTCTGATAGATTGTACAGTGGCCAGTGATTAAATACAAGGGGATAGTGAAAGCCTCGATCAGATTTTATGAATGCAATTTATGTTTCACATATTCTCTAAAAATGGCTTGAAATTGGGAGAAGATTCTTATGAAAGATTAAACATTATTTTCTTGGAAAAAAACAACAACAAAAAAACAGTAATAGCTAGAATGCGCAGTCTTTGGCATGTTATTGCAAATGTCCTCGCTTGATGTTAATGTTGTTAATAGCATGACTGATGGACTGACACACTTACCATGAGGGGGGTGGGGGGGGGGTCATGTAGCAAGTTAGATTAAATTCCGCCCACTGGTTTAGGAGGAGAATATCGTGGTGGACAGATGAACGGACACAGGACGCACAGAAAAATAATGTTGCTCTCGCACACACTTACCATAAGGGGAAGTGATGTAAGTTTGGTTGAATTCTGCCAAGTGGTTTAGGAGGAGATAGCACAGGGACTCAGGTCAGGTGAATAAGGTGGATGGTTTAAAACTTTCACCTTTTCAGAAGCCAAAAAAGACATAACGACCTCACACTTATGAGAGGAGGCGTTGTCATGTAAAAGGTGGACTCCTGACCATCCTTTGCTTGGTTGTTTCTTATTGTAAAACTCTTTCACTTTCTTCAGTACAGAATTCTTGTAGAATCGGCCAGTGACTCTATGACCAGATGGACAAGGCACTTGAACGATTGGCCCATTTGAATTAAAGAAAATTGCATACAATATCTTTTTCGAACTTGTGGTTATACATGGCAGTACATGGGCATTTTTGATCTTTTCTCTTCCATTGCTTATTATCAGCCCTTCTTTGTGGCTCAAACATGTGCACCCAGGTTTCATCACCTAATAGCAAGTTAGAAATAACCCGACTATTACCGCCTTTGTATGTTTTCAAAAGTTCCTGGCACATTTAAGGCGTTGTGTCTTTTGCTCCTCAGTGAGCAAATGAGGTACCCACCTAGCGCAAACCTTTCTCAGGTCCAAACGCTTTTTCAGAATTGTTTGCACACTGCCTTCTGATATGCCAGTACAACTAGCTGTATCTTTGACAGACAATTGCGCTTCCTATTCGACCACAATTTTTGCAGCAGTGATGTTAGCCTTGGTATTAGAGGTTTTAGGCCTTCCAGGACGGGTATCAACAGAAAATTTCCCAGCTTTAAAAGCTTTAATCCACCTAAAAACTGTGCGCATTGAAATGGTCTGAGGTCCATATATACCACACAATTCATTAAATATCTGCTTTGAATCTATATTAAGCCTAATGCGGCATTTAATATAGCTACGAATTTCAGTCTTCTGGTCCATGTTCCAATGTAACAAGTAAATTGGTCAGTGTATATGACTGCATCTATTTCAGTTTGAAATAATGTCAGTTGGAAAGCAATTTGCACGAAATAAACGGGTATCATTAGCTATTAAACACATCGTTCAAGTGCAGTGAAGCATTTTAAAATGTACCTGGGATAAAACAAAGGAAGCCTATTAGGGACAGAACTTTTTGCACAACCCTCGTATTCTCTAAAAATGGCTTGAAATTGGGAGAAGTTTCTTATGAAAGGTTAAACATTATTTTCTTGGAAAAAAACAAAACAAAAAAAAATCAGTAATAGCTAGAATGCGCAGTCTTTGGCATGTTATTGCAAGTTTCCATGCTTGATGTTAATGTTGCTAATATGACTGATGGACTGACACATTTACCATGAGGGGGGGGGGGGGGGGTCATGTAGCAAGTTTGGTTAAATTCTGCCCAGTGGTTTAGGAGGAGAATAGCCTGGTGGACAGATGAACGGACACCGGACGCACAGAAAAATAATGTTGCTCTGGCACACTCTTACCATAAGGGGTAGTGATGTAGTAAGTTTGGTTGAATTCGGCCCAGTGGTTTAGGAGGAGATAGCATGATGAACAGACAACAGATACACTGACAGACGGGCGCACAGAAAAATAATGTTGCTCTTGCACACCCTTATCATAAGGGGAAGTGATGTGGCAAGTTTGGTTGAATTCCTCCCAGTGGTTTAGGAGATCGCATGACAGACAGATGGATGGACAACAGACACACAGAAAAATAATGCTGGTCTCGCACACTCTTACCATAAAGGGAAGTGAAGTAGCAAGTTTGGTTGAGTTCCGCCCAGTAATTTAGGAGGAGATAACGTGACTCACAGACGTTTTATTTGTCATTATTATGTAGTAAAGTTTGTTGGACCAAGAAACTTCGCTTGTATAAAGGTAAGCTTTGTCACAGATTATATATTAAATACCAGGATACTTATGGCTGGGACCAATGGCAGAAATTGTGATAAAGCCTCGCTAATGTAGTAAATTCTGTGTAACCATTAGCTACCGTTTGAAAAGTATTTGTTACAGTTTCTGTGCCTTATTTTATGTGGCATAGAATCTTTTCTCAAGTGAAGGTGCCTTAAAGACTCTGTAGTCCGCAAAAAAAATAGAATTTTTTTTATCCAAGAAAAGTTTAATAAATTTATATAAGGGTCATAAAATGTGGCATCTGACAGCCTGTAAGATTTCAGTTTATCGTTTTTGAACTGGATCAAAAATGAAATGATTTTTTATCGTATCTCTGAATTAATATTGGCAACATTATTAATTCAGAGATATGATAAAAAAATCATTTCATTTCAAGAATGAGAGACTAACTGAAATTTTACAAGTTGTCAGGTGCCACATTTTATGATCGTATTAATACCATGTATCAATTTATTAAACCTTTCTTGGATAATAAAACAAAAGTTAAATAGCAAGAAAGTAATCTGTAAAAGTTCCAGTCATATACAATTGCAAAGTAAGTAGAGGTCTAGTTAAGATTTTTGATTATGTTAACTAGAACTCTCAGACACAAGTTTCATGTAAATGCACACATGAATATATATGGTTGTATCAGAATTTCTATTTCGGGAATTCATCATTGGCTTGTTTATATATTTCAGTGTAAGATCTTCAGAAGATGATGCTTTCACATCAGAAGAGGCCAGTCTATTTATCTCGGGCTTAGAGAGTCACTTTTACGAGTGTTTTAGCATAAAATTGCATGTAAGTACATGAATGGGGCACCACACTTAACCTAAAGTATTTTTGGACAGACGGGCTTGGGTAAACAGTGTAGACCCAGATCAGATGCAGCATTGTTTGCCATTCTCTCAGCAGTTTTTAGACAAATTAACACAAGTGAATTTGTTAAATATTAGGACAAGTGGAACAAGGTGTTACGATATCTCAATATTTCGAGTAAATACTTTATTCATAAAGGAAAACTGTGTACCGTAAATGTCCTAAAATTTCAAAAGTTTGTCCAATACTTTTTTTTGGCCTAATTTTTATATTTTGTACAATTGTATTGTAAAATACTTAGTGGAATGGCAAATAGTGTAGACCCTGATCAGACTGCTGATCTGGGTCTGTTGTTTGCATATGCAATTTTGTCAGAAAGATGTTTGAAATTTTAGGACATTTACCACATGGAGAGTTTATCCGGGTTCAGCAGGACAAGGGTTAATCCGTTTGTGCCTAGTGTCCCATAAAAAGGACATTGGCAAACAATGTAGACCCAGATCAGACGCCACAGAATGCAGCATCTGATCAGGGTCTATACAGTTTGTATTAAATTGAGGAATTACTATGAAACGTGGTAATAATACCTAACCAGACACCCCTTCTGTTGGAAATGGACTGGTCCAGAGTTAATAAGGTAGAAGAGTCCACTCAGCATAAATGGGTTAATTTCTTGTCCTAAATGAAAAAGCTTGATGATGTATCTAAAAAACTGCTGGATGAGTGGCAAACAGTGTAGACCCAGATCATATGCTACAGAATGTGACATATGATCTGTGCACAGGCCTGTCTGACCCAGTACTTGGGGTAGATATGGAATGTGTTTGTTGCATAATTTGAGAAAAGGGCCATTATACCATACGCGAACAACAAAGGCCCAGATCAGCACTCCATGAATGCACTGCCTGAGCTTGGCCTTCTTTGCCCATACTTGCTAAAAGGACTTTTTTCTCATATTGCACATCAGTATATTACAGGAATGAATTTCATTTTTGTGGAATTTTATTGTGTTACCGTTACGGCCTAGCACTCCTACCTTCAATTATCTGCCTTGGCAGATTACGTATAGCTTGTAGGTATATATACAATCTCTGATAACTGCGTCAGGGAGTCGACTCTTTGGCTCCGTGGTTAGAGAATTGGATTTTTATCTGGACAACCAGGTTCCATTCCCACGATCGGAGGGAAATTTTTTCAGCTGTGCTTCATTCCTTTGTTACGACTTCCATGTGGTATGAATTAATGTGTAAACATCAGTAAATTCACAAACTGGCCCCGAGGTTATAAAACTTTTTTCATGCTCACTAAAGTTGGCATTTTCATATTTATTAGCAGAGAAATTTTCATGCTCAGTTGTTTAGCAAGAAAGACTTTGGCATTAGTAATTTGAGATTTTTTAGTATGAAAAATTTCATGCTCAGCTGAGTTGAGCATAAAAATTTTTTTATAACCTCGGGACCTGATTAAAGCCCAAAGGATTTTATGTTAACTTCAGGATTTGCTGGCATTTACACATCCATAAAATCCACAAATATATAATCCATTTCTTATAATTACAACTCATGTCATGTTTAGGTTAAAACAGGAGTTAAATAATTTTAGAATTCTAGGCAGAGACAAACCATTCCTAGATTCCTGCCCAGTAGATTCATTGATGTATAAATGCTGTTTTGAATTTGCTCTCAACCAATCAAATAGCACTAAATTAGTTAAGTTGGAAATATATTACAGTAATATGTTTCAGGCAATGCCATTGTCCACTATTGGTACAGCAATAGCCTTTGTTGGCAGAGACGGAAAAATTAAGGTGAGTTACAGTAACTTTACTTTGGCTCAATATGTATCCATTGCAAAATGCTGAACTATTCTAGTTTTCCAAGAAAAATTAGAATTTTGCATTTAATATGAATAAGAAAAAGTGATCAGGGCCCAGGTGTTCAAAACTAACGATGTCGTTAGTTAACGATTTGTTAAAATTTACATCGAGTGATATGCAAATATGCTGAAATTTTTTGCAAAAGCTACTCACATTTTTTCAGCAAAAAATATTAGAATATTGTGTAGTGAATCTGCTAAAACAGTTAACGAAATGACCCTTAACGAGCTTGTTAAGCTAACGATGCTTTGAACAACTGGGCCCTGGAGAGAAAAGTATTTAACTTGTTGCAAACTGTGCATTTTTTTTCAAATCAAGCAATGTACCTTCTGACATGTGCTGAATGCTGTAATCCACTACTTTTCAAATTTCTAGCCTCTCACCATTATTGATTGAGATGGACTAAGTTGTATGACACTATTCAAGTGCTCCAGGTTTTTTCCATCATAGAAACTTGGATTACATTTTGAAAACTGCATAAAACCTGAACGCCCTACCTCTACTAATTGGACTGAATAAGACCTGATTGTCAGCTTATCTGGAAAAGTAACTGCAGTTAAAATTTTCTGCACAGGCAAGGTTCTCTGTAAAGCAAAATCCCTTAGTTATTGCACTATTGTCAAAATGATAAGAAAATGAGCCCCAGCGTGAGAAAACATACCTTGTTGTGCCCAGTGAAGACTCAAATCAGCTTGCACTTTACAGTCAGATCAAAGTCTTCAGTATCTGCATGAAGGAATGATGCATCCTTGGCTATCCAAAATGCACCCAGTGAAGACAGTCAGCTCGCACTTTACAATCTGAGCAAAGTCTTCAGAGTCTGCATGAGGGAATGATGCATCCTTGGCTATCCAGAATGCATCCGGTGAAGACAGTCAGCTTGCACTTTACAATCTGAGCAAAGTCCTCAGAGTCTGCATGAGGGAATGATGCATCCTTGGCTATCCAAAATGCACCCAGTGAAGACAGTCAGCTTGCACTTTACAATCTGAGCAAAGTCTTCTGAGTGCATGAGGGAATGATGCATCCTTGGCTATCCAAAATGCACCCAGTGAAGACAGTCAGCTTGCACTTTACAATCTGAGCAAAGTCTTCAGAGTCTGCATGAGGGAATGATGCATCCTTGGTTATTCAAAATGCACCCAGTGAAGACAGTCAGCTTGCACTTTACAATCTGAGCAAAGTCTTCAGAGTCTGCATGAGGGAATGATGCATCCTTGGCTATCCAGAATGCATCTGGTGAAGACAGTCAGCTTGCACTTTACAGTCGCTCAAAGTCTTCAGTGTCTACATGAGGGAACAATGCATCCTTGGCTATCCAAAATGCACCCAGTGAAGATAATCAGCTACTTTACAGTCTGATCAAAGTCTTCAGTATCTGCATGAGGGAATGATGTATCCTTGGCTATCCAAAATGCACCCAGTGAAGATTCTAATCAGTACTAAAGTTCTTGTAATTTATGTTGCCATATACTACATTTGTGAGTTCTTTTGTTTATAGTCATCACTCTGCTGAACAAGATGGCCTCAAGAGCTTTAAACAGAAAAACGTTTAAATGACTTCTTTTTCTAAAAGGATAGACAGATTTGGAAAATTGCTCAAAATCATTTTACTCCACTGAAGATGATGGCCACCAGAGCTAAAAATAGGCAAACCTTAAATGACTTCTCCTCCTAAACAACTAGACTGATTTTAGAATATTTTTACAGAAGTGTTCCTTGGGTCACCGTGTACCAAAATTGCTCAAACCTTCACTCAACCTTTCACCTACCATTTCATTTGTACAATATGGATCAGGTGAGCGATCCAGGGCCATCATGGCCCTCTTGTTTTATGGGTAAATTCTTACACTTTGCATATTTCTCCATGAAAACATGATGCATGATGGGTACTTATTATACAGTTTTTATGTTGTCTGTCTGCTTTCTGCTGTGTATGTGGGGTGGGTGGTGGTGGGAGGGTGGGGTGGGATATCAGGGAGGTGCTCCCTAATAAGCTTATTTATTTTTCTTTCTGGAATTGCCTCACAAAAGCATAATGTCAGTATACATCTCATCCCTTAAAGAGCCAATCACAACTGCTGCAGACGACATTTATTTATTTATTTTTTTCATTTTCAACGAAAATAAGTCTTGATCATCTGTATGGCAAACTTATTTTCTCTAAAAAAAAAAAAAAATAAAAAAAATAAATATGTCATCTGCTGCAGTTTTGCTTGGCTTTTTAAGGGTTATTTGGTGCTCTGTAGTTGTGCACACTATAGGTTAGGTGAGATCAAATTCTGTTATCTGCATAGTTTGATCAGGGAACTTGCTAGTCTCTAACAGACCTCAAAGATTCTAGGAATAAGACTGCAGACTGGTCTGGGACTATTGTCACATATATCAGATGGTTGTTTTCATTTGGAGGGTAAAAATGATATTTTACTTTCTCTTGTACAATTAAAGGCTCCATACTCCTGAAAAAACTGATTTTTTATCCAAGAAATGTTTAATAAATTGATATATAGTGTTGATACGATCATAAAATGTGGGATCTGACAGCCTGTAAAATTTTAGTTAGTCTCTCGTTTTTTTAATTGGATCAAAAATAATTCAGAAATACGATAAAAAAATCATTTCATTTCAAGAACGAGCAACTCACTGAAATTTTACAGGCTGTCAGATCCCACATTTTATGATTGTATTACTACCATATATCAATTTATTAAACCTTTCTCGGATAATAAAATGTCTATTTTTGAGGAATATGGAGCCTTTAACAGATAATAAACTACATAAGTCCGTATACCGTATCATGTTTTGGTAGATAAATAGAAGTATTTATTTGGTTACCCCTTTGCAAAGCTTCTGATGCGCCCTCACAACTAGGGTTCGTGGAGAAATAAAAATTTAGATACTTTTTTGGTTGAAAAAAGTGACTTATCTGGAGTTATGCAACAAATGGTAGTTTCTAAAATGACATTTGATTTTAAATCTGATGTCAACCTCTTTTCAGGCAATAATAAGAAAACTGTTTTATAATATTTTAAAATGTCAAACTGCTAGTGATTAATTCATTAATTTTTGTTTTCTGAATTTCAGTTTTACACAAAGTCTACAGAGAATACTTTGAAAGTTCTTCGTCATCTGACTGACCTTGCATTAGATGAGATAAAAGTTATCTGAAAGTGTTCACATACTGAATCAGTATAACAGAAAAGTCACTGCTCAGTCACTCTGTTGATAGTAAGAGTAAAAGCTGACAGATAAGCTTCCTAAAGCTGTTATGAGGAAAAAAAAAAGACTTAAAGAATCCTCAACCCTTTCAGCCTGGCAGACCTAAACAGATACCTATTCAAACAGTGTAGATCCAGATAAGATGGCTCGTAATGAACTGTCTTATCAGGATTAACAATGTTTACCATTCTGGTTTTGATTTTAGGCTGAAACCCCTATTCGCATCAGTGGATATGTCCAAATTCAAGGATGGAAGTCTACAACAGAAACTCGGAGATGAAAGGATTAATCATGAAAACAGTAACATGAGGGAAAAAAAAAAAAAAAAAAAAAAAAAAAAGGTTTGGATTGGAACTACAGATGCTATTATGATTCAGTAGAAAACAAAATAAGCTGGTGAAGACAAGTCCAACTTGCGTGTTAATCCTTTCTTCCCTAGGTTTCTGAAGTGAACTTTTCAATCATTGACTTTGGACATGTTCAGCAATGCAAATAGAGGTTTCAGTCTAAAATGAAAAACAAAGTGGCCAAAAGTGTACATCCTGATGAAATAGCTCATTTTGAGCCATCTCATCTGGATCTACACTGTTTACACAGTATCTGTTTTGGTTTGCCTGGCTGAAAAGGTTAACAAAGACATTTGCTGATGGTGGAATCTTAGTGAAGCTAAACATGGATTTAGATACAAATATTGTTAAGCATAGTTTTCTTTCAAATGTAATTTGACTTGCATATTACTCCATTGTGAAATTTCTGTTGATTTATGAACTTGAGTTGATCAAATTCATGAAAATCCTGTTGACTGGCTGCATTTAAGCCTAGTCCTGCTGAACCCGATATGCCCGAACTTTGCAAACAGTGGACATCCAGATCAGTTGGCTTCTGAAGAAGAAGCCAAATGGCTTCTGAAGAAGAAGCCAACTGGCTTTTGAAGAAGAAGCCAACTAATCTGGATTTGCAATGTTTGTCAATAAGTATGTGAATTTGTATCAACAATCTGGATCAAGTAATCTGATTGGCTGAAAATTAGAAGTAGGCATGGCATCTTAATTTATTCAACATGGCAAGAGCTAAGAGGATGGTAATTGTGAAGGGGCCCAATACACCACAACCTTTATAACATGATTGCTGGGATCCAAAGTGAAAGCCGTGTTAGCTAAACAACTGTGTTGTATCCAAACAAAATGTCTAGTTGTATCCAAACAAAATGTCTAGTCATTTTTCTATATAATCTATATATTTTTGTTTGGCTACAGCACTTTTGGGGTCCATCTTTAAATCCGAATCATCCTATTAAGAAGTTCAAGTGTGGTATGTCCTGTTGAATTACACTTCATGTTACAATTTTTTTGATGCAATACAGCTGGTAACCAGTGTTTCTTTGTTTGGGTTGGAGTTTTACAGCTTAGTCAACAATGTTAAATCGAGCCAGTCAGTTAACCTACTCACACTTTTCCGGAGCAGGCTTAATCCTCTAAATAGACAACCTGGGCCCAGTTGTTCAAAGCGTCGTTAGCTTAACAAGCTGGTTAAGAGTCATTTCGTTAACTGTTTTAGTGGATTCAGTATACAATATTCTGATATTTTTTGCTGTAAAAAACGTTTTTTCAGCAAAAAATTTCAGCATATTTGTGTATCACTCTAAGTAAATTTTAATGAATCGTTAACTAGCGACATCTTTAGTTTTGAACAACTGGGCCCACTACTTTTGCCTGTAACTTACAACTGCCATTCCTGAATCAGCAGAAAAGGGAGAATAACCACAATTTTTTTCGCGATATGTTATGTGGCTGAGCTGGGATTCAAACTTGCAACCTCTAGATCTGCTGTGCTACCAACTACACTATGGGGCCCAGCTTCTGGTAAACAGTATTTGTGTTGAGGTTTTATGGCACAACCCAATGGGGTCCTGTCGAGTAAGGTCAGTTTACCTAACCACATACTTACTGGGCAGGCTTGGTCCTCTAAGCGGTTAACCAGTATTGTGCACATTGGTAAATAGTGACTACCTTTGGACAGGCAGGCTTCAATCCAACTACATTTATAACAAAAATAACTCATGAAACAGATAAGTTTTATTACAAAAGAATTTCATATTATGCATGTAATAACAAGCTGAAATGAAATTGTAACAGCTGTAACAGCATGTTATAAGAATAAACTGTACCTACCATATAGGCTAAAAAGAATCTCCACGTATGCTCCAGAATAAACTATACAGATGGGTCCAGGTCAAGGCTTTTATAGTACCACCCTTGCCCCACTCCATGACCCCGAGTTCACACTGAAAGTCACAGACATAGAATTTTTGTTCAAACTTTTCTAAAAATCTATTCCTACTGAACACCCTGGCCCTGAGGTCATAAAACTTTTTTTCATGCTCAACTCAGCTGAGCATGAAATTTTCTCTGCTAATAAATACGAAAATGCCAACAATAGTTGGCATTTTCATATTTATTAGCAGAGAAATTTTCGTGCTTAGCTATGTTAAGCAAGAAAGAATTCGCAATGATTAG
Source organism: Anodontia alba (assembly GCA_964016985.1). NCBI lineage: Eukaryota > Metazoa > Mollusca > Bivalvia > Lucinida > Lucinidae > Anodontia > Anodontia alba. The sequence continues at coordinate 94,497,709 of OZ024827.1, forward strand.
TAATTTGGGATTCATTACCAGAACAAAGTTCATGCTCAGCTGATTTGAGCATGAAAAAAGTTTTATAACCTCGGGCCCGGATGTATTAATTTTATTCTTGGATTGAAGTTAAGTTTATCCAGTACATCATCCTCTCGGTCACCAGTGTTGCACTCTTTACGCACATTACGCATGCACTCAAGGTGAAAAAAGTATTTGCAACTAAACAAAGTGCCCAGTGGGGGCACATATACCCTCAACCAGTGCTACCGCCTCTTTTTAAAAAGGGCAAAGTATGTAGCTTTGACTCACAAGATGGCAGTTATATGCTATATTAATACAACATTAAAGGAATGTAGTCACACATTACGTGAAGCCCATAACCGTGATCTCAAAGGAGAAGCAGGGATCAGGCTAAATAAAACTTTAGACCTATCACCATAACAAATACCAGTGAAATCAATCAGTCTTTCAGTGATTTTTTTACCTGCGCATCCTGAGTCCCATACACACATTTTTGCTTCGGGACTCACATTTTAAATCTCAGGGAGTCCCAGGACTCACAAAGTTATAGTGGAAAATTCTGTAATGGACGCAATGATTTTCTAGTAGGACTCACTTTATATAGCCCAAGCGAGTCCTGGGACGCATAGGTATAAAATTGTAAATAAATCACTGGTCTTTATAACTGAAGCAAAAACTCTGACATTTGTTTGAAAAATCTAAGTATTTAACCTTGACCGCAAACCCATGTATATGTCGCTGAGAAAAACTTTAGACCTATGTATACCATCATGCCACATATTAATAAAATTAGTCAAAGGGTCGATAATATAGCTATGTAAACTTAACTGCAAAAAAGTTTGCCTTTTCTATATAATTCTAAGCCTGTGACCTTGACCTCAAGGTTTTACCCCAAATTTCTCTGAGTAAAACTTCAAATCATGCCAAATATAAATGAAATTGATCAAAAGGTCTCGATGATATAGCTATATGAACTTAAATGCAAACATTTAGACTTTTATATGAAAATTCTAAGTCTGTGACCTTGATCTCAAGGTCATACCCCGGAACGGGGATCATGCTGAGTAAAGCTTTACACCTATATCTACAAGCGTGCCAAATATACATGAAATTCATAAAAGGGTCTTGATAATTCAGCTACATGTATATTTTGACTTTTATATGAAAATTCTGTGACCTTGATCTCAGTGTCAGACCCGGGGGTGGGGATGGCACAGAGTAAAACTTTAGACCTATATCTACCATCATGCCAAATATAAATGATATCCATGAAAAGGTCTTTATAATGTAAGGGCTTATAAACTTTGCCGCAAAAAACTATTACCCTTGTTCAGTGAATGTGACAGAAAGACGAACGAATGAATGAACGTACATACAAACAAACAAATGGAAAGGTGAAAACTGTATACCCCTCAGCATCGTATGTTGGGGGTATACATATAGCTATGTAAACTGTAATGCAAAAAGTTTGACTTTTATATGAGAATTCTCATGCCCCGGGACGGGAATTTCTCTGAGTAAAACCTTTAACCTATATCTACCATCATGCCAAATATAAATGAAATTCATCAAAACGTCTTGATGATACAGCTATATAAACTTAAATGCAAACATTTTCACTTTTTATGAAAATTTTAAGTCTGTGACCTTGCCCTCAAGGTCGTATCCCGGGGTAGGGATTGTGTTGAGTAAAACTCTGGACCTATATCTTCCATCGTGCCAAATATACATGAAATTCACTAAAAGTTCTTGAAAATATAGCTATAAGTGCAAAAATTGTGACTTTTATATAACAAGAGCTCCGCCAAGCGGGGCATTATACGGCAAGTAATAAGATGCAGCACATTAACTGGCTCCTGTATAATTCAGTGCTCCGGATATAAACTGTAAGTGGAATTACAAAAAAAAAAAAAAAATTAAAAAAAAATTCATTGGGGCATAATCTTTGCTGATATTTGGTGAACTGTAACCTAAGGGTCCAAGCTGGCCAAGAAATTAAGGGAGAAGTTTGCTACTTCTAGGGAGAAGTGCTTTCTGATGGAGGACACACCACAGAAGCATGGCTATATTATAAGCACATATGAGCTTTTGGCACACTATTACCTCTAAACAATATGCTGTGAAAAGTTTACAAAAACTTTCAAAGGGGCATAAATCTGCAAATATTTGGTGCACTGTAACCTAAAAATAATATGTGCTGCTCCACATCATCATGTAAGTATTTATGAAGTTTCAGCTTGATCGGATGTAAACTGTAGGAGGATTTAGCCGGAAACAAAAAATTAATAGAAATTTTCAAAGAGGTTTAACTCTGCTAATATTTGGTGGACTGTAACCTTGAAACAATATGCGCTGCTCCACATCATGGTCTTACTACAAATCAAGTTTCAGCTTGACTGGATGCAAACTGTATGAGGATTTAGCCGGAAACAAAAAAATTAATAGACATTTTCGAAGGGATTTAACTCTGCTAATATTTGGTGGACTGTAACCTCGAAACAATATGCGCTGCTCCACATCATGGTCTAACTGTACATGAAGTTTCAGCTTGTTTGGATGTAAACTGTAGGAGGATTTAGCCATAAACTAAAAATTAATCAAAATTTTCAAAGAAGTATAACTCTGCTAATATTTGGTGGACTGTAACCTCGAAATAATATGTGCTGCTCCACATCATGGTCTAACTATACATGAAGTTTCAGCTTGATCGGATGTAAACCGTAGGAGGAGTTAGCCGGAAATGAAAAGTCTACTGAAATTTTCAAAGAGGCATAACTCTGCTAATATTTGGTGGACTGTAACCTCGAAATAATATGCGCTGCTCCACATCATAGTCTAACTATACAAGAAGTTTCAGCTTGATCGGATGTAAAATGTAGGAGGAGTTACCCGGAAAAGAAAAGTTTACAGAAATTTTCTAAGGGGCTTAACTCTGCAAACATTTGGTGGACTGTAACCCCAAAACAATATGCGCTGCGCCACATCATGGTCTAACTATATACCAAGTTTCAGCTTGATCGGTTGTAAACTGTAGAAGGAGTTAGCCGGAAATGAAAAGTCTACTGAAATTTTCAAAGGGGCATAACTCTGCTAATATTTGGTGGACTGTAACCTTGAAATAATATGCGCTGCTCCCCATCATTGTCTAACTATATATGAAGTTTCAGCTTGATCGGATGTAAAATGTTGGAGGAGTTAACCGGAAATGAAAAGTTTACAGAAATTTTCTAAGGGGCATAACTCTGCAAACATTTGGTGGACTTTAACCCCGAAACAATATGCGCTGCGCCACATCATGGTCTAACTATATACCAAGTTTCAGCTTGATCGGATGTAAACTGTAGGAGGAGTTAGCCGGAAACGAAAAAGTTTACGGACGGACGCCATCCCCCCTAACATAATACGTCCCGTTTTTAAAACGGGTGTATAAAAACTCTGGTGGGGATTGTGCTCAGTAAATTTCTAGACCGGTATCTTTAATCATGCCAAATATAATGAAATTCATTAAAGGGTCTTGATAATATAGCTATATAAACTTAAATGCAAAAATTATGACTTTTATATAAAAATTCTAAGTCTGTGACCTTGACCTCAAGGCACTGAGTCAAATGTGAGACCAATATCTACCATCACGCCAAATATAAATGTAATCCATCAAAGGTCCAATTGCCGGCGGATTGTGATGCTGCTTTGCCGCTTGCTGCTCGCGATATGAAGCTGAGCCCGCCAAGATAAGGAGTCGAGAGGGATAGGATAAAATGATTGGTTGGAAGCCACGTGATGAGCTGGGGCGGAGTTTAATGTGTTCCTAGGCTTCCGTTACCTATCTGATATTGACCACGCTGGTCTAAAAATAGTTGACAAGGTTAGCCAGTTGATCATGTCCCATGTGCATGATCATTTAAGAACAACGATAAGGATAGTAATATGAAAGACTGTCCCTGGGAGATCCCAGAGGAAAAGATCATCGGCACAGCTTGATGAGATCATGAGGGCTGATCAGAAATAACTTTAAAATAAAAGGGGGAGGGGGGTTCCAGCAAGTCTCCTTGTGGAACCCCAGCGAAGGTAAGTTGGACATAATTAATAACGGATTAAAACAAGTTAATCCACTCATAAACTTTTGATGCAAAAACTTTAACCCTGGTATCCTTGAATGTGACGGAAAGATGAACTAATGCACAAACACATAAACCAATGGAAAAGCGAAAACTATATACCCCTCAACATACTTCGTATGTTGGGGTATAATAAAGAGATTCAGCTAAGATAAAATATTTCACTTCTTTACCATAGAGGTGCAGCCCTCATTACACATGTGCGCAACATGCTTGACCTGAGAAATGTGCAATAAAGAGACATCAGCTAACATAAATCATTCCAATTCTTTACCTCTTTATCGCAGTGGCTGCTCTTGAAAGAAAGGAGCAAATTCTGTCCTTTAAAAGTAGCCCCTATTTTGAAAGCATTTTTTTGTTTTTTGATTTGGGTTTTATGGCCCTTTCAAGAATATTTCACTTATATCGAGCCGATCCTTCATCAAAGGTGGCCAAAAACTCGAGAACCCGGGGAAAAACCACCTGACCATCTGTAAGCAGAACTTGGCTTTCCCACATGTGACCCGAGTGAGGCTCGAGGTGAGAAACCTTATGGATTAAGTCAACTCTCCTATCCACTAGGCTACAGGGGCCCCCACAATGGAAGCAGTACTATGGTGAATTTTTCAAGATTTTTGACTGATTAAAAATAATTCTGTTCTGGCTATGCCACTAATGATAGCTTGCAGTCAAAGTCAGACTTGGAAATTAACGGTACACTAAAAAGTTTTCTGAAGACCCAAATCGTTTGAGTGTATGAAGTTGAAACTGATGTTAGATATGTTGGGATTTTTAAATGCCCAGTCAACACTGTTAAGGCCATGTTGAGCAGGTCAGTTACCTAATCACACTTTTCTTGAGCAGGCCTAGTCCTCTAAGCAGTTCAGTACTTCAGCACATTCAATGCCAGAAACTGACAACTGCCCTTCTTGAATCACTGGAAGGGAGACTATGATCATAAAAAATATTTCAGGATCAATCTCCATGAGAGAATGTCATTTTATTTGGGACTCCTCCCCCTGCCCCCCACAATCTGTAACTGCAGGCTGAGATCAGACACTGCAGAATCAGTGGAAGGGAATGACGAGAAAATTTTTCATGATCAGTTTCCATGAAAGAATGTTGCCTTACCTGCCGGGGATCCAAGCCTTGACCTCCTGATCACCTGTCGAATGTGCATCCGACTGAGCCATCGAGGCCGGCTACCATGTTTTGAGTTTAATTTTGCTTATATCACAATGTTATGCTGTCTGGATGCGAAAGGGGACTCAATACTCGCCTATAGAGTGCTGCTACCACTGAAATATCAGGCCTTATAAACACGACATACCAGTAAGCCAAAGAGCAGCTAGTACCATTTTTAAAATCTTTGACACAACTTAGTTTGAGATCAAACTGGAAACCTCCCATATGCAAATGTAGAGCAAAGCAGATGCTCTATCACAGCGATGCTGTTGCAATACTTGTCTGCATTATTAGCTCACCTGGAGCTTTGCTCCAGGTCAGCTTATGCCATGCCCTGTTGTCTGTCATCTGTCCGTCCATCATTAGCTTTTCACATTTTCGACATCTCCTCCAGAACCATAAGTTGGATTGAGCTGAAACTTAGTGGGATGCATTGTGGCAACATGGAGATTCAGAATTGCTAAAATTGTTCCATTCCGATATCCAAGATGGCTGCCAGGGCGGCCATCTTGAAATTCTTCCAACAACATCTCCCAGACAGTAAGTCGGATTGAGCCGAAACTTGATGGGGGGCATCGGAGCAACATAAGAGATTCAGAATTGCTAACATCGTTCTGTTCTGATATCCAAGATGGCCATCTTGAAATTCTTCAAACGACATCTCCTACCAAACCCTAAGTCCGATTGAGCTGAAACTTGATGGGAGGCATCACAGTGACATAGAGATTCAGAATTGCTAAAAGCGCTCTGTTCCGATATCCAAGATGGCTGCCACAGCGGCCATTTTGAAATACATGTACTTCAAACGACAGCACCTAAACCATGTCAGATTGAGCTAAAACTTGATGAAAGGCATCGGAGCGACATGGAGAGTCAGAATTGCTAAAATCATTCCATTCCGATATCCAAGATTGGCCCTGGCGGCCATCTTGAAATACTTCAAACGACATCTCCTCCTAAACCGTTGAGGATTGATCTGAAACTTGATGGACAGCATCATAGCGGCACAGAGATTAAGAATTGTCGTTCTGTTTGGCTATCAAAGACTGTGGCTTGGGCGGCCATCCTGAAAATCTTGATACCACATCTGCTCCCAAACCCTAAGTCAGATTGAGCCCAAACTGGGTGGGAGGCATTGGGGCCACATGGAGATTTAGAATTACTGTAATCATTCCATTCCGATATCCTGCCATGTCAGCCATCTTGAAAATCTTCAAACAACATCTCCTTCCAAACCGCAAGTTGGATTTAGCTGTAACTTGATGGGTGGCATCAGAGCAATGTAGAGATTCAGAATGGCTAAAATCTTTCCGTTCTGATATCCAAGATGGCCACCACGATGGCCGTCTTGAAAATCTTTAAACCATGTCTGCTACTGAACGGTAAGTCGGATTGAGCCCAAACTTGGTGGGAGGCATTGCTAAATTTGTTCCATTCCAATATCCAAGATGGTAGCCATCTTGAAAATCTTGAATCGACAGCTGCTCCCGAACGGTAAGTCAGTTTAAGCTGAAACTTGGTTGGCGGCATTGGGGAGATTCAGAACTGCCTAATTTGTTCCATTCCGACATCCAAGATGGCAGCCATGGTGCCCATTTTGAAATTCTTCAAACTACATCTCCAAAATTGAACCCAAACTTGATGGGAGGCATTGGAGCCACATAGAGATTCAGAATTGCTAAAATTGTTCTGTTCTGATATCTAAGATGGCCCCCAATGTGGCCATCTTGAAAATCTTCAAAACCTCATCAGCTCCCGAATGGTAAGTCAGATTGAGCCAAAACTTGGTGGGAGGCATTGGGGCAACATGGAGATTCAGAATTGCTAAAACCATATTGTTACGATATCCACTATGGCCGCCACAGTGGCCATCTTGAAGATCTTCAATTGTTAACTCACCTGGAGCCTTTGCTCCGGGTCAGCTTATGCCATGGTCTGTTGACCATGGTCCGTCCCTCACGCATATGTCCGTCAGTTACTTTTCACGTTTTCAACATCTCATTAGAATCTTATCCATGATGACCACCATGGCGGCCATCCTGAAAGTCTTCAATTGTTAACTGCTCCCGAACCATAAGTGGGATGGAGAAGAAACTTGCTGGAAGGCATAGGAGCAGCATGGAGATTTAGAATTGCTAAAATGGTTTCCTTCCGATATCTAAGCTGGCCACTATGGCAGCGATCTTGAAAATCTTCAAATCACATCTGCTCTCGAACGGTAAGTCTGATTGAGCTTAAACTTGAAGGGAGGCATATGGGAAATTCAGAATTGCTAAATCATTCTGTTCCAATGTCCAAGATTGCAGCCATCTTGAAATTCAAACCACACCTCCCAAACCCTGTATCAGATCGAGCAGAAACTTGATGGAAGGCATTGGGGAGAATTGCTAAATCATTCAGTTCCCATATCCAAGATGGCTGCCTTGACTCTTTTAAACATCAGATTATGGATTGCTAAAGGCAATGTGATTTAAAGGGAGATGACTCAGACTTGAATGTGCCTGTTCCCTTTCTCAAAGGGGAGTCAAGCTTTCCTTTTAAGAGTAGTCTAATGGGAGCAAATTCTTTCCCTTTAAGAATATTTCTGCTTGACAAGAAATTCTCATAGCAAAACGGCAAATAGAATCTATAAAGGTTACCCATGTAATTAAAGAACACATAAAAGATGGAAAATCAGTCTCTGTTTCACCGAAGCCTCCCTGAGATTCTTTTCTCCTAAAGCAATCTACCTTTGAAAAATTTGTTTAGTTCGAGTTCTTGTCTAACAGCACCTCAACTGTCGTGGTTAATTTTGTGTCCTCTAGGAGAAGAAGAGGAGCTAGTAGAGGAGGGGAAAGACAAATAGAGACTGATGAATGAAAAAAAGCAAATGACAGTGCAGAAACAAAGAGTAATATTACCCCCTTCTACACCCCCCCCCCCCCACCCCCCTTGCTGCAAGTACAGCCGGAGAGGCAAAATCTTTCAACTCTTTCAGCCATGTAGACCAAGACAGATACTTTTGCAAACAGTGTAAATCCAGATGAGACGGCTCATAATGAGCAGTCTTATCAGGAGCTGCACTGTTTGCCATTCTGTTGTTGTTTTTTGACTGAAACCCTTATCTGCAACAATGGATGTGACCAAATTCAGCAATGGAAGAGTCCATTTCATAAACTCAGGTGAAAGGGTTACTACGTATCCATTCAGATGTATACGGAAACAAAATTAGGAACATAGGAGCTATTAACCAGGATTAGTCTTGGCATTGCTCCAGTTAAAGCACTTTTTTCAGCCCAAAACAGCATTTTTCCCCATGAAAATGTATTGCGGGTACTGACTACAAGTGCTTTGCCTTGCTGAGGCACTTCTAACAAGTACCAACAAAATGTTTTCATACTGAAATACAGAAATCTTTATATGGTTACTGCAGCTTGTCTGGAGCTATAGTGTAGGTATTTTTCCTTGTCCTTTTCTTAATCCTTGCATCCCCAATTTTTCTGAAGTGGATTCTTCCATTCTTGTATTTAGACTTGTCCACTGATGCAAATACAGGTTTCAGTCTAAACTCAAAAACAAAATGTCAAACCATACAGGTCTGATGAAATGGCTTATCAGCTGTCTCATCTGGAGCTACACTGCACAAGTATTGGTTTTGGTCTGCGCAGCTGAAAAGGTTACATATATGTTTTCTGTGCTATATGAACAAATCATTTGTCCACCTGTACAGCACATTCCACAAGTTTACCTAGTTTCCTTGGAACTCTCCACAGTGGATTTCTGTAGTGTCACACCAACAATGTGTCCACAATTTCATCATCAGCTTATTGACAAATACTCACCTTTAGAAGCTGTCGGACCATTGCCTCCATATACAAACTGCACATTCCACAAGTTTACTTAGTTTCCTTGGATCCCTCCACATTCCACTTCTACAGTGTCATACCAACAATCTATCCACAATTTGTCTATCAGCTGACTCACTAATACTACAATTTGTCCATCAGCTGACTAATACTCACTAAAACTAACCGACCATGCTTGACTCCATATACAAACTGTGCAATCCACAAGTTTACTTAGTTTCCTTGGATCTCTCCACATTCCACTTCTATAGTGTCATACAACAATCTACCCACAATTTGTCCATCAGCTGACAAATACTCACTAAAATTAACGGACCATGTTTGTCCCCATATACAAACTGCACAATGTCATACAACAATCTACCCACAATTTGTCCATCAGCTGACAAATACTCACTAAAATTAACGGACCATGTTTGTCCCCATATACAAACTGCACAATCCACAAGTTTTAGTTTCTTTGGATCTCTCCACATTCCACTTCTATAGTGTCATACCAACAATCTACCCACAATTTGTCCATCAGCTGACTAATACTCAATAAAACTAACAGACCATGTTTGACCCATATAAAAACTATGCAATCCACAAGTTTACTTAGTTTCCTTGGATCTCTCCACATTCCACTTCTATAGTGTCATACCAACAATCTACCCACAATTTGTCCATCAGCTGACTAATACTCACTAAAACTAATAGACCAGATTTGCCTCCATATACAAACTGCGCAATCCACGAGTTTACTTGGTTTCCTTTGATCTCTCCACATTCCATTTCCATAGTGTCATACCAATAATCTGTCCACAATTTACTCATCAGCTTATTGACAAATACTCTCAAAAACACAGACCACCTTTCCCTCCATATGCAAATTGTGGATTCCACAAGTTTACGTTTCCTGGGATCTCTCCACATTCCTTTTCCAGCACCTTAGATAAGCTGCTTTTTGGGGTATTTACCCAATTAAAATTTTGAAAAAAGCAATTCAAATTAAATCTATGGGGTAAATATCCAATTATAAGTAAATTTTGCTCCCGTTAATATAACAGGGTGCCCAAAAGAAAAATCCTGATACCGAATTCAATAAGAAATGGGTGAGTAAAAATAGACCAAAATACCCAATTGCTTAAAACCTTATCTAAGGCACACTATAGTATCATACCAACAATCTACCCACAATTTGTCTATCAGCTGACTCACTAAAACTACAATTTGTCCATCAGCTGACTAATACTCACTAAAACTAACAGACCATGTTTGCCTCCGTATACAAACTGCGCACTCCACAAGTTTACCGTTTCCTTGGATCTCTCCACATTCCATTTCTATAGTGTCATACCAACAATCTACCCACAATTTGTCCATCAGCTGACTAATACTCACTAAAACTAACAGACCATGTTTGCCTCCACATACAAACTGTGCACTCCACAAGTTTAATTAGTTTCCTTGGATCTCTCCACATTCCACTTCTATAGTGTCAAACCAACAATCTACCTACAATTTGCCCATCAGCTGAATAAATCTCACTTAAACGAACAGACCATGTTTGCCCCAATATACAAACTGCGCAATCCACAAGTTTACTTAGTTTCCTTGGATCTCTCCACATTCCATTTCCATTGTGTCATACCAACAATCTATCCACAATTTTTTTTGTCCATCAGCTGACTAATACACACTAAACTAACAGACCATGTTTGCCTCCATATACAAACTACGCACTCAACAAGTTTAGTTTCCTTGGATCTCTCCACATTCCATTTCTATAGAGTCATACCAACAATCTACCCACAATTTGTCCATCAGCTGACTAGTACTCACTAAAACTAAAAGACCATGTTTGCCTCCATATACAAACTGTGCACTCAACAAGTAGTTTCCTTGGATCTCTCCACATTCCATTTCTATAGAGTCATACCAACAATATACCCACAATTTGTCCATCAGCTGACTAGTACTCACTAAAACTAACAGACCATGTTTGCCTCCATATACAAACTGCGCACTCCACAAGTTTACTTAGTTTCCTTGGATCTCTCCACATTCCATTTCTATAGTGTCATACCAACAATCTACCCACAATTTTTTTGTCCATCAGCTGACTAATACATGTACTCACTAAAACTAACAGACCATGTTTGCTCCCATATACAAACTGCAATCCACAGGTTTACTTAAGTTTCCTCGGATTTCTCCACATTTCATTTCCATTGTGTCATACCAATAATTTGTCCACAATTTGCCCATCAGCTTATTGACAAATACTAAAAACTCGGGACCACTTTTGCCTCCATATACAAATTGTGGATTCACAGGTTTACATTTCCTTGGATCTCTCCACATTCCATTTCTATAGTATCATACCAACAATCTACCCACAATTTGTCCATCAGCTGACTCACTAAAACTACAATTTGTCCATCAGTTGACTTATACTCACTAAACTTATCAGACTGTTTACCTCCATATTCAAACCGCATTCCACTTAGTTCCTTGGATCTCCCCACATTCTATTTCTATAGTGTCATATCAACAATCTGTCCACAATTTGTCCATCAACTTCTTGACAAATACTCTCCAAACCTCAGACCACCTTTGCCTCCATATACAAATTGTGCATTCAAGTTTATTTCCTTGGAACTCTCCACTTTGCATTTCTATAGTGCCATACCAACAATGTTTCCGTAATTTGTCTATCAGCTTATTGATAAATACTCACTAAAACTGTCAGACTACATTTGCCTCCATATATAAACTGTGCATTCCACAAATTTACTTAGTTTCATCATAGCTCTCCATAAACCATTTCTACTGTGCCATACCAGCAATCTGTCCACAACTTGCTCCCCAGCTTAGGTGTTTGTCAAATACTCTCTTCAAACTTCTGTAAAATTTTCAGACCACCTTTGCTTCCAAGCTTACCAATTTTCTCCTCACCTCTCAAAAGCCCAGTTCTAGCTTTCACAAGCCTAGCATTTAATGCTTTGCACTCTGGGTAAAATTTTCAACAGGCAATATACTGAAATATTTTTCTCAGAAAACAGGATTTGATATTTCATGCAAATTGTCTGAAATTTGCATGAAATATCAAATCCTGTTTCCTGGGAAAAATAAGAAAAATCATTTCTCTTATTTTTTCCCAGAAAACAGGATTTAGTATTTCATGCAAATTACCTCCAATGGAGACAATTTGCATGAAATATCAAATTCTGTTTTCTGGGAAAAATAAAATAAATATCACCAGTTTGTAGTCTGTTGACTTAGTCAAGATAGTGGTAATTTAAGGTTAACCATTAGCTACCAATGAACTTGTTACTGAAACAGGTCTATGGAACAAATACTCAACTCTCCATCACACACTTCACTTTATTTCACTGTTTACAACTAACACTATACCAAACAAGGAAATACAGAAATTATACATCTGCAGAACAGACCATACGCTGGCATCTTTGACATTGAATAAAAGACACCAAAAGAACTGAGATGAAACAATTCTGACTGAAAAAAAAAAACAACTGCTTTTATCAATATTCTCCAGACAAGATGATGTTTTTGATAAAAAAAAAAAAAAAAAAAAAAAAAAAAAGTAAAAATTTCCTGCATATCAGATACGGGTACATAAAATGTCTTCTTGAAGCAAACATAAAAAAGTCTGTTCTCAAAGCAGACAACCTGTCTGAAACCAAAGAACTTTTAAAAGTGTTGCATCTGGTGGTTTTATTTAATAATACAAAGAATTAATAAAACGCCCAAATCTCTTGTATCAAAAAATACTAAAAAAAGTAGAGAAATTATATTTTTAAAATATTTACATGATGGTTTTGACTATCAGGACAAAATATAAAACAGATACGAACACTTAGAACAAGGTAAAAAGATGGATGTCAAAAATTTGTTTTCAGTTTTAACTAAACTGATAACAAGCCACTTCCTACAAATTAGCGATGCCACTTGAAAAGGTGTCTTCATAGCATATAAGAAAATTAGAACCAAAGAAAATAAGACCCAGATAAGACTATGCATTTATGGAGTCTGATCAGGGCTCAGTCTATATACAAACTTATAGATATTACTTCGAGTCAATTAAGTACAAAGTCCCTGATCAGACCTGTGCAGTTGTATCTGTGTTTTTTCTGTTGTCAAAGCCCCATTTTCTCAAATTAAAATTTATTGAGAATAACTCCTGAAATGCAGCAGCTCATTATATTATCTAAGAACTTCAGAAAATACTGAGGGAATTTATTTTCTAAATTCTTCATGAAAATCTGGGCCCAGTGGTTCAAAACTAACGATGTCGTTAGATAATGATTCGTTAAAATTTACATCGAGTGATATGCAAATATGCTGAAATTTTTTGCTGAAAAAATTTGAGTAGCTTTTGCATTGCACAAGCTACTCACATTTTTTCAGCAAAAAATATCAGAATATTGTACATTGAATCCGCTAAAACAGTTAATGAAATGACCCTTAAAACGAGCTTGTTAAGCTAACAACGCTTTGAACAACTGGGCCCTGTTGTGACATCTCATAAAAATATAACCATGTCAAGATTATTTTACCAGTAATGAGATGTGACAAAGTATTTTTTCTGTGGAAAAATAAGAAAAAGACACTAATACCGCATTAACCCTAATTATTTGGACAGACAGGCCTCACCAAACCATGTATACCCAGAAAACTGCCCTACAGAAGCACTTTGATTGAAGACTACTCTGTTAACCATTCCTTCATCGTATTTTAGATACGGTCCCATGTAGAAAACTACACTTGTTTGAATTTTAGGACAAGTATGGTAAGGACTATACTAAAGCTCTGGTCAAGGCACTTTTTTTCACCAAAAAATACTAATTTTTTTTTTTTATTATTTCTCCACATAAACATCTGGCTAATCATTAGAAGCACATCACTGAGGCACTTCTAACGAATACCCACAATACATTTTTTTTGCAGACAATTACAAAGATATTAATCTGGATACCCCTTTTAAACATTGTAGTCTGGAGACTCCTAAAGTGTAATTGGCAAATAGTGCAGACCCAGAACAGAGGCCGCAGAATGTAGAGTCTGATCAGGGTCTCCACTGTTTGCAAATAGTTCAACCATTTTTCACTAGGCATATCTAAATCACATAGCCATCAAAATTAAATCTTCCATATATATATTGTGGGGGAGTTCATTCAGCCTTCAATGGGTTAACTAGAGCTATATACAGGGTGTCCAAGTAGGGTGACTATGGTATTTTTCCTTTCTGAAGTTCTACACATTCTTCCCTTGCTATTATCCACTAACAGTCACAGTCTCACAGTCTATATATCTTGGTGCTTTCTTGTCTTTTCATCACATTTTTTATTCATCTTTATGTCGCTCACTGTTCACACTTCAATGTTCTCAGTGACACTGTTATAGTCTCCTGGGGTTAGCACTGTTTTCACTAACTTTCATATCCACATGCCAACACTGTAAATGGCAAAGTTCACACTATCACAAATCAGACTCAACCCCTCTAAAGTGTTATTTTCTATTCATACCCACTCCTTAAAGCACCCATTTTTTACCCAATCTTTGCTAAATGAAAGCTTCCCATTCCCACAAACACTGTCTCAATATCGAAGGAATGAACCATTTTATTCATTCCCACTTCTTGATGCACCCAATTTTCACCCAATCTTTTCACCCAATCTCTGCTTAGTTCCCACACCCCACAAACACTCCCTCAGAATTGGAGGAATTATCGTTTCCTTTTCATTCCCACTGGAGAAACTCTCCCAGAATTATCATCTAATATGCCTCCTATGCTTCCTCAACAACTCTGCAATCGAATGAATTCTAATCTCTATCAAATCTTTCACTAACAAGCTATCATACCAATAGCATTCTCTTCAGAACAACGGAATATGCGATTCAGCCATTAACATAAAGTTCTTTGAATTTCCCACAGTTCATGCTTTCTTACCGCCTTTTTCTTTACACTAAGCATTCAGTTCAAGCCCATCTCCCATCTATTGTAAATCTTAATTTGAAAATACTGTTAAATTGTTAACCCTAGTCCTGCTGAACCTGTATATGCCCTGCCTTTGAAAACAGTGTAGATCCAGATCAGTTGGCTCTTCAGAAAGCCAACTGATCTGGATCTGCACTGTTTGTTATTAAATATGTGAATAGGTTATCATCAACCCAGATCAAGTAAACTGATTGGCTGAAATTAAGAAATGGGTGGGCCATCATAATATATTCAGCATGGCAAGGGTTAATATGAGCTTTTACATAAAAGGCTATTACTGGAAAATTGATGCTTTCATTTACACCTTCTGCATGCTAAACTTACGTAAATCACATTCTATCTTTATTATTTTTATTACTGTGTTTCCTTTTTTTATGCAAATTTAGGTAAATCACATTCTTTCTTTATATTATTAATATTTTTTTCCTTTTTTCTGAGATAATAGGCTTGATATTTCAATCATCTTCTCCTTTTGAATTTCATGTAAAGAGTATTGCAAAACAATACAAAGTTTTCTACTCATTTGTTTTGCCTGTTAGACAGACTGTTCAAAACATGTATTATCCTTATAGCTCCAGATGAGAGGATTATCCAGAAAATTATTTTTATTATGCCACAAAAACATTGTTTTCAACTAGTTTTTGAATGACTGACTGAGTTGAGGTTTTAAGGACTAATCAACCTATAAGGGTCATATCGAGCAGGGCCCAGTTGTTCAAAGCGTCGTTAGCTTAACGAGCTTGTTAAGGGTCATTTCGTTAACTGTTTTAGCAGATTCAGTACACAATATTCTGATATTTTTTGCTGAAAAAAAATGTGAATAGCTTTTGCACTGCAAAAGCTACTCACATTTTTTTCAGCAAAAAATTTCAGCATATTTGCGTATCACTCGATGTAAATTTTAACAAATCGTTAACTAACGACGTTGTTAGCTTTGAACAACTGGGCCCTGATTAGTTTACCGAACCAAACTTTACCTGGCCAGGCTTAGTTCTCTGAGAGGTTTACAGTATTTGCACACATTCTTTGGCCAGAAACAGACAACTGCCCCTTCTTGAATCAGAGAGAAGTGAGAGAATGACCATAGGAATATTTCATGATCAATCTCAGATGAGACTGTGAATTTATGTAGTTCTGAGAAATCTTTGACACAACTATGAAATTTGTCATCTTGTTATCTGCTATTGATTTGTTGAGTTTCACCAGGCTATTATTAGTCCAAATGCTTAACCTTTACTGCTCACTGGGCTAATTCAGCAGACAACAAATTTGAGACATTTTTCTTATTTTTCCCAGAAAACAGGATTTGACATTTCATACAAACTGTCTCCAATTTATTTCTCCCAGAAAACAGGATTCGACATTGCATGAAATGGCAAATCCTGTTTTCTGGGAAAAATAAGAAAAATATTTTAATATATCATTTGCAGAAAATTTTACCCATCATGCTAAGTGTTAATAGAGGACAGTTTTACAAAAACTAGCAAACAGGAAACAAACCATAAGTGACATGCAGACAGGCAATTAAATATACCTGTTAAGCATGTTGAATCTATGCAGAACCTTCAATTTTTATTTTTTTTTCTTGCTATTTATGGTAAATCTAAAAGGACTTTCTTCCATGTTTTTGACTAGATTTAATTTTTTTTTAATATCCTGAACTTGATCTGCACTGTTTGCCATTTGGTCTGAAAAATTGGTGTACAAAATTTAGGGACAATTACCATAATTTCTTATTTTAGATATTGGACATGTTTGATAATTTAGTGCAATGAAATGTAGGTACATATATTAAAGAAATGATTTTTTTTACGAAAAAAAAATATATATATATAAAAAAAAAGAAATACTGGAAGTAAACTAAAAGATATAATCTTATTCTGCTGCTTATTCATAAAAGCGGCAATCATAACTGCAGCAGACGACATTTTTATTTTTTATTTTATTCTTTTTTTTTTTAAAAAAAAAAAAAAAAATGTGTCTTAACATTCCATGTGAATGTCTAAGACCCATTTTCTTGGAAAAATGAAAAAAAATTAGAATGTCGTCTGCTGCAAATTTTGTTTGGCACTTTGAGAATTAATTTGCTTTTGGTACATACTGCTGTATATGGCCCATGATGAATCTATGAAAACTTGTGCTTGGCAAGCTGTCTATGTGTATCAACTACATGCTTGCGGGGAAATATGCTTTAACCCTTAAAGCACCAATCACAACTATTGTCGTCTGCTTTGTCTTCTGCTTGTGGTTTTAAAAGTCATTTCTGCAAACAGTGTGGACCCAGATCAGACTGCTGATCTGGATCCACACTGTTTGCCAGTATGCAAAAAATAGCTTTGAGAAGTTTGCAAGAATATTCAGCAGACGACATAAACAGACGACATTTTCAGATGCAGTTTTTCTTGGCACTTTAAGGGTTAAGGATATTTTTCATGTGGAATCTATTCAGCAGATAAGTGAACTGGTGATAATGATTCGGTTTTACACTCTTTCAAAGGTTGGTTTGGAGTTTTACGGCTCTGTCAAGACTATTAAGGTCATATCAAGCTGATCAGTTTACTTAACCATATTTTTCCTGGACGACCTTTGTACTCTAAGAGGTTAACCAGTACTTGTACACATTCCTTTGCCAGAATCTGACAACTGCCCTTCTTGAATCAGCAGATGGAATAGAATGGTTGTAGAAAATATTTTATGATCAATCTCTACAGATGAATATTGCCTGACCATGGAGGGATCGAACCCATGACCTGATCACCAGTCAGGTGGGCATCCTACTGAGCCACCAAGGCTCGCATACCGAGACAATGGAAGGGAGTTAATGAAAGACTCTTTGCAACAAAGTAGTACAGTAACAAATTGAATTCTGCCTTCAGTGAATTCCAACCAGGGACCTGGTACTCTACAGTTGGCAGCACTAAACCATAGCTCTTGATAAGATGCTTTTTTCAATCCAAAAGTATTGTTATTTTTCTTATTTCTCCACAAAAGCATATGTTGTGATACTCATTAGAAGCACCTCAACGAGGCACTTCTAATGAGTACCCACAACATAAGTTTTCGTGGAGAAATGAGAAAAATATTTACCTGATACCCAATCTTCTCTAGACCTATGTAAACACTTTGCCAAATATTCGGACAGAGGGGTTTGAGGAAACAGTGTAGACGCAGATCAAACTGCTCCCGGGGAGTAGTTTGATCAGATCAAACTGTTCCCGGGGAACAGTTTGATCTGGGTCTACACTGTCTGCCATTCTGTCAGAACCTTTTAGAAGCTTTATGCTATAGCTCAAAGTGCTTGTTCAAATTTTAGAGGATAGTGAATATAGTCAGGAGTTATTGTGCCCACATATTAAGGGTGAACACGGAGGACTGCATGAACATTGAATGAATATGTGGCCTTGTTTAATTTGTGTGAGCTTGTGATGATATGACCAAATTATATGAGCGTTTCCTGTGATGATCTTATAAAGTTATATGAATGTTTCAAGTAATGATTTTCTTTTTCCCTCCCATTCTTCCCCAGTGACAACAATTTTCTACTGACTCCAGCCACTCCTATTTGATGATCCCCAGCCCTGCTGACTGTACCCACTACTGCTACGACTTCCAGTTCCCCAACCAGAACTTGACTGATTTGAACCCATGTCACCCCATCCTTGTGAATAACCTGAACTCCGGCTGTCTCTTGTCCCCCCAAACCCTGGCCCCAGCTGATAACTGTCTTGTGCACCCTGTGGTGTCTGACCCTGCATCATGGCCTGAGCAGCGGCAAGCATAGCAGAACTTAACATATTCATTCCAATATTATTTGGATCCATCCCCATATTCCCATCTTGTTTTGCCTGCCCAGGGTTTCCCCAGCTATCCCTAGAGTCCCTCGGACTGCCACCATAACCACTGGTACCACTACTTCCACTATATCCCCTCCCAGCCCTTCGGTCACCGGGCAGTGTATCCTTAGTCTTCGGGGCAGCGCTACTTAAATGAACGCTTGCCCCCTTGATAATGTGATCTTCCCCGCACAACCTCTGTGCAACAGCGGGATCCTGAAAGGTAACGAAGGCAAATGCTCTGAACGGTTTGGGAATAAAGACATCAATGACTTCCCCATACTCCTCAAAGTAAGTCCTCAGGTCCTCTGTTGTGATGTCTTCTGTACATCTGGCCACAAAGATCTTTCTGTTGGATGATGAGGCCCCTGGGTCCTGTAAAACCGAGACACAAACAGTCAGGAAACTCTACTTAAATCTATATCAGACTCTTATCAGACTGTCGGGTTGATAATTGTGTAATACAGATTTAATTAGAATGCTAGCTGGGATATGACACGCAATGTGAAAAACTGTACATTTGGAGATGTACACCCAGCACAGACTCAAAGTAGATCAGCATGCAGATCCTCAGTCTGATCAGTTTTTACTGTGTATTTGGGGATAACCAAAGATCCAAGTCTTCATTAAGCTGCAAGCAAAGATTGATCAGGCTAAGTGGATGCCCTCTAAAATCTAACTGCATACATGTCCAAAGGTGCACTTTCTCAAGTAGTGGCCTACATTTTAGTCATGTTATTGGATCAAGAGTCTTTGAAGTATACATGAGCTTACAAATGTAGCTTCAGATAAGGAGTATCCAATTTAACCTTTTTCTTAACCCTTCCCTTGCTAAACACGACATGCCCTGTCTTAGCAAACAGTGTAGATCCAGATCAGTTGGCTTCTGAAGAAGCCAACTGATCTGGATCTACACGGTTTGTCATGAAATATGTGAATTTCTATCAAAAACCCGGATCAAGTAATCTGATTGGCTTGAAATTAGAAGTGGGCGTGGCATTTTAATTCATTCAGCAGGGCAAGGGTTAATTCTCCATGGAAAGTTTTGTTATTTCTCGACATAAACAGACATTGAGGAATTCCTAAGAAGATGATCAATGAGATGCTGCTAACAAGTACCCACAACATAAGTTTATATGGAGAATTAAGAAAAACATTGAATGGAAGGGAGGAAGAAAAGGGCAGGTAGGGAGGTGGGTATCCACCTGCCCTTTTCTTCCTCTCTTCTGCCCAGTCTTGGTGTTATTTTTTTTCTAGCTTTAATGCATAAGAATTGTAGCAGTATTTAACATTTAGTATGGTAGGAGTAAAAATTTCTGCAGGCACCATTTTGAAATACATGTATTTCAATTCTTATTTTTCCCAAGAACTAAGCTTTGCTCTTTCTGACATACAAATTATCTCCAAAGGAAAAAGACAATTTGCATGAAAAGTCTAAACCAAGTTTCTGGGAAACGTTTCATCAGTTTGTTGTCTGCTGAATCTGTTCGGTGAGTGGTAAAGGTTAACAATCTTTCAATGAAAGAAAAATAATCATTATAAAACTATACAGTCAAACTTTAATGGCTCCAACATATTTAGAACTATGAAAATTTGTTCTACACAAGGGTAGTTTAAGCCACTGAGGGTTAATCACAGCGCCAGGTCTGGAGGCAAATTGGGGTTATATAGTGATGTCTTTTCGATCTTCTATGAAATAATGGTATGTTAAGGCTTTTCTAATGAGTACATTGTACACACAACATACATTTTCATGATAGAGTAAGAAAATTTCCTTAAAATATTCCTAAATGAGTAAGCAAACCATCAGGTTAAAGTCATTGAAGTTTTACAGTACATAAAAAAATGTATCCTTGATGTGGTTATAACAGTAATTTTCGAATTTAGTTTAACCTTTACCACTCTCTGGGCATTTTCAGCAGACGGCAAATTGATGATATTTTTCTTATTTTTCCCAGAAAACAGGATCTGACATTTCATGCAAATTGTCTCCTGAGGAGACAATTTGCATGCAATGTCAAATCCTGTTTTCTGGGAAAAATAAGAAAAATATTTCAAAATGTCGTCTGCTGAAAATTTTACCCAGAGTGCTAAGCGTTAAACATATTTTATTCAGAATTTCAGTTTGTGTACAGATATAACAATGAACACAATACAAACATTTAGGATCAGAACTGAAGCTTAAATAGAATTTGACAGACCAACCCATCCAGATACTTGTCTTGTCCCTTTTGCATGCTTCTTCTTTCTGTTTCTAGGGGAAAAACTATCATAGTAACAGATAAGGCACTTTTTTCATCCGAAAAATGCTGATATCTTTCTTATTTCTCCATGAAAACATATGTTGTGGGTACTCATTAGAAGTGCCTCATATATTTTAGTGGAGGAATACGAAAAATATTATGTGGATACCCCCTCTTATCTGTAGCTATGGCTATGCCCAAAATTAACTTTATGCAAAATATTTTTTAACAATTTTGTAATGTCTGACAGACACTCAAGTTTTCATTGATAACCAACACCTTGTCAAAGAATTTACAAATTCTGTTGAATATAAAACGGCCATAAATATAACTCAAATTTCTTAAATGAAATAATATCATTCGTCTAGCAGACAGGAAGTCACTCTGCTTTTCAGCACTTGATTACTTTGTCCATTATTTGTGGCCAGCAAGCTTAGGGACAAAGTATTTTGATTTTGATTGTTGCCCGCTTTGCTTTCCATTTCTTTCTGTCTGTGTTTTGTTTGTTTTGCATGTACTGTGAAAAAAGTTTGACCAACATGGCATCTGACCAGGATCTTCACTGTTTTCCACTCATCCCACACTACTTTAGATACATCAACAGCGAGTAAAATAAATATGTAGTTTTTTCAAATTTAAAGTATGGTTTCGAGTTAAGGTGTTTTAAAGTTACTCAGGGTAATAAATACGGACGGTGCCAGTAAATTGATTTAACTCTTTCACTGTCACAGGCAATAATAATAGGCTTTTGCAAACAGCATTGATCCAGATGAGACGGCATCATCTGGATCTACACTGTTTGACATTTAGTCTTTCTCTTTTACATATAAACTTCTTTTCAAGTGATTATTTGTTACAAAAGAAAAACAGACGACAAATGTCGTCCAAAATTTGGCACCGAAAGAGTTTAAATCACCCACCCCCAATCATCCTCATAATCTTTACTACTGGCCATTCTAAGATGGTGGTTCTAGTGTTGTTCATATTCAGACTTATTCTGTGGCAGCATTGTGACTGTTCACCATGCAGGGCTCTTTTTGCCTACTATATATTGCTGTGTGTATGGCAAACAGTGAGAACCCTGATCAGATGCCACATTCTGCGGCATCTGATCTGGGTCTACACTGTATGCATTTAGGCCTACCTGTCCCAATTTGTTTGTGTTGAGGTTTTATGGCCCAGTCAACCCAACTGGGTCATGTTGAGCGCGGTCAGTTTACCTTACCACACGTTTACTGGGCAGGCTTAGTCCTCTAAGCGGTTTATCAGTATTGTGCACATTCTTTTGCCAGAAACTGACAACTGCCCTTCTTGAATCAGCGGAAGGGAAAGAATGACCGTAGAAAACATTTCATGATCAATCTCCACGAAAGAATGTTGCCGACCTCGGCGGGGGCTGAACCTGCGACCTCCTGGTCTCTAGTCGGACGGCGCATGCAACTGAGCCACCGAGGCCGGTATCTGTCTCAATACTTAGGGTTATTACAGTATTGTCTGGCATTGTGATCATCTCAGTGTGGAAGAGCAGGCTGCTTTGCCTTCCTTGGTTTGTATTGTGTGTGTAGTCCATCATTGCTAGTTTACTCTTTTGTTGGTGTCACTGGCAGGCTATGTTCTTTGACTGTGGCACTTCTTAACAGCTTCCTTATTTTTGGCTTACACAGGGGTTAGGAATTATCAAATTTTATTACATAGGTCTAGATAAGCGTGGGTATCAAGTAAATATTCTTCATATTTCTCCACGAAAACATATGTTGTGGGTACTCATTAGAAGTGCCTCATCAATGCACTTCTAATGAGTACCACAACATATGTTTTCATGGAGAAATAAGAAAAATATCAATACTTTTGGGTTGAAAAAAGCGCCTTATCAAGAGCTATGACTTGTTCACGGACAAGTAAATGGTCAAAATCCACTTGTCCAACCAAGATTTACTTGCCCGAAAATCGTCATTTTTTCTTATTTCTCTAAGAAAACATATGTTGTGGGTACTCATTAGAAATGCCTCACTGAGGCACTTCTAATGAGTACCCACAACATATGTTTTCTTAGAGAAATAAGAAAAATATATATCTTATACTCTTGATACTCTGCTTAGCCACAGCTATGAATTACTTGTCCCAGGACAAGTAAATTGAAATTTCTTACTTGTCCTCAGGGAAATGGGACGTTGGACAAGTAGGGCATGGTATTTCCACAGCTCTGGCTTACATATATCATACATTCACAATACTACAATGTATTACTATACTATGTCTATTATTGATCATATACATGTATCGCATTCTGTGACATCTGATCCGGGACTACACCGTTTGTTCAGACCTGTTTTCCTGATAATTAGGCTGCTCAGGGTACATGAAATTGCAACTGTATAGTTTCATGTAAACTTACATTAGAATTAGGTAATGCCACCTCACACCATCTGCCCCCTATGTTGTGCCTTGCAGCCAAACATTTCGCTTGTGCATCATAGTCTTTGAACCGTACAAATCCGAAACCTTTTGACTGTTTGGTTTTGGGGTCTCTTTTCACCTGTAAAAAAAAAATAAATAAATCATGCATGCAATATCTCAGTGAAAGCTGACAGAAGCCAAAATCATGGGGAATAATAACCGTAGCCCTAGATAACACATTTTACGAATTATTAGAGTGTTCAAACTAAAAGGAAATCTACTAAGAAGTATTCAAAACTATTGTCATTTAATGAATGACACCTGAGCTACTTTTAGCCCATTTGCTCCAAGTGGACTCTTCTATCACAACTCCTTGGACCTTCTATTTCAAATAACAGGGAGTCTGGTTAGTTTTTATTTTCCTGTATTTAATGCAAACAGTGTACAGCCTGATCAGCTACCACGTTCTGTGTCATCTGATTTGGATCTGAACTGTTTGCCAATTTCTCTTTTGTGGGGTTTCCAGGCTGAATACATGTAGGTTAAATTAGGAAAAGACACAGGGGCTTCACTTTCGTTCCAAACTGATATTCCCAGTGAGGCTCTGATAATTATATTCTCCATAAAATAGTGTAAGTGTTCTGATAGGCACTTCTAATGAGTATCAGCAACATACATTTTCATGCAGAAATAAAAGAAAAATATCCATACATTTTGGTTGAAAAAAACAAACAAAAAACAAAAACAACAAAAAAACAAGAGGGCCATGATGGCCCTGTAACGCTCACCTGAGCAACATAGCACTTTGAGAACCTGATCTAGAACTGATCAAGGCAAACATTCTGATCAAAGTTCAAAATGATTATATTAACAAGTAAGACAATGTAGCATGTCTAATGGACTGTGAAATAAAGGTCAAGGTCAAACATGGATGACTGCACTCAAGAGGCCATGCTAAGATGTATGAATGTACTGGCTGTAGGAGCAATAGTTACTGAGAAACTGACCTAAACACAAACACTTCACAAGTACCAAATATCACTCTGTAGGACCAATAATTACTGAGAAACTGACCTAAATGGAAAAACTTAAGAGAGTCACTGGACAGAAAACTATACATCACCTTGAAATCATCAAGACAAACATTTTGAGCAAGATTCCTGATGATCACTTCAAAAATGTGGCCTCTAGAGCATCAACAAGGTTTTCCTTTGATTTGGCCAGGTGAACTAGTTTTTGATATCAAGTGACCCAGTTTTAAACTGGACCTAGAAATCATCAAGACAAACATTTTGAGCAAGATTCATGATGTTTGCTTAAAAAATGTGACCGCTAGAGTGTTAACAAAGTTTTCTGCTGATTTGGCCAGGTGACCTAGTTTTTGACTCCAAGTGACCCAGTTTCGAACTTGACCTAGAACTCATCAAGACAAACATTTTGAGCAAGATTCATGATGATTGCTTGAAAAGTGTGACCGCTAGAGTGATAACAAGATTTTACGCTGATTTGGCCCGGTGACCTGGTTTTTGACCCCAGGTGTTCCAGTTTCAAACTTGACCTAGAAATCATCAAGACAAACATTTTGAGCCAGATTCATGATGATTGCTTCAAAAATGTGACCGCTAGAGCGTTAACAAGGTTTTCTGCTGATTTGGCCCGGTAACCTAGTTTTTGACCCCACGTAACCCAGTTTCACACATATGCTAGAACTCATCAAGACAAACATTTTGAGCAAGATTCATGATGATTGCTTCAAAAATGTGACCGCTAGCGTGTTAACAAGGTTTTCTGCTGGTTTGGCCTGGTGACCTAGTTTTTGAACCCACGTGACCCAGTTTCAAACTTGACCTAGAAATCATCAAGACAAACATTTTGAGCAAGAGTCATGATGATTGCTTGAAAAATGTGACCGCTAGAGTGTTAACAAGGTTTTCTGCTGATTTTGCCCAGTGACCTAGTTTTTGACTCCAAGTGACCCAGTTTCGAACTTGACCTAGAAATCATCAAGACAAACATTTTGAGCAAGATTCATGATGATTGCTTGAAAAATGTGACCGCTAGAGTGTTAACAAGATTTTCTGCTGATTTGGCCCGGTGACCTAGTTTTTGATTCCAAGTGACCCAATTTCGAACTTGACCTAGAAATCATCAAGACAAACATTTTGAGCAAGATTCATGATGATTGCTTCAAAAATGTGACCGCTACAGTGTTAACAAGATTTTCTGCTGATTTGGCTCGCTGACCTAGTTATTGACCCCAAATGACCCAGTTTCGAACTTGACCTAGAAATCATCACGACAAACATATTGAGCAAGATTCATGATGGTTGCTTCAAAAATGAAGTTTTTTAAAAGTAAAACATATTTTAACGAGTAATACTTAACCTATAGATAATGTGCTATTCTCTTCTGTTTTCACACCTTCCACAGAAAAAACGATCTTTCAGTCGTTAATTAAAGTCTTAAACCAGAAGGTCCCTTAGGCAGTTACCTGTGTGACGTAACTCTTCCCGCTCAATTGACCACGTGTCAGTTTCTTTTATGTGTAAAACAATAGACACAATTAGGAGAGATAAGCGAGGGCGGATGGAGGGAGATAATTGATTATCTATAGGTTAAGTATTACTCGTTAAAATATGTTTTACTTTTAAAAAACTTCATTTTAACTTCATAATACATTAACCTATAGATAATGTGCTAGAATTTGCAGAATAGGAGGGAGGTGCTCTCCTAATTCTAACACCAATAATATCTCACCA
Organism: Anodontia alba; assembly: GCA_964016985.1. Taxonomy (NCBI): domain Eukaryota; kingdom Metazoa; phylum Mollusca; class Bivalvia; order Lucinida; family Lucinidae; genus Anodontia; species Anodontia alba. The sequence goes on from OZ024827.1 coordinate 94,524,078, forward strand.
CTTCTGGTTAAGACTCAGGAAACTCAAAGGAATCAGATACATTCTAATTCTATATTTAATAGAAAGAATGATCTAGATTCACAAAATAGCATATCTTTAAGGTGTTATGATCTAACAACCTTATATATAATAGTAGACTCTAGAGGAAGCCAGTTCTTAAGTCTCAGAGACCTAACATTGCCCCCCCCCCCCCCCACCTCTTTTTGTCTTTTTGGGAAACAACAACTGGCTTTAAAAAGAAAAAGGGAGTCACTGAGACATAACATAAATATTCCATCGCAAAGTAAGCTAGGAATATAGAAATATTTTCAAAACAAAATTTGTAAAACAAAAGGCAAGACCATACACTGTAAGTAGTCTATGTAGGGTCTTGAATAAATAAGGAAAAGTCTACTCGGTGGGGTTTCCTATAGATAACTGACATATGTAGATATTTTGGATAAAATTCTAGATATGTGAAGCTATGTAATTGTAATAGTCTAAGCTATTAGAATTATAAACTAATTAGATTCTGTTAATTGGAGCGACAGGACAGTTTCCGATGAACAGACACAGACTTAAAATAACCATAATATGTAATTATTTCCCTTTGATCAAATTAAAGAAGGGGAGATAATAAAAGTAGATGGAGTTAACTTAACTATAACTAAGTTATCCATCAGAAGAAAAAGGTATAGACAAACATAATGGTTAAAACTATTGCTAGACTAATTGTATTACGAATTTTTAGTCAAGCAATAAAATAATACAGAGTTTGCATATAACTGCTGGGAAGAAAAAACAACCTAAACCATTGATAATTAGTTTTGTCATAGACATATAAAAGCGTTTGATGTCCTGACAAAATAATAAAGAATAAACTGTCAACATCATAACTTAAGAGTTTGACAGAGAATAAGAGAGATAAGAATAAGATTGATCGCAGCAAACTGTAAGACGGTCATAGTTTGGCTAAATCTTACCGTATTGATAAGATTAAGCAATAATAAATAAGCTGGATAGAATCTTTCTATACCAGAAGATTGCCATGAAAAGTACTCCTGAGTAAATAATCATGGAAATCAAGAAATGTTAAAAAATCCACTTTGATACGAATCAAAATGTTCATAAAAAGAGAAAAAGTAATAGTGTGATAATCTCTGAAGAAAGATTATACAATAATACTGATTAATAATCTCAAAAAGCACTTAATTTATAAGTTAAGAGATAGTATTACTATTCTATACGCATATTTAAGAATAGTAAGAAATATATTAATACTAAATTAAAATTATACTACGGAACAAAATTCCTGCTATAAATAATAGGTTAAGCGTAACTATTTATTAAGCAAGGAATTATTACACATATAACTCTCTATAAAATTACTGCCCAGAAATTTTATAGATAAACATTCAATCAAATTTTTAGAATTGAATATTAATAGAATAAAATCTATGTCTGCATAATTGGTAATTCCTGAAATATCAAATTACGTACTCGCAAATGAATTCAGGAAGAAAATACATATATATACTCTCGAGATCTATGCGTAAACCATAGAGAGTAATAATATTATTACCACGATCCCTGACGGAAGGGTAAAAACATGTATATGAAAGAGATAATAATTAATTTAACGTCATATAGGTTTAAGATAAAATTTGTTTAATCTTTAACCAATATGCAGCAACAGTGACTCGATATTCTGTATTTGTACGTAGAAAAGGAGTACTTAGTCATTAGAATTTTGTATGATTGAAATAGAGATAATGGGATCTAAAAGGATGTATCTCCATGAACTGAATCGAAGGATAATATCCATTCTAAAAAAAAAACTAGGGCTTGTTTTAGGCTTAGTTTAACAAGCGTAGAATTGAATTATTTCCAAGTATTCATGAAGTCGTTATGCTCTGAATACTGAGAAAAATGTTAAAATATTGTTTAGGAAATAAAAAAGTGACTGTTCCACAATGTTAGCTAGATTTAAACCTGGAACGTAGCGAGACGGTCAATCTAATTTAAAAGTAAGATGAGAAAGATAAATAATGAAGATAGATATATAAATATTGGAATAATATATTATCTCCAACAATTATCAAATAATCTAAATGTTTAAAAGCATAAATACTACTCGAAAGTTTATTTACCGAATGTATAATCGGAGAAAACTTTCAGTATGTTCAAAAACGTATCACAAAAGTAAGATCTGACCAGGAACGTAGGTGCAGCACTTACTAAGTTGTGAAGTTAATATAAACATATTTTATATTATAAATTGAAGCAGTGCATTTCAAAATCATCGACGTGTGGAAAAAAAAATAAATATCCAGTTTCGGAAAAGATATTTATCTATATATATAGACCATTTTTGATGCGGACTGGAAATCAAGATATTAATCTTTGCATTATTGGCAAACTGAACTTGAACTCTTAGCGAGAATTACTATGATCCTTTTAACGAATGTAAACATAAAGAAGGGGTAAAGAGATAATTAAGTGTGTCTTAATTCTTTACCGGCTGGTAATTAAGGATGTTTTCGCTTTTGTCTAAGCCTAGACTATAGATTGATTAATATAAATATAATAATATCTGCTATTATGAGGTAAACTCTCGTTAATTAACCTCTAAGCATATATCAAAAATATATATCAACATAATCTAGAGCTTCAGTAAGTTTAGAGGAAGGAAATGATTGACTTTGGCAGTTTCTGAATAGTTACAAAGTCAATAAAACAAAATATCAAAAGGAAAGTATTGTATATAATATCTAATTTAGGCAATAATAATCTGTCACGTACTGAATAATTAATGCCTTTACTAAATATGTATCCATTGTCAATACCAAAGTGCAAGAAAATTTTGATTGACATGGACTCTAGTTATAAATAAAATATTAGAGGTATACAGCTAGTCGAAGCAAAACTATTCCTCAATAAGATAAAGTAGACCTATAATATACGAGGATTAATTGGGTCTAGAAATTATAATCATAATAAAATTATTATTCCAATATGAAGAATCTTCGGCGTAATAGATTCTTACTGAGGCAAAAATATCTGGTATATTGCTATCGCAGTCTTAAATGATCCAGAAGAAAAAATAAAACAGGCAAAGTAAAGAACGTATCTAATTATATCTATGCCTAAATATAAGATTTTTTTCTTATTTATTATTTTATAGCAGAGTTTAGACAGAGCACGACTGACCTAGACTCTTATATAATCAATCAAAAGATAGTATAAAATAGAATAATAGCTTATCGGATCAACTATTTTCCATGTAGAAAAGGCAAAAGGAAAATATGTACCTCAACTAGAATTTTAAATCGTAGTAATCTAGAGAGGTAGCGAATAAATAAATAAACTGTTAATTTATTTATCTGGTTGGTGTAAATTTCCGATACCTTAAGAATGAAAATTAATAGAAAGTAGAAAAGATCGATTGCTACTTTCTTGTCAATTTACTCCTTAGATTACATGCTGATTACATATCAGAACATGCAGAAGAAAAACAGGGGAGGAAAGAAGAAAATTTTTTAGATTTCGTGTATATTTTTCTTCTTATAAATAACGATAGTTTTATGGTTCACCTTTGCCCTAGAGCCGAATAAGGTGAATATGTAAGAAGTTAATCTCTTTGTAGCGAATAAAAGAGATATAATTATAGCTGGAAGTATCTTCTACACTTAGTGAATGAATTGCGAATTTGATCGTAACCGATAATTCTTAATTCATTTTCAATAATAAATATATATATAGAATTTAAGTCAAGTTCAAAAGTGACTGGACAGAATTCAACAATATAAATGGCTACTAGGTATTAGAACCCATTGCTGTCATTCAATAACCTATAATCCAAGACTATACATTTCTATAGTGGTTAATAAATAAATATATGTTGAGCGAGTACTAGTGACTACTACTCGGACACTAGTAATCCGACACAAAGTCTATGAAACTACTGCCCGGTGGAATTTCGTTAGAATGACCTGGCACTACTCTACGAAGTGCCTCCCGATGAAATTTTCGTTAGAGCCGGAATTTAACCGCTTTCTAGCGAATTAAAGAGATAAAACATAATTTGAATGACCTGGCACTAGTCTACGAACTGCTGCGCGGTAAGAATTTTGTTATAGTCGGAAGTTTAACTCTTTCTAGCTGATAAAAGAGATAAAACATAAGTTAATTTAAAATATTAATGGAATTACACACCTATAATAAGTCAATGGAATATTAAAGATTCTAGTCTGATTCGGGAAAGACTGTACAGAATTTTTTGTATAAAAAGTTATTATGTATTTCACTTAATAACCTATATCCATTGACTTAAATGTGAATAGAGCTCTATGAACGATAATAGATTGTTCGGGAATTAGTGATCATTATTTTGACACTAGTTACCTGACATAATGACCGGACGCTAGTATTCGTAACTGTTGCCCGGTAAAGTTACAAGTAATTTGACAAATTGATCGGATAGTAGTATTCGTAACTCTAGTCCGATGAAAAAGGGAGATTATATATGAAAACTGAGCGGGCACAAGTATTTGAAACTTTTTCCCGAAGATAATTAATTATTAGGCAAAAATTGACCAGACACTTTCTGTAAAAGTTTGCCTGGTGAAAAATCAGAAATAATATAATAATATGACAAGGTATAAGTATCAGAAATATTACTGATACTTTGCCCAGTGAAAAGATTTTTAATAATTAGACATAATGACCGGAAGTTAGTATACGTGACTATTTTGTCCGGTGAAATATGTCAAAAACTAAGTCTTTCCAGAAAATAATTAAATTATTAACTGGAGACTAGTTGACTGGTGCCTGGTTGATCGGTGACTGGTGACTGGTTGACTGGTGCCTGGTTGACTGGCACCTGGATGACTGGTGACTGGTGCCTGGTTGACTGGCACCTGATTGACTGGTGACTGGTGAAGCTGACTGACTGGTGCCTGGTTGACTGGTGACTGGATGACTGGTGACTGGTGGACTTAGACTTTATCGGATACTAAGTACCCAAAGATGCCACCTTGATGGGTCTTACCCCGGCAGTATAGCCATATGGGGTGGGTCTCCCATCAGTAAAGAATTGTCTTATAACCCATCAAGGGTTGACAAGTTCTTTACAATCAGCTTCTCCACCATGAGAATCTTTAGCCAACTGAAGATCTCTGCAAATTAAAGTCCAGGAAAAACATATCGTAATTGCTGAATAACCTGGAACGAAAAGAACAAAAATATTCTGCATATATAAACACGACTATCGAACCGATCGCGCACGAGCGTTGTGCCCAATTGCAGGCTGTCAAGTGTATTTTGGTGCAAAATATATATCCTGGGCTTATAAAAATAGGAAATTTATGGGAAAAATATAGGAAAAAAAATAGGAAATTTATAGGATAATTATCAAGGTTTCGCAGCAAAAAAGGCCTTATTATCATAAAAAAGTACCAAAAATGCAGGTATTCTAAATTTAAACAGATGGTTTAATAAAGACAATAAGCAACAAGAAGTTTTGGTAATAGGATTAAAACTTTTGTTAGCCACTGTCAGATTTTGATATTTTTGATATGGTCCTGGCCTCCACCTCCCCTTACAGCCAGCCCTCAATCAACATCTTAAATGTCATCAAAGGTTTTATATTAGTGGCAATAAAAAAATTAATTTATAATCATCTTTATTGCTTTAAGTCAACATAACATCAAATGTGTTTGACCAATTCAAGATAGGTTGTGTTGCAATAAATACAAGATACATGAGTTACTGACTAGGTTACTCTGTTTAATGACTAGCTCATGTAACATCCTGAAAAAATGAAGTTTTAAAAATGAAGTTTTAAAGAAACCATCAAGAGAACATTATGTATACAGTTATACAAAACTGTCTTTGTGCATTTACCATGGGTATCTTGGGATGGTCAAGCACATAGCAAAGTATCAACATGGAAAGTAATAGAACTTTTGCCTAGTTTAGTCACTGTACTACTTGTACTATGAATTCTCTTAATCATATTCTTGAAGTTGAGAATATAACTTATCAAGCTTAGACATTGTACATGTGTACTTCTTGTACTATGAATTCTCTTAATCATGAGCTTGAAAAATAAAAATATAAGTGACCATAGTATTACACTATCAAAACTGAGAAAAAATAACACTAATTTGGCATACAAGTCACTAACTCCAGAATTTGGTTTTATTGGCTAAGTTCACCTCATTTCTTAGCTTTCTTTGAATCCACCTGAGCAATTTTCTCCAGCCTTTTCCTACCTTCCACTGATTTCTGTTCTTCTCTTACTCTGTCTAGACGCACTGTTGATTCTTTGATCTTTTTCTGGGCAGTCTTGAACAATGACTGACTCACTGATGCACTAGAAAAATCTCTCTTTCTTAATGCTCTAGCCAGTTTTTCATTTCCTTCTTCAAGCAGTTTTTCAGCAGCATTAAGTTCTTCTTTGGAGTTCTTTTCTTTATCATTCAGCTTTTTCATTTTTTCATTCATACACTCTTTTTCTTTTGCTGCTTCTTGTTTTTGTTTTTCAAGCTGTGCATGCTCTTCTTTCTTTTGCTGTCTACTCTTTTCCTCCTCTTCCCTCTTTCGCTTTTCCTCTTCTAGCCTCTCCTTGTAAACTCTATGACTACCTCTGACATAACCAATTAGTTCCTTGGTAAGAGGTACACATTCTGGCTGCATATGTTCAGGATCATGGATTTTCCAAGGGATTTTCACAACCTCTTTAGAAAGTCTGTTCCCTATAATTGATTTTGATGACAGCTATACCCTATCTTTTCCCAACATTTTCTTATTATCTGATAGCCCTCTCAACATCAGCATTACCATGTGGCAATGCCAGCACTCCTTTTACTATTTTTCCAAGCCTAGGGTACTTATCTTTGCCACTACCAGTTTTCAATTTCAGAATGTCTCTCTAGTAATGATCAATCCTTCTCAACTCAACTTCATCATCTTTCTCTATTTTCCAAAGTTTCTCATCAATTTCTTCCCCTTGGTATACCATCCACTCATCAGTGATCAATGCCACATCTTCTTCTGCAAAAGGTAACTTCCTTGCTACCCTTTCTATTGCTGAACTGCTACTGGGCTTAAGTCTATGTTCAGGATGTAAACAGCCCAAATCTTTCAGAAGTTCATTATCAAATGGAAAATTAGATAACAGGTATGACACCCCAGTATTGAAGAACTTTCTTATATCTAAAAGTGCTCTTTTCTGTTTCCCAGAATCCAGATTCCCCAACACCCGTCTTGTTGAATCCCCAATTATCATCTCTTTGTCTGACTTTTTTTTTTATTGTGTTGGGGTTTAACGACACGTCAACCCTTGTGGGTCATTTTGTGTCGTCTCCCAAAGAAAGGGAGAAAAGAGACAGAAGAGATAGCAGACGAGATGAAAGAGAGGGACTGGGAAGAAAGAGGAACAGGAATGAAAGTGAAGAAACAGAAGAAATAAATCACCTCCCTACCCTTACCTGCTACAAGGATAGCAGGCCTTGCCCAACTGTAAGCCAATATCAGCTGGACGCCCAGGTGACATAAGATACATGACACCTTCGCACCACCCGACCACCCCTGCTCTTTGTCTGACAACTGATTCTGTAGCTCACCATGCTTTACCTCTTTCAGATCCTGTCCAGTTTTATTCTGATATACAGATGCTTTGACATATCTGCCCATCATCATGTAAACAAGCCAACACAGTTCTTCATATAACAAATGAACTAACGGAGCTTCTATCTGGAACAATTGAAATGAATGATACAGAGGCATCACTGACTGTAGGAAGTGAAGTTCAACTAAAGTTTGCTTATTTTGAAGTCTTATACATGACCTTTTAAAGGCGGAACTGGTTGGAGTATTTTCTGGATCCTTGTTTGCAAGATCGGTAAAATATTTCTGGAGAGGCTCCCACTGTTCAATAAGCCTGTCTACTACAGGACCAAGTGTCAATCACCGAGAAGGAACATGTCTTAAGAAGGTATGGGTTTCCACTTCTTCTAGCTGAAAACTTGAAATGCTTTCTTCTGGCAGATGATATCTTGAAAAAAGAATGAATGTCCACAGCAAGATCATCCACTGGTGTACCATATGCCTCAAGAGCCTTACAGAAACTATTGTGAACAACACGAAGGTTACATGTTCCAATGTTTATCATTCCTGGATTTCCACCACCTTTCAAAGACGTATTAACAGCTCTAAAAATGGTCTTATTTTAATTTGGTACATTACTGCTTAATGTAATTATAGAGGACAGGTTAACCTTATCTTCCTCTAATTTGTCCACCATGGCAGCAGCAACCTTTGCACCTTCTGCATGTCCAAACATCAATGCTGTATAAAAACGTCTGACAACTTCATTCTGTTCTTCAGACCAGAAGCGGAAATGTAAATCCACTTGTTTTATCACCTGAGTTGTGGTGGTTTCATCATAGTGAAGAGTTACAGGGTTCTTGAATTTACATCATAGATTAACTGTTTTTGAAAATAGGGCCCTGTATTGAACATCAATGCACTTAATCTGCAGCATTTTAAAAAATATAGGAATTTGGTAAAAAATATAGGAAATGGGGTTAAAATATAGGAAAAAAATAGGAAACCTGAAAAAATAGGAAAAAATAGGAAAAATAGGAACACTTGACAGCCTGCAATTGCGAGAGTCGCGAAAACGCATGTGGAAAAATACCAGTCAAAAAATACATGAAATCGAAAATTGAAAAGTTTAAATAATAACACAGAAAGTGAAAGGAGTGATAAATAAACAAAAGAAACACAAGGATACATAAATTTATCCGTGAGGAAAGAAATAATCCAAATTTCTATCACAGGTAAATAATCCTTGTTGAATTTCTTTGTCCACAGAAAAGAAACTGACACGTGGTCAATTGAGCGGGAAGAGTTACGTCACACAGGTAACTGCCTAAGGGACCTTCTGGTTTAAGACTTTAATTAACGACTGAAAGGTCGTTTTTTCTGTGGAAGGTGTGAAAACAGAAGAGAATAGCACATTATCTATAGGTTAATGTATTATGAAGTTAAAATGTGACCGCTAGAGTGTTAACAAGGTTTTCTGCTGATCTGGCCCAGTGACCTAGTTTTTGACCCCAAGTGACCCAGTTTCAAACCTGACCTAGATTTAATAGAGGCAAACATTTTGAGCAAGTTTCATCAAGATTGGGTCAAAACTATGACCCCTAGAGTGTTAACAAGTTTTTCCTTTGATTTGACCTGGTGACCTAGTTTTTGACCCCAAGTAACCCAGTATCGAACTTGACCTAGATTTCATAGAGGCAAACATTCTGACCAAGTTTCATCAAGATTGGGTCAAAACTGTGACCTCTATAGTGTTAACAAACTAATTGTTGACGACGGACATAGGGTGATGACAATAACTCACCCTGAGCTTATGCTCAGGTGAGCTAAAAACAAGAGGCCCAAGGGCCACAGTTTGCTCACCTGAGTGACATAGCCACTGCAGACATGCAGATGTTATGCAACATTTTTCCAATCTTATCATCACAACTAATGAAAATATCATCATTTGAGCAGTTCTTAGTTTTGAAGAAGAATATATGGGCCTGACAGTCAATGGAGCATGATCATTTGAATAAACTATCAATCACATTTCAACAGAAGGATCAATGTGAAATTTGGTGGAGATTGGCTAAGTGGTTTCTGAAGAATCATGATTGTATAAATGTAAACAGCACAGTGGCAGGGAAATATTATAAATATAAACCAGATGATGGCCATCTTAGATTTCCAATCAGAACAATTTTAACTACTGCTGATCTACGTCACTTCGATAATTTCAATATAAATGAATATGGCCCATACAAATGGGGAAGCAAATTTGACCTTGGGGGTAAAAAGGTCAAATGTCAACATAGAACCATCATTTTAGCAATTTTGGTAGATCTTCTGTCCCCCATAATTTCTGCTAAGATTAGGACCCAGGGCTTATTTGGTTATGGAGAAGAAGATTTTTAAAGGTTTTTACTATATATGGGCGTGGCAGCCATTTTGATCAATGGACCATACCCATTTTAGTAATCTTTCATTCTCCTGCCCACGGAGGCTCTGCATGAAATTTGAGCAACACTGGCCCAGAGGCTTCAGGGGAAAAGCCATTTGAAATTATCAACATTTTTTTCCATACAAATGTATGGGGCCCATACAAATGCATACAGAAGCAAACTTGACCTCGCCGTAAAAAGGTTAAATGTCAATGTATGACAATTATTTTAGCAACTTTGGTAGACCGCCCGTTCCAGATGATATATGCAAAGATTCAGCCACAAGCCATCCTCAGTTTTGGAGAATAAGATTTTTAAATGTTTTTTCCCCTACAAATGCATAAGGAAGCAAACTTGACCTTGCTGTAAAAAGGCCAAATGTCAATGTAGGACCATTATTTTAGCAACTTTGGTAGACCCCCTGTCCCCGATGATTTATGCAAAGATTCAGCCCCAAAGCATCCTCTGTTCTAGAGAAGACGATTTTTAAAGGTTTTAACCATATATGGGCATGGCGGCCATCTTGGTCAACAAACCGTGACCATTTTTGCAATCTTTTGTACCCCCTACCTAAGGAGGCTCCATATGAAATTTGAGCAAAATTGGCCAAGTTGTTTGAAATTCTGAACATTTTTCCCACACAAATGCATAAGGAAGCAAAATTGACCTTACCATAAAAAGGGTCAAATGACAATGTACGACCATTATTTTAGCAATTTTGGTAGCCCTCCCGTTCCTGATGATATATGCAAAGATTCAGCCATAAGACATGCTCGGTTTTGGAGAAGATTTTTAAAGGTTTTTCCCATACAAATGCATAGGGAAGCAAACTTGACCTTGCCCTAAAAAGGTCAAACATCAACTTTTAGCAATTTTGGTAGACCTCCCGTCCCCGATGATTCCTGCAAAGGTTCAGCCCCAAGGCATTCTCGGTTCTGGAGAAGATGATTTTTAAAGGTTTTTACCATATATGGGCGTGGCGGCCATCTTGGCCAATGGACCGCGACCATTTTAGCAATTTTTTGTTCCCTCACCCTAAGGAGGCTCCATATGAAATTTGAGCAAAATTGGCTCAGCGGCTTCAGAGAAGAAGTCGTTTGAAAATGTTAACGAACGGACGACGGACAAAAAGTGATCACAATAAAAAAACGTGTCTACTAAGGAGCTATGACCTGCTACTGCAGCAGGATAATGTGAAATCAGATACTCTGGAATTAGTTAACTATTGAAAGGCGCGAATACTGAGCCCCACAAGATTACATTTAACCCTTAAACTCAAGGCTGGGCAGTCAAAACAGGGGCGATTTTAACCGGTTAAAACCGCCCCGGTCAATACTCCCAGAGTGGTCTATACTGGTTGATTGAAATTTTGGGGGGTCGATTGAATATTTTTAGTCAGTTGGAGATTATGGTGGTCAGTTGGTGGATTGATTATGGGTATGGCCTTTTGGTTGATAATTTGGTGGCCTTAACACTAACTTCAATATTACAGTCTTTGCACCTTACACTGTTTTTTTTTTCTTCTTATCTTCCAAAATAGTGAAGAAGTTCCAGATTGGATCTTTAGGTTTCATTTTTGACACCTTCAGTAAACTGCTTGATGATAAGATACTATCTAGATTGCAGATAAATCAAAATTTCACACATTAGGAATAAAGCCTGGTGTCAGTGTATAATACATCAAGGACATGTAATTGGTCACTTTGGCAATTAGATTTATGCCACACCCACTGCAGTGGCACGGGGCAGCGTTTACACCTTTTAAACTGTTTTGACAGCAATTTACAGGTGTTGCAGATACATGTACTTTAATATACTAAGACATAGTGAATCTTCAAATATCATTTGGTTGATTAATTACAGCCTTTTACAGATGTACTACTTCACAAGTTCACAGGCCTAACGTTTAATGACAGGTGTTTTTCACATGTTTGTCAATATGTGACAATTTTCTGCAATAACATCAAAAATTATATGTTAACTGCTTACTGATGTAAACTTTAAAATTTTATGATCAAAGATTATGTTAAATAATTGATATTTTCATTTTCAAAGTTTAAGAGGGAAGAAGATTAAGTTGGAGGGGGGTGGGGGGAGGAGGTGCAATCTGGTACAACAATTTTTTTTCTGTCAAACAGTCAAACAGACCTTTCATAAATCCTTTAAAATCCATGATAAATTCAGCTTATTCATATTCCTGTAAATCAAAATATGAACAATTAATCTAACCTATAAAGGATAATAATAAAGATTGTTTGGTTGAAAAGAACAGACCTGTCTATAGTTCAGTGAGTCAATCCAATCAACCTCTTCATTTGACCAGCAATAATGTCTTTTGACTTATGATCAAATAAAAAAAGGACCACAAATAATTACTGTTACATGTATTAATAAAAACTATTTAGTCTTGTTCACTGATGAAAATAGTCTATCCTCATGTACATGATGTAGGGGGAAAGCTTTTAAGACCAGTTTAGCAACAGGACAGAGGCATATACTCCAGTGATTTAACTGACCCAATCGACCACCAATTGACCAGTAATGACCCGTTAAAACTGGTTTTAATCACTGGCTCGGTCAATACTCATATTGACCGGCTTTTTGCCAACCTTGCTTAAACTGCCAATCACAACAATTGTTGGCTGCTTTGTCATCTGCTTGTGATTTTAAAAGTCATTTCTGCAAACAGTACAGACCCAGATCAGACTGCTCCTCTAGGAGCAGTCTGATCAGGGTCCACACTGTTTGTCTATATGCAAAAATAGGTTTGAAAAGTTTGCAAGAATATTCAGCAGACGACATTTTCAGATGCAGGTTTTCTTGGTGTTTTAAGGGTTAAACCAAGACACAGCTGACAGCTTACCTGGACTAGAATAAGTTCCCCGAACTGTTCAAAATATTCTTTGACATCTTCCTCTGTACTTCGCCATGGCAGCCCAAGCACTATGAGATCACTACATTTCTTCTGAGTGTCAACTCTCTTCATCTTGGTAACAGGATTATCTAACCCTTCATCACCCTTCCTCTTTGTTTCTGCCAACAGAAACCAGTAATGACACATCATAAAGTATCTAGATTCATAGCCCTTGATAAGATGCCTACTTCAATCCAAAAGTATTGATTTGTTTTTCTTATTTCTCCATAAAAACATGTTGTGGGTACTCATTAGAAGCACCTCATCAAGGTGCTTCTAATGACTACCACAACATATGTTTTTGTGGAGAAAGAAAAATATTTGCATGCTACCCACTCTTATCTTGGCCTATGTAGATTATATACACAGTTACAGATAAGACACATTTTATTTTTTTTACCCTAAAAGTACTAATATCTTCTTTTTTCTTCGCAGAAACCTACGTCGTGGGTTCTTATTAGAAGCACCTCACCAAGGCACTTCTAATGAGAACCCACATGTGTTTTTCTTGAGAAATAGGGATGATATTATGTGGGTACCCCTTCTTATCTGGAGCTATGAGATAAATATTTCTCTTAACCCTTGCCTTGCTGAGTAAATTAAGATGCCATGCCCACTTCTAATTTCCAGCCAATCAGATTATTTGAGCCAGGTTTTTGATAGGAATTCACATATTTAATGACAGTGCAGATCAAGATCAGTTGGCTTCTTCAGAAGCCAACTGATCTGGATCTAAACTGTTAGCTAAGACAGGGCATGTTGTGTTCAGCAGGAGAAGGGTTAATTCTCCTGCCTTCTACTCTTTAAGCACAACCTTCTATTTTGGCATCTTTTTGGACTAGTCAATTTATGTTAATCTGCATAAAATGTCAGACCCTATTTTGTGAAAAATAGGAAATGTCAGACCCTAATTTTCTGTAAAAAAAAATGTTCCAAAATGTTGACTGCTGCACTTTTTTTTTTACCCATCAAGCTAATTGTCAGGTGAAAATTTGCATGAAATGTCAAACCCTATTTTTAGTGAGAGAAAAAAAAATCTCAGAATTTCATGCAGGGATAGGTAAAGTTACTTGTGGATAAGAAGTAGTGGGATACAGATTGTCTTTTTTGTATGCTGCACCCATTGCCTCCTAGGAAATGTCAGACTATTTTTTCTTGTCAAAAATATTTCAAACTGTCACTACTGAAATTTTTCACCCAGCAAGCTAATTGTTGGGCAAAAATTTGCATATAATGTCAAACCCTATTTTTTAAAAAAAATATTTCAGAATGTCATTTGCTGAACTTTTTAACCCAGGATGTAGAAGTTAAGCATGCTGAGTTAAAAAGAATTTCAGCAGACAACTTTTTTTTTTTTTTACAAAAAAAAAAAAAAATCAGTTTATCTTCAATCAAAAAAGAAATGGATATTGTCCAGACAACATTTTCTGAAGCCTATGGGGCTCGGCCCTCAAGGGCAGCTTACTTAGAACTTTCTACTGCCAACAGTAGAAAGTGGGCCAAAATCAAAACTAGTCCGAGATTTTATGGCTGTTTTTTTTCTTCAAGTTTGATGACCATTCAATCAAAAATGAAGTCATTACCGCCGGGACAACATTTTTCCCATTACATGTCTTTGGGAGACTAATGGGCAAATAAGTCTCATGTGAATAGTCCGATCTGGCCCAAAACTGAACATCCAAGATTTTATGGCTGCCATCATAACCTGCAAGTTAGATGAAGATATGCTCAAAAATGAAATTGGTATCACTCAGATAACATTTTCCTAAGAGGCACTCTGGGGCGGGTAACTCTCATGCCAATATTCAAAACTGGACCAAAATCCATCTTGTACGAGATTTTATGCATGTGCTTGTTATCTGCAAGTTTGATGGAGATCTGACCAAAAGTTGCTATCGTCTGGACAACATTTTCCCCATAATATGTCTATGGGAGACTAAAGGGCAAGTTACTCTCATGTGAATAGTCTGATCTGCTCAAAATCGAACTTGTTCAAGATTTTATTGCTGTCTTTATAGAGGCAAGTCTTGTGAAGATGTAATTAAAAATGAAATCACTATTGTCCAGACAACATTTTATTAATGACTTCTGATGTGATTATTTGTACAGGATACACAATATTACCAAATACTGTGATTTTGTTGTTTTTCAGGATAGATAACTAGGAAATTTGTGAGTGTACATATTAATAAATACATGTACATGCAATAGCAAAAATAAATGCCTTGTAAAGGTAACGGAACTTGCTGTATGTTTACTGGGGGTAAAAAATCAACAGAGCAAAAGTTGTCCTTCTCACATGCGACTCGCCTGCTTGACCTGATATACGTCCCTACCAAAAATTATCAAGTGATCTTAAACATTAACAAGATTTTGACATCAGGGGAGATAAGTACATAATGGAGAAAGTGAGAGTACTCTTGAACACGATATTTCTACTGGTCCTAATCTATGTCTCTACCAAATATTATCAAAATATTTCAAACCACATACATAAGAATTTGGCTTAGAAATTCATTCAGGGGAGGTAACTAGAAAACCATTAGAAAACAGCAGTGGTTGTCCTTCTTGCACATGACACGCCTACTGGTCCTAACCTGTGCCTCTACATAATATTTCAAACCATTAAGAAGTCACTGAATGCACAAGAATTTGGCTTATAAATTTATTCATTGAAGTGTAAAAGAAAAAAGCAAAAAGCAAGAGTGGTCCTTCTTGCATGTGACACTCCTACTTGACCCGATCTATGTCCCACCAAATATTATCAAATTATCTCAGACAGCATGAGAGTTATAACCTGCACAGGATTTCAGCTCCAGGGGAGAGAAGTACAGAACAAAGAGTTGTCTCTCTTGCACATGACATGCCTACTGGTCCTTATATATGCCTCTACCAAATATTATCAAAATATTTCAAACCAATAAGAAGTTATTGAGTGCACAAGAATTTGCTTAGAAATTTATTCATGGGAGATAACTAGAAAGTGACTTGCCTACCGATCTTATCTATGTCTGTACCAAATATTATCAAAATATTTCAAATCATTAAGAAGTTATGGAGTACACAAGAATTTGGCTTAGAATTTTTTTCAGGATAGATAACTAGGAAAAAGAACAAAGCAAGAGTTGCCCTTCTTGCATGCAACACTCCTACTTGACCTGATATACGTCCCTATCAAATATTATCACATTATCTCAAACAGTATGGGAGTTAAACATGCACAAGATTTCTGTTTCAGGGTACATTACTACATAATGAAGAAAGTGAGAGTTGTCTCTCCTGCACGAAACACATCCCTTATTTATGCCTCTACCAAATATTATCAAAATACTTCAAACCATTAAGAATTTATGGAGTGCACAAGAATTTGGCTTAGAAATTCATTCAGGGGAAACAACTAGAAAAATAACTGAGCAAGAGTTGTCCTTCTTGCATGCAACACTTCTATTTGACCTGATATATGCCCCTACCATATTTTACCAAAATATGTCAAACAGTATGTGAGTAATGGCCTGCACAAGGTTTCTGCTTCAGGGGAGGTAAGTACATAAAGAAAGTGAGAGTTGTCTCTCTTGCATGCGACATGCCTACTAGTCCTATTCATCCCTACCAAATATTATCAAATTACTGTATCTCAAACAGTATGGGAGTTATGGCCTGCACAAGATTTCGGCTTCAGGGGAGGTAACTACAAAACGAAGATAGTGGGAGTTGTCTCTCTTGCACACAATACGCATACTGGTCCTCCTCTTATTACTACCAAATATTATCAAATTTGTTTTTGGGCATCAAAGTGATGGAGCCCACAAGGATGTGTCTACAATTTCTGCTTCAGGGAGATAACTACATTACGAAGAAAGCGAGAGTTGTCTCTCTTGCACGTGACATGCATGCTGGTCCTCCTCTTCATCCCTACCAAATATTGTCAAATTATCTCAAACAGTATGGGAGTTATGGCCTGCACAAGATTCCGGCTTCAGGGAGATAACTACATAACAAAGAAAGTGAGAGTTGTCTGTTTTGCAAGGGACACCCCTACTGGTCCTCCTCTTCATTCCTACTACATATTATCAAAATATGTCTAAGGCTATCAAAGAAATGGAGTATAAGAATATTTAGGTTAAATTTCTGGATAAATAAGCTGGACTTCCAGATCCTGGACCTTGGAAGTCCTGGGACTTCCTGATTTAGATAGCACTGGAGGAAGTTAAAAAGAGGGCTTAATGCATCATCAACGATGATTTCAAATCATCTCTACAAGATCTCCTGTCCCCCACAAATACTGTCCCTTTGTGTGTAAGGAGGATGAAACAAATGGCCACCTTTTCAAAATTGTGAACAATATGTCTCCTGAGTATATCAAAGACCTATAAATAACTTTACAAAATTCATCTTAGTATTTCAGGAAAGGGAATCAAGCCACTCTTCCACAAGTGAAAAGTACTGGATATGGGCTAAGATCATTTCGTTATGAAGCCACCCAAATCTGGAACTGTCTCCTGAATGATTTGGGAAATGCTGAGTCTTTCCCCAGTTCAGAAGGCTGCTCCATACCTAGGATGGCATTATTTGTAAATGTCCTTCATGTTCTGCTTAAATTGTTTTTGTTTCTTTTCTTTTTTTTTTTTTTCAAGTATTTTTTTTGTTTTAACCTGTTTACCTCCTTCGTTACATTTCGTTTCTTTAAGGCTTAAAAAAATGTAAGTACTGGCCTTTCTTTGACTTTTCGTGCAAAGGTTGTATCTTTGGGTCATTCCTATTATGAGTCTTTATCAAGTCCTGCCAGTAGTACTAGTATCTATTACAATCCTTAGTGAATGTTATTTTTTCTTTAATTTTTTTCTCATATTTTTTATCTTTATGTTAAAATTGAAATCAAATTGTGTATATGTATATGTTTCTTGCTGTGATTTTTCCCTTATTTTTAGATGTATAATATGTTTAATGTTGCTTACTGTTATGTATGTTTCTTAACACTTTGTTGCTTTACATATGTTTGTCGAAATAAAAGCCCTTCAAGGCTTATGTTGTATTGTTACATAATAATCAAAAAAAAAAAAAAAAAAAAAAAAAAATCAATGTCTATGCCAACAATCAACATTAATTTTCAAAGCTCTTAAATAAAATTTTATCTTGACATTTAATCCCAAGTTTTATGGATCTGCATGGCACATGTGAAGAATTGTTCTCTCTTCTGTATTTTTAGCTTCAAAATAGAAGTGCCTCTGAAAACTGGAAAGGCAGGCAAACGATTTTTGGTTCACAATAACTGGAGAAAGCAGCATAGTTTGTTTTTTTTCTCTGGGTTACGTCAGTCCAGATCATGAAGTTAATAAAAATAGTTTGTCATTACTGATAATGACCAATCTTAATCACATGTGAAAAATGCTACTGTTTGTGTGTTCTAAGACAGCTGATTAGACCAATCCTAGCTCTAAACTGTCTGTTGCAGATGGAACAACAGAGGTCAGAGCAAGACAGCTCTGTTGGTGATGCCTTAGCTCTGGCTTTGCGCTGTGCACGTTTCTGCTTGGCTTCGCTGATTCTTTTTGTCTCATATTCACTACAGTACACCTCTTCTGATGAGGCCTCACCACTTTGCTCGGTCCTGTGCAATTTGTTCCCATGACTCTATTGGTATGTTGAAATCCTTGAGGGGAGCTTTGAGGGTGTCTTTGTATCACTTCTTCTGACCACCATAGGAGTGTTTGCCCATTTCTAGTTCTCCACAGAGGATTTTCTTTAGGCATCCTGAAACATGGCCTGTCCATCTTAACTGTGCCAGTTTTAGAAGAGTATGTACGCTCTACATCCCTGCCCTTTTCAGGACTTTCGTGTCTGGAATCCTGTCTTGCCACTTAATCTTTAAGAGTTTTCTAAGGCAGCTTGTATGGAAGTGGTTCAGTCTTTTGGCAAGCCATTGGTAAACTGCCCATGTTTAGCATGCATACAATAGTGTTGGCAGCACCACAGCTTTGTAGACTTCCAGCTTTGTGTCAAGCCTGATTCCACTTCGATCCCAAACACTACCACATAATTGGCCAAATGCTGCACTAGCTTTGGCAATCCTGGCATTGACTTCATCATCAATGTGCATGACTCTTGACAATGTGCTTCCAAGGTAGGTGAACTTGTATACCACTTGCAATCCTTGACCTTCCACTGTAATGGTGGGCTCCTTGTAAGGCTTGCCAGGTGCTGGTTGATAAACCACCTTGGTCTTTTGATGCTGATTGCGAGGTCATAACCAGATACTTGATCTACACTTTTTTGCACTTTCTTCTGTTGCAGCACCCTTTGCCATGTCATCAGCAAAGAGGAACTCGTCTAGCACCTCTGTCTGCACCTTGGATTTGGTGTGCAACCTTCTTAGGTTGAAAAGCTTCCCATCAAAGCGATACCTAATAGGTATACCATTGTCACCACCCTGGAAGCAGCTGGAAGCAGCTGTAAGCATGGCAGAGAACATCATGCTGAACAGAGTTTGGGCTAGTACACAGCCTTGCTTGACACCACTTGTCACAGGGTCAGTGCACCATGGTAGGGTGGTGCAATCTCCTGCTGAAGCAGTGCACCATGGTAGGGTGGTGCCTCCTCCTGCTGAAACATCAGTGCACCCTGGTAGAGTGGTGTACTCTCCTGCACGATCATGCAAGAGTCAGAGAGAAAATAAGAATAGCTAAAAAGGTAAAATAGTGAGTTGAATATAAGGCGACAGGTTAGAAGTTTTGATTGAGTTGAGGTTTTATGGCCCATTAGGATCATGTTGAGCCACTTAGTCTACCTAACTACACTTTTCCTGGGCAGGCTTAGTCCTCTAAGCGGTTAACCTGTATTTGTGCTCATTCTTTTGCCAGAAACTGACAACTGCCCTTCTTGAATAAGCAGAAGGGAGAGAATAACTGTAGAAAATACTTCATGATCAATCTCCATGAATGAATGTTGCCGGACCTGACAGGAATCGAACCTGTGGCTCCCTGATCACTGATCGGACGTGCATCCGACTGACCCATTAAAGCTGGCTGCAGGTTAAATAGACATGATTGGAGCTAAAATCAGGTTAAAAACAACTACCTCTGGATCTAGGGCCTGACTGCTGCAGTCTACTCACTGCAACCTTGAATGAATCAAGGGTTGATAGACTTTCAATGCTATTCAACCGTGCATGCCGAAAAAGTACGACTGGCTTTAGCCACGCCCCTTTGGAAACAGCTTTCTCACTTCATCGCGGAAACACCGCGTGGCCCCCGCGGCTGTTTCGATTGCCTGTATTAATCGCGTCGAATTTTACCTGTCCGAAAGTAATTTTATCAGGCGATTTTTACCACGGGAACGCAGCGGATCCACCGGCCTGGGTGAAACCACAGTGGGATACTAAAATTTAATCCTTTCCACCCGAATCCATTCCCCACCGGCTTGCGGGGGATTTTGAAAAACCACCTGAGCTGTACTGTAAGTCAGCTAGTTCACTGATGGTTAGGGTAGTTATCATATTCATGGATGTTTAACTGAAATCTTTAAAGACAATATTAGTTTAAGTGCAGAAAGATTCTAAAGGTGTTCCCAATTTGGTAGATTCTAAGTACAACAAAGTAGACGCGTGTCTGCCCATCTTTTTCAAGCTACTGCCAACCTCAATTCTGAAGCATGGCTGTCACATTGGACCTATAATCATAACTATTGGTGATCCATCATGCAGCCCTGCGCTGAACGTATTTCGTTTGGTGTGAGGATCCCAAATGGTGGCCCATACTCCACTTGCGAACGAACAAGGCAGTCATTCCGACTTTAAATTGATTGTGCTGGAGTTTAATGACATGTCAACCCTTGTGGGTCATTTTGTGTCATCTCCCATAAAAAGGTAGAAAAGAGATAGAAGAGATAGTAGAAGAGATGAAGAGAGGGGCAGGGAAGAAAGAGGAACAGGAATGAAAGTGAAGAAACAGAAGAAATAAAAGCATTCCCCCTCTACCCTTACCTGCTACAAGGATAGCAGGCCTTTCCCAACTGTAAGCCAGTATCAGTTGGGCGCCCCGGTGATGTAAGATACCAGACACCGCACCACCCGTGCATCCCTTCTTTTACAGTTTGGGGTTTTGATGTTTCTTTTGACATCCTTTTTACCTTTAGGGAAAACAACAATGTATGTTCTATCTCCCCAACAATTATTTGGCGGATGCAGATTTCCATTTGCAAGTCTTATCCCTCGCAATGCCCCGCTGTCACTTCGGTATTTTAGACCACAGGCGCCAGGGAATTGAGCCGACAAAGACGTCAGAAGAAGCGTGCCATCCGAGTCCGGTAAGTCATCTTCTGCGGGTATTTCAATTGGTTCTTCATTTTCGTCTTCTGTGACACGAACAAATGCACTCATTTCGAAATAATTAACAAAATTAACAGAATTTGTACATGAATTGCTCCGTTCTAAAATGGCCGGAAGTAATGTTCGCGTCGGTCTCGTTTTGGGAGGAAAGGACTAGCCATGCGACAGTCGTGTCTAGGCGGAGTGCCTAAATATCGAAAAAGGAGTTTGGATGCCCCATCATCAAAAAGAAATTGACAGAATAGAAAAAGTTCAGAGGACTGCTGCTCGTTGGACTTGTAGACGCTGGCGCAATCAAAGCCACATTGGAAAAATGTTAGACGAGCTCCAATGGCCAACTCTGCAGGAAAGACGACAGCAGGCTTCTCTATTCTATAAGAGTAGGTACCTGTCTGTAGCCGGTGGGGAGAGCAGGAAAACTAGGTCCCACTCCTTTCAGTATCACCGCCCTAATGCATACACGGATGGTCTGAAGAGCTCTTTTTTCCCCAGGACAATTGCAACTTGGAATGGCCTTACAACCGAATCTGTCTCTGCTGAGACAGTTGATGGGTTTAAGGCAAAAATATAACATCCTAGGGTTGGGCAGAGGATAGGTATGTATTCCTTCCCCTAACGACTATGTATATAGTTTTAATCTGCTGGTGGCTGTGTCACAATACTTTTTTTTTTCTTTTTTTTTTTTTGTTGTTTTGAAACTTATGTGCCACACTCCAACCCTGTTATCATGGTCAGAATTGGCCGAACACAGTATCGGAAGAAAGAAAGAAAGAAAGGGAGAAAAGAAAACGTGAGTTTCACTTATAAGCGTCAAGAAGTGACAAAAAAAAAAAAAAAAAAAAAAAAAAAGCAAGTGTCAAGAAGCGTCATGAAAATATCTTGCTGTTTTTTTTTTTTTGTTGTTTTTTTTTTTAACATTTATTATTGATTTATATATGTTTTGATATAATAAAATATATTTTGCAGTTTCCACTGGTATTTTATTGCAAGTTGCCTTGATAAGGTTGACCTCTTGATATATAAGCATTTCAATCTGGGTGTAAACCTGAAAACAGTCTCATGGATAAATTCTTTTCTGTATCAGAGACCAGTCTGTAGTTATTGAAGTCAAAAAGTCACCATCAGTTCCAGTCATGTCAGAAGTAGCCCAAGGATCTCTGTCTCTTTCTTGCATACATCAATGACTTACCCGGAATCACTGAAAAGTAAATATCGATTATTTGCTGATGACAAAATTGTCTATCTAATAATAGACCACTTTCACATTGTTGTGTTCACATTGTTGTGCGCATGCGCCAAACTGTCCAGGTAAGTCTCGAATCGGCGTTATCTCAGCGAGATTACAATCGAGGGGGCAATCTTCAATACGCTGCATATCAGAATAAAGGTCCTGGGACATTATAGATGAAAATTTATCAATTAAAAACAACTAAATAAAGAAAAATGAAATCGTCTTCCTCGAAAGTGTAAAAATTTATTTTATTGCTTCAGTAAAGTAGTATCCAAAGTCAAAATGCTGCTTAGAGCTAGATACTTAAAATAACACAAAGATTTCGTTTACCGCAAGCAGAACATCCGTGTTCATACATGTCACTTTCATTTATTTCCACGTAAAAACAAAGTTCCTTTCAAATGAATAAATAAATAAATTCAAGACATAAGATTTGTTTTTCACTAAAATGCTAAAAAAGACCATCAGCTGAACAGTAGAATTAGCCATGAGTACTCGTCTTTGTTTATTATAGTGATTAATTTGATTTTTATATTTTCGCTTTGATGCATTGACTGAGTTGGGAGCCTTTATGCGAACCGAATTTTTATGTATTTCTGTATTAAGAGTAGCATCGGGACCCAGGGTGAAGTTAGCTAGCTGTAAAAAAGCTTTAAACCCCCCGGTAGTTTACTCTACTGACCGTTCTAAGGCGGTGGTCCCGGTGTTAGTCTTACTCTTTGTTGCTTTGTGGTTTATTCTACGAGGCGATTTGTTGTATGTCTTACCATGTGTCATTTTGTTCTTGTGTTTTTCAGTCCTTTTAGTATTGCGATTACCTCGCTTGGGGAAGAGAGAGCTAATCTTAGTGCTTTTCGTACGTTTGTTCGATTTGTGCTTGTTTGGATTTGTCGGTTTCCTCTTCCTCTTGGTGTCTGGGATAGGCTGCGGTTTGTGATTGTGGGCACTCCCTGGACTTTTCTCTTACCTTTTTTTTCTCTATGAAATTCTTGGATACCTTGTTTTAAATATCGAAAAGATAATTTAGGCTTAAGGCGGTGGTCCCGGTCTTAGTCTTACTCTTTGTTGCTTTGAGGTTTATTCTAAGAGGCGATTTGTTTTATGTCTGACCTTGTGTTATTTAGTTCTTGTGTTTTTCAGTCCTTTTTGCATTGCGAGTACCTCGCTTGGGGAAGAGAGAGAGAGAGAGCTAATCTTTGTGCTTTTCGAACGTTTGTTCTATTTGTGCTTGTTTGATTTTGTCGGTTTCCTCTTCCTTTTGGTGTCTGGGAAGGGCTGCGGTTTGTGATTGTGGCATTCCCTGGCCGTTTTTCTTACCCTTGTTAGGAGGAAGAAGATCAAGGTTATTAGAGTAAAATAAAACGTTCATCAATGATATTAAAAACATTTAATTTCCAATTATTTAAAGCATTAGATTCAACATGTTCTTATTTATACCAACGCGTACAATAATCATTTAAAGCACAGGCAATTGTTTCCCGACATTTACTGAAGTCAATGTGGGCTGGGAATCTATATTCCGATCCTTTTGATTAACTGAACGGATTCTTGAATCAGTTATAATCAATATCAAGATCAGAAATTAATTTATTGAAATTAAGTATAGTATTACGGATAAGTTTGTTATATTTGTAACAGATAATAAGAGATTCCGTGTTTTCGAAATATGAAAGTATAGATGATATAACATTATCTCGAAATATGCTAGGTAAATCTATGAATTCAATACTTTTATTAATGAGTGGAATTTTGATGAAGTGTCTAATGTGGTTAATTTCAGAATCAATGTAAGGACGAAGAGCATGTTGAGTATAACATCTAATAAGGAGAGCTGCTTCATACAGATCATGTTTTCTATCATAAAATTTATTCGCCTCATCATCTAACTTTCGTAATGAAGAACTTGAAAAGTGAAGCTAGTTTAGAAAGCATTTGATGACGTCCAGAATTTAAGAGAATATTTAAATCAAAAAGAGTTAAGACAGTTTTATGTTTTCATTTAAAATTCCCATTTTTGGCGCTTACCATGGGACCGTTTCTTACGTTTTTTAATATCTAAAATGAAAAAAAAAATAACATCGAAATCCGGCATTTTAGAAATAATTCCTTCATGATTAATTTTATCATTAAATCCAAGTCGCAAAGGAGTTTTTAAACGCTTAATCCATTTAAGTTCAAGTTCATGTCTTAAAATATTTTTTAATCTTTTGGTAGAATCGGCTTTGTGTATAATTTTTTCAACAGGTTGAACCAAAACTTTAGTAGGTGATCATGAATGACCGGCTCTCCGGAAATGTTTATAAAAAAAAGTATCAATTTTCTTTGCTTTTTTAATTTTAAACAAATGTTCCTTAAACCTAGTTTCAAGGGCCCGTTTGGTCTGTCCAACATACTGCATTCCTCAGCCTCCTTCGCTGCAAGTGAGAACATATATAACATCCTCTGATTTTTAGTCGAAATCAGATTTTTTTTACAACTGAAAATTGCCTATGATTAACAAGAAATACTTGTTGACTGACAAATTAAATGATTGCAGCAGATGCTACTCTTGGCATTGCACGTATAAATATTAGGGTTCATACTGTTCCTTTTATACGGATTCTTATATTTTAGAAGTATAGGAGATATAATTGGAGAAAGTCTAATTCTAAGGTGATCACGGAAAATATTATAGTAAATTTCTAGATGATACAAAGTGAAGTATTAAAGGCGAAACGTTAACAATATGTAACAAGGAGTTGAATCTAGCAATAGAACGGGGAATCTATAAAGAAGAACCAGAATGTAACCTAATAGGAGAAATTGTAATTTTTAATCTATTTGTGATACTCATATAGTTGTAAAGGAAGTAATACCATCAGATAAAAAGCAGTATTCGTACCGCCTATTATAGGCAGTCAGTAGCGATGCGATGGGACCAATGCATACAGAGTACAACAACAACCGACAATATATAACTAAATCTAATACATGTCCAAAGAAACGTAAAGTAAGAAAGGGATACTAACACCGGTACATATCTAACCTTCAATGAGGTATAAATTAGTATCAGGAGGAAGAGGAAAAGTCAACATTGTCCCCTCATTGTTTTAGAAGTAAGGTTGGCGGTTTACCTCCTGCCTTGATGATCTCCTTTATGATGTCCAGCGTCCAACCTGTATCCTCTATTGTTTAAAAACTATGAGTAAAAGAATTGGTTTGCCACCTGTCATAATGATCTCATTTAAAATGTCTAGTTCAACGTGTCTCCCTAATATTTTAAGAACTATGAGTAACGGTATCAGTTTGCCTCCTGCCTTGATGATCTCATTGATGATGTCCAGAGTCCAACATGTCTGCATCCTTGTATTACAACTATTAATAACAAAATCGGTTTGCCTTCTGTCATAATGATTACATTTATGGTGTCCAAAGTCCACCCTGTCTCCCTCATTATTTTAGAACTATGAGTAACAGTGCCGGTTTGCCTCCTGCCTTAATGATCTCATTTATGATGTCCAGTCCAACCTGTCGCCCTCACTGTCTAAGAACTATGAGTAACAGAATCGGTATGCCTCCTAGCATGATGATCTCACTGATGATGCCCAGAAACCAACCTGTCTTCTCCATTGTTTAAGAACTATGAATAACAGTATTGGTTTGCTGCCTATCATGAGTATCATTTATGATGTCCAGAGTCAACCTGTCTCCCCCATTTTTTTAGGAACTATGAAAAACTATTGGTTTTCATTTACTCTGGCACACAGTAGAATTAGCCAGAGTACTCGTCTTTGTTTATCATAGTGATTAATTTGATTTTTAAGTTTTCGCTTTGATGCATTGACTGTGTTGGGAGCCTTTATGCGAACCGAATTTTTATGTATCTCTGTATTAAAAGTACCAGCGGGACCAAGGCTGAAGTTGGCTTGCTGTGAAAATGCTTTTAACTCCTCGGTGGTTTATTCTACAGACCGTTCTAAGGCGGTGATCTCGGTGTTAGTCTTACTTTTTGTTGATTTATGGTTCATTCTACGAGGCAATTGGTTTTATGTCTTGCATTGTGTTATTTTGTTCTTGTGTTTTTCAGTCCTTTTAGCATTGCGATTACCTCGCTTGGGGAAGAGAGAGCTAATCTTAGTGCTTTTCGTACGTTTGTTCGATTTGCGCTTATTTGATTTTGTCTATTTCCTCTTTCTCTAGGTGTCTGGGAAGGGCTGTGGCTTATGGTTGTGGCACTCCCTGAACGTTTCTCTTACCTTTTTTTTGCTGCCTGTCATGATCATCTCTTTTATGATGTGCAGAGTCAACCTGTCTCTCTCATTGTTTTAGAACTATAAGTAACAGAATCAGTTTGCCTCCTGTCATGATGATCTCATTTATGATGTCAAGAGTCCAACCTGTCTCCATCCTTGATGTTGAATTATGATTAAATGAATCGTTATTTCTCCTGTCATGCTGATATCATTAATGATTTCCAAGGTCCAACCAGTCTGACCCATAGTTTTAGAGCTAAGAGTAACAGAATCTCGGTATGTCTCCTGTCATAATGGTCTCAATTATGATGTCAGGTCGAACCTGTGTTTGAGTGAAAGTACTTGCTTGCCTCCTTTCATGATTATCTTTTTGATGATGTCCAGAGTCCAACCTGTCCCAGTCATTGTTTAGAACTATGGGTAATAGTATCAATTTGCCTCATGTCATGATGATCAAACCTGTTTATAACATTGATAAAATCCATCCTGTCTGCCTCGATGTTTTAGAGCTACAAGTAACAGAATCGATATGCCTCTTGGCATGATGGTCTTATTTATGATGTTCATTCTGACCTCCAATTGTTAAGAAATATGAGTAACAGTATCTGTTTGCCTCCTGCCTAGATGATCTCATTTATGATGTCCGGAGTCCAACCTGATTCCATGATTGTTTCAGAGCTATGAGTAACAGTATCTGTTTGCCTCCTGCATTGATGATCTCATTTATGATGTCATGAGGCGAACATGTCTCCATGATTGTTTAAGAACTATGATACACAGAATAGGTTCACCTCCTGTTATGATAATCTCATTTATGGTGTCAAAAGTCAACCTTGTCCCCTTATTGTTTGAGAACTATGAGTAACGTTGGCGGTTTGCCTCTTGCCTTGATTATCTCATTTATGATGTCCAGCCCAACCTGTCTCCCCGATTGTTTAAAACCTATGAGTAACAGAATCGGTATGCTACCTATCATAATGGTCTTATTCATGCTGTCTAGTCCAACGTATCTTCTCCATTGTTTAAGAACTATGAGTAACGGTATCGATTTTCCTCCTGCCTTGATGATCTCATTTATGATGTCCAGAGCCCAACTTGTCTCAAGCATTGTTTAAATCTATGAGTAATAGAATCGGTTTGGCTCTTGTCTGGATGATCTTACTTATGATGTCCAGTCACAACCGTCTCCATCATTTTTTAAGAACTATGAATAACAGAATCGGCTTGCCTCCTTTTTTGATGATCTGATTAATGATGTCTTGAATCCAAACTGTCGCCATCATTGTTTAAGAAGTATGGGTAACAGTATCTGTTTGCCTCTTGCTTGATGTCCAGAGTCCAGCCTGTATTTATCTTTGTTTAAGAAATATGAGTAACAGAATCAGTTTGCCTCCTGTCTTGATGATCTGATTGATGATGTCAAGTGTCCATCCTGTCTCCATCATTGTTTAAGAAGAAAAAGAAAGTAAGAGAAAAGTCCAGGAAGTGCCACCATCATAAACCGCAGTCCTTCCCAAATACCAGGAAGCAGACAAAATCAAACAAGTGTGTGTGTGTGATTGGGGGTGGGGGCGGGGAGGGGAGGTGGTTAAAGCACTTTTACAGTCAGCCAACCAGTCTTGGTCCCGATGCTACTCTTAATACAGAAATACATAAAAACCGGTTCGCATAAAGGCTCCCAAACAGAAACGAAGTGACCAAAGATGTATGGAAACAGGCGATCGAGGAAATCTCCAGTAGGTTCAGCAGTGTTTTTAAGGGTATTGGTAGTATAGTGGACATAAAAAATAACAAAGAAGTGTATGTTCAGTTCAGCATGAAGCAAAATGCAGCATCGGCAGCACAGCGACCCCGACCGGTGCCATACTATCTTCAGAAAACCACTGAAGTTATGCCTAGACCAATATGTTGATGACGGTATATTAGAAAGTGTGCCACCAGATGAGCCAGTAACATGGTGCTCACCAGTGGTGGTTCAGCCAAAACCCAAATACTTTCATGTTCCAAACGACGAAGCGCAGACAAATGTGATTCGCGCGTGCATTGATTTGGGAGTGCCAAATAAGTTCATGGAAAGGAACCGAGTAACACAAGGACCAGTAGTAGAAGAGTGTATATATAATTTTCATGACTGTGAAGTGTTCTCAAAGCTGGACTTAAGAAGTGGTTACCACCAACTAATGTTACATCCGACTCTCGAGCTGTTGTTACCTTTAACACGCCATGTAAAACTATCGACCAAGACGATTGATATTCGGTGCTAAAGTGTCACAAAACTTGTTTGATGATATGATGTTCAGGATATTCGGGGACATAGCAATGTGTTTGAACCAGCGTGACGATATCCTGATCGGCGACCGAAACATTGAAGGGCACAATGAAACGCTTCTAGAAGTACTTAAAAGGACCGAAGCTTATGGAATAAAGTTTAACCTTGACAAGTGCCAATTCGGTGTTCAGGTACTGGAATTGTATGGGTATTGCTTCACAAAAGAAGGCTTGAAAACGGGCATTTGACAAGGTTAAAACAATCAAGGACAGTGGGCGCCCTGAGACAAAAGATGCCGTAAGAAGCTTCCTAGGCATGACCGGATATTTATCGGAGTTCATTCCAAGATACACATCAATAACTGCACCATTGAGGAAGGTCCCACAGAAAGAGGTCAGGTTCCAATGGGGAATAGAAGAACAAAAGGCGTTCGAAAAACTAAAAGACAGTATTGCAAGTGACGATACCATGATTTATTTCACTCCTAAGAAGCTAATAGTAGTCAGAACAGAGGCAAGGTACCATGATGGACTATCCGCAGGGCTGTTCCAAGACATAGGGAAAGGGCTGTAACCTGTACATTTCATAAGCCGTACTATGACAGATATAGAGAAAAAGGTAAAGTCAGACGGAAAAGGACGCACTAGCGGTTCGATGGTCGAAAAACAAATTCACAATGTACCTTCTCGGTGCGCCTAAATTCAGAATCATTACAGGTAAAAAACCCATTCTTTCAATATTTAACAAAGTTACACACAAACTTCCACCAAGAATAGAGCGATGATGGACATGCGACGTGGACTTTGAACTATGCTACCAACCTGGAAAGGACGACCGGGGTCCACTAGACTTTTTTGTCAAGACATCCATTACCTATATCGGGTACAGACAATATAGATAAAAGGTATCAAGACTGTACTAGATCAGATTAGAGAAGCAATACAGCAAGATATACTACAGAAGTTGTATGAAAGAATCCAGAGAGAAGACTGACAGAAATACCGTAAAGACATCAGTCAGTTCAACAATATAAAAGAGGAGTTATATGTAGCTGACTGTCTTTAGACTGAACCAAATTGTCATACCAACGAAACTTCGTCGTACTGTTCTAAAGGCAGCTCATAGTCTAGGCCACGTAGGTATGAACAGAGCAAAACAAATGTTGCGACAAAAATACTGGTTCCCAGAAATGAACAGAAAGGTAGTCAGGCCACGACAAAACAACACACCCGAGAGTCACAAAAAATGACCGAAAATGCCAGAAAAACTGTGGCAGATTGTTTAAGTAGATTTTAGAGGACCATACCCTGACGGGCACTACAGTTTAGTTAACATAGATAAAAGAACCAGGTATCTGGAAGTGATATATTCCACAGCTGCTAAGACTACAAAAGAAAAGCGGAAAAGGCATTTGCTACATATGGAATGCCTGACCAATTAGAAACTGATAATGGCCCTCCTTTTAACCCAAAAGAATTTACAGAATTTGCAGTAGAGGAGTTTTTTAGACATCACCAAATCACGTCCTTTCATCCAAAAGCTAACGGGAAAGCTGAAAACTTCATTAAGCTGCTTAACAAAACAAAGCAAATAGCTCGGTTAGAAAATAAGCCAGCACAAACAGCAATTCTAGAGCTGTTAATAGGCTATCGCTGTACGCCTCATTTAGCCACGGGAATCCTACCATATGACGCCATGATGGATCGCAAGTTGGGAACAAAATTAGACTAAGACAGAGGGAAGAGAAGACAGATAACGCAAAACAAAGCAAGGTAAATAAAAGAGACAAAAATATAAGAGAAAATAAAGAATAATGCAGAAAACAAGAATACACGGGCCCACAATCTTGCAATAAGAGATTATGTTTTAAATACATCGATCGGACCAGGAATTTTATAGAAACAAAGGAAGACTGAGCTGGGATAACTGGAGAGAAAACGCGCAGCGTACAACGAAAGATGGAAAACCCAAACACCCAGGAAGAAGACAATAAAACTGCTACCATAACAAACGATGATCTAGAGTCCCGACCAGTTTAAGGACCTGTTTCGAGACGATCTCAACGAGTTTGACAGAAACCGAACTCTTATTAAGTTGTCTAGCTGTAAAAGTGCTTTAAACCTCTCGATGGTTTATTCTAAGGTGGTGATCCCGGTGTTAGTCTTACTCTTTGTTGCTTTGTGGTTCATTCTACGAGGCGATTTATTTGAAGTCTTGCCTTGTGTTATTTTGGTCTTGTATTTTTCACTCCTTTTAGCATCGCGATTGCCTCGCTTGGGGAAGAGAGAGCTAATCTTAGTGCTTTTCGTTCGTTTGTTTGATTTGCACTTGTTTGGTTTTATCTGGTTTCCTCTTCCTCTTGGTGTCTGAGAAGGGCTGCGGCTTGTAATTGTGGCACTCCCTAGACTTTTCTCTTACCTTTTTTTCTTATATTACTAATTTGCTGGATATCTTCTCATTTATAATCTTTGTAAAAGTATCTGAATACAGACACAGACATTATGATGCCAATACGTAATACAGAATTGCTTTTTAAATAAGGGAGAGATGTAATGCCGTTACGGTATGCACAGTAACCGGAACGTCTTTTATGTCTGGGACGTAACGTCATGACGTGAGTAGTCTTGGTTACGTTGTTAATGTCGGAACGTTATATTGTATTAGACACAATGAATTGATATACTTGTTGTATAATTTACTAGTCGTTTCAGTCTCCCTCATTGTTTTAGAACTACGAGTAACAGTATATGTTTGCCTCCTGTCTTGATGATCTCGTTATTGATGTCCTGAGTCATCTCTATCTGCCTCATTGTTTTAGAGCTGTGAATTACAAATATCTGCCTCGATAATCTCATTAATACTGTCGAGTCCACTCTGTCTGTCTAATTATTTTAGAACTATGAATATGTCTATATTGCCCCCTGCCTTGAAGATCTCATTTATAATGACAAGAGACCACTCTGTCGGCCTCATTGGTATAGAACTATGAGTAGCATTATCTGTTTGCATCCTTCCTTGATAATCTAATTTATGATATCTAGAGTCCACACAGTCTCCCTCGTTGTCTTAGATCTATGAGTAACAGTATGTGTTTGCCTCCTTTCTTGATGGTCTCATTTGTGATGTCAAGATTCCAAGCTGTCTTCATCATTGATTCGAACTATGGGTTATAGTATCTATTGGCCTCTTGCTTTGATAATCTCATTGATGATGTCGTCCACTTAGTCTGCCTTATGGATTTATAAGTTGTAGTATCTATTTGCCTCCTGCCTTGATGAATTTCTTTATGATGTCCCGAATCCACTCTGTCAGCCTTATTGTTGAAGAACTACGAGTAACAGTATCTGTTTGCAATCTTCCTTGTTGACCTCTCGTATGATGTCCAGTCCGCTCTATCTGCCTCATGGATTAAGAACTATGAGTTGCAGTGTCTGTTTACCTCCTGCTTTGATGGTCTTATTGATGATGTCCAGTATACTCACCCCCATTGCTTTAGAACTGTCAATAACAGTATCGGTCTGCTTCCTGTCATGATGATCTCAATTTATGATGTCAAAAATCCAACCTGTCTCCATCCTTGTATTTGAACTATGGTTTGCAGAATCGGTTTACCTCCTGTCATGTTGATCTCATTTATGATGCCAGTCAAACCAGTCTCCCTCATTGTTTTAGAACTATGAGTAGAAATATCTGTCTGAGTCCTGCCATAATGATTTCATGTATAATGTCCAGTCCACTCATTGACTGTCATGGCGATCTCTTGATGATGTCCAGAGTCAACTCAGTCTGCCGCATGTCGTTTGATGTCGAGTGACCAATCAGACTGCCTCACTGATTTAGATGTTAGAGAAACAGTATCGGTATGCCTTCTGCCATGACAATCTCATTGACGATGTCCAGAGTCCACTCAGCCTACCCCATGGAATTGGAAGTATGAGTAACAGTATCTCTTTCAATATCTCTTTGCCTCCTGTCATAATGATCTGATTTATGTGGTCCAGATTCCACTCTGTCTGCTTCATTGTTTTAGAAGTATGAAAAACAGTATCTGTTTGCCTCCTGTCTTGATGTCTCATTTGTAATATCCATAGTCCACTGTCTGTCGCAAAGTTTTAGAACTATAAGTAGCAGTGTGTGTATTCCTCCCCTCACCCCCGCATCCCCCCATTGCCCTGACGATCACAGTGATGCTATCCAGTCCCACTCTAACTCATTGCTTTAGAACAATGAAGAACAGTATTTGTTTGCCTCCTACCGAAATGATTTCATTGGTAACGTCCAGTCCACTCTGTGTGCCTCATTGTTTTAGAAATATGAGTAGCAGTGTCTGTATGCCTCCTGACATGATGATCTCATATACGATGTCCAGAGTTCTCTGTCTGCCGCATTGTTTATGAAACATGAGTAACAGTATTTGTTGATCTCATGCCACGATGATCTCGTTTATGATGTTCATAGTCCGCTCTCTCTGCTTCATTACTTTATTACTACGACTAACAGTGTCTGTATGCCTGCTGCCATGATGATCTCGTTTGGAATGTCTAGAATCCATTCTGTGTGCCTCTTTGATTTAGAACTATGAGTAACAGCGTCTGTATACCTCCCGCCATGATGATTTTATTTATGATGTCCAGTCCGCTCTGTCTGCCGCGTTGTTTATGAACCATAAGTAACAGTATTTGTTGGTCTGGTGCCATGATGATCTGATTTATGATGTCCAGAGTCCACTCTGTCTGCCGCATTATTTTAGAACTACGAGTAACAGTGTCTGTATGCCTCCTGTCATTATTATCTCATTTATGATGTCCAGAGTCTACTCTGTCTGCCGTATGAACCATGAGTAACAGTATCTGTTGGTCTAGTGCCGTGATCTCATTTACGATGTCCAGAGTCGAAGTTGTCTCACTCATTATTTTAGCTCTATGAGTAACAGTATCTGTTATCCTACTACCATAATGATCTCATTGACGATGTCCAGAGTCCACTCTGTCTCGCCCATCGTTTTAGAACTATATGTAACTGTATTTATCTGCCTTGATAATCTCATTGATGATGTCCAGTCCAACTTCTCCCCATCTTTGTTTTTAGAACTATTACTAACAGAATCGCTATGCATCCTGGCATGATGATCCCATTTATGATGTCTAGAGTCCAAGTTGTCTCACTCATCATTGTTTTAATACTATGAGTAACAGTATCCGTTTGCCTCCTACCATAATGATCTCATTGCTGATGTCCAGATTCTTCTCTGTCTGCCTCATTGGGTTAGAAATATGAGTGACGGGTAACATCTGTTTGCCTCCAGCCTCAAAGCTTTGTGATAGTTATTGCTGCGTCATTAACTATTGTCAAAAAGGAATCTGGCAGAAAAAAGTTTGGCAGCAAAATATTAATATCGATGTCCATATGTTTATTAGAAAGGGCTTTTGGTAGGCTCTTCCTGGATACCTATTTGAATTTTTAACCGCGTTATATTTGAGTGTTTTGTGCCCCGCCCCCACCCCCAGTTTTTCTACTGACCATTCCAAAGCGGTTCCGCTGTTGCAGTTCTTCATTGTCCGTGCGTCGGTGCTTTCATATGTGACGTTTGTTTTGTCATTGTATGTCCCTCATTGACCGGCGCGCGAATCGCGCCGGTCTCTTATTATAGCTTTGGATTTTTACATATGGTAGACCGTTCGATTAGCTCACTAAGGACGTTTTATATTTGCCGGGACGTCGGTTTGTGACGATCCTGGCAATTATGAAAAAATATTAAAACAAACTTGTGTTATAAGCAGATTAATGTCTATTTTATTTTCATTTCAATCAAGAAACTTCATAAAGCTTAATAAAAAGCAAACATTAACTCTTTCGGTGCCAAATTTCAGACGACATTTTAGTCGTCTGCTTTTCTGTTTTAACAAACTGTCGCTTGAAAAGAAGTTTATACATAAAGTTGAAAAACTGAATATCAAACAGCCTAGATCCAGATAAGACGGATCATATGAGTCGTCTCATCTGGATCTATGCTGTTTGCAAAAGTCTATTATTATCGCCTGTGTCAGCGAAAGTTAAAGAATCACATTGTTGTTCGATTTTACCTGTTACACTGAAAATTTATTAAACTTTAGTATACCCTTGTCCCATATCTCTATGTAAACATGAACAAAATATGCGCCAGTACTTAGACCGTTGCGTCTAAATATTTTGTCTTGTCTCGTCTTCTGTAGGTGCCCCGAGAAGGATGTGCTTCTTGAATATTGCATATCCTGGATATCTGCACTTATATTTTTGAGAGAACGGACGCACCCATTGTGCACTTTAAAGTCCTACTTTACAGACTCAATCAAATCGAGTCTACTATTTTCTGTTTGTCTGTATTTGGAAAAGTATCCTCTTTCATATTGGAGTATTAATTGTAAAATACTGTTAGATAAACACTTGCTAACACGTCTTAGGGGCAAATTTAAATTTTCTGTATACAGTCAACCCTGTGCTAAGCAAACACCTTTAGGTTTCGTAGTACAGGTGCTTGCTCAATACAGGTTAATTTCCACATATTTGTCTTTTTAAACAGGCCTTTTGCCACAGACACCATAAACTTCGCAAAGCTTTTTCTAAATTTTATAGACGTCATTTTGATTTAGTTTGAAAATTCAATGGCTTAAATCTCTTCTGCAACGAGGCCAATCGGAACCTGAATTTTATGGTGACTTAGTATATAAATTCAGAAAAGAATATTTATGCTTGCAATGATTTTAGCACTCAATATCGTTAAATCATTCTTCGATATATAAAGATTGGGTACAACATAAATGTAATACGACAGACCGCATGCATGGTAGTCAACCCAGTCAAGGTTAATAATTTTGCTCCCCTCTTTGGTTGCGCGCCGGCGGTTCGGGCCTCAGACTCTCTGACGGCGCCGGCCTATAGACTTTTAGTGAGTCGGTTGGTGCCTGATACTCTGGCTCTGGTCGGGCCCACTGGAGTCCAATTGTAGTCTTACTACAGGTGGATTTTAGGGCAGGCTCCACTGTATATAAATAAACGTATAGAGACGATGGAACAGCAATGATTAAGTCTGTTAGCAATGAAGCACATTGCAGTCATCAGATAAATTCCTACTCGCTTGAGGCTCGAATCTGGGAAATTCTGATCCAAAGTCGGAAGCACTAACAGCTTGGCCATGCAAACGCTATTTGGATTTTTTTTTAAAATTCTATAACAGTATGGCATAAGTATGTTTTATTTAACTTTAAAGCGGTATTCAAAACTGTAGCTGACCACAATCTAAAATACTTTTATTTTGAAGAGTAAATAAAGTTTAGCATTTCATGTGATTCGTCTGCGTAGATGATTTAAATGGAAATTTTAGCCTTATATTTACAAAAAAGTAATGATGGAATAAACACATAAAAATAAAACAGCCATTACACGAACATTTTAGAATGTCCCTGTTTGTCTGTTGTAATTGACGCTTTCAGTTAACATTTTGCATGCTGGGTAAAAAATTCAGCAGATGACATTTTGAAATATTTCTCATATATATTCCTAGGAAATAGGATTTGACACGTCATGCGAATTGTCTCCTAAGGAGACAATTTGCATGAAGTGTCAAATACTTTTTTAGGAAAACTAAAACAAAAGCCGTTAAACTATAATACCCTGCCATTGTTGTGTCGCAGGCAGATAACTCTGTCAAACACTGACGAAATTAGTCGATTAGCAATCCCAAAACAGATCTCCTTAATATCAAAGCATGTACCAAGTTTGATTAAAATACCTTGACATTTACTCAAGTTATCGTCCGGAAACAAAATTATCGGCGTGTATCGGGAAGATAACACCGTCAAAATTTTTCGAAATTCGCCCATTAGCAATCCCAAACCAGATCTCTACAATATCAATGCACATACCAATTTTGGTGAAAATTCATTGATGTTTACTCAGTTATCATCCAGAAACGAAATACGGACGGACGTACGACGGACGGACGGACAGACAAACGGACGTCCAACGTGAAACCATAATACCCCGCCACTATCGTGTGGCGGAGTATAATCAGAAAATATCATCAATTTGTCGTCTGCTGGTTTTACCCATAGCATGGCAAGTGTTACTACTCATTAGCACACGATATTACAGTCTTGTTGGTGGTATGTTTTATCCTGTGTTTTATTTAGGCATAATTATAGTTGGGGTTTATAGTCTTTGGATATTCCTTCATATATTTCACAGGAATGTTGATAATCATTCCAGCTGGACAATGAACCTGTTGGCAACATAACCCATGTGGGGCATCTTCTAATACACAAATGCTAGGAAGACCATTCCAATTCAAACACCTTGAGAAAAGAGTGAATTAAGCATTAAATATAGTAAACTTAAAGGCTCCAGATTCCTAAAAAATAGACATTTTATTATACAAGAAAGATTTAACAAAGTGATATATGGTATTAATACAATCATAAAATTTGGCACCTGACAGTCTGTAAAATTTCAGTTAGTCTTTCGTTTTTGAACTGGATCCAAAATGAAATGTTTTTTTTTTTTTTTTTTTTTTTTTTTTTTTTTATCGTATTTCTGAATTAATGTTGGCAACATTAATTCAGATATATTATAAAAATCACTTGGTTTTACGGACGAGAGACTAAATGAAATTTTACAGGCTGTCAGGTACCACATTTTATGATTGTATTAATGCCATATATCAATTTATTAAATCTTTCTTGGATAATAAAATGTCCATTTTTGATGAATATGGAGCCTTTAATACACAGCAAAACACATCAATGATGTAAAAGGAAAGCATACAATTTCAGGGGAGGCAACTCTGTCAGTTTTCTTTTGCATCTCTTTTGAAAAGAGATCTACTCTAAAAGAAAAGATTTTGCTCCCTTGAGGAGTAAATTATTTCCTTTTAGAGTAGATGCCTTTCCTTTTAGAGCTGACTTCATAGTTTATAAAAGTTTTTAAGATAAAAAAAAAAAAATGAGAGAGACATTTAAAGAAATTAATTTGCTCAAAATGAGCTTGCTAAATTCTTTCCTTTAAGAGTCGCCCTTGCTCCAGCGACACCACCAATAAGAAGGGGGCAAATATTTTTGTGATGAAAGGCTCTGTGCATT
Source organism: Anodontia alba (assembly GCA_964016985.1). Lineage (NCBI taxonomy): Eukaryota > Metazoa > Mollusca > Bivalvia > Lucinida > Lucinidae > Anodontia > Anodontia alba. The sequence goes on from OZ024827.1 coordinate 94,562,173, forward strand.
AAAGCACTCTACACTTCATTGAGATGTCGTGATAAGAGCCCACAGTGCTAACTACTCTTCCACGCGGACGCTATGTAACGTGCTTAGTGTTAACCATACGCATAGTGTGGCGAGTTAACACTTAGGGGTGCTACAGAAACGTGTGGTGTTAACATTGTTGTTGCTACACTAAGTGTCGATCATGTCGATCAGCGGTAACCGCTAGTGTAAACCTATATGCAAGCCATTACTTTAGACACAGCAGAATGGTCTTTTTAGCTTTGATTTCATCCTTAAAGCTCAAAGGAAAATTGTAGCAGACGGCATCCTATTCTTTATTAGTTTCAGATCGACATCATTGCTTAAAAAGCAGTGTCGCACGTTATTAACAGCCGTGCATTAACCGGCAAAAAGCCGTGTATTAACAAGGCAATTCACGCGCTGTTAATGCACGGCAACGCCACTTTCAATATGCTCGTACCGGGGCTACAGAATTGCTGCCGTCAGGAGATGTGTACTGCCCTGCCCTAGAACGGGCATAGTCCGTTGAAATAGCGTTCGCGCGACATCGGTGAAAAGGCGAAACAAAATAGAGCAAGAAAAAACGCGAAATGTAGCAAATGTTTTATGCAATAATAGCGATCGAACATAGTTTTTCAATGCATTAACATTCGCCAGGTCCCCTGGGAGGTGTTGAAATCCGCGGCCTTCGGGACCTGGCGAATGTTAATGCATGAAAAACCATGTTTGATCCCTATATTGAAACCTTTGTTTTGTTTCATGATAGTGTTTGTGATTATGTGTGTTTCACTACTTATAAGGTAGAGAACCGTTTTCATGCTGAACATATGTTTGTAATTTGGAACAGTATCAGAATTAAGGGTGAGGTTTCTCGCAAGTAAAACTGGTTTAAGTAAAACTGGTTTAAACCCCACTTTGCTTTCTTTGCTTTCTGTTTCTTTTGTGTGTGTGTGATGCTACGTAGCATTGTAGTAATCTACCTCAATAGTCGCCCGCTTTGCTTTCTGTTTCTTTGTTTGTATTGGAGATAAAGGCAATATTTTGCGCGTGTAAATTTGGTTTAAGCCCCCTCTCCTACCCCACCCAAATAGCTCGCCTGAACGTTCATGAAAAGCTACTGTTCTACCCCCGGCATCAGCAGCGGCGTTGGCGGCGGCTGTGTTCACAAATGTTAAAGTTTTGCGTTAAATCGTTTTAGGACTTCATTATTTTCAAACCCTTTAGTGGATTTTATTCATGATTGGTATAATGATAGGTATGGGTACAAAATTTAAAGTAGTACCATCCCCTATCTCTACCTAACCTAATAGTCAAGGGCACGGACTTTCGAAGTTTTATGTCAAAGTTTTAGGTAACAGGGTATGGAACCTCATTATATCTAAACCCTTTGATAGATTGTGTTCTTGTTTTGTATGGTAATTGATATTGGTTAATATTTTACGCAATATCATCCACACTCCATATTTTACCTCAAGGTCAGTTACAGACTTAGAATTGTCAGGATAAAGTTTTAAAGCTTTAAAGCTTTAAGGATGTCATTATTTACAAGCCCTTTGATCTATTTGGTTCCTATATGGTATGGTGGTATATACAGTACCGTCCCCATTCCCCTACTTGACTTCAAGGCTAAGGTCATGGACTATTTATGATCTCATTATATTTTTAAGCATTTGATGGATTTTGTTTGTACTTGGTATGATATATATTCGTCCAAAATTTTACGCAGTACCATCCCCATCCCTATTTTAGCTGACCATAATAAATGAGGAGAATTGATATCCGTAAGACTCCAGACTACTTATGGTATTAACATCTGTCTCCCAAAAACATAACAGACAAACGTTAGTCATCCTTAACCTCAGTGAAATAAATATATTTAATATTCTAAGTGCTTCAGAAAGAAAATGCGCAACCTTGGGCGAGCTGTCCTGTCTGTCGAAAGGTCTTATTTTTTATTGACTGTTCCAAGACGGTTCCTCTGTTGCAATTCTTGCTGGTCAGTCTATTGTCTACATAGGGTGTGTTTTATTTCGTATTTAGTGTGTAATTGTGCATATGTTCATATTATTTTGGCTCGGGATGGATGTATTATTACATAAAAAGCAGTGCCGCACGTTATTAACAGCGTGCATTAACTTGCGAAAAGCCGTGTATTAACAAGGCAATTCACGCGCTGTTAAAGCACGGCTACAAAACTTTCAATATGATCGTACCGGTGCCACAGATTTGCTGCCGTCACGAGAGGTGTACTACCCGGCCCTAGAACGAGCATAGTCAGTGGAAATTACGTTCGCGAGACATCGGTGAAAAGGCATAACAAAATAGTGCAAAAAATAACGCGAAATGTAGCAATTGTTTTCAGTTTTTATGCATTAATAGCGATCGAATATGGTTTTTCAATGCATTAACATTCGCCAGGTTCCTTAGGAGGTGTTGAAAACCGCGGCCTCCCGCCTCGGTTTTCAACACCTCCCACGGGACCTGGCGAATGTTAATGCATGAAAAAACATGTTTGATCCCTATATTGATTCATTGTGGCCTTTTCTGGGTGTCTTGTTTTCGACATTTAACCTCTAGATTGTGAAGTGGGAATGGGTCATGCACTAAACTAATCAAATCTTTGTATCGGTATCCAACAGCAGTCTAGGTGTTTATCTTATCCATCTAGGAATTCAGGAGATATACATCTTCAAAAACTTCAAATAAAACTCAACACTGTCATTTACATCTTGGTAAAACATCTTGTGACCACAGGAGGTGGCTTTCATATCAGCGTATCGCTTACCGTCAAATCCTACATAACTTTGTGTGAATCGTGCATTATGTATGTACTGGATTGAAAATGAATAAGTATGGGTTATTGCATAGTTTTAAATTTCGAGCCGTAAGGCGAGAAATTTAAAACATGCAATAACCGACTTGTCGCTTCTTGCTGGCATTGTTTTAACTGACAGAAATAATTAAGTTTTGATTTGCTTATCTAAACATACTTCTGCTTTTGGGTTAAAGGGTCATTTAGCTGTTTCAGACATACTGGTATGAAAATATGATTGATGTTTACCATGATGTAGGCTAAATTGCTAGACAAAGAGGTTTGTTTTTTGTTTTGTTTTGTTTAAGGGAGAGGTCATTTGGAACACTTTCAAAAGAAATGTTTTAAATGCAAAGAAAAATTAAATACCAAGCTCTTTGTTTAAAGTCAAAGTCAGAAAGACTAAAACGTCTGTTTCATTTTAAAATTCAGCATGCTAAATGTCTTCCATCACCTATACTGTTTACACGCCAGTGTGATTTATCACTGCAGGAGGTCGATTATAATTGAATTAGGCTGGCATAGTTTCTAGTTGCCGCATTTCTGTCATGAAGATTTTTTGCTTTTTATTGTTTTAGTCTACCACACTCATTTTCTGCACAAATAGCGACAAATATTGTTTAAACCAAAACTCAAACATTAAAGATTCATTTAAGTCCATGACCTTGATCTCAAGATGACTGAAACAGCATGACTTGCAACAAATAAAACACTTTATTTTATTGCAAGCAGTGAAATCACTTTATATCCGAAATAAATAAAATTGATATTTTAACATGTGAAAGGATATGATATTTTCACATGTGAAAAATAACATGGTCCTATTATTTTCATCCTTCGTTTCGGATTACTTCGGTTGTCCTCATTGTTTCCCTAACAGATGCCGAGCCCACTTCGATTTTTTTTAACTCCTCCTACTTCTCTGTTTCTGAACAAAACTATCAAGTGTTGGTATTCCTTTTCTTAATTAGAATGTAAGGAACATTTTGGTAACAAGATTACTTTATCGAAACTTTTTGTTTTTGTCTCTCCAGCGTTTCACATGTTTCAAAAGGACTGAACATTGACGCCATGGCGTTTATGTTTAGTTTTGCGACGTAGTTTATGACGTCAGAAGCACGCATTGGCGTGTAAACTATAAAATAAAAAGAAAATTTACTCTTTTTCAGTGAATACCAACAATATTTTCATCTCGCATAATGAAAACATTCAAATTTTCACTCGTGCTTCGCACTCGTGAAAATACTGATGTTTTCATTACACTCGATGAAAATATTTTTGGTATTCACTACAAAAGAGTAAATATCCTTTATGTACCAGAATGTAACTATGTACCAGAATATAACAAAAACCTTAATGTAAACTAATTCCATTCAGACGTTCAGGAGATACAGATTTTTACACATGTTTACATAAAACTTTAACATAGTACGTGACCTTGACCTTAAATCTTAATCAGAGGTGGGAGTTGTTCTAAATACAACTTTGGGCCAATATATACCATCATCCCAATCATGAACTATGTCAAACTAAGGTTTTGAACAATATTGGTTCTTGAATTTTTAAATTTAAAACGCAATAATTCGTGGATGCTTACTTCGACGTTAATGCCGCCGACGTCAATGCCGTTTTCAACATCTAGACCAAAGACATTGCCGACACTGATACTAATGCAACAGTTCCTCTTATGCTTTTGTACATATGAGCTTTAATGATAGGCTGTTGAATGGAAAGGCAATGTTTCTGTAATTGTATGCGCTGGACGGTATTTATCTTGATACGTACGTGCATACGCAAAAAAAAAAGAAAAAAAAAAAAAAAAAAAAAAAAAAAAAAAATATTACTTAATTGGTACTAAGGCTGGCACGATTAATCAGATAATCGATTAATTGATCGATAAATTCTACAAAAATGATTATCATTACTGATTTGCTAATAATCGATCATTGGCTTCTATGTTTGTTACTTTACCGTGTTTAGCCTTAGTATTTAGACACCTCAACTCCTTACCATACTTAATCTAAAATTTGAACAAGTACAGTTTACTACCCACTGTTGCGTCTAAAAATAGCTGGATGAGTGACAAACAGTGAGACGCCGCGTTTGCGGCGTCTCATCAGGGTCTACACTGTTTGCTCAGGCCTGTCTGACCAAATATATGTATACATACAATAAAGTATAACAAATGGTACGAGTCATGCTTAGACAGGTAAAATAATGACCAAATCTTCAGTGATTACTAATTGATTATCGATCACAATGACAGGACTGATGATCGATTATCTTTTCAGCTCCGATTAGCCAGCCTTAATTGGTACCCTATAAAATTGTAATTTTTAATCAAATTTAAAGATTTTTTTGTGACGAAAGATGTTTTAAAGTACTTGTTTGTTTATATCCAAATTAGATTTTAATTTCCGGAGCATTAATAGATAAAATTCTCAAAGCCGAACAAATGATTTCCTGTGCTGTGGAAATATTTCAGAAAATACTCATTTTATTGTTAAAAATAACAGCTTTTGACCCAATATATAATTAAAAGGTTGACTTCAAAGCCCCGATTTTTTTTTTAATTCATTCTGACAGTGGATGAAAATATTTACACCATTAAACTCGAGGCATAAAAACGCCTGCTAATTTTTAAAACAATAATTATAAAAATCAGTGATTTTGTTTAAAAAATATGTTTTCTCCCCAAAAATATACATATTTTACATCTGACTGAGTTATTTTTATCATGATACATGGTGACCAGTATACTTTAAATATATTCTAAAATAGAAAGGAAGGCGATGGTCAGGAATCGATGCAATTACCTAACACCTTCCGTCCAAGACACCAAAGGGAAAGAAGGACGCACTAAAAACAACGGCACCACAATCAAAATACTACAAGCAGAAAGGCAAAAGTTTCCCCCCCCCCCCCCCCCAAAATGGCCAAACGGCTATCAAAAATAAAACTTTTACCAGGACATACATGCAAAGACATACAATGACAGAAATAGTAAACCACAGCAGAAGAACCGCCTTGGAACGGTCAGTAAAAAATTACTGGGGGCTTAAATCGATTTTACGTTGCCACAACCCTCGCCCTTAGTTCTGTCGTGGTATACACAAGACATTAATTCAGTCCGCGTGAAGGGTTCCTAACTCATTAGCGCAACATCTCCGAGAACATAAAAATCAAACGACTACAGAGATGAAGCAACGATGAAGACTCGACCGCAAGAAATAACTGAAATGCTGAAGCAAAAGAAAACCAACAGTTGAAGTCCGGTGGGCCCGACCAGAGCCAGAAAGTCCAAATCAGCATATTTTTCTTCTTCGATTGCATCAAAAAATATTAAGAAGGGGGAGGGGTGGGGTAAGGGGGCCCTCCGTGTAGGGTAGACCCCCGTAATTGAGCGAATTTGCTTAAGTGGTGCCCCGGGGGACATTGGCAGTGTAAACACAGATCAAACGCCGCAGAACGCGGTGTCTGATCAGTGTCTTCTCTGTTTGCATTAAGAACAGAAATTTCTATAGCACATGAAAATAATGAAAAAATACCCAGACGCTTCTACTGTGCAAATGGATCTATCTAAAGAGTTTAAGTAGAAGAGTCCACTCGGCATTAATAGGGAAATATTATAACTTAGATAACTACATGTATTGCAACCAATACTTTAATCCTTACCACTCTTGGTATATTCAGCAGACAAAAAATGATATTTATCTTACTTTTTTTTCCAGAAAATAGGCCATGCAAATTGTGTCTCCAAAAGAGACAATTAAAAAAGCCTATTTTCTTGATAAAAAATAAGAAAAACATATTCGAAAAATGTAGTCTGCTGAAATGTTTACCAAGTGTGCTAAGCATTAATACAACACTATTCACTGTAAACGAAATGGTCACTATCACTCCTTCAACATTAAAGACTACTGATGCAACTTTCTATTTAAAACGGTTGACACTTAGTGTTCCTACTGCCACCGTTTCTGTCACCCACGTAGAAGGACTGGATATACTTAGTAAGTTTTCGGCATTTTGATAAGGGAGATAATTTTTGTGATTTCCTGTTTGGCTTCCTGTCCTCTCTGAAAAGTGATCTGCTCTAAAAAAACAAAAAATGCTCCCTAGGGAAGCAAATGCTTACCTTTTAGAGAAGACTCCTATTCAGAAGAGAGACCAAACCAATTGACATTTACCTTTCCCCTTAACATTTACCCATTTATGCCGAATGGACTCTGCTACCTCAACTCTTTGGACCAGTCCATTTACAGTTTAAGGGGTGTCTGGTCAGTTTTCATTACTACCATGTTTTATTGAAATGCCTGTAATTAATGCAAACAGTGTAGACCCTGATCAGACGCCGCGTTCTGTGGCGTCTGATCTGGGTCTACACTGTTTGTCAACGTCCCATTTATGAGACGCTAGGCACAAATGGGTTAAGCTTTGATATTGTAACGGAAACTGTTAGCCTCACAATAACCGAACATTGCAAGTGCAAACGTAGTTGGTATCCCCGAAAGATAGGTAAGCGTTGCTAGTTCGACAGACCCCCGAGCGATATGCGTTGCTCGTTCAAAAGACCCTGAACGATAAGCGTAACTAGTTGGACTGACTTCTGAACGATAAGCGTTGCTAGTTCGACAGACCTCTGAATGATAAACGTCGCTAGGTAAATAGACCCCTAAACGATAGGCGTTACTAGTTCGACAGATCACCGAACGAGAAGCGTTACAAGTTCGATAGACCCTGAACGATAGGCGTTGCTAGTTCGATAGATCCCTGAATGATTAATGTTGCTAGTTTGACGGACCACAGAACGATATGTGTTACAAGTTCGACAGACCACTGAACAATACGCTATGCTAGTTCGCTAGATCCCTTAATGATAAATGTTGCTAGTTCGACAAACTACCGAATGATAAGCGTTGGTAGTTCGACAGACACCTGAACGGTAAGCGTCACTAGTTGGACAGACTCCTGGACGATAAGCGATGCTAGTTCGACAGACCCCTGAGCGATAAGCGTTGCTAGTTTGATAGAGCCCTTTATGATAAATGTTGCTTGTTCAACAGCCCCCCTCCCCGCCCCCTCTAAATGATAAGTGTTGCTAGTTCGACAGACCACTGAACGATAAGCGTTTCAAGTTCGATAGATCCCTGAGCGATAAGCGTTGCTAATTTGATAGAACCCTTAATGATAAATGTTGCTTGTTCAACAGCCCCCTGAATGATAAGCGTTGTTAGTTCGACAGACCACTGAACGATAAGCGTCGCAAGTTCGATAAGCCCCTGAACAGTAAGCATCACTAGTTCGGTAGACGCCTTAATGATAAATGGTGCTAGTTCGCCAGAACCCGAGCGATAAGCGACAAGTTCGACAGCCCCCTGATGATAAATGTTGCTAGTTCGACTGACACCTTAACGGTAAGCGTTACCAGTCCGATAGACCCCTGAACGATAAGCGTCACTAGTTCGATAGAACCCTGAACGATAAGCCTCACTAGTTCTACAGAACCCTAAACGATAAGCGTTGCTAGTTCGACAGAACTCTGAGCGATAAACGCTGTTAGTTGGACAGATACCTGAACGATTAGCGTTGCTAGTTCGATAGACACCTGAACGATAAGCGTTTCTAGTTGGACAGACACCTGAACGATAAGCGTTGCTAGCTGGATAGACTTCTGAGCGATAAGCGTTGCTAGTTCAGTAGGTTCCTAAATGATAACCACAGATCGACAGCCCCCCTGAATGATAAGCATTGGTAGTTTGATAGCCCCTAAACAATAAGCGTACAAGTTCGATAGACCCCGGAACGATCAGCGTCACTAGTTCGATGGCCCTCTGAACGATAAGCGTTGCTAGTTCGTTAGGCCCCTGAGCGATAAGCTCGACAGTTTTGAACGATAATCGTTGCAAGTTCGACAGGCCTCTGAGCGATAATCTGGATGGTCCCCTGAACGATAAGCGTAGCTAATTCGACAGACCGATAAATGATAAACTTTGCCTCTTCGACTGCATCCTCGGTAACTCAGGTGTGACCCATAACGTTACACTTCATTCATCATCCCTGGGACAACTGACTAGCGAAAAGTCGTTTTCTATGAATATTCATTACAACGGGGAACACCTCAATAGCCAGTCAAAATGTCGATAACATAGCGCTACTCTCTTATGCGGAAGAATCATTTTTGATCTTCCGTTATATAGTATACATTATTTTTCTTATTTCTGCTCAAAACATAGATTGTTGGTACCCGTTAGAACCGCCTCGATGAGGCGGTTCTAACGAGTACCCACAATCTATGTTTTGAGCAGAAACATGAAAAAAATATCAATTTTTTTTATCTGAAATTTTTCATTTTTTTGTGGTAAAATTTTCAGTGTATTTGAATAGGCTTGTTTTCGTAATGACGAGGAGTTGCGCCCACAAGGTATCTATTTTAATAGTCTTTGAACCTGAAAAATATAAGTCAAAAAATAGAAAAAGTTGATAAAAAATAATGGGAGGATAACCCCAAAACGACATGCACATCTACACACCGTGTAAAACAAGTATGCATAGTTTTAAAATGTTCGGTGGAAAACTCTACGAGGAGTTGCGCCCACAAGGTATATATTCTAATAGTCTGACCTGAAAAAAGGACGAAAAAGTGGGAAAAAAGTTGATAAAAAATAACGAGAGGGTAACCCTAAAACCAGATGCACATCTTAAGTCCATCACAAAAAACACCTGCAGAGTTTCAAAAAGATTGGTTAAAAACTGTAAGAGGAGTTGCGTCCACAAGCTACCCATCTCATTGTGTCTACGAACGGACGGAATCTCGGACGGACGGAGAGACGTTCACATGTTCAGGCATTTATTGGATATTTTCTATGTTAAAAAAGTAAAAAATACCCAAAAGTACGTTAAAAGTACCCACTAGTAGTCTACGGAATAAAGGGAATAGTGTAAAAAATACCCAATATATGCCCATTCGTGTGCCCGGACTGACGGACGGACGAACCTATTTTAATAGTCTCCATGGCGTCGGGGAACAAATACCGAAGTTGAGGCAATCCTTTTTGACTTTTATTTTCAGACTCAAATACCCAATACAAATGCAACCGTTACTATAAGTAGCTTGACACTAAGAGTTGGTACTGCAACAGTTCCTGTCACCCCATTAACACTGTGACCCGGGCAACAGCATTTCCTACAAAAAGGTAAGAGAAAAGTCCAGGGATTGCCATAATCATAAGTCGCAGCCCTTCCCAGACACGAATAGTAAGAGGAAATAGACAAAACCAAACAAGCGCAAATCGAACAAACGTACGAAAAGCACTAAGATTAGCTCTCTCTTCCCCAAACGAGGTAATCGCAATGCTAAAAGGACTGAAAAAACACAAGAACAAAATAACACAAGGCAAGACTTAAAACAAATCGCCTCGTAGAATAAGCCAAAAAACATCAAAGAGTAAGACTAACATCGGGACCACCGCCTTAGAACGATCAGTAGAATAAACCACCGAGAGGGGGTGCGGGGGTGGATTAAAGCACTTTTACCGCCAGCCAACTTCACCCTGGGTCCCGATGCTACTCTGAATACAGAAATTCGGATAAAGGCTCCCAACTCAGGCAATACATCAAAGCTAAAATATAAAAATCAAATTAGTACTCAGGGCTAATTCTACTGTGTGCTAGAGTAAATGAAAACCAATAGTTGAACCACGGCAGGCAATGCCAAAGACATATCGTCAAGCCCCAACCCACTGGTTAAAGTTTTACGAAGAAACCCCATTGAGTCTGAGGCCCGATACGCCGTCGTGCAATTAACGAGTGAAGCATAGCCAATGATTGGGTTGATAACTAGGCATGCAGTCTGCAGCATGTCCGCCAAACAATGGCTCAGATCAGCCTGTGCAAATGCGAAGAAGACCCTTTTTTCAGTTAGGCAAAACCAATTTGACAGTTGATCAGTCATTATTTTGTGCTCTGTGAGTAGCTAGACATCCACGCTGTCTTTAGACGGACGGCAGAGTTTATGCTTTGAATGTGTGGATGCCCAGAACTGATCTGAGTATTCGCTAGACGCACAAGCAATCTTGAAGGAAATGCTCCTGTTCATTGTGCGTTGATACCGCATACCCTACTGTCACCTCGGCAAAATAAATGATGCTAATGCAACCGTACCCTAAGCACTACGCTTGCTTTTGCGACCAATTCTGTGACTCACTTACCTTGGTTCTCCCCTGTTAACACAAAGTGTTCATTATTACATTCAATTTTTCCGCGACCGCGATAATCACGGTGATTCTAGGCATTATCATGTTGACACTAAACTGTAAGTTTGCTGCTGTAAACCTTACTGTAAACACTGGTTCCTGGATACACTTGTTGTTGTAATTAACCAAACCATAATGATTATTCAAACACAAACTTAATTAATGTTAAACGTGCATTCATGCTAAGTTTAGTTCAAACCATTTCATCGGTTACGAGGGCGGAGCCTTTTAAGTATTATCCATTCAAAAATCATGTCTTTTCGGTTCGGTTGCTATGACAGCCTACTAAATTGCCCACCAGCATGAAAAGCACTTAAATGGTAGAGTCCAACTCACGAATTGTTATAGCTAAGTGTGGCTCAAATCGCTTTCAGATGATGCCAAACATTACGAAAACACGCCTATTCAAATGTACTGAAAATTTTACCACCAAAAAATGAAAATTTTCAGAGAAAAAAATCTGATATTTTTCATATTTCCGCTCAAAACATAGATTGTGGGTACTCGTTAGAACCGCCTCGGCGAGGCGGTCTAACGAGTATCCACAATCTATGTTTTGAGCAGAAATAAGAAAAATAGTGCATACCCCTGTAAACCCGAGTTTTACTATATAAAAGTGGGATTCAAGGGGTTCAAAATTATATAGGCGTGTTTTCGTGATGGTATTCCTGTTGTAAAAATAAACCGAGTCAAAACAGTAATGGATAGGAATGATTACAAAACAGATAAGGTACATTGGTGTCAAGTTCAATTCAATAGCGATAATAGAGAAGATGTCCTTTAACAGCTGTCCCATTTTAAGCCTACTGAACATATAAATTACAAATACAAGTAATCAAACCGGCTTATCATTAAGAGAAGCATAAATGTATCAGCACATGAGAAAAGGGTACTTACCACATAGACGACCAGCGAAGGCTGAGGCGAGTCTGCACATAAGCGCAGTCTCGCCAGAGCTTTTTTATGTTTGGGCCCATTGTGGTATACATGTATTTGAAAATGGAGTTCTGCTTATGTATACGCTAGAGGGCGTCAGCAGTGTTGCAAACTTCATTACTGCTTATGAAGAGTCTCAATAAAACCGAAACTCCCATTTTCTAATCCATAGTGTGTTCCTTGTTTCCAAAGGCAATCTTTTTGACGTTTATGTAGTAGAGACCTTAAGAAAACTTCAGGCAAGAACGCGTCTGTAGCCCAAATGGGGACTGTACATGCGCATTTGAAGAGCCACAAACCAGAAAACCATAAGGTCCCCTTTTTTCATGTGCCGGCTCAAATATCAACGAGGCCTGTCTGAGGTTTATTACTGCCAAGTTTGGCTCTGATCGCTTCAAGATGTCGTTCAAGGGGACTGAATATTTTTTACAAAGGAATTATCTTTGGTAACTTCCTGTTTGTTTCTCTGTACACCAATCCCTTTCTGAAAGGGGGTCTACTCTAAAAGGAAAGGATTTGCTCCCAAAACCCTTATCAGAAGGGAGCAAACGTATTTTGATAGCTGTCCTTTACCCCATCCACCCTAAAAGGTATCTATTCCCCATTAAGATTTCCGGTTTAACGCTTAGCGCGCTGTGTAAAAATTTCAAAAGACTACATATTGATATATTTTTTTCTGATTTTTCCCAGAAAATAGGATTTGACATTTCATACAAATTGTCTCCAATGAAGACAATTTGCATGAAATGTCAACCCTGTTTTCTGGGAAAAATATATTATTTATAGTCTGCTAAATTGGTAAAGGTTAAACAACCGAAAAAAAACAGATGATGGACGTAGCATCATAACTTCAAGAGAAGATCACCCAATCAACATTACTATCAAGTAAAAAGTAGACTCCCTTCATCGATTGTGAAGAAGAGGATATTTAATCATTTTCTATGTCTATGTGACCTTTTATTTGTAATGGTCGACTGGCACAAAAATAATAAATAAATAAAAACTAGAACTGTGTCAGTATGACACAGATGCCACTCCCAGGGCCATCCTCACCCATATGCAGGCATTTTGCAAAAAATGAAGTTGAAAAAAGGACCATAACTCTCATAATAATTGGCAGATTTTACCATAAATCAAACTTGACCTATATTTTATGATTATATACCTGTGTATAAAATATGAATCCAATACACCAATCTTTTTCTAAAAAAATATCGAAAGGATAGCATTTTTTGAAGGTGAAAAAGGGCCATAACTCCCATAATAATGGGTGGATTTTACCCTAAATCGAACTTAACTGCTATTTTATGATTATATACCTGTGAATTAATTATGAACCCAATACACTAATGTTTTCAAAAAATATCAAAAGGAAACTATTTTTCAACGTTGAAAAAGGGCCGTAACTCCAAAAATAATTTGTGGATTTTACTCTAAATCGAACTTGGCCCATATTTTATAATTATATGCTCGTGTATAAAATATGAATCAAATTCACTAATTTATTGGCGGATTTTACCCTAAATCGAACTTGACCTACATTTTATGATTATATACCTGTGTATAAAATTTGAATCCAATGCACTAATCTTTTCAAAAGATATCGAACGGACACCATTTTTCAACTATCTTTCAACGTTGAAAAAGGGCCGTAACGCCAAAAATAATTGATGGATTTTACCCTAAATCGAGCTTGACCTAAATTTCAAAATTATATGCTCGTGTATATAATATGAATCCAATTCACTAATCTTTCCAAACGTTATGGAATGAAAACCATTTTTCAAAGCTGAAAAAGGCCATAACTCCCAAAATAACTGGTGGATTTTACCCTAAATCGAATACGACCTACATTTTATGATTATATACCTGTATCTAAAGTTTGAGTCCAAAAAACTTATCTTTTCAAAAGATATCGAACGGAAACCATTTTTCAAAGCTGAAATTTTTTCAAAGTTGAAAAAGGGCTATACCTCCCTAAATAATTGTTGGATTTTACCCAAATCAAACTTGACCTACATTTTATGATTATATACCTGTGTATAAAATTTCAATCCAATACACCAATCTTTTCAAAAGCTATCGCACGGAAACCATTTGTGTTACGTACGGGACGGACAGGACGGACGGACGGGACGGACGTACGCACGGACAACAGTGATACTTTATGCCTCCCGCCCCATGGAAAATGGCGGGGGCATAAAAATAAAAAAATCTCCATACTCAATAAAATACCAAATTAGATGCGAATAGCTTAAGTAATTTCGGTGTGAATGGAGTCATACAAGAGAGAACGAATGGTCTATGGCCAGAAAGTGATCACTATAGCTCATTCTCAGCTCGGCTCACACACACACACACACACACACACACACACACACACACACACACACACACACACACACACACACAAACACACACACACACAGACACATTACAAATACTGAACCTGACACTTAGTCAAGTGATTTTGTGTTACTCGTAAAGGCTCCATACTCCTGAAAAACAGACATTTTTTTATCCAATAAATGTTTAATAAATTGATATATATTATTGATACGATCATAATATGTGGCATCTGACAGCCTGTAAAATTTTAGTTAGCCTTTCGTTTTTTTAACTGGATCAAAAATGAAATGATTTTTGTCGTATCTCTGAATTAATGGTGGCAACATTAATTCAAAGATTCGATAAAAAAAATAAAATCATTTCATTTCGAGAACGAGAGACTCACTGAAATTTTACAGGCTGTCAGGTTCCACATTTTATAATTGTATTAATACCATATATCAATTTATTAAACCTTTCTCGGATAATAAAATGTCTATTAAAATGATTTGTCATAAATGTAAGAGTTTATAATGTAACGTCATCTGTTATTAGATTAACAGTAAATTCAGACAAATAGATTGGTTGAACAACAACACCATCACCAGCAACAACTTTAAGTAGTTTTCTGCTGCAGAAATCTCAGTCATGTTGGCGTTCCCACTACAATAAACTGAAAATGATCAAGTCTAGTATCAGAACTACATATAACCCACAAAGCAATATTCAAATTTTTAAATGTAAGTGAAGTAATGTTTCTTAAATACAGTCGACTCTCGTTATCTCGAATTCCAAGGGACTCTATTAAATACTTCGAGATATCCGTACCTCGACATATAAGATTTGCAGAATTGAGGAAAACATTATTCGAACAACCATATTTAAATAAAAAATATATATGTAATTGGACTCTTGAATTTAGAGATGTATTGAAAATATTGTGGAAAAGAGGAGAAATTGCTCCTTAGGAGCAATTTCTTCTCTTTTCCACGATATTTTTTACCTGTTGTTAGATGTTCATGTTTACGCAGGGACCAGATTTTCACTTCGAGATAAGCGGTTATTCGAGATAAGCGAGGTCGAGATAACGAGAGTCAACTGTATTACGTAAGACTAAAACTCACATGGTCCTACACCTGTAGTAACCAATCGTTGCGTCCTCACACGTGCAGTTGTACTTGCATAAGTCTTCCCAGATCTCTCCTTGAGAGTAATCATGTCCTTTATACGTACAGACAGCTGCTGTCGTCGTCTGCGGTGGGTGAGATGTCGTTATCACAGCCTCTGATTAATGATATGTAGATAATTAATGACTCTCGCCATGCAAAAATGTGTCTTAGTTACACGTGGGGATACAATGGTGGAGATTCATTTCTCTGCATTATAAAGTGAAAATACGACAGCTTACATAGCTCAAGATAAGAGGGGTATGCAGGGCCCAGTTTCACAATTATTCTTGTTACAATGCAAGGTCTACCTTAACATTTAGAAAACACGCCTATTCAAATCTATAGAAAATGTCACCTCCAAAAACTGAAAATTTTCAGATAAAAAAAGAACTCTGATATTTTTAATATTTCTGCTCAAAACATAGATTGTGGGTACTCGTTAGAACCGCCTATGTTTTTGGGCAATAAGAAAAAGTATAACCCTGTAAACCCCAGTTTTACTACATAAAAGAGGGGTTTAAGGGGTCAAATTTATATAGGCATGTTTTCATGCTGAAGCACATTTTGAGCCTTAACAGGAAATCTACTTTTCAACGACAAAGCTAGTGGATGTATTTTGACTTTGTCTACTGAAAAAACATAAGACACACTCAAAACTCCGCTATTAAGAACAACTTTTGTCAGTCCTATATACGTATCTACCCGCTTGTTAGACCTCTTTTAGGCAGTAGCAAAGGTGGTCTAATAGTGGAATGTTACTGTATATCAGTTTCAGTTGGGTCCCAGGTTATATGTTTCATATTTTTTCAACGAAAACATGTAGTGGGTACTCATTAGAAGCGCTTCTAAAGCATATACATATGTTTTCTTGGAGAAATAAGGTTAATCTTAATGTTTTTGGTTGAAAAGTCACTTTATATATTGACTAGGTTAAAACTGTACATTTCACATACGTGTGTTACCGTAATGTTTACCAGAGTTATGGACATTCAATTTTGCTTTCAGTTCATATTTGATGTCATTTAAATGTAATAATTCATAATAACTCATGGGCTGTCACCTTTTCTCTACAATCTAGACATGTTCAAAGGCTCCACATTCTTTAAAAATAGATTTTTTTATCAAAGAAAGGTTTAATATATATATATATATATATATACCCAGTCAGCATTCCACGTAAATCTATATCGGGCCGTCATCGGGCCGTCAGGGTAGCTGACGGCCCGATGACGGCCCGATGTAGATTTACGTAGACTGCTAGCATATATATATATATATATATATATATATATATATATATATATATATATATATATATATATATATATATATATATATATATTTCATACGATCGTAAAATGTGACATCTGATAGCCTGTAAAATTTCAGTCAGTCTCTTGTTTTTGAACTGAATCAAAACTGAAATGATTCTTTATTGTATCTCTGAATTAATGTTGGCAACATTAATTCAGAGATACGATAAAAACATTTCATTTCAAGAACAAGAGACTAACTAAAATTTTACAGGCTGTCATGTGCCACATTTTATGATTGTATTAATATCATATATCAATTTATTAATCTTTTCTTGGATAATAAAATGTCTATTTTTGAGGAATATGGAGCCCTTAATCTATCAATATAAGAAATCAAATATACAAAAATATTGTCATTTAAACCATTTATGCCTAGCGTCCCATAATGTGACCTTCGCAAACAGTGCAGACCCAGATGAGACACCACAGAACGCGGCGTCTGATCAAGATCTACACTGTTTGCATTAAGTACAGGAATTTCTATAAAAGATGGCAAAAGTAAACCTGATCAGACATCCCTTCACTTGGAAATGGATCTGTCCAAAGAGTTGTGGTAGAACAGTCCACCAGGCATAAACAGATTAAGTACGTATATTTGCCTACGATACACCTTGTTAGAATAGCGAAAACTTGAATGCTCTTTATATTTTCTGTTATGGTTGAAAATGTTTTTTTCCATCCTTTTAAGAGTCAAAAAAAGCCGCAACGTCAGAAATCGTACCTTCGGACGTGCGCCTAGTGAAGATTCAGATCAGCTTACGCATTCGTATAGGCTGATCAGAATCTTCACTGGGCGCATTTTGGATAGCCAAGGATGCAAAGTTTCTTGATGCGGACAACGAAGAATCTGACCTGAATGCGGATGCGCAGGCTAAATCATTACGAAAACAAGCCTGTTCAAATATACTGAAAATTTTACTACCAAAAAATGAACATTTTCAGATAATTTTTTTTTTTTTATTTTTCATGTTTCTGCTCAACATATAGATTGTGGGCACTCGATAGAACCGCCTCGGCACATTTTTACTTGTGGGGGTGGGGGTGGGGGTGGTGGGGGGGGGAGGAATCAGCTGATATATTTCATACCGTATTTATAAAAAAAAAAACGTTGCACGAAAATATTCAGACATCGGACTGGTGTAATGTGTAATAAAAATTTGATTATTGTAATTTCTGAAATCTGGTTTACAACACCTGAGCCAATTTGCACCAGTCATTTTTAGTCCCAGCCCCTATAGGATAGTGAGATAGCGGGACTTTTAACTTTTCAGTTTTAAAGCCCTGCTAAACGCCCTGCACTGTGGGGACACATTTATGGTAAAATCCTTGCTAAGTGTTCCCGCCCCACGGACGTTGACAATATTAATGAAGAACAAAAATGACCTGGACCATTTGAATAAACTTTCTTTCCCTGTCCCATGGAGATTCCACATGAAATTTGGCTTCAACTGGCCAAGTGGTTTAAAAGAACACACACACACACACACACACACACACACACACACACACACACACACACACACACACACAGAGGGAGTCTTGTGCAGAATACATTTTAGTGGGAAGTTAAAACTCCGGCACATCTTCGATACTGCCGGGACTCATCGGAGGTTAAATTCCGGCACTTAAGCCCCGGTATGTCCCCGCAATATGCGGCCCAGTAGGGGCCGGGTTTCAAACGACTGGTGCATTAGGGAAATCCTCGCCTTACTGCAATATCTTCTTCACAGACAAAAGTGAATGGTACCTTTATTTTTCAAGAAAATATGCCTATATAATTTTGACCTCCTTAAACCCCATTTATATAGTAAAACTGGGGTTTACAGGGGTATACATTATTTTTCTTATTTCTGCTAAAACATAGATTGTGGGTACTCGTTAGAACCACCTCGGCAAGGCAGTTCTAATGAGTACCCACAAAATATGTTTTGAGCAGAAATATGAAAAATATCAGAATTTTTATCTGAAAATTTTCATATTTGGGGTGGTAAATTTTTCAGTATGTTTGAATAGGCATGTTTTCGTAATGATCTATTTGGGAGGCGATTATCGTGAAATGCCTAGTCGAAAAATAGAACTACACTTCATGTAAATAGCTGTATCCTTACGAAACAGTTCGCATGAATGATCAATTCCGGTTTTTTGGTAAAATAAGAAACACATGTAGTAATGTTATCTGTTACTATATTTAGATTTAGTTCACAAAACATTAACCCTTTCAATCCGGCAGACCAAAACAGATACCTGTGCAAACAGTGTAGATCTAGACCAGACGGCACGTCAAGATCTACACTGTTTGCAATGTGTTTTTGATTTAAGACTGAACCCCCTATTTGCATCAGTGGACATGTCCAAATTCAAGGATAGAAGAGTCAAATTCAGGGATGAAAGGATTAAATTGCATTTTTTTCTCCCTGAAGAAGCACCATCTTTACATACGTACTGGGGCTAAGAGACAGTCAAGATCATGATCAAACTGCCGAGGATGCAGTTTATTTAGGTTCTACACTGTTTGCCATGCTGACAGTAAAATTTAAACCTACAACCTTTTTTTACATTTTTGCAAACAGTATATACGATCCAGATGATACGACTCTTAATGAGTCTCACATGGATCCACACTGTCATTCTGGTCTTGATTTACGGCTAACATCCCTGTTTGTAACAATGGACATATCCAGCTTCTAAGATGGAAGAGTCCAAATCAAACACTCAGGAGTGAAAAGCTTTAACAAATCACCAGTGCCCAGTTTCACAATAATCAATAATTCCTTAGAGGTTAGACATACCTTAACTATTATCCTGCTAGGAAAGTTTCTGATCTGGGTCTTTGGAAAGGGTACTCTCACCTGAGCACGTTATTTTCCTGTTTTCCATCAATTTACTACACACCCGAGCATGTGATGTATCAATGGACTGGCTTACTATTAGTGTAATAGCCTGTGGTTAGCACAGGCGCCTATTTGATCAGATAGGGGAGATATCGAAGAAAGAGAAATACCGATATTGGTGAATTTTGACTAATTTTGGGGAATTATTTCATTGCTTGGCCTCTATTATTGACAATTCTAACACAGAACGTCTATACAAGTAACGTAAATGAACTGTGTTTCTTCTGCAACAGATTTGTTTGTACATTCCCTCCTCTAAAACTAAAGGATGAGCCTTGTTCCTGGAGGGCCTGAGGTGCTCTCAAATAGGCCTACCCTTAAATTTGTATAGATGCGACCCGCAGGGTTAGGGTTAAGGTGCGAAATTTGAACATATGATATGACGCATTTAAAAAAAAAACTAAAATGAAAGGACTTTTTTGTTAGTCCTGTACGACAATATCTAACTATATATACTTGTTTCATCGTTAAAAATCAACTTTTATGCAAAGACGCAAACTTGCTTAGCGAATCTCAGTCGACTGTAATGATTGAGAAACTGGGCCCAGGCATTCAAATGGACTTTTT
The DNA here is from genome assembly GCA_964016985.1 of Anodontia alba. NCBI lineage: Eukaryota > Metazoa > Mollusca > Bivalvia > Lucinida > Lucinidae > Anodontia > Anodontia alba. Next base: position 94,582,444 of record OZ024827.1, read on the forward strand.
CACACTTTAGGATAAATACAGCAAGAAGTTATAATGTCCAGGGCCCAGTTGTTCAATACTAACGATGTCATTAGTTAACGTATCGTTAAAACTTTGATAATTAATTATGGTATATGTGCTAATATTTTTGCTAAAAAAGTATGAGTAGCTTTTGCATTTGCAAAAGCTACTCAAATTTTTTCAGCAAAAAAAAAAAAAAAAAAAAAAAAATGTGAATTAGATATTCTACTTACTAGAACAGTTAACATTTTCACCACTAACGAGATTTTTAAGCTAACGATGCTTCGAACAACTAGGCCCAGATATTTAGGTTAATTATGCTAAGTAAGGACTTCGGACGGAAATAACTACTGCATTTAGCCTGCGCAAATAGTGTAGACTAAGATGAGTCGCCAAAAAATGCGGCATCTGATCCGGGTCGTCACTGTTTATCACTCACCCAGCAGATTTTAGACACATTTACAATGTAAAATGGACTTGTTCCAACTTTAGGACAATAATGGTAAATAGTTATGGTTTTTTCAATATTTAGGGTAAATACAGTATTCATATAAGAATAATGTGGCATTGAGTCGCGCCATGCATATGCAAAATGTAAAGGCCTAGAATATGTCCGCGCAGTTAGACCAGTGGCTTTGATTTCCACTATAAGAGAAAACATTGGACACCCGATACTTGTGATTAAAACTAAATGTTCTGATTAGACTGTGCCCTGTAGGCTTGTATTAGCATTCTCTGATATTAATGTTGCGACTTTTTTGTGTGTCATGGCTCGTGCAAAAACTGTGTACTTACCACACAAAGAGTGAGCTTTTATTGCAAGGACATCACCGCTACCAAGACTGTCTGTAAGTTTAGAAATATCAGTTTTAATATTTTCCCACAAAACTCTAAATGATGTTACCCAGGCCACAATCAAGAAGCATAGCCTTCCCGGGCCACCGAAACAAGAAGAGATGCGGAACGTTCACTGAAAAGACGCAACGGTACAGTTTGCAATAACCAACATTAAATGCAAAAAAAAAAACAAAAAAAAAAAAAAAAAAAACTAATACACGAGAAACGTCTTGAAACTACATAGAGCTTAACCTGAGCCGTGTCGGGCGAAAAAGTGTCTTCGACCATGCGCAAAATGTGCGGATTCATATCACATCACACTGCGCATGCGCAAATTCTCATCAGGCCATTTGCTCTCCTTTGAAACATTCTATAGTACCCGATAATTCTGCATGTAGACAGCGAAGGCCCTGATCAGACTGCGCGGATGCGCAGGCTGATCTGGGCCTTTGCTGTCCGCTTATGCCCGAAGACACATTTTCGCATGGTGCTACCGAACTATTTGTTTTCAATCGAAACCACGCCCTTTATTCAAATAAAGGTTTTAACCACAGTAAAGCACAAACGATCAGAAATAAAAATAGAACAGAAGATGTCCAGGAAGAGCCACAATCATATAACATAACCTACCCATGACTCCAAGAGGAAGAGCAAACAATGACAGACCAGACACAAGCCACAAACCTAAGAAAAACAAAGCAACCAACTCACTCTTCCCCAACAAGTAGATGACAATGCTAGACAACGAAAAGGACAAAACATGACAAAAAGCCATTACGAAAACATACCTATATAATGTTGAACCCCTTAAACCCTACTTTTATATAGTAAAACTGGGGTTTACAGGGGTATACCTTATTGTTCTTATTTCTGCTCATAGACATAGATTGTGGGTACTGTTAGAACCATCTCATCGATGCGGTTCTAACGAGTACCCAAAATCTATGTTTTGAGCAGAAATATAAAAAATAGATTTTTTTTATCTGAAAATTTTCATTTTTGGTGGTAAAATTTTCAGTATATTTGAATAGGCAGGTTTTCGTAATGGCTTCAGCGAGCAGCCACAATGCTACACAAAGAACAATCAACTAATCTAAGTTTTATCGCCGTAATTCTGAATAGTATAGCGCCTTAGGATATAAATTCAGACGGATTGTTCATAGCACTGATTGTTCGGAACATTCAAGAAGATTGTCCCTCCTTACGAAATCAAAGCGCCAAAGGCACTGAAAATGACAGATTTCGAGACCTTGCAAGATTTTTGGCAAAAGCCAGTCCTGACGAGAGGTACGCTTTCGTTAGAATAATTTCATCAGTAGCAACAACCATGGCGTATTGATATATCATATGTTTTAATTAGTTCTGTTTGTTTACATTTTCCTCATGCATTTGCATTCGACACGTAAACTACGTATTTTTCATTCCTTATTTTTCATATTTATCCAACACTAGATTCAAAATTCGAGAGATAATGCTTTTAAACATCAAATACATGTAAACATGATTTTCACTAAATCTATTTGTAAACGCCGCAATACTTGAGTATAAGTTGCACTACTTTTTATTCTGAAGCAGGTTTAGTGGTGGTGAAAGCCACTAACACTTTAAACGTTGATGGTAACAAAAATGACAGATAAAATCTGTCATTAAAAATCGCTTTACCCTTACATCCATGCACACTATGACAGGCGCTTTTGTAAACAGTGGGGGTCCATACAGACGGCTCCTAACACTGTTTCTAATCCTGTTATTGAGGTGACTGAAGCCCCTATTTGCAACAATGTGTCCAAATTCAGAGATGGAAGAGTCAATTCAGAAAGTCAGGGATTGAATGGTTAAGCATAACAGTTCATCGGCACACTGCATGTATAGTTATAACCTTCTCTCTTTAACCCTTCTCTTGCTAAACACGGACATGCCCTGTCTTAGCAAACAGTGTAGATACAGATCAGTTGGCTTCTGAAGATCTACACTGTTTGTCATTAAATATGTGAATTTCTATCAAAAACCCGGATCAAGTAATCGGATTGGCTGGAATTAGAAATGGGCGTGGTATCTTAATTTATTCAGCATGAGAAGGGTTAACTGCTCTCTTTAATCCTTCTCTTGCTAAACACGGACATGCCCTGTCTTAGCAAACAGTGTAGATACAGATCAGTTGGCTTCTGAAGATCTACACTGTTTGTCATTAAATATGTGAATTTCTATCAAAAACCCGGATCAAGTAATCGGATTGGCTGGAATTAGAAATGGGCGTGGTATCTTAATTTATTCAGCATGAGAAGGGTTAACTGCAGGCCGTATCTAGTATGGCCTAAGACTGAATGACAGCTCCTTCCAAAATGTATTTCAAAAGGTTTGCGCCTGATTATCAGTATCTATGTTCAGGCCCATCGTGGTCCTACTTCTAGTTTTATTTTACCCGGGCTTGATATCAGCATGATGTCCTCTGTTTTGTTTCATCATAATGGTTGTGGTTACATGTATATAGAGTTTATTTAGTTTATTTGTTTTGATCGATTACGGAGAAATAATTCACTAGTGTTCTAAGGCTTGCTCGTAAAAAAACGAGTGAGAGAAGCGAACGAGTTTTTTTACACAAAAGCCTTAGAACACGCGTGAATTATTTCTCCGTAATCGGTCAAAACAAACAAATAAACTGTTTATTACATGTTCATTCATGTTCTACCTTTGAATTTTCACATTCAGCCGTTATGATTTCCTACCAAAATAGTTCCAGTCAGTGCATGAATTTCAGGAGGCGTGGTTTAGTTTGAAAATCAGTCGCCATCTTGTTTTCACTTTAATGCAAAAATCATCCTGTGCTTGAAATACAGACACAACAATGTCACGAAAGTTGAACTGGATTATCAAGAAAATCATACTTTATATTTGCGTTGCAGGTCTTTCCTGAAAAATGCCAACTGGACGTGAAAATTGCAGTCTGATCTCCATGATTTTATCAAATTTTCCGCGAAACGTCAACTATTGTCCTTGTTGTTACCAGCAACGTCAGCAACGTCGCCTAGCAATTATGACGTCAAAACGTTCGAAATGAAATAATTCACTCGGTGAATTATCGATTATAATTCACTGAGAAATCTCAGTAAATCACTGCTGAAAATGTAGTAAATAGAGGATATTCAAATGTTTGGAGTGAATATGACTTTTATTTCATCGAGTGAAGTGAAAAAATGTATATTTCATGAGTGCCGAAGGCACGAATGAAATATACATTTTTTTCACTTCACGAGATGAAATAAAAGTCATATTCACGACAAACATTTGAATTTTCTTTTTATTATATACATCACTTTCGATAGAAGAGATGCAAATCTTGCATTTGCAAGGGGAAGTCGACGTCGACGCCATGACGTTCATGTTTGTTTGGTGACGTTAGATATGACGTCAGAAACGCGCATTGGCCTGTAAACAATAAAATAAAAAGAAAATTTACTATGTTTTAGTGAACACCATAAAAATTTTCATCTTGTATAATGAAAACATAAAAAATAAGAAAAAAAGTAGTTCCAGATCTTATATTTTTCACTGCTCAGAGGAGTGAAAATATAAGTTTTATATTTTCACAAGTGAAAATATAACTTTTTCGAAATATGCATTTTATTTCATTAATAATTCTCTATATTTCATTACTTTGTATATAATAAATGGGTTTAACTTATATCTTTACTTGTTTGTTTGTGTTGAGGTTTTACGGCCCAGTCAACCCAATGGGGTCATGTCGAGCGCGGTCAGTTTACCTAACCACACGTTTACTGGGCAGGCTTAGTACTCTAAGCGGTTATCCTGTATTGTGCACATTCTTTCGCCAGAAACTGACTACTGCCCTTCTTGAATCAGCGGAAGGGCGAGAATGACCGTAGAAAATATTTCATGATCAATCTCCACGAAAGAATGTTGCCGACCTCAGCGGGGATTGAACCCGCGTCCTCCTGGTCTCCAGTCAGACGGCGCATCCAACTGAGCCACCGAGGCCGGCTTATATCTTTACGCATCACGAAAACATGCCTATATAATTTTAACCCCCTTAAACCCAACTTTTATATAGTATAACTGGGGTTTACAGGGGTATGCATTATTTTTCTTATTTCTGCTCGTCCGGGCGGTTCTAACGAGTACCACAATCTATGTTTTTGAGCAGAAATATGAAAAATATAAGCATTTTTTATCTGAAAATTTTCATGTTTTGGTCGTAAAATTTTCAGTATATTTGAATAGGCATATTTTCGTAATGTACTGTGTTTGTCTGTTAAGTGAAAAGATCTCTACGCGGACCAAACACATACATGTATTTGTAACATGGAGCTGCTTCAGAATTAAGGTGGTGTTTCAACTGAGTAAAACTTGTTTATGCCCCCATACTGTGCTTTCGACCTCTTTGGGAAAAAGTCTTTCGCTCGGCGTTTTAATCTGAATGAAAATGTTTTGTTTTTACTTACCATATTTTATCAGCAACTCATGTTTCTGTATATGTTCTCAAATATTTACCAAAAAAACTTAAATGTTTTCCCCAAAAAATGGTCTGACTTTTGTAATAGGTAAAGTAATTTTTTAGAATTTTTATTTCACTAAATGACTTTTTAGGATTGATTTGCGAAAATTTCAGAAAATTTGAACAAGTGGAACTTATTGAAAACCTGGCTCCAATGTACCTACCCTGTCCATTTTTTGCATAATTTGCAGCGTTTGTTTTACCATAAAGAGAAACGAAATAATCGTTTTTTTTTTTTTGTTTTTTTTTTTAAAGGAACTTTCTATTCATAGGAAGTTGCGACAAAAGGTTTTGCATTAAATCGCGACAAAAGTTTGTAAAAGTGTCTGACATCTACAGGCCCAGGTTTTCTAGGAAAAAAATAAATAAGAAATTATCATCAGTGAGTCGTCTGCTGAAAAGTTTACCCAGTGTGTTAATAAAGACTCACCGTATCCCCAATGTGTTTGTGTTGTTCCTGACGCGTAATAGAAGGCAGGCTTACTGTCCCCCTTTTCATTATTACAGGTTGATTTAGTTGAAACCATCATCCAGCCGAATGAATCACATGGATCAGATACTGCGGAGTGACCACTCACGTAGAACTCTCGTCCAAGGGCGCTGTCTCTACAAACAAAAATAATTTAGAACAGAAGAGAACAAACAATATATATATAAATATTTCAGTTTAATATCAGGCTACTCACAAGTGGCATATGATGAAAAAAAAAAAAAAAAAAAAAAAACAACAACAAAAAAACAACAACAAACAAACAAAAAATAAAACAACAACAACAACAACAAAGCTCTATCTTTATAGTCCAACATTGGGAGACGTTCAATTAACTATCGATGCTTCGATCTCAAACATCCATCGAGTATCAGCGAAAGTGGCACATCCACCAAACCAGGTTTAAGCGCGACCCTCACTTACCCGCTTGCGAACGGTCCTACTGTTTACCGTTGAAAGCGGGTTTTCTGTTGTGGTTATTACTCGTCTGTTCGTTCTGTTTCTTTGTGAATTATCAATGTTGTTTAGCACATTTATGCCCAGTAGACTCTTCCACCTCTCTCTTTGGACAGGTCCATTTTCACTTTAGGGGTGTCTGATTTGTTTTTAGTCGTCATTTCGTACAAAAACTCCAGTTCTTAATGCAAGCAGTGTAGACCCTGATCAGACGCCGCGTTGTACGGCGTCTGATCTGGGTTAACATTGTTTGCAAATATCTTTTTATGGGAGGCATAAATGGGTTGATGTTATCATTTCATGCAATTAACCCTTCTCATGCTGAATAAATTAAGATGCCACGCCCACTTCTAATTTCCAGCCAATCAGATTACTTGATCCTAGTTTTTGATAGAAATTCACATATTTAATGACAAACAGTGCAGATCCAGATCAGTTGGCTTCTTCAGAAGCCAATTGATCTGGATCTACACTGTTTGCTAAGACATGTCATGTCGTGTTTAGCACGAGAATGGTTAAACCCTAATCCGGCGAATTAGCAGGACTATGTTCTGAGATTGCGCACCTCCATTTCTAATTTTGGTATGACAAAGGGTCCTTTTCTCGCATTATGCATCATACGTCCTGCATTGAGACGAAGATGTCGCAGTATAAGAAAACGTACCTTTGGACAGGTGGGCCCACAGAAGAATTTGTCTGATCATGCTCTTCACTGGGCGCTTTTTGGACAGCCAATTTTGCAGTTTTTTTTTTCATTCGGAGCCTGATTTGAGTCTTTGGTGCATCTATCAGAAGGTAAGTTTTCTAACTCTACGGCTCATATGCTGAAGACTAAATAACTGGTCAATATGTCCCCAAAAAATCTGGCAGTTCGAAGATATCTATCACCAACAAATATAACAAGATTTGGCAATTCACATATATCTTTCAGTTTTTTTAGTTTAATCATATTTATTGCAACTATACAATACAAGGTGTTGGGCCACAAGTTCTCACAGCATTAGTTACGGCCCTCCCCCTGTGTCAAAGCTTACGAAATTTGGGCTATTTACAAACTTCTGTCAGTAGCAAATATAACGAATGTTTGCTATTTACAGCGTCTGTCAGTGGCCGGTCCGAAAAATAATAAAAATCAAAATGTCGTTGTGAGGAGCGCTTTAAGGATTAACACGACGGATAGATATATCTAAGATGAAAATCATGTCCCCTATTCCGTCCGAGTAAAAAAGCTTTCCACAGTCTATATTGTATATGACTCCATTCTCAAAAAGGCAGTTCTTAGAGGAAAGAAATTTCTCCCAGGTGTGTTGAACTTTACAACAATTTGTAAATGTTGTTGGATTGTCACTGTAAATATATTTCTGCAAGTAAAAGATCCCTAAAAGTGCTCAGATGTGTAAATAAGTGATATATAACCTCTATATTTTAAAAGAAAAGTATAGTTTAAGTAAAATTGGTATTGTAATAAGGGCAAGCAACTAACCCGGCTAAGCTGACCATTTCCTTCTGTGCCGTCTGAAGGTCCCACCAGGAAGAACTGATAATGTTACCAGCCGAGAACCAGCTCATCTTATCCGCCCCTTGAGCGTTGAAAGCGATATAAGCCTTCTCTATTCCATGCTTGTAGATAGAGACCTTCACCTATTCATATAATTTTTTACTTTAAAAATGAATGGTGCATTAGATGGGCCATCTTTGTCTTTGGATATATGCGGACGGCGAAGGCCCAGATCAGACTGCGCATCCGCGCAGTCTGACCAGGGCCTTCACTGTCCGCTGACAGAATCATCTACTACAATCAGGGATCAAAAGTAATTCCACAACGTCAAAAAAAAGTTCAATGCATTTTCATGTTTACAAAAAAAAAAAAAAAAATAAATAAAATAAAAATAATTGTTTATATCTTTATAACGTTCACATCATTTGAAAGCTGGACGATTAAATTTTGTGTAAGACATTTTGCATTTTGGGCAGTTTTTGTGCGACCTCAACATTGACGTCAATGGAAATCTGCCATTTTTACAATTTCCCTATTAACTCTGAGGAGACAGATATCCGATATTTATCAAAGTCATTTATTTCAGGCATGCATCATTTACCTTTCGAATCATTACAGAACATCATTATTTTCTTTACAACGTTTTGCAATATTAAGTGTCTAGTATACATCAAAATGCATTAAAGTCTATGAGAAAATAATTCTGTGGAATTACTTTTGGCCTCTGACTGTACTACCGGATATACTCCATTACGAAAACATGCCTATTCAAATATACTGAAAATTTTACCACCAAAAAATGAAAATTTTCAGATAAAAATTCTGATATTTTTCATATTTCTGCTCAAAACATAGATTGTGGGTACTCGTTAGAACCGCCTCAACGAGGCGGTTCTAACGAGTACCCACAATCTACGTTTTTGAGCAGAAATAAGAAAAATAATGGATACCCTTTTAAACCCCAGTTTTACTACATAAAAGTGGGGTTTAAGGGGGTCAACATTATATAGGCATGTTTTCGTGATGCATGGAGAGTAATGGCTCGAATGGTACTTTGCGCATGTATCTGAATATGTGCACTTTGCGCATGTTCCAAGTCACCTTTTCACTTGATGCGACCCAAATAATCCTTTTCGCAGTAAACATACAAGACCGCAATAACGTCGTTTCGAGGTCGTCAGCAAACAATCTTTTCAAGGACATTTCCTAGCGGACTTAGAAAAGAAATACATGTGTAGGTGTACGGTTTTGATGAACGGATAGATCGCACTCTGTAAACACACGTGTAATATTTGCTTCATAGTAATTTTGCAAGAAGATACAGAATTTCAGAAGCACTATTTTTTCAAAATATAATTGCTTATTTTATCAGGTACTTTCTCTGTAGCTTCCCCTGCTTTTATTGCTTAGCACTCTAGTAAAATTTTCAGCAGACGACATACTGAAATATTTTTTCTTAATTTTCCCAGAAAACAGATTTACCAGTTCATGCAAATTGTTTATGCCTGTTTCCTGGGGAAAAAGAATTGTCGTCTGCTGAATTAGCCAGAGAGTGATAAAGGTTAATGTTTCTGGAATAGATTGTACTTTCACTGCGTTAGTTACAGCGGAAGAAAGTTTCGGCTGCTGGTTGTCAACGTATTTTTGAGGCAGTTATTTTCCGTTTTCATCAAGTTTCGTTTGTGTCACAAAGTATGAATAAACAGATTTGCCTTGTCATTATATCTTGCTAATACATTATTCTTTTTTGAAGATCGTTGCAATGTAAAAGTTTCGTTCCTTATCCTTTTATATGTTGATCAATGGCCGTCATTTTTGTTTGTTTTATTTTATCTTATGCACAGTTCACCTGCCCCATGAGTTTATACGCATATAGTTAACACTTGTTTGGGAATAAATTATTTAGATGTTTTCAAAATACGTCCAGTTATAATTTGGCTATAAATGTCGAGATTTCAAAGAGAATCCCGTTTAGTGGTAGAAAAAAAAAATATATGTTCCAGTGAATTTGCTTTTGGATGTTGGTTTTGGTGAGATTTCAAAAATTTAAATATTCCATAAATAGGACAATGGTATCTTATTTCATGATTTAAAAAGAGATAACCAACTTACTGAGTAAAATACTTTCACGGCAATTTGACGTTTGAATTATCTTTCTTTAGGGAAATTCCGATTGCACCATTGGTAATTAAACTCTGCAAGGCAAGTCTTTCGAAGCAAATAAGCGAAAATAGCAGAATCGGTTTAGTTTATCTTTTGTGTCATATATTTATTAGATTTAACAACAAACTTCATATACAAATTATGGGTATTCCGATGGAGATTAATTGTGCTCCCTTTGCTGCGAATAAGCTTTTACTTTGTAATGAGAGAGACTTCATGATGTCTCTCTCTCTGACGAAAATCAAGCAGATATTATTGAAGCTTTTAATTCTACTAATAGATAACTAGATGGCTGTAGCAATCCTTAAATTCTTAGGACGCCTGTTTGCACCCTTTCTTTCGGAGTCCATGTATGCTCATCTGAACATTCTGATTTTGCCACTGGTTCAACGTTTTATGAATGCTCTATGGCTTCGGTACATATTTCTTTGTAGCAACGAAACGGCCTTGTCAATTTACACATTTATTGCAAGTTCCAAAAATTTTGTTTGTCTGAATTAGGGTCCTAAACATGCTAAAAACAAAACAAAGTAAACAAAATTTAATTTTATCTTCTGACGGTGAGAACGTTTAGTCCGTCATAATTTTGTCTCATTTGATTTTCCGCTCGGTCCGGGAAATAGGCATATGCATTCTTGCGGAAGCATCTTTGCGCAACTTACATCATTAACTCTTTCAAATTGTTATTCTAAATAGAGGAGATTTCTTTGATTTTCAAAGCTTGATTTTGGCGTTAACTTGAAGATCATATTGTAAAGATGTTTTAAAAGGCAGACAGTGTAAGTTGAATCAAAAGGATTTGACAAAAAATAACCGTTTCATGAGATTTATCATCGCTTTAAGGCACGTACATTCTTCCATAGAGAGGCTGAAAGAATTAGGTCACAAATGATCTTATAAGACTTCGTCTAAAAATATTTCCCCGTTATAAAAGAATGGAATATGACATGGATGCCACGAGTATACGATAGACTTCATGCTTGCTTTTTAACACAATAATGGCTGATAGTTATGCTTTCCTTTTGAACTGCGAATGGTGGATCGGTTTCATTATGGGGTTGATGACTTATATTATGTCTTTGTTTGTGTCCTCCATGATTCAAAGTGTGATTTTCTAAAGCCATGGTTATCAGTGTCTGTGTTTTTTTCGAAGAGCTCTCATCCTTATTTAATCACAGTGATTTAATGTGCTTTACACGTTTTTTTTTCCTGTGATGTTTTACTCAGTGACTTAGGAAGCCTCTATACCAGACGTACAATCATTTTGGATATTTACAACATTTAAACCTAGGGTGAAGATCTGGTGCCAGTCAAATCGATTTAACACCCCGATAAACTTTACTACAGACCTTTCTATGGCGGCGATTATACTGTTGTTTGATCTTGCGTGGTCTTGTGACTGCTCGCTGCGAATGTTTTATTGTTGTGTATGGTGGATCCTTTCTGGCAGTGCGATAAACGCGTTGAGGAGCAGCAGCTGGTTGCTTTGCTTTTTTTAAATCAATTTTTGTGGACTCTTCTACCTTAACCCTTTGGACACGTTCATATCAATATAAGGAGTGACTGGTAAGCTTTTATTCTTACCTTGTTTTATAAAAATTCCTGTCCTAAATGCAAACAGTGTAGACCCTGATCAGACGCCGCGATCTGCGGCGTCTGATCTGGGTCTACACTGTTTGCAAATGTCCCTTTAGCGGACGCTAGGCATAAATGGGTTACGTTTGTAGTTTGTGTGCTGATTTTCATGTTTGTTCCTCTACTTGGTGTCTTTGGTAGGTAGGCTATTTTTTATGGTTCTGGCTCTTCCCGGGCACCTTCTGTACTATTTTATTGAGTCTCTTCTAAACATTGATGTAACGTGCAACATTGCTCACAACTCCTAGCCCATGGCTGGATAATATTCCAATTTTGAATAAACCCAAATGAGCGCAGTGATTTCAAAATATTAACCTCGCTAAAGTTCAGTACGGGGAGACGTTTTACGCCCTCCTCACAGGACTCAGCACCAATTCTAATGAAAATAAATAAATCATGCACGTATGCACCCTTTCAAATTGTTAGAGCTCGTGTGGTAGGGAGTTCGAGACGTCAACTCGTTTTTAAATTAAGACAGACGTTTACCTGGTCAATACAGAGGTCGTTCCAGTGATTTGAGAAGTCTGGTTTGAAGTGTCCGTTAAACTCTGTCGTGAGATGTGAGGCGAGTGGTACATGTGGATTCAAGGTCTGAGTCGAGTTCCACAAATGGTAGAGGTCAGGTCCTGGAGCGCCGGCTACACCCTTCAGCATCAACACCCAACCTGAAATCAATTGCATAAGCCTTTGCCATATATAACCTCTTATAATACTTTGCCAGCGCACGACAAAACGGACTTGTGCGATCAACGAAGACTCTGATCAGCCAACGCATCCGCGCAGTCTGATCAGATACTTCGCTCATCGCATGTGCCTTCTACAGTCTCCGGGCTAGCCAAAGAGAGATGAACGAGAACCCATCACGAGAACATGCCTATATAATTTTGACCCCCGTAAACCCCACTTTTATATAATAAAACTGGGGTTTACAGGGGTATACATTATTTTTCTTGTTTCTGCTCAAAAACATAGATTGTGGGTAATCGTTAGAACCGCCTCAGCGAGGCGGTTCTAACGGGTACCCACAATCTATATTTTGAGCAGAAATATGAAAAATATCTGAGATTTTTAGCTGAAAATTTTCAGTTTTTGGTGGTGAAATTTTCTATACATTTAAATAGGCGTGTTTTTCTTAATGCTTGCCATACTGGGTGGAAGTATAGGCTGATCTTAGTCTCTTCTGGTCACACAAGTCTTATTGTAGGTTTTGTCGTGCGCTGGCACAATTTTAGTGAAAACCAGTTTACGTAATATCAGCCATTCTTTTTCTGAACTTTATTGTTCGAAACCCTATTTCAACTTCTTTGTTATTTCTATCAAACTATTGTCCAAGCTGGCATTCTTTATAAATCTATAGCGGGCCGTTATCGGCCCGTCAGAGTAGCTGACGGGCCGATAACGGCCCGCTATAGATTTATAAAGAATGCTTACTGGGGTACTGATAAATCTATCTGATCGTGCTTTGCGACCAAAGCGGCCTAACTTCCCTTGTATTATATGGTGGAGATGCCATGGCTTCCCTTGTATTATATGGTGGAGATGTCATGGCTTTCTTTGTATTATATGGTGGCGATGCCATGGCTTCCCTTGTATTATATGGTGGAGATTCCATGGCTTACCTCGTATAATATGGTGGAGATGCCACGGCTTCCCTTGTATTATATGGTGGAGATGTCATGGCTTCCCTTGTATTATATGGTGGAGATGTCATGGCGCTCTTTGTATTATATGGTGGCGATGCCATGGCTTCCCTTGTATAATATGGTGGAGATTCCATGGCTTACCTTGTATTATATGGTGGAGATGCCACGGTTTCCCTTGTATTATATGGTGATGTCATGGCTTCCCTTGTATTATATGGTGGAGATGTCATGGCTTTCCTTGTATTATATGGTGGAGATGCCATGGCTTCCCTTGTATTATATGGTGGAGATTCCATGGCTTACCTTGTATTACATGTTGGAGATGCCATGGCTTCCCTTATATTATATAGTGGAGATGTCATGGCTTTCCTTGTATTATATGGTGGAGACACCATGGCTTCCTTTGTATTATGTGGTGGAGATTCCATGGCTTACCTTGTAGTACATGGTGGAGATGCCATGGCTTCCCTTGTATTATATGGCGATGCCATGGCTTACAAAGGTCTAAATAAGAGGGATATCCATATAATACATGTATGTATTTTTATTCCTCCACAACACCATGGGTTGTGGCACCTATCAGAAACATATCGACGAGTATCCATAGCGTATTGTTTTGTAGAGAAAGAAAAATATCTATAATAATAATAATAATAATAATAATAATAATAATAATAATAATAATAATAATAATAATAATAAAAAGAAGAAGAAGAGGAAGAAGAAGAAAATAATGAATGATCACTGACCACTATACTGATATTTCAGAGCAAAGCCTGTGAATCCCAAACTACAATAGTTTGCCAGATGTGTGGTCACCAAACTAGAGAGTCCCCACATATACGTGCATGTATTTGTCAGTATGCAAGAAATTCATCTATCTATAAGTCTACTACCTGTTAAATTATATTGATTTTGGTAATGTTTGAAAGCTAAAATATTTCCCTGTCAAATATAATTATCTCATAGTTGCCTTATGGCTACCTTGGGAGAAGCAAATATCTAAAGATTACCAGGATTTATTTTGGCATATTTTAAATGTCATCACTGACGTCAATGAAAAAAATAAACAAAAAAGAAAAATGTGTTCTGTTTAAACCATTATACTGTAATATTTATACAAAATACGTTACTGCATGATGTATGTTTCTGACTTTCTCTATTAGCTCTCTGACTATATTTTGTCACTCGAACTATATTTGTTCTGTGATCTGATGCACAGAAATCTTGTAAGTAATTTCCCTGCACACCTACAAGTACACGTCAAACAGGCCACGTCAAGCGACTTCAAACATGCGCAAAATTCACATACAGTCGACTCGCGTTACCTCGAATTCCAAGGGACTCACTGAAACCCTTCGAGATATCCGTGCCTCGACATATCTGAGCTGAGAGAGTGAGGAAAACAATAAATTAAACAACCACATTTAACAAATGAATATGTAATTTGACTCCTGAAGTTAGAAATATATATAAAAAATAATGTGGAAAAGAGGAGAAATTGCTCCTGAGGAGCAATTTCTCCTCTTTTCCACATTATTTTGTTCTGTTGTCATAATTTCATGTTAAAACAGGGACCAGATTTTCACTTCGAGAGAAGTGCTAATTCGAAATAAGCGAGTTCGAGATAACGAAGTTCGACTGTATTCAGATTCTTCTCGCGCCTACACAAAGTCTCACCTGGGCTTTTGCTTTCCGTTGACATATTCTACAGTATCCAATGATCCTGTTGGCGGACAGTAAATGCCCCAGATGAGACTGCGAAGATGCGCAGTCTGATTTGGGCCTCCGCTGTCTGCATATGCCCGAAGACACATTTTGCATGGCGGCGCCTGAGTAATAAGCAGGGCCCGGTTGTTCAAAGCGTCGTTAGCTTAACGAGCTCGTTAAGAGTCATTTCGTTAACTGTTTTAGCAGATTCAATATACAATATTCTGATATTTTTGCTGAAAAAATGTGAGTAGCTTTTGCATTGCAAAAGCTACTCACATTTTTTCAGCAAAAAATTTCAGCATATTTGCGTATCACTCGATGTAAATTTTAACTAATCGTTAACTAACGACATCGTTAGTTTTGAACAATTGGGCCCAGCATGTTAACAAGCATAGATCTTAGCCTATCAATCACACCATGGAATCTATGGCATTCTGATTTTGATGACACACTTTTGGCCAACTACTGTATGCCATGGTACGTAAACACTTCTATATATATCTTCTTATACTTACGGGCTACATGTTTTGTGATAGGTTCAGAAGTAGCGATCATATCTGGAAATAATATATTGGTAAAATAAGTGAGGAAGTCTTCAGTGTCATGAAACAAAGATCAAAATACAAATACGAAATAAAAGTTTTATTTATAACCGGAGAATTTACAAAAAGATAACAATAATGTTCGGTGCTTTCGCATAAAACACCACAACTGCAATTTGGATAAGGAATTTTGTTAACTTGGAAAAGATCTGCATTTAAACTGCTACATCGGTGCTTTATTCTGGATAAAATAATGTTGTATTTCCTGTCATCAACTGATAAATGTTGAGCGGCTGATGTGGGGGAGATGATTTGAATTGTAATCGTGTGGGGAACCTTCGAGTATTTCAATATTCGGGCACAAAGCTCCTTGCCCCGGCTGGTTCATATATAAGAGTTTCCAAAATTTTTAAACGAGCTGCTGTTTCGCATGACGCTCAGCATTAACCTTTACCATGCTAAATAAATTATGATGCCATGTTTTAGCCAATCAGATTACATGATCCAGGTTGTTGATAAAAATTCACATACTTAATGACAAACAGTCCAGATCCAGATCAGTTGGCTTCTGAAGAATCCAACTGATCTGGATCTATACTGTTTGCAAAGGCCGGGCGTATCCGGGTTCATCAGGACCATGGTCAAGAAAAAACGCATGGACTGTTTGCACAGGTGTTTGCTAGTAGTAGCACATGTCTACGCCATCACGACATAGAATAGAAGAGAATTAAAAAAAAATAGAATAGAATTTCCAATCACGGGCGAGAAGGTGGCATGGCAATTACAATACTGAACATAACATGTCTGAACAGATTACATATCAACATATAATATGCATTTACATATGTATAGTAAAACGTCAACATAACTCGTTTACCGTTGCGGATTCGAATTCGTTTTCTAGTCCTTAGGTCATTCTTCCAATAGCTCAAGGAAACAAATATTGGAGGTATTTATGGGAAAATTTCTTTATTTTATCATGAAACTGTAGGTTGTGTGTTATCATTAGAATTGCCTCATCGAGGTATTTCTAACGAGACCACTCAAGATGCCATCATTTTATAGAAGATCGAAAAGACAACCCTTAAATTATTCCTTTTTGTCTCCTGACCTGTCGCTATGATTAATCCTAAGAAGCTCGAACTACCCATGCATCACGAAAACATGCCTATATAATTTTGACCCCCTTAAACCCTACGTTTATATAGTAAAACTGGGGTTTACAGGGGTATACACAATTTTCTTATTTTTGCTCTGAAACATAGATTTTAAGTACTCGTTAGAACCGCCTTGCTGAGGCGGTTCTAACGAGTACCAACAATCTATATTTTGGGCAGAAATATTAAAAATATCAAAGATTTTTATCTGAAAATGTTCAGTTTTTGGTGGTGAAATTTTCTATACATTTGAATAGGCGTGTTTTTGTAATGTCTAGAATAAATTTCCATATGCCCAAATCTGTTCGATCCATTGAAGTTCTACTGTACATGTAACAACCTGATCTTTATTCCAGAATGACTGAAAGATTGTTGACAGTAATGTTAAACCTCTACTCAAACAAATGACGTATTTACCTGAAGTATTGGGACAGCCCGTACTCAGCAAACAGTGTAGATCCATATCAGACGCCGCGTTTTGCGGCGTCTGATATGGGTCTACAGTGTTTGCTAAGACACTCATCTGAATATTATTATACTTGAACAGTTCAAAGTTTAGGACAAGGATGACAAAAATTCAAGGTGTGCGAACATTAGGTTAAGTACGGTAGAAGAAAAACTATGTTCGAAATACATTACCGCATAAATTACAGAACTTCTTGCAGTTTTTTAAACTCCATGCCACGTATGTTTCGCCACAACAGAACGAGCCAAGTGCGGCACAATCAGGGTACTCATCTTTACAGTCATCACCTATTGTCGAGAGAGATAAATTATGATTTTTTTTCTTTTTCAAATTGAATTTTTGCGATAACTTTTCAAATACAGTATACTTTTTTAACTATTTCAGCGCTAAATTTCAGACGACATTTGTCGTCTGCTTTTTTTATTTAAAAAAAAACAAAACAACTATCATTTGGAAAGACGTTTATATGTAAAGTTGAAAGACTGAATGTTAAACAGCGTAGATCCAAATTGAGCCGTCTCATCTGGATTTATGCTGTTTGCAAAAGCCTATTATTATCGCCTGTCGCACTGAAAGAGTTAAACACACTTACTTGGATAAAAGCTATAGGGAAAAAAGTCTCAGAAGATATGCATAGGTTTTATTGTGATAAGATGAAGGATTTGCGATTTTCTGAAGTTCCGTACAATTTTAAAGTCGAAGAGCACCGCCCCTTTACATTTTAATGACTGTTAGAACCAAAGATGAACAGTTTACGTTCATTGCTGTTTACTGCACAAAACACACCTTCTTGAGCAGCATTAAAACTGTCTAAACGAGACGGTTCTAAAGTGCTTTGATATGTCACTTTTCTTGAAGACTAAAAGAGAAAAGACAGCTAAATACTCTGCTTAGATCAATGGCGTAGCCAGAACGGACTTATTTTTTACGCGCATTTAGGAAAACTCTTGGTATCGCTTTTAAAATAGGGAGTACTTTTAAAGGAGAGAATTTGCTCCCAGAGGGAGTAATTTTTTTCCTTTAAGAGTTGTCCATTTTATGGATGCGATAAATGCTTTCCTTTATGAGCAGTCTCGTGGTAGAGAAGCAAAATATTTTATGTTAGTTTATATCTCTATATTGCAAATAATATTATTTTTTCAAACGCATATCACGAATATGCGTAATGTGCGTAATGAGCGCTACCCTAATTAAAATCTAACATCTAACTCCTTGATTTGTTTATACAATTTAGCCAAGGTTGACTGAATGCGAAACATTTCCCTTGCCTTGCCGAATAAATCAAGATGCCACGCCCACTTCTAATTTCTAGCCAATCAGATTACTTGATCCGGGTTTTTGATACACGTTCACATATATAATGACAAACAGTACAGATCCAGATCAGTTGGCTTCTTCAGAAGCCAACTGATCTGGATCTACACTGTTTGCTAAGACAAGGCATGTTGTGTTTAGCAAGAGAAGGGTTAAGCAATAGCAGAAAAATGCACGTGGATGTCAATCACGGACTTAGTAAATATACAGAATTTACATTTTTGAACTACTTCATCAGTGTACAGCAAAACTGTTCAACGTTACGTCCTTAGAAATTCCTGGAGATGTCGGCGCCTATCCGCTACTATAACTTTTCTCTTCGATAGTATTTTGTTTACAAAAACTTACAGTTGGTTTAAACAATATCTTTTTTGTTTCTTTACATGTAAACAAATATATATAACATCAATGTTCCAGGATCTTACGGTAAGCTAGAAACTTATAGCTAAAAAGTCATTTAAAAACAATAAAAAAAAATCAAGCTTCTTTTTTTTCAAATTGTTGCAAGCTTGAAGCTTGAAACTATAACTGCGCTATGTAAAACGAAATTCAGTCGAACTTCAATGGCTCGAACATCTTTGGGACCATAGAAAATTGTTCGAGACATGGGTGGTTCGTGCCACTGAAGGTTAATCATGGTGCCAAGTCAGGAAGCAAACAGCGATAATTTAGGGATTTTTTTAATTTTCTACACAATACTTGTATGTTGAGTGTTCTCATTAGAAGCGCCTCAATGAGGCGATTCTAATGAATACACACAAGATACAATTTCATGATAAAATAAGAAAATGTTCTTAACTATTTGTTTTCTTGAGCTATTGGAAGAATTTCGTAGGCACTCAAAAACGAGTTCGAATTAGCCATGGTAAACGAAACATCGGTGTTCGAGCTATCGAGGTTCGACTGTAGTGCATTTGAACATGCACCAAATGCGCAAATTCAGATCATCCCACTTATGCGCAAGTATCCTCCGGGCCTTTCTCCCCATTCATACATTCGCCCAGCTAGCATTCTTCATAAATCTACAGCGGGCCGTTATCGGCCCGTCAGCTACCCTGACGGGCCGATAACGGCCAGCTGTAGATTTATGAAGAATGCTGACTGGGATCTGTAGTATCCTATGATTCTGTTTACAAACAAGGAAGGGCCCGGCCAGACTCCGCATATGCCCGAAGACACGTTTTCGCGTGGTGCGGCCATGATAATGTATTAGCCTTAACGTGAGAAAACGTACCTTCTGATGCGTGGGTCACAAGAAGACTCAACGCAGCCTACGCATCCATTAAGTCTGATTATTTCATAAAAAGCAGTGTTGCACGTTATTAACAGCCGTGCATTAACCGGCGAAATGCCGTGTATTAACAAGGCAATTCACGCGCTGTTAATGCACGGCTACACAACTTTCAATATGTTCGTACCGGGCCACAGATTTGCTGCCGTTACGAGATGTGTACTGCCCGGCGCTAGAACGAGCATAGTCCGTGGAAATTATGTTCGCGAGACATCTAGAGGGTTGTTTGTAGTTTTGTCTCCTTTCTGAAATGGAGTCTTCTCGAAAAGGAAACAAGTGGCTCCCACAGGTTTTGTCATGCAGTAAAGCAGGAAGTCACACGTGGCGGAAATCGCAATTTAAAAATCTACTCAGTGTATCAAGTTCTCCTTAAATTACACCTACATTCGACTTTTGTTATCTCGACTTCGCTTACCTCGAATAGCCGCTTATATCGAAGTGAAAATAAGGTCCCCGTTTTAACATGGAAATCTAACGACAGGTAACAAAATATTGTGGAAAAGAGGGAGCAATTTCTTCTCTTTTTCACAATATTTTAGATATATCTCTCACTTCAGGAGTCAAATTAAATATTCATTTGAGAAGGGTGGATATTCGAGTTATTATTTTTCCTCAATTTTGCAAATTTGATATGTCGAGGTACGGATCTCTCGAAGGATTTCATATAGCCCCTTGGTTTTCGAGATAACGAGAGTCGACTGTATAAGTATGATTTGTCTTGTTGGCCACACAGTCTGATTAGGGCCGCTGTCATCCGTTGATGCGTCCTTTTAGAGTAAATCCCTTTTCACTAGGGATGAAACAACAATTTGACGCTTACCTCTCCTGACTATTTATCTCTTCATCTTAGATAATATATTGTAAAATACAATACCCAAAAGACGATATAAAATGAAATACCTCCAAGAAGATATCTTAATGACTTCTGATTTTCTGATGATGAGTCATCATGGCGGGAAGCAATGGAATCACTTTTTGTCCCAGTCCTTCTACAATGATTAGATGAATAACGATAAATAGCATCAAGAAAGTATAATAATATTAGAAATATTAATATTAAAAAAATGTTAAAGTTACATTAAAATTACATTAAAATCCTAGAGGAGCAGTCTAATCTGGGTCTATACTGTTTGCAAAAATGACTTTTAAAATGACAAGCAGATGACAAAGCAGACGACAATTGTTGTGATTGGCAGTTTAAGTGTTGACTATTTTTGTCCTAAAATATAAATATGCCCGTTTGACTGGCTGTTGATGTGTCTATAAGCTGCTGGAAGAGTAGCAAACAATGTAGACTATGATCACAAGCCGCGTTCTTCGGCGTCTAATTATAGTCTACACTGTTCGCTTGGGTCTGTCTGTCCGAATACTGATTACATGAAAATAAAACCAGACGCATACCGTCATGGTTTCATCAAAAAGATCGATAAACATATGGACTGATATGAACAAACACTATACTTAGATCAAACAACCGCCATAAATAAGCAGTTTGATCTGGATCTGCACAAGAATGCCGCTGAAGACAAGGTTCATCTGATGTCTCATGACTGTTTTGTACACCTCTAAAATCTGAAGTACGCATTTAAAAAAAAAAAAAAAACATTTTGAAGAACACGAGAACATCGAATTGCGTATTGGAATCTAATCAGTCTGTTTTCCTTGGTAAAAGGGCCCCGCCTCATTAAAAATGTCTTCCAGACGTCTTCTTTTGGGGAAAACAGTCCTTGATAAATCTGCGCGGTGGCGCTTATGTACATTCACATGAAAATTTATACCCGATAGGGTTCATAACTTTATAATAAAATATTGTATTTTATTCTACAGAATCATTGGACACTGTGTTACATACATGTATCAGTAGACTGTAAATGCCCGGATGAGACTGCGCGCATGTGCAGGAAGTTCTAAAGGCTCTTTTTCTCACGTAGTTTTGCAAGCGAGTAAGATCGCAGGCAGTAATCCGACATAGTCCTGTAAGCCCTACAATACCCTTTTTATCATGACGGGGACCATTTGTTTTAAGACGAACACACTTTCAGGGATAGCAACCCTGTCAAAATCGTTTCTGTCTCCTGCTGAGAAGGGGCTCAGTGTACCGGAAAGCAAAAGTGAAGTCACAAAAGTTGTTTCCATTGTAAAAGTGGCAGAAAATGAACCAAACAATATCAAGTCCCTTAAAGATTATTCATTTTATCTTGTTTCATCACGAAACCATGCCTATATAATTTTGACTTCCTTAAACCCCATTTTATATAGTGAAACTGGGATTACAGGGGAAACATTATTATTCTTATTTTGCTAAAAATATAGATTGTGGGGACTCGTTAGAACCGCATCGCCGAGGCGGTTCTAACGAGTACCCACAATCTATGTTTTAAGCAGAAATAGGAAAAATATTTGAACTTTTATCTGAAAACTTTCAGTTTTTGGTGGTGAAATTTTCAATATATTTGAATAGGCGTGTTTTCGTAATGTAACACAATGTCATACCTTGAGGCGCTTCCTGATCCTTCTGCAATAATGAAACAGATAAAGAAAAAGAGAGGAGCAAATATTTTCATGTCTGCAACTATATGTTCCACTATTTTATCAAAGAAATGGAAGAATAGTGCACGGTCTAGCTTTTATATCTGATAAGTTCGTCTGCCGGTGTATGAGGGCTGTGCATAAATGGAGATGGCTTGCTGATTATATTTTTTTATTTCCTTTGGGATCATTGAACCCATTCTGGTTACTTTGAAAATCGATGATACCACTTAATCCGTGCTAGGGGTACATGCAGCCTCTCAAACTACAATGCTGTGTATAAATCTTAATCAAACTGAAACTGTATGTATGTATGTATGTATGTATGTATGTATGTATGTATGTTTGTTTGTATGTATGTATGTATGTATGTATGTATGTATGTATGTATGTATGTATGTATGTTTGTATGTATGTATGTATGTATGTATGTATGTATGTATGTATGTATGTATGTATGTATGTATGTATGTATGTTTGCATGTATGTTTGTTTGTTTGTTTGTTTGTATGTATGTATGTATGTATGTATGTATGTTGTATGTATGTATGTATGCATGTATGTATGTATGTATGTATGTATGTATGTATGTATGTATGTATGTATGTATGTATGTATCAAGTTGATGCAAGTCAGCCGCTACAATGCCCCATTCACTATAAATCTGACACCTGAACAACTTACCATACTTGTACTAAATTTGAACAAATCCTAATAATGTACAGACAACCCTCTTTATACCGACACTCGATAAAACAACAAAATTCGTTATAATGACAATTTGAATGTCACGAACCTTCGCTTAAAAAGTGACAATTAGTCACAAATTATGCAAGAATATTGTATTTAATACTTTAAAGAAACATATGTTTTGGATATTTGTTAGAACCGCCTCAGTGAGGCGATTCTAACAAATATCCAAAACATATGTAAGGAAATAAGAACAAAACAAGGCATTTCTTACATATCAATCTGCTCATTAAGTATTCTGTACAACAACAAATTCATTTTAATGGCAACGTTTTTGGAAACAAATGCTGTCGTTGTAACGAGGGTTCACTGTGCTTCAATAAAAGCGTCGCAAAGCAGTTCGTAATACCCCAACATTGGTATGTATGGAATTTAAAATGCCAGTAAGAACTTTTTACATTATAGCCTCTGCAAATATAACATTTCATGTAACATATTCTAAAAGGAATGACCCTTGAGAGCAATGAACGCACTCACAAAACGGAAAACAGCTTAAGTGCTAACTCTTCTGGGCCAGACTAGCTAGTTTCGGCCAATTAGGCCTCATATCTGGCCAGTGTAAAATAGTGTATGGTTTCCATTTGATTTGAATGAAAGAAACGGAAGTTATTTCAAGGAAAACATAACGGTAGTTAATGTTTCCAGGGACCATAACTCATGTCTAAATTGGCACATATACAGTAAAACCTCAATAGCTCGAACACCGAAGGCTCGTTAACCATGGATTATTCGAACTCGTTTTTTGAGTCCCCATGAAATTCTTCCGACAGGTCCAGAAAACAAATATTTTCGTAAATGTTCTGATTTTATCACGAAATTATATGTTGTGTGTACTCATTAGAATCGCTTCATCGAGGCGATTCTAATGAGTACACTCAACATACAATTATTGTATAGAAGATCGATAAAAAAATCCCTAATTTATCACCATTAGCTTCCTGACCTTGCGCCGTAATTAACCCTCAGTGGCTTGAACTACTCATATCTCGGACAAATTTCCATGGTCCCAATGATGTTCGAGCCATTGAAGTTCGACTGTAGTCGTTTTCGAACTGATTCTGTGTGCATTCGTCTTTAAGCCATCACGAATTTCGTTTGTCTACAGTGAAAGACACACATATTGTAGCATGGAAATCAATTTTTAACAACTTTCAGAGGATGGGAGGAGTTTTTGGGTGGGGCGAGGGGGGAGGGGGCGGGGGGGGGAGAGGGGGCTATAACTCGTGTCAGAATACTATCATAATGTCATTTTCGAACTGAATCTGTGTTTATTCGTCGTTATGCCACCAAATGAATTTCGTATGGATCGGATGAAACTTGTAGGCTAACTTATGGCATGGATATCATTTTTTAACCCTTAAACTGCCAATCACAACAATTGTCGTCTGCTTTGTCGTCTGCTTGTGATTTTAAAAGTCATTTTTGCAAACAGTGTGGACCCAGATCAGACTGCTCCTAAAGGAGCAGTCTAATCTGGGTCCACACTGTTTGCCTGTATGCAAAAATAGGTTTGAAAAGTTTGCAAGAAGACGACATAAACAGACGACATTTTGAGATGCAGGTTTTCTTGGCGCTTTAAGGGTTAACATTGATCAAGTATCTGCAGCTCCCACTCATTCATATACATGGGCGATAAACCTACGAATGTATTAATGGACTGTGTTGCCTAGTGGTTAGTGCAAGTTTAAGATCGTGGGTTCGAGTCCCTCTCTTGTCAAGAAAATTTTCAGACCATTAATACACCTAGCTCATACTCGACGTGCCCGGGATGAGAATAATAAAAAAAAGACCGGATGGCGCTTTGTGACAACCAGCGGCACAAAGTCTGCATGGGTGATCTATGAAAGCAAGGCTGTACAAACGCATATACACAACACATTCAACGCTGCCTCCATGTGCCTGGAGTGCCTGGTAGTATTAAAATATCTGGAGCAAAGCAATAACAACAAATACATGTACAACTATATGCCAATACATGTACGCCCATTATAGCATGCCCGCCTATTCATACACTAATAGAACACTCCCAGCTAGCATTCTTTATAAATCTACAGCTGGCCGTTATTGGCCCGTCAGGGTAGCTGACGGGCCGATAACGGCCCGCTGTAGATTTATAAAGAATGCTTACTGGGCTATTTGTGCTTGTTGGAAACAGTTACAGGCTTCTTTAACCTTTACCATTCCAAGTGCAAATTCAAAAGACGAGACATTGATATTTGACTGACTTTTTTCTCCTAGAAAATAGTCTTTGACATGTTACACAAATTGTCTCCCAAGGTGACAATTTGCTTGAATTATCAAAGCCTATTTTCTCGGAAAAAATACAAGCAACTGCTTCAAAATATCATCTGGTGAAATTTTACCCATCATACCGAGCCTTAATTCTAATCTCAAAACAAAAGCAAATGAACAGAAATGTAAAAAAAAAAAAAAACAAAAACAAACAAACAAAAAAAAAAAAAACAAAAAAAAAAAAACAAAAAAAAAAAAAAAAAAAAAAAAAAAAACAAGAAGCGGATGAATAGAAATTAAGATTTAAATTATTAAGAGTTATTTTCCAACTTTGAAGGTAAAAAATGGATATTTGGGGTACACCATATACGGGATGATACCCCAACCACCCCGAGGGTGTAGCCAGATGATGTCATCTTGATGAGACTATGTGAATGTGCACTATCTGAATCCGAGTATTTTGTATATTGTCAAAGAAACTGATGTGCTTAAAGACATAACTAAAATAAGACCAAAGCGGCACCACTCACCAATTATTTCATTACCCATACTTAAGAATTTAAGCGCTTTACAAGGAGGAGGATCAAAGGCATGTCATTAAGAGACGATTAAGAGATCCCAGCGGCGGCTTGTAAAGAGGCCTTCTAAATGGTAATAGATTTAGTAGGACTACTGCTGTGACAAAACCTGTGGAACAGATAAATGAGCCGATATGAAATTCCCCTATAAGGTCTCTACCTGTCTATCGTTTATTGATAGTGTACTAGGTTTTAGTGTGCCCATTCTCATATCAGTGATAAGACTAATGACTGAGACACATCTTATTTTTGGACTGGTTTTTAAACAAATCCGCCATTTAAAATAGCGATGTCCGGGCGGATGGGCGTCGGGCAGGCGGGCGTCGTCTGAGGTTTACCTTTTGGTTAACCTTTTTGAAAACCCGTTCACAATGCCATTAGGCTTTTTTCTTGTTATGTCTTTAACTCCTTCACTAGGAGCCGTCTCATCTTGATCTACGCTGTTTGATATTCAGTCTTTCAACTTTACATACAAACGTCTTTCCAAACGATAGTTTGTTAAAATAAAAAAGCAGACGACAAATGTCGTCTGAAATTTGGCGCCGAAAGAGTTAACGGGGATGGATGCACTTAGTAGACGTTTCGCCATTTCACAATTTTTTTGACATCCTGATCTGTAATCTGAGCACCAATGATCGTCTTCACCTTCTAAACAGATGTCTGTTCTAAAAGGAAAGAATTTGCTCCCAAGGAGCAAATTCTTTCCTTTTAGAATAGACCTCTTTTCAGAAAACCAAAGGAGTAAATTATCGCCTTTTAGAGTAAATGCAATTTTAGAATTATCTCATGAAAATTCATTCATCTACCTCCCTCCCCTGCTAATCATTCTGGCCAAAGGATGGATACCCACAACACGCGATGTATGAAACCTTAAAAATGTCACTGTTAATCACACCTAACCAAAGTAGGGATTGTCTAAAACACTGAAACTGTCACAATATTGTTGGACATCCCTCGTGTTATCAAATTAGCCGGCCCTTCCTAAAACATCAATTTAACGGAAACAGGAACCAGAGTTCAGATAAGGAAAAACTTCAAAGGTCAGAACTAAACCACGTCATGGAAATTCGACCGTGATAATGCCTATATGCGCAGAGTGATCAGCGTCTCTGAATTTCGCGTCTAGTCGAAGACATTTTTCGTTATGCAACTTTATCACTCTACTTAAGAAACTTTGTTTACTTTATCCATTGATATGCGCAGTCGCTTGTTTCATTACATTCATGTTTTTATTCTTATCTTTTTGCATTATTTAAGCTATGTTACAGCTTGGCAAAGTAAATAATGGTGGGCGTGTACAATACAGTGCTGGCACTCACTATCAGATTCGACTGGACTAATAGTAATGAATTAACTCTGCGTAATCGGAAAAAAAAAAAAAGTTTTAACTATACTCTATTTCAAGTTGCATTTTCGCGATAACTTTGAAGATACTTTCTTGGACAGACAAGTACCACTTCAAAGAGGTTTCAAATTTGAGATATTTAAAAGTTTCTGTAAGTAGATGAAGGTTTTATGATTTTCTGAAGTTTCTTAGAACTTTAAATCAAAGAGAAGCGCCCGGGTTCCCGGGGCCAAGGCTATAAAACTTTTTTCATGCTCAACTCAGCTGAGCATGAAATTTTCTCTGCCAATAAATATGAAAATGCCTACTATAGTTGGCATTTTCATATTTATTAGCAGAGAAACCTTCATGCTCAGCTATGTATAGCAAGTAAGAATTTGCAGTTGTAAGTGATTTCGGATTTATTAGCAGGACAAATTTCATGCTCAGCTGAGTTGAGCATGAAAAAAGTTTTATAACCTCAAGGCCTGAGTGGTTAGCGCTCTCGATTTCGGATCACGAGGTTCAGGGTTCGATTCCCGTTAGAGGCGGAAATCAGCCCATGACTGTATGGCGCTTCATTGCACAGAACTTTTAATTATAATCCTTCCATTGTCTCGACTATATATGACTATAATAAAGTTGAAAGGGACATAAAACACCATACCATCATCACAAAATCAAACAGGACCGCCCCTCTACACCTAAATGTTTATCAGAACTCAAGACTAAATTTATGAATGAAAGATGGATATCAATATTATCTCCTTCAATAAAACGGCCGCCTTCTTGGATACCATTTGAATTGTCTGAGCTAGATGATTCTAAAATGGTCTTAGTATGCCATTTTCTTGAAGAATAGAATAGAAATAACTAAATGCTCTACTTATCTAATGCCTTATCTAATAACTTGGATTACCAAGATGTTCTCCATTCGCATGCACTTTTTTCGGTACACTGCACTTATGTAGATCTTATGTAGAGTTTCTAAAAGGTTACCATTCAGCACTTTATCAAATATTATGGGATATACATTAATCTTGACAATTTCACTTTTAAACTGGGTGGATGCATTGTAACTGCTAAGCGCAACATATAATTTATAGCGAGCTCGCTGCCGCATGTGGCAGAAGGCCTGCGCGAGCAAGCTCTGTGGTACAGCACACGTTTCGTTGCAGTCAAACCAAACAGGAAATAAACATTTTGTTTGCAATTTGTCGGGTTCTCAATTGATGTGGTAGATCTATTTTTATTTGCCGGGACCAACTGCGAAAATCCGGTACCAGAATCCGGTGCCAAAATTTTAACCGTATAGCTTGGGCCTAATATTTTGATTTTTGGACGATTTTTAGCTTAAATATTATCCAATTGTACTGTAACTGCAAAATGTGGGTTTTCAAAGCATAGTGCATTGCGAGCTCGCCTATAGGCATTGCCTATGTTCGTATCAGCATTCCTTGGACAGCGTGACAAAAATTGACAAAAAAAAAATAACTATTTATTTATTTGATGAGGTATAACTAAAATGGATGTAGAATAAGCTCTAATTTTACATTTAATTGTGAGCTAGGGTCATTCTCATTTTGGCGAGATAACAGTTAGACCTCTCCATTTCACCCTTAGCATTTTGAAATTTAACCGATTTAGCTAAGATTAGCTTGTAAAGAACCCAATACTATTAAAATCAGCTTTTATTCTGTGCGAAGCGTACAAGCTTTTTTATACTTGTACAATTAAAACCAAGGTTGACTGAATGTTTATGAATAGCAATGAAATAACAGCAGGTATTAAGCAATGACTGCCTATCAATATTATACATTACCTGAAAAGCGCACGTGGATGTTAATCACGGACGAGCTATGAAAGTCTCCATCGGTATACAGTAAGACTGCTTAATGTTACGTAATGTCCAGAGACGATAGACTGACCAACTAGAATTGCAAGAGAGGAACCGTCTTGGAACAGTCAATAAAAAAATAAGACCTGTCGACAGACAGGACAGCTCGCCCAAGGTTGCACATTTTCTTTCTGAAGCACTTAGAATATTAAATATATTTATTTCACTGAGGTAAAGGATGACTAACTTTTGTCTGTTATGTTTTTAGGAGACAGATGTTAATACCATAAGTAGTCTGGAGTCTTATGGATATCAATTCTCCTCATTTATTATGGTCAGCTAAAATAGGGATGGGGATGGTACTGCGTAAAATTTTGGACGAATATCTATCATACCAAGTACAAACAAAATCCATCAAAGGCTTAAAAATATAATGAGATCATAAATAGTCCATGGCCTTAGCCTTGAAGTCAAGTAGGGGAATGGGGACGGTACTGTATATACCACCATACCATATAGGAACTAAATAGATCAAAGGGCTTGTAAATAATGACATCCTTAAAGCTTTAAAACTTTAAAACTTTATCCTGACAATTCTAAGTCTGTAACTTTGACCTTGGGGTAAAATATGGAGTGTGGATGATATTGCGTAAAATATTAACCAATATCAATTACCATACAAAACAAGAACACAATCTATCAAAGGGTTTGGATATAATGAGGTTCCATACCCAGTTACCTAAAACTTTGACATAAAAATTCGAAAGTCCGTGCCCTTGACTTTTAGGTTAGGTAGAGATAGGGGATGGTACTACTTTAAATTTTGTACCCATACCTATCATTATACCAATCATGAATAAAATCCACCAAAGGGTTTGAAAATAATGAAGTCCTAAAACGATTTAACGCAAAACTTTAACATTTGTGAACACAGCCGCCGCCAACGCCGCTGCTGATGCCGGGGGTAGAACAGTAGCTTTTCATGAACGTTCAGGTGAGCTATTTGGGTGGGGTAGGAGAGGGGGCTTAAACCAAATTTACACGCGCAAAATATTGCCTTTATCTCCTGATGCTGTTTTGAACCACTAAAACAATACAAACAAAGAAACAGAAAGCAAAACGGGCGACGAGGTAGATTACTACAATGCTACGTAGCATCACACACACACACAAAAGAAACAGAAAGCAAAGAAAGCAAAGTGGGGTTTAAACCAGTTTTACTTAAACCAGTTTTACTTGCGAGAAACCTCACCCTTAATTCTGATACTGCTCCAAATTACAAACATATGTTCAGCATGAAAACGGTTCTCTACCTTATAAGTAGTGAAACACACATAATCACAAAACTATCATGAAACAAAACAAAGGTTTTGATATAGGGATCAAACATGGTTTTTCATGCATTAACATTCGCCAGGTCCCGAAGGCCGCGGATTTCAACACCTCCCAAGGGACCTGGCGAATGTTAATGCATTGGAAAACTATGTTCGATCGCTATTATTGCATAAAAACTGAAAACATTTGCTACATTTCGCGTTTTTTCTTGCTCTATTTTGTTTCGCCTTTTCACCGATGTCGCGCGAACGCTATTTCAACGGACTATGCCCGTTCTAGGGCAGGGCAGTACACATCTCGTGACGGTAGCAATTCTGTAGCCCCGGTACGAGCATATTGAAAGTGGCGTTGCCGTGCATTAACAGCGCGTGAATTGCCTTGTTAATACACGGCTTTTCGCCGGTTAATGCACGGCTGTTAATAACGTGCGACACTGCTTTTTATGCAATGATGGCGATCTGAAACTAATAAAGAATAGGATGCCGTCTGCTACAATTTTCCTTTGAGCTTTAAGGATGAAATCAAAGCTAAAAAGACCATTCTGCTGTGTCTAAAGTAATGGCTTGCATATAGGTTTACACTAGCGGTTACCGCTGATCGACATGATCGACACTTAGTGTAGCAACAACAAGGTTAACACTACACGTTTCTGTAGCACCCCTAAGTGTTAACTCGCCACACTATGCATATGGTTAACACTAAGCGCGTTACATAGCGTCCGCGTGGAAGAGTAGTTAGCACTGTGGGCTCTTATCACGACATCTCAATGAAGTGTAGGGTGCGTTAATGCACAGAGCCTTTCATCACGAAAATATTTGCCCCCTTCTTATTGGTGGTGTCGCTGGGGCAAGGGCGACTCTTAAAGGAAAGAATTTAGCAAGCTCATTTTGAGCAAATTAATTTCTTTAAATGTCTCTCTCATTTTTTTTTATCTTAAAAAGTTTTATAAACTATGAAGTCAGCTCTAAAAGGAAAGGCATCTACTCTAAAAGGAAATAATTTACTCCTCAAGGGAGCAAAATCTTTTCTTTTAGAGTAGATCTCTTTTCAAAAGAGATGCAAAAGAAAATCGACAGAATTGCCTCTCCTGAAATTGTATACTTTCCTTTTACATCATTGATGTGTTTTGCTGTGTATTAAAGGCTCCATATTCATTAAAAATAGACATTTTATTATCCAACAAAGATTTGATAAATTGATATATGGCATTAATACAATCATAAAATGTGGCACCTGACAGCCTGTTAAATTTCATTTAGTCTCTCGTCCGTAAAACCAAGTGATTTTTATAATATATCTGAATTAATATTGCCAACATTAATTCAGAAATACGATAAAAAAAAAAAAAAACATTTCATTTTGGATCCAGTTCAAAAACGAAAGACTAACTGAAATTTTACAGACTGTCAGGTGCCACATTTTATGATTGTATTAATACCATATATCACTTTGTTAAACCTTTCTTGTATAATAAAATGTCTATTTTTTAGGAATCTGGAGCCTTTAAGTTTACTATATTTAATGCTTAATTCACTCTTTTCTCAAGGTGTTTGAATTGGAATGGTCTTCCTAGCATTTGTGTATTAGAAGATGCCCCACATGGGTTATGTTGCCAACAGGTTCATTGTCCAACTGGAATGATTATCAACATTCCTGTGAAATATATGAAGGAATATCCAAAGACTATAAACCCCAACTATAATTATGCCTAAATAAAACACAGGATAAAACATACCACCAACAAGACTGTAATATCGTGTGCTAATGAGTAGTAACACTTGCCATGCTATGGGTAAAACCAGCAGACGACAAACTGATGATTTTTTCTGATTATACCCCGCCAAACGATAGTGGCGGGGTATTATGGTTTCAGGTTGGACGTCCGTTTGTCTGTCCGTCCGTCCGTCGTACGTCCGTCCGTATTTCGTTTCTGGATGATAACTGAGTAAACATCAATGAATTTTCATCAAAATTGGTATGTGCATTGATATTGTAGAGATCTGGTTTGGGATTGCTGATGGGCGAATTTCGTCAAATTTTGACGGTGTTATCTACCCGATACACGCCGATAATTTTGTTTCCGGACGATAACTTGAGTAAATGTCAAGGGATTTTAATCAAACTTGGTACATGCTTTGATATTAAGGAGATCTGTTTTGGGATTGCTAATCGGCTAATTTCGTCAGTGTTTGACAGAATTATCTGCCTGCGACAAAACAATGGCAGGGTATTATAGTTTAACGGCTTTTTATTTAGTTTTCCTAAAAAAGTATTTGACACTTCATGCAAATTGTCTCCTTAGGAGACAATTCGCATGACGTGTCAAATCCTATTTCCTAGGAATATATATGAGAATATTTCAAAATGTCATCCGCTGAATTTTTTACCCAGCATGCAAAATGTTAACTGAAAGCGTCAATTACAACAGTCAAACAGGGACATTCTAAGATGTTCGTGTAATCGCTGTTTTATTTTTATGTGTTTATTCCATCATTACTTTTTTACAAATATAAGGCTAAAATTTCCATTTAAATCATCTACGCAGACGAATCACATGAAATGCTAAACTTTATTTACTCTTCAAAATAAAAGTATTTTAGATTGTGGTCAGCTACAGTTTTGAATACCGATTTAAAGTTAAATAAAACATACTTATGCCATACTGTTATAGGATTTAAAAAAAATCCAAATAGCGTTTGCATGGCCAAGCTGTTAGTGCTTCCGACTTTGGATCAGAATTTCCCAGATTCGAGCCTCAAGCGAGTAGGAATTTATCTGATGACTGCAATGTGCTGCATTGCTAACAGACTTAATCATTGCTGTTCCATCGTCTCTATACGTGTATTTATATACAGTGGAGCCTGCCCTAAAATCCACCTGTAGTAAGACTACAGTTGGACTCCAGTGGGCCCGACCAGAGCCAGAGTATCGGGCACCAACCGACTCACTAAAAGTCTATAGGCCGGCGCCGTCAGAGAGTCTGAGGCCCGACCCGTCGGCGCGCAACCAAAGAAGGGAGCAAAATTATTAACCGTGACTGGGTTAACTACCATGCATGCGGTCTGTCGTATTACATTTCTGTTGCACCCAATCTTTATATATCGAAGAATGAGTTAACGATATTGAGTGCTAAAATCATTGCAAGCATAAATATTTTTTTTTCTGAATTTATATACTAAGTCACCATAAAGTTCAGGTTCCGATTGGCCTCGTTGCAGAAGAGATTTAAGTCATTGAATTTTCAAACTAAATCGAAATGACGTATATAAAATTTAGAAAAAGCTTTGCGAAGTTTATGGTGTCTGTGTCAAAAGGCCAGTTTAAAAAGGCAAATATATGGAAATCAACCTGTATTGAGCAAGCACCTGTACTACGAAACCTAAGGGTGTTTGCTTAGCACAGGGTTGACTGTATACAGAAAATTTAAATTTGCCCCTAAGATGTGTTAGCAAGTATTTATCTAACAGTATTTTACAATTAATACTCCAATATGAAAGAGGATACTTTTCCAAATACAGACAAACAGAAAATAGTAGACTCGATTTGATTGAGTCTGTAAAGTAGGACTTTAAAGTGCGTAATGGGTGCGTCCGTTCTCTCAAAAATATGTGCAGATATCCAGGATATGCAATATTCAAGAAGCACATCCTTCTCGGGCCACCTACAGAAGAAGAGACAAGACAAAATATTTAGACGTAACGGTCTAAGTACTGGCGCATATTTTGTTCATGTTTACATAGAGATATGGGACAAGGGTATACTAAAGTTTAATAAATTTTCAGTGTAACAGGTAAAATCGAACAACAATGTGATTTTTTAACTTTCGCTGACACAGGCGATAATAATAGACTTTTGCAAACAGCATAGATCCAGATGAGCCGTCTTATCTGGATCTAGGCTGTTTGATATTCAGTCTTTCAACTTTATGTATAAACTTCTTTTCAAGCGACAGTTTGTTAAAAAAGAAAAGCAGACGACTAAAATGTCGTCTGAAATTTGGCACCGAAAGAGTTAATGTTTGCTTTTTATTAAGCTTTATGAAGTTTCTTGATTGAAATGAAAATAAAATAGACATTAATCTGCTTATAACACAAGTTTGTTTTAATTTTTTTATATATATTTGCCAGGATCGTCACAAACCGACGTCCCGGCAAATATAAAACGTCCTTAGTGAGTCTACCATATGTAAAAATCCAAAGCTATATTAAGAGACCGGCGCGATTCGCGCGCCGGTCAATGAGGGACATACAATGACAAAACAAACGTCACATATGAAAGCACCGACGCACGGACAATGAAGAACTGCAACAGCGGAACCGCTTTGGAATGGTCAGTAGAAAAACTAGTGGTGGGGGCGGGGCACAAAACACTCAAATATAACGCGGTTAAAAATTCAAATAGGTATCCAGGAAGAGCCTACCTATGGCCCTTTCTAATAAACATATGGACATCGACATTAATATTTTGCTGCCAAACTTTTTTCTGCCAGATTCCTTTTTGACAATAGTTAATGACGCAGCAATAACTATCACAAAGCTTTGAGGCTGGAGGCAAACAGATGTTACCCGTCACTCATATTTCTAACTCAATGAGGCAGACAGAGAAGAATCTGGACATCAGCAATGAGATCATTATGGTAGGAGGCAAACGGATACTGTCACTCATAGTATTAAAACAATGATGAGTGAGACAACTTGGACTCTAGACATCATAAATGGGATCATCATGCCAGGATGCATAGCGATTCTGTTAGTAATAGTTCTAAAAACAAAGATGGGGAGAGGTTGGACTGGACATCATCAATGAGATTATCAAGGCAGACAAATACAGTTACACATAGTTCTAAAACGATGGGCGAGACAGAGTTGACTCTGGACATCGTCAATGAGATCATTATGGTAGTAGGATAACAGATACTGTTACTCATAGAGCTAAAATAATGAGTGAGACAACTTCGACTCTGGACATCGTAAATGAGATCACGGCACCAGACCAACAGATACTGTTACTCATGGTTCATACGGCAGACAGAGTAGACTCTGGACATCATAAATGAGATAATCATGACAGGAGGCATACAGACACTGTTACTCGTAGTTCTAAAATAATGCGGCAGACAGAGTGGACTGTAGACATCATAAATCAGATCATCATGGCACCAGACCAACAAATACTGTTACTTATGGTTCATAAACAACGCGGCAGACAGAGCGGACTGGACATCATAAATAAAATTATCATGGCGGGAGGTATAGAGACGCTGTTACTCATAGTTCTAAATCAAAGAGGCAGACAGAATGGATTCTGGACATCACAAACGAGATCATCATGGCAGCAGGCATACAGACACTGTTAGTCGTAGTAATAAAGTAATGAAGCAGAGAGAGCGGAGTATGGACGTCATAAACGAAATCATCGTGGCATGAGATCAACAAATACTGTTACTCATGTTTCATAAACAATGCGGCAGACAGAGACCTCTGGACATCGTATATGAGATCATCATGTCAGGAGGCATACAGACACTGCTACTCATATTTCTAAAACAATGAGGCACACAGAGTGGACTGGACGTCACCAATGAAATCATTTCGGTAGGAGGCAAACAAATACTGTTCTTCATTGTTCTAAAGCAATGAGTTAGAGTGGGACTGGATAGCATCACTGTGATCGTCAGGGCAATGGGGGGATGCGGGGGGGGGGGGAGGTGATGGGTGATGGGAGGAATACACACACTGCTACTTATAGTTCTAAAACTTTGCGGCAGACAGTGGACTATGGATATTACAAATGAGACATCAAGACAGGAGGCAAACAGATACTGTTTTTCATACTTCTAAAACAATGAAGCAGACAGAGTGGAATCTGGACCACATAAATCAGATCATTATGACAGGAGGCAAAGAGATACTGTTACTCATACTTCCAATTCCATGGGGTAGGCTGAGTGGACTCTGGACATCGTCAATGAGATTGTCATGGCAGAAGGCAAACCGATACTGTTTCTCATACATCTAAATCAGTGAGGCAGTCTGATTGGTCACTCGACATCAAACGACATGCGGCAGACTGAGTTGACTCTGGACATCATCAAGAGATCGCCATGACAGTCAATGAGGCAGAAAGAGTGGACTGGACATTATACATGAAATCATTATGGCAGGACTCAGACAGATATTTCTACTCATAGTTCTAAAACAATGAGGGAGACTGGTTTGACTGGCATCATAAATGAGATCAACATGACAGGAGGTAAATCGATTCTGCAAATCATAGTTCAAATACAAGGATGGAGACAGGTTGGATTTTCTCCCTTATTTAAAAAGCAATTCTGTATTACGTATTGGCATCATAATGTCTGTGTCTGTATTCAGATATTTTTACAAAGATTATAAATGAGAAGATATCCAGCAAATTAGTAATATAAGAAAAAAAGGTAAGAGAAAAGTCTAGGGAGTGCCACAATTACAAGCCGCAGCCTTTCTCAGACACCAAGAGGAAGAGGAAACCAAACAAGCGCAAATCAAACAAACGAACGAAAAGCACTAAGATTAGCTCTCTCTTCCCCAAGCGAGGTAATCGCGATGCTAAAAGGAGTGAAAAATACATGACCAAAATAACACAAGGCAAGACTTCAAATAAATCGCCTCGTAGAATGAACCACAAAGCAACAAAGAGTAAGACTAACACCGGGAGCACCGCCTTAGAATAAACCATCGAGAGGTTTAAAGCACTTTTACAGCTAGACAACTTAATAAGAGTTCGGTTTCTGTCAAACTCGTTGAGAACGTCTCGAAACAGGTCCTAAAACTGGTCCGGACTCTAGATCATTGTTTGTTATGGTAGCAGTTTTATTGTCTTCTTCCTGGGTGTTTGGTTTTCCATCTTTCGTTGTACGCTGCGCGTTTTCTCTCCACTTATCCCAGCTCAGTCTTCATTTGTTTCTATAAAATTCCTGGTCCGATCGATGTATTTAAAACATAATCTCTTTTTGCAAGATTGTGGGCCCGTGTGTTCTTGTTTTCTGCATTATTCTTTATTTTCTCTTATATTTTTGTCTCTTTTATTTACCTTGCTTTGTTTTGCGTTATCTGTCTTCTCTTCCCTCTGTCTTAGTCTAATTTTGTTCGCACCGTGCGATCCATCATGGCGTCATATGGTAGGATTCCCGTGGCTAAATGAGGCGTACAGCGATAGCCTATTAACAGCTCTAGAATTGCTGTTTGTGCTGGCTTATTTTCTAACCGAGCTATTTGCTTTGTTTTGTTAAGCAGCTTAATGAAGTTTTCAGCTTTCCCGTTAGCTTTTGGATGAAAGGACGTGATTCGGTGATGTCTAAAACCCTCCTCTACTGCAAATTCTGTAAATTCTTTTGGGTTAAAAGGAGGGCCATTATCAGTTTCTAATTGGTCAGGCATTCCATATGTAGCAAATGCCTTTTTCCGCTTTTCTTTTGTAGTCTTAGCAGCTGTGGAATATATCACTTCAAGATACCTGGTTCTTTTATCTATGTTAACTAAACTGTAGTGCCCGTCAGGGTATGGTCCTCTAAAATCTACTTAAACAATCTGCCACAGTTTTTCTGGCATTTTCGGTCATTTTTTGTGACTCTCGGGTGTGTTGTTTTGTCGTGGCCTGACTACCTTTCTGTTCATTTCTGGGAACCAGTATTTTTGTCGCAACATTTGTTTTGCTTTGTTCATACCTACGTGGCC
Organism: Anodontia alba; assembly: GCA_964016985.1. NCBI lineage: Eukaryota > Metazoa > Mollusca > Bivalvia > Lucinida > Lucinidae > Anodontia > Anodontia alba. Next base: position 94,620,462 of record OZ024827.1, read on the forward strand.
TAGACTATAAGCTGCCTTTAGAACAGTACGACGAAGTTTCGTTGGTATGACAATTTGGTTCAGTCTAAAGACAGTCAGCTACATATAACTCCTCTTTTATATTGTTGAACTGACTGATGTCTTTACGGTATTTCTGTCAGTCTTCTCTCTGGATTCTTTCATACAACTTCTGTAGTATATCTTGCTGTATTGCTTCTCTAATCTGATCTAGTACTACAGCATGCTCAGAGTTTATGACACTCTTGATAACTTTTTTCTATATTGTCTGTACCCGATATAGGTAATGGGTGTCTTGACAAAAAAGTCTAGTGGACCCCGGTCGTCCTTTCCGGGTTCGTAGCATAGTTCAAAGTCCACGTCGCATGTCCATCATCGCTCTATTCTTGGTGGAAGTTTGGGTGTAACTTTGTTAAATATTGAAAGAATGGGTTTTTTACCTGTAATGATTCTGAATTTAGGCGCACCGAGAAGGTACATTCTGAATTTGTTTTTCGACCATCGAACCGCTAGTGCGTCCTTTTCCGTCTGACTTTACCTTTTTCTCTATATCTGTCATAGTACGGCTTATGAAATGTACAGGTTGCAGCCCTTTCCCTATGTCTTGGAACAGCCCTGCGGATAGTCCATCATGGTACCTTGCCTCTGTTCTGACTACTATTAGCTTCTTAGGATTGAAATAAATCATGGTATCGTCACTTGCAATACTGTCTTTTAGTTTTTCGAACGCCTTTTGTTCTTCTATTCCCCATTGGAACCTGACCTCTTTCTGTAGGACCTTCCTCAATGGTGCAGTTATTGATGTTTATCTTGGAATGAACTCCGATAAATATCCAGTCATGCCTAGGAAGCTTCTTACGGCATCTTTTGTCTCAGGGCGCCCACTGTCCATGATTGTTTTAACCTTGTCAAATGCCCGTTTTCAAGCCTTCTTTTGTGAAGCAATACCCATAGAATTCCAGTTCCTGAACATCGAATTGGCACTTGTCAAGGTTAAACTTTATTCCATAAGCTTCGGTCCTTTTAAGTACTTCTAGAAGCGTTTCATTGTGCCCTTCAATGTTTCGGCCGCCAATCAGGATATGGTCACGCTGGTTCAAACACATTGCTATGTCCCCGAATATCCTGAACATCATATCATCAAACAAGTTTTGTGACACTTTAGCACCGAATATCAATCGTCTTGGTCGATAGTTTCACATGGCGTGCTAAAGGTCACAACAGCTCGAGAGTCGAGATGTAACATTAGTTGGTGGTAACCACTTCTTAAGTCCAGCTTTGAGAACACTTCACAGTCATGAAAATTATATATACATTCTTCTACTACTGGTCCTTGTGTTACTCGGTTCCTTTCCATGAACTTATTTGGTACTCTGAAATCAACGCACGCGCGAATCACATTTGTCTGCAGTTCGTCGTTTGCAACATGAAAGTATTTGGGTTTTGGCTGAACCACCACTGGTGAGCACCATGTTATTGGCTCATCTGGTGGCACACTTTCAAATATACCGTCATCAACATATTGGTCTAGGCATAACTTCAGTGGTTTTCTGAAGATAGTATGGCACCGGTCGGGGTCGCTGTGCTGCCGATGCTGCATTTTGCTTTATGCTGAACTGAACATACACTTCTTTGTTATTTTTTATGTCCATTATACTACCAATACCCTTAAAAACACTGCTGAACCTACTGGAGATTTCCTCGATCGCCTGTTTCCATACATCTTTGGTCACTTCGTTTCTGTTTGGGAGCCTTTATGCGAACCGAGTTTTTATGTATTTCTGTATTAAGAGTAGCATCGGGACCAAGGCTGAAGTTGGCTGACTGTAAAAGTGCTTTTACCCCCTCCCCCTTCACGCCCCCCCCCCCCCCCCCCCCACGCCCCCACCCGCAATCACACACACACACTTGTTTGATTTTGTCTGCTTCCTGGTATTTGGGAAGGACTGCGGTTTATAATGGTGGCACTTCCTGGACTTTTCTCTTACTTTCTTTTTCTTCTTAAACAATGATGGAGACAGGATGGACTCTTGACATCATCAATCAGATCAACAAGACAGGAGGCAAACTGATTCTGTTACTCATATTTCTTAAACAAAGATAAATACAGGCTGGACTCTGGACATCAAGCAAGAGGCAAACAGATACTGTTACCCATACTTCTTAAACAATGATGGCGACAGTTTGGATTCAAGACATCATTAATCAGATCATCAAAAAAGGAGGCAAGCCGATTCTGTTATTCATAGTTCTTAAAAAATGATGGAGACGGTTGTGACTGGACATCATAAGTAAGATCATCCAGACAAGAGCCAAACCGATTCTATTAATCATAGATTTAAACAATGCTTGAGACAAGTTGGGCTCTGGACATCATAAATGAGATCATCAAGACAGGAGGAAAATCGATACCGTTACTCATAGTTCTTAAACAATGGAGGATAGGTTGGACTAGACAGCATGAATAAGACCATTATGATAGGTAGCATACCGATTCTGTTACTCATAGGTTTTAAACAATCGGGGAGACAGGTTGGACTGGACATCATAAATGAGATAATCAAGGCAAGAGGCAAACCGCCAACGTTACTCATAGTTCTCAAACAATAAGGGGACAAGGTTGACTTTTGACACCATAAATGAGATTATCATAACAGGAGGTGAACCTATCCTGTGTATAATAGTTCTTAAACAATCATGGAGACATGTTCGCCTCATGACATCATAAATGAGATCATCAATGCAGGAGGCAAACAGATACTGTTACTCATAGCTCTGAAACAATCATGGAGACAGGTTGGACTCCGGACATCACAAATGAGATCATCAAGGCAGGAGGCAAACCGATACTGTTACTCATATTTCTTAACAATTGGGGGTCAGAATGAACATCATAAATAAGACCATCATGCCAAGAGGCATATAGATTCTGTTACTTGTAGCTCTAAAACATCGAGGCAGACAGGATGAATTTTATCAATGTTATAAACAGGTTTGATCATCATGACATGAGGCAAATTGATACTATTACCCATAGTTCTAAACAATGACTGGGACAGGTTGGACTCTGGACATGAAAGGAGGCAAACAAGTACTTTCACTCAAACACAGGTTCGACCTGACATCATAATTGAGACCATTTTGACAGGAGACATACCGAGATTCTGTTACTCTTAGCTCTAAAACTATGGGACATCATTAATGATATCAGCATGACAGGAGAAATAACGATTCATTTAATCATAATTCAACATCAAGGATGGAGACAGGTTGGACTCTTGACATCATAAATGAGATCATCATGACAGGAGGCAAACTGATTCTGTTACTTATAGTTCTAAAACAATGAGAGAGACAGGTTGACTCTGCACATCATAAAAGAGATGATCATGACAGGCAGCAAAAAAAGGTAAGGGAAACGTTCAGGGAGTGCCACAAACATAAGCCGCAGCCCTTCCCAGACACCTAGAGGAAGAGGAAATAGACAAAATCAAATAAGCGCAAATCGAACAAACGTACGAAAAGCACTAAGATTAGCTCTCTCTTCCCCAAGCGAGGTAATCGCAATGCTAAAAGGACTGAAAAACACTATAACAAAATAACACAATGCAAGACATAAAACCAATTGCCTCGTAGAATGAACCATAAATCAACAAAGAGTAAGACTAACACCGAGATCACCGCCTTAGAACGGTCAGTAGAATAAACCACCGAGGAGTTAAAAGCATTTTTACAGCAAGCCAACTTCAGCCTTGGTCCCGCTGGTACTTTTAATACAGAAATACATAAAAATTCGGTTCGCATAAAGGCTCCCAACACAGTCAATGCATCAAAGCGAAAACTTAAAAATCAAATTAATCACTACGATAAACAAAGACGAGTACTCTGGCTAATTCTACTGTGTGCCAGAGTAAATGAAAACCAATAGTTTTTCATAGTTCCAAAAAAAATGGGGGAGACAGGTTGACTCTGGACATCATAAATGAGATACTCATGATAGGCAGCAAACCGATACTGTTATTCATAGTTCTTAAACAGTGGAGAAGACAGGTTGGTTTCTGGGCATCATCAGCGAGATCATCATGCTAGGAGGCATACTGATTCTGTTACTCATAGTTCTTAGACAGTGAGGGCGACAGGTTGAACTGGACATCATAAATGAGATCATTAAGACAGGAGGCAAACCGACACTGTTACTCATAGTTCTAAAACAATGAGGGAGACAGGGTGGACTGGACACCATAAATGTAATCATTATGACAGAAGGCAAACCGATTTTGTTATTAATAGTTGTAATACAAGGATGCAGACATGTTGGACTCTGGACATCATCAATGAGATCATCTTTGTTACATATTGTTAACGTTTCGCCTTTGATACTTCACTTTGTATCATCTAGAAATTTACTATAATATTTTCCGTGATCACCTTAGAATTAGACTTTCTCCAATTAAATCTCCTATACTTCTAAAATATAAGAATTCGTATAAAAGGAACAGTATGAACCCTAATATTTATACGTGCAATGCCAAGAGTAGCATCTGCTGAAATAATTTAATTTGTCAGTCAACAAGTATTTCTTGTTAATCATAGGCAATTTTCAGTTGTAAAAAAATCTGATTTAGACTAAAAATCAGAGGATGTTATATATGTTCTCACTTGCAGCGAAGGAGGCTGAGGAATGCAGTATGTTGGACAGACCAAACGGGCCCTTGAAACTAGGTTTAAGGAACATTTGTTTAAAATTGATTAAGCAAAGAAAATTGATACTTTTTTTATAAACATTTCGGAGAGCTGGTCATTCATGATCACCTACTAAAGTTTTGGTTCAACCTGTTGAAAAAATTATACACAAAACCGATTCTACCAAAAGATTAAAAAATATTTTAAGACATGAACTTGAACTTAAATGGATTAAGCGTTTAAAAACTCCTTTGCCACTTGGATTTAATGATAAAATTAACCATGAAGGAATTATTTCTAAAATGCCGGATTTCGATGTTATGTTTTTTTTTTTTTTTTTTTTTTCATTTTAGATATAAAAAAAACGTAAGAAACGGTCCCATGGTAAGCGCAAAAAATGGGAATTTTAAACGAAAACATAAAACTGTCTTAACTCTTTTTTATTTAAATATTCTCTTAAATTCTGGACGTCATCAAATGCTTTCTAAACTAGCTTCACTTTCAAGTTCTTCTTTACGAAAGTTATATGATGAGGCGAATAAATTTTATGATAGAAAACATGATCTGTATGAAGCTGCTCTCCTTATTAGATGTTATACTCAACATGCTCTTCGTCCTTACATTGATTCTGAAATTAACCACATTAGACACTTCATCAAAATTCCACTCATTAATAAAGGTATTGAATTCATAGATTTACCTAGCATATTTCGAGATAATAATGTTATATCATATACTTTCATATTTCGAAAACACGGAATCTCCTATTATCTGTTACAAATATAACAAACTTATCCGTAATACTATACTTAATTTCAATAAATTAATTTCTGATCTTGATATTGAAACTAGCGTCCCTGATTCTTGAGATTGTAAAGATTCTAAATTTTGTTATCAATCTGCGGGTCATATTGTTACTGGTAACTTGAAAATTATAATTCATCACGATTCCGTTCAGTTAATCAAAAGGGTCTGAATATAGATTCCCAGCCCACATTGACTTTAATAAATGTCGGGAAACAATTGCCTGTGCTTTAAATGATTATTGTACGCGTTGGTATAAATAAGAACATGTTGAATCTAATGCCTTAAATAATTGGAAATTAAAGGTTTTTAATATCATTGATGAACGTTTTATTTTACTCTAATAACCTTGATCTTCTTCCTCCTAACAAGGGTAAGAAAAACGTCCAGGGAATGCCACAATCACAAACCGCAGCCCTTCCCAGACACCAAGAGGAAGAGGAAACCGACAAAATCAAACAAGCACAAACAGAATAAAAGTTCGAAAAGCACAAGGATTAGCTCTCTCTCTCTTCCCCAAGCGAGGTACTCGCAATGCAAAAAGGACTGAAAAACACAAGAACTAAATAACACAAGGTCAGACATAAAACAAATCGCCTCTTAGAATAAACCGCAAAGCAACAAAGAGTAAGACTAAGACCACCGCCTTAAGCCTAAATTATCTTTTCGATATTTAAAACAAGGTATCCAAGAATTTCATAGGGAAACAAAAGGGTAAGAGAAAATTCCAGGGAGTGCCACAATCACAAACCGCAGCCCTTCCCAGACACCAAGAGGAAGAGGAAACCGACAAATCCAAACAAGCACAAATCGAACAAACGTACGAAAAGCACTAAGATTAGCTCTCTCTTCCCCAAGCGAGGTAATCGCAATACTAAAAGAACTGAAAAACACAAGAACAAAATGACACATGGTAAGACATACAACAAATCGCCTCGTAGAATAAACCACAAAGCACCAAAGAGTAAGACTAACACCGGGACCACCGCCTTAGAACGGTCAGTAGAGTAAACTACCGGAGGGTTTAAAGCACTTTTACAGCTGCTAACTTCACCCTGGGTCCCGATGCTACTCTTAATACAGAAATACATAAAAATTCGGTTCGCATAAAGGCTCCCAACTCAGTCAATGCATCAAAGTGAAAACATGAAAATCAAATTAATCACTATAATAAACAAAGACGAGTACTCATGGCTAATTCTACTGTATTCCAGAGTAAATGAAAACTAATAGTTGAACCACGGCGGGCCAAGCCAAAGACATATCGTCAAGCCCCAACCCACTGGTTAAAGTTTTACGAAGAGGCCGTCATTGAGTCTGAGGCCCGAACCGCCGTCGTGCAATTAAAGAGTGAAGCATAGCCATCAACAATGATTGGGTTGACAACTAGGCATGCAGTCTGCCGCATAATATCCAGGCTATAACCATTTCTTTTATAACGGTTAATAAGTTTTCTGAATTGCTCCGAAAAGTTAGATTTACCTACAATCTTTTGTTTTCGCTCCAGCTGATAAAGCTGCTAATAATGTTGTTGTGTGACGACTTCATTATATCAATACTCTAATATAAGAATTTGATAGTACCAAATTATATGAACGGATTTCTACTGTCGAGAAATCTATTGTTAATACCAATTCTATCGATAGTACTGCTCAGTTTGCAGTGGGTATTAGAGAAAACCAAGACAAACTTCCTACGTTATATTTTACCAAAACTTCATAAACGACCTTATAGAGCACGTTTCATTGCAAATTCTAGTTCATGTACGACTACTATTTTGTCCAAACTGCTTACTTCATGCCTTACTGCTGTTAAAAAACATTGGATTAGATACTATGATATTGTTTATGAAAGGGACGGAATTAACTATTTTTGATCAGTTAAAAATTCCAATGTAGTTCTCTATAAATTTAAATCTAAAATCTTTAAGGCTTCTAAGTTGTCTACATATGATTTTTATACACTGTATACTACGTTACCTCATAATCTTATGAAAGATAAACTTATTATGGTACATTTGAAGATGGAATTCTGCTCATGTATACGCTAGAGGGCGTAAGCAGTGTTGCAAACTTCATTACTGCTTATGAAGAGTCTCAATAAAACCGAGACTCCCATTTTCTGATCTGTGGTGTGTTCTTTGTTTCTAAAGGCAATCTTTTGACGTTTATTTTACTACACTGCAGCTGTTATAAGTGCCGTGTGGCGGCGGTAGAACGTCTCCCCGTACTTTACCGTAGTGCAGATTATATTTCATTTCCTTTGTGATCATTGGGCCCATTGTGGTACATTTGAAGATGGAGTTATGCTCATGTATACGCTAGAGGGCGTAAGCAGTGTTGCAAACTTCATTACTGCTTATGAAGAGTCTCAATAAAACCGAGACTCCCATTTTCTGATCTGTGGTGTGTTCTTTGTTTCCAAAGGCAATCTTTTTGACGTTTATTTTAATTAACCGGGCGTTTATTCGGGAGAATACCTAATATTTGGCTTGCAACGAAGAATGTGCTTTTTTCACTTTTGATGTATACAAGAATTATAATTTATGGTCTTGTCAAAAAGTCTGTGATGTCCTTGTTTATCTTTTGAATAATATTTTCATAAGATTTGGAACTAAACGTTATAGGCAAACTATTGGTATTCTGATGGGAACTAATTGTGCTCCTCTTGTTGCAGATTTTTTTTTTTTTTTTTTTTTTTTTTTTTTTTTTTTCTGTTATGAGAGGGATTTCATGAAGTCTGTCTCACGGGACAATCAGGCTGACATTATTGAGGCTTTCAATTCCACTTCAAAACACCTTGATGATTTATTAAATATTGACAATATTTACTTTGACCAAATGCTGGGTTGCATATATACCCTACTGAACTCCAGTTAAATAAAGCCAATTCTTACAATACCGAGGAACCTTTCTTTTCTATTTGAATCTATGTATATCTAATGATATAGTTTCCACCAAAATTTATGATAAACGGGACGATTTTGATGTTGATTTAGTCAATTTCCCTTTTCTGGATGGCGATGTTCCCCGGTGTACCTCATATTGGGTATACATATCTCAACTTATTAGATTTGCTAGAGCTTCTTCAAATCTTAGTGGTTCCAACTATTGGTTTTCATTTACTCTGGCATACAGTAGAATTAGCCATGAGTACTCGTCTTTGTTTATTATAGTGATTAATTTGATTTTATGTTTTCGCTTTGATGCATTGACTGAGTTGGGAGTCTTTATGCGAACCGATTTTTTATGTATTATATATTAAGAGTAGCATCGGAACCCAGGGTGAAGTTGACTAGCTGTAAAAGTGCTTTAAACCCACTGGTGGTTTACTCTGCTGACCGTTCTAAGGCGGTGGTCCCGGTGTTAGTCTGTTGCTTTGTGGTTTATTCTACGAGGCGATTTATTGTATGTCTTTTCGTGTGTCATTTTGTTCTTGTGTTTTTCAGTCCTTTTAGTATTGCGATTACCTCGCTTGGGGAAGAGAGAGCTGATCTTAGACCTTTTGGTACGTTTGTTCGATTTGTGCTTGTTTGGATTTGTCGGTTTCCTCTTCCTCTTGGGGTCTGGGAAGGGCTGTGGTTTGTGATTGTGGCACCCCCTGGACTTTTCTCTTACCTTTTTTTTTTAACTGCCATAATAAAGCCGTTACTGCCAAATTTCTTAGGCAGGGCTATCATTATTTTAAACTTTGTAAGGCGTTTTCGAAATTTTATCACAGACACAGTGCCTTGGTAGAAAAATATAACATCGGTCTGAAAACACTTCTGCATCAAAGTATATCGGAACCAGAATTTTACGGTGACTTAGTGTACAGATTTAGAAAAATTGTGGGAAAATCTAACTTTTCGGAGCAATTCAGAAAATTAATTAACCGTTATGATCAAGTTTCTACGGTCATTCCCTCCCTTCCGCTGATTCAAGAAAGTCAGTTGTCAGTTTCTGGCGAAAGAATGTACACAATACTGGTTAACCGCGTAGAGGACTAAGCCTGTCTAGTAAAAGTGTGTTTAGGTAAACTGACCGCGCTCGACATGACCCCAGTAGGTTGACTGAGCCGTAAAACCTCAACACAAACAATCTCTCTCTCTCTCTCTCTCTCTCTCTCTCTCTCTCTCTCTCTCTCTTACTTCAGAGGAGGGCGTGGGTAATTTTTGGGTGTCAGAGTGTCTTAGGGATTAAAGGAGCGGATGCGTGTCGTAATTTTGCGCAATTTTTTGTTGGGTCTAAGAGTTAGTTGTTTGTGTGTGTGTGTGTGTGTGTGTGTGAAATATAAAGCCATTAAGCCACTGCTGAGCCTATTTAGCAGAAAACAAAACATCAGCGTGTCGCTTTCGCAGCGCCCCTATAATCTGATTCAGGGACGTAAATTTACACAAACTATACTTGCTGTAGTTTTCTTTAAAATTGTTGTTTTCTATATTTATTTTTGTATTATTATATAACTTACTATAAAAGTCATGCAAAACGTTCTTGATGTTCCAGCAGGCCTCGAAATGTCTTGACGCTTTTGCAGCACGGAATTATGAACAAAATATGCGTAATTTGTTGTGTCATCTATATCTTTTAAAATGTCAGTTTTGATGAAATAACATCCAGGATCACTATAACTGCTTACACTATTAGACCATTTTTCTCTAAAATATGTCATAATTCTTGTCCCCTCTTTCTTTCCTTTTTTTTTTTTTTTTTTTTTTCCGACTGTATTATCCTACACCCGAAGGGAGCACCTATAACACCACTCACAGTATAAAAAGTTCTATCCATGCTGATAACACTGAAATGTTAAAAGTATTTAGTATTTTAAATATTTGTTGGAGACGGCAACCACTGTTCCCTCTCCTGGTGTAAACGAAGTTTCTTTACACGAATTTTGTAAAAATAGTCTCTGGCAATATGCTCTATCTTAGGAATGATTGGCGTCAATTTCGGGATTATTTTACTGATAATGTCCCGGCACACAATGACCTTCACAACGTTTTCCAAGTCAGTGAAATTAATGTTCCAAATGCATAAATTCGCCTCTTGCACGACAATCTGTTTTAGCTGTTTCAAGATGACACTTTATCTTTATGGAACGCCGAACAGCGACACACCATATGGCGAAGATCTTCTGCTTCGAGCTGACAATGTGGAAAAGTTGTGTCCACAGCTCTACTGAAGGTGTTTCCATGTACCTGGACAGTGTACGTCCCTGTAGGAATCCTGCTTTAACAATACATCCTCTGACCTGACTCACTGTTTTGATTCAGATTTCTTTCCAGCTAGAATGAACAGCACAAATTCTCAGTACATGAGTCTGTAGATTAACGGAGTGATTACTTCTTCGACTTAACGTCTTTAACAAAATATTGATTCCAGTATGAGTTGGTTGCTTTAGTGCAGAGTGTCTCCCACCGGAGTTTTGTAAATTCAGAGTAACCATCTCGTTCAACGTGGACAAATCATATTTCTGTAGCATTTACTATGTAGAGGTAACTTCGAGGTTAATCAAACTATTGAAACTCTTTAACAGTTTCTTGTCAGTTTTTCAAAGTGCACACTTACGTGCGCGATTTCTTTTTATTGCTTGCTTTTTTTAATGGAACTTCTACTTCTGCAGGATACTCCCAAATACCAGTTTCTGATTATTACTGGGAGGCGCTGTCTGGAAACAGCAAAAGGGGATGGAAAAAAAAAAAAAGAAGAGAACTTAAACTAGTTACAATGGCTTATATAAAAGGAGTACACTTTCTTACTTTACTACAAAAAAAATAATAATAATAAAAACACATATGTACATGTAATTTAGAAATGAATCGTGGCCACCCAGCTATAAACTGATCTAAGCCTGTGCTGGACTTTAGACTGTATGGGAGCTTGTCCCAGTATCTTATATTTCTCGGCAAAATTGAGTTCATATGATACTGAGTCCGTGAAGTTGTTACTAAGAAATTCAGGTTTCTAATTTCAGTGAGGTGATGATGGTCCACAGCGACTAGATCATGACTGATTTTGAAAAGCATGACAAGAGAGGTTTGAATTCTGCGTTGTTCAAGAGTTTGCCTGTTGAGGATTTTCAGAATTTCAGTTACATTACTTGGGTAGTTATAGTCATTCAAAACGTATCTAGTCGCTGCCCTTTGAACCCTTTCCATCTTATATGTCAGTGTCTTTTGCCACGGGTGCCAAACTGAGGCGCAGTACTTAAATTGAGGCCAAACATAAATATTATAGGCAGTTTCTTTGATTTTTTGTTAATTATTTGTCTGGATATTTATTTTGATGAATTTTAATGTGTTGTTGGCTTTGGAAGAAACATTTTCAATGTGTACTTTCCAGTTATAATCATGATTAATGGTTACTCCGAGGTATTTTGCATTTTCCTTGCTTTTGAGTTCTGTGTCGTGTTATAGGGATATATATTACTTTTTTTTTTCCTTTTTTTTCTTTTTTTTTTTTTTGGGGGGGGGGGGGGGGGGGGGGGAGGGGTGGGGGGGGGAGACACGGGTCACGTCAAATTTATCTGCGTTAAATTGCATGGACCAAGCATCAGCACATTGTTCAAGCTTGTACATGTCAGTTTGCATAATTTCAGGATCTGATGGTGACTTACTAGACCCCTTTCACATTGTTATCTCCCTTACCGTGCGCTCTTCAATTGAAAAATCGATAAAGTATATGTACTCAAGCGATGGGGCAAGTAACCAATCTGATACACTGATAAAATAGTTTACGATGAAATAAAGTCGTTTAAATTGGCCCTTTGACGTTTTGAAGTATTTTCTTATTTACTAAATGCCAATTATAAAAAGTGGATCATTTGGATGAACAAGTTTTACACCTTGTAACTGATTTCCATAAAGTTTCTAGGGGCAGTAAGAGTA